>CP125977.1:61676351-62898242 GCA_030063025.1 Avena longiglumis | reverse complement strand
ACACCTCATCATCCCCCGATAGTTCTGGCATCTAACGGTTTGTACAAACCATTGTCGTAATTCATTATGTGGGCATGGTGTACACCAAGGAGGCATGCGAGGTCGCGAAGGGGGCAGTGATTGGCTTGGACCAACTACTGGGCCCCACATAATGGAATTGTGGACGGGAAAGTACGCCCGGTTGTGCAACAAGGAGTTGGTCTCTCATGGGTAAAGTAACGCACCTCTGTAGAGTGTAAGAATTGTAACTTGTTACTCCCTGTTCCGGGAAGGAGCTACGAACGCGGCAGGAAAGGAACTACATGAAAGTTCTGGTCAACCTGTGAAGGCTGATGGTCATAGATTTTCATAATAAAATCAATCTTTGAAGAAAGATTTACAAAAATTGCATAGTGCCAAGGATTTATAATCCGTGGTGGTAGTTAGAGCATCAAACTTCCCACCTTGCATATAATGAACTTTTTGGGTAACGCTATTACTCATACTTTCCTTTGATCCCTTGCTTAGACTCTGAGGATCCCGAAGACGTGCCAATGTATGCAGCTGAATGTCAAGAAGATGTGTTCTATGAGGAGCCTGACCTGTTAGGAGGTGTTGAAGGAGTGGATTACGAAATCCGCTAGGTGTCGACGATAATGAATCCAACTAAGTATACTAGTTAGTAGTAACCAACGGAGCCGAGCGGCATGAACTCTATAGAATAAGCTGTTGAGCTCAACTCCTAGTCGGAGTTGCTACTTTTAAATTCCCCCTGAAACACTTTATATTTTGATTTGTAAGTTGAAACCTTTTGAAGTCCTGAACTTCTGGTATTGTAATAATAATAATGTGTGAATGTTGTAATATGGACCCGCAATGTTTCTGTTGTGCCACTCTGAGGGATGTGATATTTACGGAACGGTGTTCTGTGAGTGTCATGTCAACGACTATAGTATACTACACATGCAGTGGTATGCTGGGTCACCGCAACGTGCACCATCAAAACCAAGATCAAACCATTTACAAGCATTGAAAGCTGGGATCAAAGAACTCTAAACATGTGCATGAAAGATGGAGTTCTAACAATTGGACAAAGTAACTATGCATGCAACATGAAAGGCTACAAACAAAGATCATGAATAACATGCAATGAAAAATGTTTGTTTGTTTCACATACAGAAAACATAGCATAGTGGCAATCAGCTTGTGCCTCATAGAGTAGCAAATAGATGCATAGGACACCTTCAAAGTTCACAAGGGTGATTAGAAACAAATAGCACAAGAACAAGTAATATCACAATAGGCATCAATCAATAAGCTTTGGGACACTGCACATAGAACTAAGAATGGAAACTATGCTCTCTTAATGGTGCCTAAAGGTAGAAGGTGGAGACTCAATAGTGGTGGAAGAAAGGTCTTTTATAAAGGAAGAAGGGATTTCAAGTTTCAAAAAGAGCTTCCAAAAGTTATGGTACTTGTTAGCTTTCAGCCCTCATTGCCCCTATCATAAGAATCTTGAAGTGATTAAGGTTAAAGTGAACAAAATATGGAGTATATGATTGACAAAGTATAAGTTGGCAATCTCAAGTCCCTTGAATACAAGGGGCACACCTCATGCTACTCAACTTCAGTCACCTGTAAGTTCTTGACATTGTAAGTATTTGCATATCATAGAGAACCGCCAACGGGGTACCCCTTGCACATGGTACATGTGCTATCCCATAACCAAAATGACAATGCAAGCAGACAATGAGCATCTCAGCGATCTTTTTATTTACTATGTGCATAGCTTTTTATTGAGGATGCTTCATAGATAGCTCACTATGGTGATGCTGCAACTTTCCACCATGATTAGGCATGGCTTAGGCTAGCGGCCCAAGCGTTTATCTAACACAAAATACAAACTCCATGGACTTACAAGTTCCCTCTTTATTTCACACCGGTGACATCCATAGACAAAAGAGCATGATATCAACTGAGTACAAAGTACAAGTGCAATGTTGAAAACGTTCCCCATGACAACATGGTTCTGCTAATTCCAACGTATAAGTGCAAGCATATATAACATAGACGACACAATGGTTCAAGTTTATCAGGGGCAAAGAATATAAATTGTGCCATCAAGTTTGTGAGGGCTTTCATCACTAAGTTTTCACATAACAAAATAGTTTTTAATTGGAAGATAGCTGAAAACAAGAATATACTTGGAATGGTGTAACACACCATGCATAGGAGTTTATAGTGGACACTTTGGAAAAACTTGGTTTCTTGGGAGTTGGAAGCATGCGTAGGGCTTAATCATACAAGTGGAGGCTAGCAAAAGACTGGGAGCAACCAACTAAGAGAGCAATAATGGCAACCATGCAAAGCGACAAAACATTATTAACTAAAGCATAAAGTGATATCACAAGTCAAAAACTAAATGATCATAGAGGCTAAGGTGACTGGTTCATAGTCTTAACATGGTGTAAGCATGTGCTAAGTCAACCCAAATAAAGCATCAAAGGAGAACACCACAATATTATGCTTTTGTATGCTAAAACAACGCATGATTCTTTCAAGGCACATTAAGCAATCTCAATTATTTGGAGCAAGCCATGCTACAGCAATAATCACTAAGCATAAGGTCAAAGTAACATCTAGAATGACATGATAAAGTCTAGGTCAAGCTCCTTTTTGTACCACTTAAGCATGAAGCTTCCTACTCCTGTCCAACACCAAGCAACTTATTTGCAACAACACATCGAGAACGGGGGTCCAAACTACTTTATTCAAGCAAAATAAACAACCTAAGAAAAGCAAACGAAAACTAAGACGCTCCAAGAATAACATAATTGTGTATGAAACAATAAAAACGAAGTGTCTAGACAGACCTGAGATTTTTATTGATGAAGAAGGGGATGCCTTGGGTAAAATATTAATTTTGCCTTGTATCCCGTCCAAACAATGAAAACTAAGACGCTCCAAGACGCTCCTTTTTGTACTAACCCCTCCCCACGGTAAAATATTAACTTTGCCTTTTGTCCCGTCCAATTCCGAGAATATTGATTTTATGCCTTTTTGGAACCAAAAACAGAAGAAAACATGCAACTGGCACTATGTCATCTTGTTAATAGGTTAGTACTAGAAAACATATAAAAACACCTCAAAGTGTAGACAAATCAAAGCAAAGTAGATACTAAACAAGCATGGAACATCAAAAATTATAGATACGTTTCCGACGTATCAACACTAGTAGAAAAAGAGCCATTCGTCCACCCCAGTTCGGAGCATTACTCCCGGTTATGGTTGGACCCGGGACTAATGTGAGCATTAGTCCCGGTTCTAACGGCTAGAACGCCAGCAATCTTTAGTCCCGGGTCAAACGGGACCTTTAATCCCGGTTCGTATCACCAACCAGGTCTAAAAGGGTGCCCCCGGTGCCAACCCCTTTAGTCCCGGTTCGTATCACCAACCGGGACTAAAGGTGTGACCTTTAGTCCCGGTTCGTATTACCAATCTGGACTAAAGAAAGTGGGCAAAAAAATACTCAAGTTATGCCATGGCAGTAAAACGGGCACAAATCCTTCTAGAGATCATCTTTTCTAGATTCAAAATCATGCCGAAAAATTATAAAAAAAATATAAAAATAAAATCCTTCAAACTGTACTTATATTAAGTGATTTAGTTGTTACGAAAATTAACAAATATAAATTTTGACATAATTTACAAAAAAATGTTATGAAATATTCAAATGGCCATAACTTTTGCATACGATGTAAAAAAAGTACAACCTATCAGAACGTGCAGAAAAAATTATCTCTTTGATTTCAACATCCTTAGGCCATTTTGGATTCTTAAATTCGAAAAGAAAAAAATTATTTCAAAAATTAAATTATTTTAGTATTTTTATGTCATATTTAAATTCCCTGCATTTTCCTAATAATAATGAATATATTATTTGTCGAATTTCGATTTACAGATTTGAAGATATTATTTATGTCATATTAAATGAATAAATGGCAAAAAATGAATAAAATATTAATTTAATTAGTTTTTACTTTCATTAGAATAAAATATTATTATTACTTATTTATCGGTGTTTACTAAAAATAGTTGTTCTTAATTTCAAAAAATAAAAACGTGTCACATATTGATATGAGTTAATAGGATTGATATACTAGTCTTGACAACAAGGTATAAGGTTCCTTCGCGCTGGGTGGGTGAGATGGAATGGAGAAGTTAAGCGTGCTAGGGTTAGAGTAGTGCTAGGATGGGTGACCGGCGGGGAATTTTAACCGTAAGTATGATTTGAACTAGGATTAAGTATAATTAGTGTTAAAAATGAGAGATGTGGGAGATTAACGAGTCAAACAATTCAAAAGTTTAAGAAAAAATTGAAAAAACAATTTTTTTGAAAAAAATAAAAAAACCTTTAGTCTAGGTTCGTATTACAAACCGGGACTAAAGGTCCCGCGCGCTCGATGCTCCCCGTGAGCGCCTTTAGTCCTGGTTTGTGGCCGAACCGAGACTAAAGGGGTAGGCCTTTAGTCCCGATTTCGTAGTCCCGGTTGGGAAACCGGGACCCAACTGGGACTAAAGGCCTTTAAAAACCGGGACAGATATCACGTCTTCCACTAGTGCAAAGCCCGTTATTGTTTCGACCTGCACTGTTTGAAACGGGCCCACTTTATGGCCTACAAACTATCGAGCCCGTTGTTTTGCCCTGTACTGTTTGAAATGGGCCCATTTGGTTAGCCCGTGAACTTACTGGCCCATTACTGTATAGTCCTGCACTGTTTGATGCGGGCCCTTCTATGTGACCACCTGCGGCTCATATACTTACTGGCCTGTTACTTTTTAAGACCATAAACGTCCTAGTCATATTCTGGTCTGTTATTGTTCTGGCCTGGTAAGCTTCTCAGCCTGGTATTGTTCTGGTGCAAATTCGGCATATTACTGTTCTAGCCCTTCTACGATCCAGGCAATTCTCTGGCCTGTCATGCTACTTTTCTAGCCCGTTACTGATTGTGGTCATTTAAGGTTCTGGTCCTTTAATGTTCTGGCCCGTTACTATTTTGGCATGTTACTGTTTTGGCTTGCTATAGTTTCGGCATGTTAGTGTTATGGCACGTTACTGTTACTAAGCACGCATGTGTGTGGCTCATTACTTTTATGGGATTTTATAGTTTTAGCATTTATGGAGCTCATTCCCAAAAGGTGTACAACTAGCGAGTTTCCTTTACGGTTCATCGTCGGCCCAATACAAGATGGGCAAATAACAAAGTCCATGTACCCTAATCGACCTGGCTAGCGCTGGTATGGTACCGCCTACCGCTATGTGTGGACCGCATCAACTAAATGCATACACGGCCTATGCGATTAACCTAGATATTACATCAAATGCGAACTACTTAAAATTAATATATATTATCAACTCAAGGGAAAGAAAAAACAGCATTTCAGTTCACAATCGAGTTGATAGCAGATCTTCGGATCTGTCTATGGGATAACACATCTCCTCGCAACTCTCTGAGGCTTGTTGAGGGGATCGACGCACGACTAACCTCGTCATTGAAAAACTTCCGCAATTTGATCTTCGAGGGTATGATATGTTACCTCACCCTTTTCATTGGATCTTGGTTATGCGCTACAAATTTTGTTTTTTGTAGGGCGTTCCCCAAAAGATGCCTAATCTATGCTAGAGGAAAAGGATAAGGCCATTCCGGGCTTGATTGAAGACTGGAAGATGTCATACGCCCAGACCACATCGCAAACCACACTTTCCATGGTGGCTAGTCATCATGAACATATGGACGTTTGTCACGTCACCAAGGGTATGGCCACCATAGATCAAGCCAGCAAAAATTGTACAATGCAACCATTTGAAGTCTATCGCTGGATTTGCATGATGAGCTGCTGCAATGGCCAATTATAGCATGCCATTCTTCCAGTCAACCCCGGTTCTATAGGGTTCATTGCATGGAAAACAAAAAAATTATATCGTGTGAACACACAAAACCAAGATCTAATCTATGGCAAAGCCAAGATCTAATCTGTGAGATCGGTGCAACGGGATTGTAGAGAACTAACCCTCGTAGATCCAAAGCGTTAACAAGATTAGATCTCGTGGTTGATGTAGTCGATCACTTGTCGATCTCAAGATCGCGTAGACAATCCTTCAGGCGTCGTGTTCCGGCAGCGCTTCCACAATCGGGCACACATATGGAGTCGATGAAGACCTTCCTCTCCCGGTTCCAGCAGGGCAGCAGAGGTAGTAGATCTCCTCGGAATCCCAAAAGCACGACGGTGTGGTGGTGGTGGAGGAGGAGCGATTTCTATAGGTCTTCGCCTAAGCTGGAGCAGGGCGGTGGACGAGAGAGAAGAGAGGCGACAGCTAGGGTTAGGTGACAAGTTAAAGGGGTGTGGGGGTTGCGCCCCCACCCCACCTTATATAGGTTACGGGCGGACGGCCAAGGGTTCCCAGCCCTAGCCGTGTCCCCCCCAACTTGGCCACCAAGGGAAAGAGTTGGGAACTTTCCCACCAAGTCTTTCCTCTTACCAAAACTAGAGTTTGACTTTTCAAACTAGGATTTGACTATCCAAACTAGGGTTTGACCCTTCTACTAGCGTTGGTCGGGTGTCCCTTTAGGGCTTTGTACGGCTGTCCCCTAGGGCATGTCACATCCCTAGTGACCCCCTCCCGGGGTGGTGGAACCACTGGCGGTTCCTCTAGAACATTCTAGAAGTATTCGGTCAAAACACCGAAAGTTTCTAAACCCCGGAAAACCAATTTCCTTATATGAATCTTATTCTCCGGACCATTCTGGATTTCCTCGTGATGTTCTGGATCCAATCCGAGACTCCGAACAACATTCGATCTCCAACTCATATTCCATATCTACTTAAACAACATCGATTCCTTAAGTGTGTCTCCCTACGGTTCGCGAACTATGAAGACATGATCGAGACACCTCTCAGGTCAATAACCAATAGAGGGATCTAAAAATACATAATGGTCCCACATATTTCAACGATGAATTTGTGATCGAATGAACCATTTACATACGATACCGATTCCCTTTGTCACGCGATACTTTACTTATCCGAGGTTCGATCATCGGTATCTCTATACCTAGTTCAACCTCATTACCGATAAGTACTCTTTACTCATTCCATGATATGCATCCCTTGTGACCTAGTCATATGCTTGCAAGCCAATTGGATGACATTCCACCGAGAGGGCCCATAGTATATCTATCCTCCATATGGATGAAAAAATCCCACTCTTGATTCATGTGCTTCAACACATACTTTCAGAATACCCCATGCCACCTTTATAACCACCCAGTTACGAAAGTGGTGTTTGATGGCACCCACGTACCCATCTTGTGATGGTGATTAACATGATCTCATGGTCTAAGGATTAGGTTACTATGTATCTGAAAGCTTGTAGGAAAACAAACTTAATGACTTGATCTTCTGCTATGCTTACTATGGGTGTATGTCCATCACATCATTCTCCTAATGATATGATCTTGTTACTAATAATATCCAATGTCTATGATCAGGAAACCATGATCATCTATTAATCAACAAGCTAGTTTAACAAGAGGCTTACTAGGGACTCTTTTATGTTTACAAAACACACAAGTATTAATGTTTTCGGTTAATATAATTATAGCATGGGATGTAAACATTTATCATAAACACAAAGATATGATAATAACCACTTTATTATTACCTCTTGGGCATATCTCCAACAAGTTCCACCTCGAGTAGATGGTGTATCTTCATCTGAAGAGGAGGACTCGGAGTTGGACCTTTCTGGTGCTGAAGATGATGAAGAGAATGCCACAACAACCAAGTCTCCACCTACTTATCCTGCAGCATAGATGTAACAAAGCTATGCATTAAGTTGAAATAGGGATTTAATATGTTTTGAACAAGTATCCTAAGCATGTTTGTAACTTATGTGACTGTAGTACTTGTGTTATTTTGATGCTTGCAAAATACTTAAGCATATCTTATCTATACTTATTGGTTATCTAGCTTGTTCACTTTGTTCTTTTTTTGAGTTGGCCAACCTTCACCATGGAAACACTGCGGAGCAATAGAGCTCAATTACTAAACCATTTAAACCCTAAAACAGATCCGTCTTCTAGTACCAACAAATCACTACTAAAAAAAAACCCGCGTTTAAGCAATTAGACAAAAACCAAAGATAGATAAAAGATGAGACTTACACCTGAAGGATGCATTTTTATAGAGTCGAAAATCTAGATCAGGATGCAACACAAGCATAAAAACTTTCGAGCATCCTCATATTTCTGATTTAAGTTGATCATTCAGAAATTAAGATGGCATATAACTTTTCAACATAAAAAATGAGAATGCCAAAATCTTTATTTCATATGATCATGTACAAGTATGATTACAAGTAGAAGTGCTAAGAATAGAATGGTCGTAGCTGTGCTATGTTCCATCTTTTGAACCTGAAAATGATTTTTGCTAAAAAATCATGAGCATTCAATTATGTACCCGTTTTTTAAATTTGACCTACTTCCAACTAATTCAGCATAAATTTGTCTTTTTAGCGAGAAGGATATGTAAATCATTTAAAATATGCCTATCAGATAATAGTCCATGGAATGTGGTCTAGTATTTTTAAAAAATGGGGTGGTACTATTTTGCACCTTATTCTTGGTGGTTGGTTCACAAAACACCCAATATTTGGCACTTGGAGAATGGAAAAATAGATATTTTGTAAATGAAAATGACAACTCCCTTAGTCCACATTGTTTTTATTTCATGCCAAGATGCACATGTGTGCGCAATATGGACAGATTATCACAAACTATGCCATGATTTTGACCATAATATTGATCATTTGTCTTGAAAGTCATGAATCTTCATACATGGTAGCTCATTTCTAAGAACACTCTTCGAAGATATTCACATTATTTCAATTTTGTTATTTTACATGGATACTATGTCATATAAAATAACGCAATGCAAACTTTTCATATGGGGAGAAGTTGAAGATCACAATGATGAGGAAGCACTCACATAATGAATATTTCGATCAATGTTCCTTCTATATTCTTCATGTTATTGTAGCAAATCTGAAGTCATTGTCTATGAAAACGACTATAGCAATTTTTCATAGTTGGGAAAAACACCGGTGTAACATGTTAAGAGTAAGGTGACTGCAGCCAAATACCCTAAAAGCGTTGTTTGAGTAGAGTGGTTGAAGTAAAATAATGGTGAAAATATAAACTTGAACATTCAATAAGTGTACTGATGTGCTAACGATTGTTTCACCCAACCATATATATTGCCAAAACGACCTGTATACGTATCTCAAACATTCAAACCAACAACTTTTCTGTCTAGAAAAGGCTCAGTACAGTCCCCCTCGAAAAAAAATAAAAAATAGGAGCAACAATCCACTATCAAGGTTCACTAATCAATCGGTACACACAGAAGTCTACCCGGCTCTCTCTACACCATATACTCCATATACAAAAAAAAAGAGTGTGGATTACTGCACTAAATGCGCGGCAGGTTGATGATGATATGACCTGCACGTACAGTGCTAGAAGTTGGGCTTTAAAGTCCGCGCCCCTCACTGACACTATAATTAGACTACTAACAAACACACACAAATATCCATACGTAAACAAGGATCGAGCTGCAGCATGAGCCCGCCGACTCGGTCCAAGTGTCTCAAGGCCGCCGTGTACCAGCGCGCGTTGGACAATTCCACTGCCATCATGATCACCGTCCCGCTCGCCGTCGCCGCGCTCGTCGTGATTGCGCGGCTCAGGCCGGATGAGCTGGCCAGCCAGCTCCGCGACCTCCGTCCCGTACACCTGTTCCTGTCCTGCTTCCTCCCGGCCGCAGCGGCCATCGTCTACCTCAAGCTGCGTCCGCGCGCGGTGTACCTCGTCGACTACGCCGGCTTCCGCACACCACACACCTGCCGCATCCCCTTCGCCAGCTTCCTCGAGCACGCGAAACAGTTCCCTGCCCTCAACGAGCGCAGCGTCCGGTTCATGACGCGTCTCCTAGAGCGCTCGGGCCTCGGGGAGGAGACCTGCCTGCCCCCCTCGCATCACTACATCGGCACGCACAAGTACTGCACCCTCGACGCCGCCCGCGCCGAGTTCGAGCTCGTCGCCTTCTCGGCCATCGACGACCTTCTCGCCAAGACCGGCATCACGCCCGACGCCATCGGCATCCTCATCGTCAACTGCAGCCTGTTCTGTCCCGTCCCGTCGCTGGTCGACATGATCGTGAACAAGTACAATCTGCGCGGCGACGTCCGCAGCACGCAGCTCTCCGGCATGGGCTGCAGCGCCGGGCTCATCGCCGTGGGCCTCGCGAGGAACCTCCTGCAGGTGTCCCCCAAGGGCGCGCACGCGCTGGTGGTGTCCACGGAGACCATCACGCCCAACTACTACGTCGGGACCGAACGCGCGATGCTCCTTCCAAACTGCCTGTTCCGCATAGGCGGGGCAGCCGCGCTGCTTTCGACGTCACCGGCGAAGGCCCGGTTCCGGCTAAAACATGTCGTGCGCACGCTCACCGGCGCACATGACAGCTCGTACCGGTGCGTGTTCCAGGAGGAGGACGGCGAGGGCCATCGGGGGATCAACCTCAACAAGGACCTCATGAACATCGCAGGCGACTCGCTCAAGGCCAACATCACCGCGATTGGTCCACTCGTCCTGCCGGCCCGTGAGCAGCTCATGTTCGCCTTCTCCTTCGTCGCACGGAAGGTGATCAACAGGCGAGTCAAGCCGTACATCCCCGACTTCCGCACGGCGTTCGAGCACTTCTGCATCCACGCCGGCGGCCGCGCGGTCATCGACGAGCTTCAGAGGAGCCTCAGCCTTTCCGAAGAGCAGGTGGAGGCGTCGCGGATGACGCTGCACCGGTTCGGGAACACGTCGAGTAGCTCGCTCTGGTACGAGCTGGCCTACATTGAAGCCAAGGGCCGCATGCGCAAGGGCGATCGCGTCTGGATGATCGGGTTCGGGTCAGGGTTCAAGTGCAACAGCGCGGCGTGGGAGTGCATCGAGCCCGCGCGCAACGCCGATGGGCCGTGGGCTTCCTCCATCCACAAATATCCCGTCGACATTCCCGACGTTCTGAAGCATTAACGGTTGGACATACGCCATATCGACCGAGAGGATTACGGCTCTTCATGTTCGTGTCCAATACATGTTATATGTTCTCAAATAACGTGCTAATGTTTACCAAATATTTTTCTTCCAACAATGTTACTACTCCGTTAAGTATGTGTCTTGCTTGTAAAATTTTAAATTTAATTATAGATCAAACAATAAGTATATAAACTCACTCAATTTGAGTTTGATCTGTAATTATTTATCATGAGGAATACATGAATGCATATGAAGTTATTTCTAATATTCATCCAAAGTAATATTTATATCCATATTTGCGAGTCACATACCCCGCTAAGAGCCTCTACCAAAAAATAGTACTCCGGAGTACTACAAGACCGCGGGCATGCACGAGAATGTATGGATAATAATCCGGATAGTGATCTAAGATCTAATGGTCTTGGAATCCAAGTTGACCACTAACATAAACTTATGAGAACACATAATTAACAAAGGGGTGACGGAGCTAGGGCCATGAGTCCAAAAACCCTAAACAACCATCACTACATTGGCCAAACTATGTTGCCCAACGCTTAAAGCCAAACGTAGTTTAGCAATCTCCCTGAGATTTTCCTCACGTCTTCCGTTTTCTTCTTTTGATTTATTGCATGTCGCACAATTGTCGACCCCATAAACCTACAGGAGACGCAAGGTAGTCGGCAGAGTGGATTCGCATTGTCCGTGGAACATCTACAAACCGTGGGATTCGTAGATGTTTCTGAACTGCATAGATCTTGGAACACGATGACGAAAAATCTAGTGTTACTTAATGCTACTTTAAAAAGGCAGTCTCGCACAATTTTACTTGTTTTGGTAAAGTTTCCTCCAATTGATATTACTAGACGTGGACTACCGGAATTGACCTATAGGTCAAGAAAGGTTGACGAACTAGTGCGTGTATGGCTTATCTGGTTGGGTCTCCCTCTCCCAATTTGCAATTATATGGTACTAACGTACCCGTCGGTGCGTTTATTGTGAAGGCTCAAATGATTATACGCCGAGCGTGACCTCAGGCTGTCCGACTCGTGCTCGACGTGGACATTGCCGGAAATATTAACTGCCGTCTCTGTCCCAGTGTAGGTACTACAAGTATACGGTGCAAATGGTGCAATTTTTGATTGATTAGGTTCGGTACCTACGCCCTTCCAGGCCTGGATCATTCACATCACACAAAAATATAGGTAGCAGTTTACAGTTAGTAGTACCCATTTAACAGTGTATATGGACACTTTTGAAGGGCCGTCGTCAAACAGTTGGACCGTGTATGGCAGCCGGTGCCTTTCGTCTATGGATCCTAGCACAGGGACACCATATAGGGACTATCTTCTACGGCACTCTTCTGGGTTCATCCTCACGGCACCCACATGTGGCAAGCCACTATCGCGATGATCAATGCTTTGATAGACGTGGCAAAATTGACGTCAAATAATATGCCAGCCAACCGAGCACAGTCCTCTTTGAAATGCATATACCAACGACCCAAATTACATTACAGCGCAATCAGGAGAGTGAAGGGTAACTCACCCTATAGGTGCTCTTAAATTGTAATGTGTGACGTGTCCTTTTTTAATCAATTCAGCTCAAACAATAGCTTTCTCTTAGTATATATATATATATATATATATATATATATATATATATATATATATATATATATATATATATATATATATATATATATATGGCGCACACATTTCTTCTCCAACATGTTTAATATTGTGGCACTACATCATAGATCAGATATTTTCGGGTTGCAGTGAGATTTGCGTAAACCTTGGATGGGAGGATCGGTCATTCAAGACAGAGTATGAACTACGGACCGCCAGGAGCGACGGGGATGGATGAACCGTGGCTTATGCCCCTTTTGGAAAAAAAATATCACCGAAAACAATGGCACACTTGCTCTTCAATTGTCAATATGGTACAAGGATCTGAAATATGGTTGAAGATTTGATCGGGCTTTTATATTTTGAACCATTGGAATGGCAATGTTTTAATTCATAATGTGATAAGTATATACAACGGCGAAGGACGAAAAAAAACTAAGATCGGGCGAACTATAAAGCATTAAAAAATAGATGCAAAAACAAACAAAATTGTCTCGACACAACGCTAATGGCATAAACACTTAATACAAAGGTAATAAAAACATATTTAATACGAAATAGAACATAAAAACGTACCGATAATGAAGTTTTAATGTCGTCTAGAAGTTCTAGGCAATGACAAAGCTCTACCTTCATTTTGTAAAGTTTTTTTAATTTTATGAAGATCTAGACTTTTGAATTTCCCTCGCTCGATGTAGCACACCATCCAATCATTAAGCCAACCATCGGACATTTTGTTGCGTAACTCGGTCTTGATAATTTTCATAGCTGAGAAGACCCTTTTAACTGTTGCCGTCACCATAGATAATAGCATTGTCAACTCAATAAGGCGGTAGACTGTAGAAAACATGATGTGTCTATCAAGTTCAACCATCTTTTTAGCTAGGCTTGCAATATCAAGGCAAACTCTGAAATCTTCAGTTCTCCTCATATGAATAATGAATAGCTAAAGGGTATCTTGTATATGCTCACGCTCTCATCATCAGAGAAATCTTCAAGATAAATCTATGTAAGCCTAGCAAGCTTATTGAGAATTGCATCTAGAGAACCGAGAATTGAGAAACCCTAATGAAAATTTAGAAACCCTAAGACCTGCAGTCAGAGAACCGAGAATTGAGAAACCCTGATGAAAATTTAGAATTCTAGGTCATTAGGTGTGGATGTACATGACTCCAGTCTCCAGGGATGGGCAGACCTGCAGGCTGTGGCGGCGCGCAGTCCTGCGGTCGGCCGGCGGGGAAATCGCAAAGGAAGATGAGGAAGGGAGCCGTCGCTCGATCGGGAGGAACAGACGGCGACGCGGCAGTTGCGTTCGCCGTTCGTATCTCTCTTGCGGCAGCTGCGTGCAACCGTGCAGGCATGATCGATTGGGTAGCGAACAGAACACACACGCACGTACAGGCAAGTTGGTGTCATTTCCCCGTGCATGGCCCAACAAAGGCCCAAGATGGCCAAAATCCTTCAAGCGTGGCCTAATTGTCTCAGTTTCATTCAGTTTTTATTTAGATAGCACGATTTTACTAAAAACTATATGTATAACCAACTGATGCATATATATATATATATATATATATATATATATATATATATATATATATATATATATAAACCCTATGCGATTTTTTGAAAATTAAGGTAGGACAGCCCAAAGGGGAGCTTCGCCCCTGAGTATATATATGTGTCTATCAAGTAAGCTCAAACATTTTTCCCTCTTGCATCCGGAATATAATATATTCCTAGTATATATTGCACAGATGTCTTCCCCAACAGTAGCAATACATCACAGACAAGATATTTTTGGTTTGCAATGAGATTTTTGTAAACCTTAGGAGGATTGGTCTTTCAAATATAAAGTATGGATAGCGGGCCATCTAGAGTGATGGGGATGGACCAATGTGGGTACGTCCCCCTTTGTAGAAGACTATTAAAAATAGAGATGCAGAGGTGGAACAATCAGGATAAGTGGGATACTACTAGACTAACTCTAATTTAGGTGGAATAGGTGGGATAAGCGGTATATGTCAAATCTAGCCCATCTCCCCTGCCCCACTTAATTTTGAGTTAGTCTAGTAGACTAAAAGTAGGATCTCATTTGTCCCAATTGTCCTACTTCTGTATCTCTAATCAAAAATGGCGGCAGACTTGCTCTAGGGCACAATGCGGATGACAAATTCCATGCATATTGATGCATGTAAAATGCAAATAAACTTTATGCTCTGTTTGGATGCATAGAAATGAGTCTTTGAATTGAATTGAGTAGAAACTACAAATCTAAGTTAAAAAGGAAATGACTTTCAATTTGAATTTTGTTGTTTGGGTGTGCTTGGATTTGGTCTTGGAATTAGAGGGTGGTACCCAATTCCAATTTCTGTTTGGACGTAAAACCCATGAAATTGGATGGTTTGTTGATTTGAGTGTAAGCTCATGTACACGTATGAAAAATGGCTAACTTTTTTTAAAATAATACAAAATATTTAATCAATGTCATGAATAATACACATTTTAGGAAAATTGTAAAAGTAACGCTGCCTAGATACTTGAACTACCGAAAGTAGTAGTCGATACTTGAACTACCGACAGCCGCCGACAGGCCGGCCGGCGGCGGCGCACGGATCAAGTGTTTATCGATAGTTGAACTACTGATTAGTACTAGTCGATAGTTAAACTTTCAACTCAGCTACCAACTACTGAGGTCGTGCTATTTTACAATTTTCCTAAAACGTGTAGTATTCGTGAAATTTAATAAAAACGGTATTATTTAGAAAATAGCTATAAAAATAGCATGCTTAATATATATATATATATATATATATATATATATATATATATATTGTATAAGACTGTTTCAACTTTTCAAGACTGGTAGCAAAGTACTTAAGTTTTTTTCACGGTGTAAGCACAATGCTTAGCAGTGAAATACTAGATGATGTAAAACTGAACGTGTCGTGCTACTCTTCAGAATTGTAGGGATAGATTACATTGCATTTTCAGTGTGCTATGCCAACTAATCAACATTCAGGCTGCAACTAATCAACATTCAGGCTGAACTGACAACATATAATCGCATAACACTAGCGGCTTAGACACTGAAAAGACCAGAAACAATTGGTGAGAAAAAAGGATGCAGGGACCGTCAGAACTCTGAAGTCTGAACCCAATAATTTTGTAGAACGCCTGGGTCTTGATGATCCAGATCCAGAGACGGATGAATCATGAGGAACGGTTCCAGGTTTCGGAGCTCGTGCCTGCAGTTCAGAAGCAGAGGTCAACGGCGGCGCCTCATGAGAGAGTCAGAATTCCTCTCGCTCAATTCAGCTCACAAGAGAAGGGGGAAGATGAGGGACATGGAGAGGCCGCCTTGACGAGGTCCAGGGAGCCTCCGCCGCTTGATCTCCCTCCGTCGTTCCTCCGTTGTCGTCGGTCGGGGGATTTGACGATTTGCCCATTTTATTTTACAATTTGATCATTTGCCACACAGTGTGTCATGACATGTGGTGATCAATGTGGCAAATGATCAAATTTCATAGTAAAGTGGGGCAAATGATCAAATATCTCGTCGTCGGTCCCCAACCCACCCGTACCGTCTAGGGATTGGGGGCGTGTAGGGGACAGACTTGGAAAATGAAGGGGAGACGAGGAGAGAAGAACATGAATGGAAAGGATAGAGGCAGAGGAGGACGGGGGAAGGGAAGAAGGACAAGGGGGCTCACCGGAGCCGTCGGCACCGCCAGCTTTCTCATGGTCGGGGGTCAGGAGCAGCGGTCGAGCTGGGGCGTTTAGTTTTCTCTCGCTGAAGCGGTGCGCAGGGCTATCATTTCCAGCCAATTCGTAGCAGGAGAGGTCGGAATCGCGAGCGGGCAACTTACCCGAGGAGGGAGCAGAGCGTGGAATTCGTCTATGTTTCGAAGCCACAATTCCTAGTGCAACCAAACGATGGAAATTGAGACAGTAATTCTGAATTCCACAATTCTAGTCCAATTCTGGACATCCAAACACAACATTATAGTTTATTGATACATATTTCCACATATTTACAACTTGTATAATGTTATATCCATGTTAAAAATTGATTAATAGGGATTTACCAATGATCCCTTTTTATTTTGGTTATAACGCTGCGGGATAGAAAAACCATGTTTCGTGTATTTTTATCTTTAGAGACCTAAACAAAGTAAAATGCCCGGAGATTTTTCGAGGGTTATTTTTTCGACAAGACAAGTAGCCGGAGCACCATAATCTTGAAAGCGGATCCATGAGGCCCAAAAGAGACCCAGTGGCACGGCCCACCATGCTGGCCACGCCACTAGGGTTTGTTCCCTCCTCGGGGCTCCACAGTCATTCATCTTCATCTCAGACTCGAAGTCTTGACCTAAAACGTTAATAGAAAGACCCCCCCCCCCCCGGGTGATCTCGAAGCAGGTGGCACGGAAACACAAAAATAAAGACAGAACTATCAAATATTTGAGGGAATCCGCCGCTGGAGCTGCCGCCGGTTGGATCTCTACCTTCTCCAACATCTTCAGCATCATCACCATGATGAAGCGGGAGTAGTCCACCTCTGTACTATTGGTTTGTGGCGGTAGCTTGATCTTTTTCTCTCTTGATATGTCGTTGTTCTATATTATATGAGCTTCCCAACATGATTATGGTCATCTATGCAATTCCCATGTGGTGGATCTTTATTCCTTAAGTTGATATTTGAAATTGAAATTCTATTGTGTGTGAGATGTATTGGTAGATACATATTTTGTACCCCGTTTTAAGTATTTGTTATGATCCAACATGTATGAGAGGGCGTGTGTGTGGGAACTTGTGTATTAGTTGGAGTAACATGGTGGTAGTGATTGGATAGTGACAGCAAAATTCGAGATCCATTATGGTTTTTATCTTTTTTGTTATCTCACTAGGGATTAAATGAATGTGTGTGCTATAATAACATATAGTGATAGCTAAGATGATCATGTTTGTTCAATGTAGGACATTTGTTATTCAAACATCATGCCAAAGTACCAAAGACCATACTCTGTTTATTTTTAATTCTAGAGGACGTTCCCTCCAATCATGCAATTCCTATGTGGTAAAATAGAACAAAGTTATTGCCTTTGGGAAGATGTTGAGGAAGTTCCCTCCAATCAATATGAGATTCACAATAACCTTCAAGAGGAAAAAGAAGCAAGATTTAAGTTACTTGAAAAGAAGAATTGTGGAGCTTCTAGTCACTCAAAAATGGACCATGTGAATGAGAAATTTGCCAAATAAATTTAACCTCATATAACTTCATATAGTCTTAGCCTCTTAGGTCAAAATTATTATTGTCATATGGTGGTTATTTGTAACATAGCACCTATAGAAGTCACGTCGGGCATAAAACCCAAAACCAGAGCCCCGAACCCGTTTAACACGACCCCGAACCCGTTTAACCCGGACCCGAGAATCCCGATGTTGCTATCGGGTGACAGTTCTCAAAACCCGATTTAATTTCGGGAAATGCGGGTTTTAGCTGTGGGTACCCGTTTGGACCGAACAACCCGAAGATGTAAATGAAAATCTCGTGACCCCTAGCTCCCCCAGCCCAGTAAATCCCACTCAGCCCAAATAACCACCTCCCACTGCGGCACGGCCCACGCTCACGCAAACCCTAAGCCTAAGCGGTGCCAGGCATTCTCGTTCCTCTCCTCATTTCCTCGCCATACCCTAGCGGCGCCAGACCGCCAGACGCTAGAGACCTTACGGCTCACGCCGCTGCCACACGCCATGCAGGCACTCAGGCACGGACATGCGCCTCACGTGCGCCGCCCGACGCGAGTACGAGAGGAGCCACCCACCTGCGCTGTCGGCATGCGCCACTGCCACCCACCTGCGCTGCCACTCAACGCGAGTACGGGAGGAGCCACTTCACCTTCTCGTCGCCTCGTCCCTTCACGCTGACGGCGCGATGTGACGCAAGTCGTCGGCTCCCGTAAGTCAGCCACGGCTTCAAGTTCAACAAAGGGAACCGGAGGATCTACTACAGTTGTAAGTCCTTCTCCAATTCAATTGTTATGTAATCATGTATGGCTGTATGTAACATCTAGTATGTACTCCCGTTAGGCATTAGTGACCAATCAGTTTGCATTGTTTTACTTTTAGTACCAACGTCATACCAATAACTAAGTATGTGATAGCTGATTTTGTTTTATGTTTTGTTGTATACTTGTCTTGTAGATGTCAGATCCTGAAACAACCGTAGATGAAATGGATACTGATTATGTACAGCCATCACAATCACATGAATTGTGCTCTGGTTCACAACCATCATCTGGTCATTCTTCACATATTTCACCGGCAGAAAAAACACAACCACAACAATCACAGAAGCAACAAGCAACTGGAAATGTGGTCATTGATTTGGACAAAGACAAACAACCTACTGAGAAACAAGGAAGAAGGGAGATGGCATCAAGGTCTGATTGGTGGGCGCACTTCGAGAAGATCAGGCATAAGGCTAATGGCGTGAAGTATGGCAAATGCAAATACTGCTCGGGAGGGCTGAATCAAAGCAGTATGATACGTCATCTGTGAAGAAGCACTTCTATGCTTGCAAGCGTAATCCTCACAGGAATAATAAAGATCCAACTCAAGCTTTGCTCCAAACAACTCCAGGAGAAGCCCCTGGAAATCATAAGAGGGACCCTGAAGCTGTTAGGCAGGCCTTTACTCAGATGATCATTGAAGATGAGTTCCCTTTTGCTTTTGGTGAGAAGGCAGGCTTTAGGAAGTTTATGGCCAAATCTTGCCCACGATTCAATGTTCCATCTAGAAGAACCACCACCCGAGATGTTGTGGCATGTTAATTCAGAGAGAAAGCTGCGCTCAAGAAGTTCTTCAAAGATTCATGTCAAATGATATGTATAACAACAGATTGTTGGACATCTTAGCAGCAAGACGGATACACGACAGTGACAGCAAGCTTTATTCAAGATGGCAATGGGGACGGGGATCACTGAGGGACACACCATCATACCCACCCGATACCCGTCAATACTCGTACCCGCAAGACCAGCCAACATTCGCGGGGGGCAAACAAGCCCCATCCCCGCTAATAGCGGGTACCCGATCCCCATGGAGATCCCCATGCAGACTAAAACAGAAAATAAAAGCAAGTAGTATATTAGCAGTTCATACCCAGATTCAACCACACAGTACAAAAGTTGAAAGATTTAACCACACAATACATATATCAGTAGTGTATCATAGAACTGATAATCTCAGGTTTCATCCATCAACAACGATTCATAGTTTAATACAAGTGATATACTGAACAAGTATCAACATCTACAAACAAAAATACTTGGTATGATTATTACAAACAAAAAATCTCAAGTTTCCATAGTAGGCACTAGGCAAAATGAATGAAATGAAGAATCGTTAGCTCCATTCTTAACGGTCTTCAATTTTCCTCATTCTCGACTCCATAAATCTCAATGCAACAAGCCTAGTAATTATTGCATGTGGACAACTCCTCATCCTGAAAATAGCAAAGCAACAGTGCAAGGTAGTTTAGAAAGTTCCAACTAATAGATGATAGTTGAGATTTGAGAATGCCAACTTACCATTGGCTCGTCTTCATCATCAAGACAAGTTTGAAACTCAGTAGAGAGTGTTGAATGGTTCTGGCCTGAAATTGTGGAAAGTGCAAATTTAGACGACAACATATTGACATATTTAGGTATATATTGCAGTAAAGTATCTAAGAAAAAATACCAGTCTAACAAGTTTGCATACAAGTCTAATTATTGATGAAATGTAGTGTATTACCTAGCATGTCAGCATTAGACCAAGCTTGCATACAAATTATAGCTTCAACCATCTTTGGTGCAAGCCTACTACGGTGAGGGCTGAGGATTCTACCACTTGTAGAGAATGCAGATTCCGATGCTACCGTTGTGACCGGAATAGGCAAGATGTCATGAGCAATAAGCTGTAGAGTAGGATATTTGATCCCTCTAAACTTCCACCAATTGATGATATCAAAATCATTTGTTCTAGGCAAAGTTGGCTCTTCTAAATACAAATCTATCTCAGTATGAACCAACAAAGATGAAGCAGCTGGTTGTGAAGACATGTACCATTCAAATATGTCAAAGACTTCATTCTGTGAAGATGAAGGAGTAGATTTTGATGCACTAGAAGCATTTGATGTTCCTATAACAGAGGCATCTTGGTATTCAACCAAAAGCTCACGAAGCAATTTCTTAACTCGTGCAACCTCCACACTAGCAGCCTCGGGTCCATAGAGAGAACCGTACAGAGCCTGCACCATATGGAGTTTGTATCTTGGGTCAAGAACAGTGGAAATAGCCATTAGACCATGGATATCTGTCCAATACTTCTGAAACTTCGTTTTCATCTCCTTGGAAATTTGTTGCATTAGTTCATACTTTGATTTCATCTCCTCTGACATTGTTTGCATCAGTTCATAATCAGGTGTCCTCCATTTGCGGATTGCCAACTGAATACCACAAACCTTAGGGAAGAACAAATTTGTTGTAACATAACGTGTTCCTGACCATAAGGTAGTGACCTCATAGAATAATTTGAGCCTATCTATCATATCCATGGCAAAATCCCAATCAACAGTTGTTGGACAGCAATTAAAATTCTTCTCACACAGACCAAGACGATCAAAAACATCCCTATATAGCACAACAATACTAAGCATTATGTATGTGGAGTTCCACCTAGTTTTGCAATCAAGATTTAACCTCCTAGAGTACTCGATGTTCATCAAGCGACAAGTTTTTTCAAACTTCTCATGTCTTTTTCTAGTTGCTGACCAATACCCAACACTGTCACGCACCCTCTTGGTACCATCACCCAAAACAGCAAACCCATCTTTCACAATTAGATTTAATATGTGAGCACAACACCTCATATGCAACAATTTACCACCTAGCATAAGAGAGGAGGAGTCTAACTTATCTAGAAGATCATCCACTGCCTTGTCATTGGTAGTGCAATTATCAAGTGTAATAGTTGATATCTTCCTCTCAAGATGAAACTCTACAAGAACTTCATGTAGAACATCACAAAGAACTTGAGCTGTATGTGGTGCTGGTACATAAACAAACCTACAACATTATAAATTATTGGGTTAGTAAGAAGGAACAAGAAAACCATATCCAAACATGCATTTAGAGAAAAGTACAACAATGTACAAATGATATTGTACCTCAAAAGGAATGACTTCAAATTCCAAGAAGCATCAATGTAATGAGCTGTTACAGCCATGTATTCTCTTCTTTGATGTCCAGCAGTCCATATCCATGCATCTCTATAATATCTTTCCTGATGGTATTCCTACTCACAACCTTAAACAAAGGTTGTAGCATAGCACACAACTTTCTAAAACCTACATGATCAACCATAGAAAGTGTGTACTCATGACAACAGATCATCAAAGCAAGTTCTTTCCTGCAAAGTTCTTGATCAAATATGTAGTTCTCCATATTCACTCTCCCATCTTCTCCCTTGGTCAACTTTAGCTTGGCCTGCTTCCAGGCTGTTGTGGTCTGCCTAGCAGGACATGTCGCCAAATGAGCGCGCAGATGTGAGGTTCCATCCTTTGTTTCTCCTACAAGCTTATTATAACACCATTGACATTCAGCCTTCCATTTGCCATTTAAAAGGACCCTCTCAAATTCATCCCAGACCTTAGACTTTAGCTTTCTCCTGACACCAGCCAACTTGTGTGCATCTTGCGTTTCATTGGCAGCACTAGAGCTTGGTGTGGGATCTGCACCTGAGATTGGTGTCTCTCCATTGGCATCACTAGCATCAGATTGTGTTGGACTTGATTCCATTGTAGATCCAACCAAGAAATCCTACAATAGACAATCATTAACAATTTATTTAGCGAAGTTTACATAGATTAACAATCTGAATGTAAAAGGGAAGCTATATCAGTCTACATCAGTCTACAATCATTCTACATGGATTAATAATCTGAATGTAAAAGGGAAGCTATATCAGTCTACAATCAGTCTACATCAGTCTACAATCAGTCTATATCAGTCTACATAGATTAACAATCTAAATGTAAAAGAGAAACAATATCAGTCTACAATTAGTCTAACAAGCTTAGTGTTGGTCAAATCAATTATAATTTTTTGCGCTGTTTAATCTAGCCTATAAATCTTTTCAGAAATTTAAGCTTCCAGTGAACACAAACACGTTCATGTACAAGTGTTTTGACAAAAACAGAAACTGCACGAAGGGTGGGATCAGTAACCAGTCTGTAATCCCCATCTAACATAAACAGAAACTGCACGAAGTTAAACTTTCTTGGTTTGATTCTAGCTGAGCTCCCTGTTCGTAATCCCCATCTGAAATTTTATTCTAGAAAAAAATCCACATCTGAACTTCTAGAGTTCTCTGCATGAAACAATAACAGAACAATGCCATCCCAAGTGCCTAATGCATGCAGCGACAGATCTAGATGAGGTTAATTAGGGCAAAGGATGGAGGTCTGGAGTGAGAACCTGGAAGACGGGAGGCCTGAGGTGGCTCGTCGTTGACGTTGAGTGGCCGGTCGGGAGGAGGCCGGCCGGGAGGACATGATTAAGGAGGACCACCTTGAGGAGGACATGCTTGAGGAGGAGAGGAGCAGCTCGAAGAGGGGAAGGGGCGGCGGCTGGCGGGGTGGACATGCACCGGCGCTGCCGCCCGCAGCGCCAGCGCCTGCTATCGAGATGGGGTTGGGGCCTTGGGGGAAATGGGGAATGGGGGCGGCGGATGTGAGGTGAGGGGAAAAGATGGAGCGGGTCGTCTAAGGCTGCCAGTCTAGTTTTTTTTTGCTATATAGTGTGTCTTCTGTTTGACTGACATGTGGGGTCCCGGGTATCCATGGATCCTCCACGGGGCAAATTTTCCCTCCGTCCCCGCCCCGTGAGCTTAACGGGTACCCGCCCCGTTATACCCATGGGTAGAACTTGTCCCCCATCACCGTTACATACCGGGTAAATCCCCGTGGGTACCCGTCTCCACGGGTAAAATCGCCATCTTGAAGCTTTATTGATGAGAACTAGATTCTGCATAAGAAAGTCATCAACTTCTTCTTGATAAAAGGGCACAAAGATGAAGATATTGGAAAGAACTTGATGAAATGCCTGGCTGAATGGGGGTCTTGAGAGAGTTATGACCATAACTGTTGATAATGCAAGTGCCAATGACGGTGGTATTGTGTACGTGATGAGGCAGCTGAATAAGACACCCCCGGCAACACCGTAGCAAAGGGGAAGCATATGCACATGAGGTGTGCTGCACACATCCTCAACCTCGTTGTGCACGATGGCCTAAAGTAAGTCGACCCGTCAGTGAAGAAAGTAAGAGGAGCTATTAGATACATTAGAGTTGGTGGCACTAGATTAGAGAAGTTTAAGGAAAGTGTAGAGAAAGAGAAAGTGGACAGCAAGACATTTCTAAAAAATGATGTCCCAACTAGGTGGAACTCCACCTATATAATGCTTAAAGCTGCCAATGTGTATGAGAAGGTCTTCACGAGGTTAGCCGACGAGGATTTCAGCTTTATATATGCTCTTTCTGAAGAGAATGATGGCTTTGGATGCCCTGGTGAAATTGATTGGGAGAATTCCAAGAAGATGGAAGACTTTCTAGGTCACTTATTTGATGTCACAACTCGTGTATCTGCTAATCTGAGTGTCACCATCAATAGTTTATTTCATGAGATTGCAGAAGTTCGGTTGTTGATCCAAACTTGGCTTGATAGTGAAGACACTTTGCAAGTGGCTATGGGTGAATGAATAAGAGACAAATTTAACAAATATTGGGGTGTTTGTGCAGTGACCCGGCATACCACTGCATGATGTAGTACACTATAGTCGTTGACATAAGACCAATGAAACACTATTCACTAGTATTACATCCCTCAGAGTAGTACAACAGAAACATAGCAGGTCCAAGACATGACTATAGGTTACAACTCAACTCTTTACACAAGATCCAGCGAAAACTCTAGGTTAAAGAGAGAGAAAGAAACTTTTTACAAAGAAGAATCAGGAATAAATAACTCATAGCTACCATACTTATAAAACTAGTAACTGAACTACTGGCTTGCATTGCTGCTATTGCAATACTCTATAGAAGTAGGTTCTTATGGTTAGAAATTCTATTCTTATCTAATCAGCAACTTCGTCTTCACTTGAGTTGATGTATATGTTGACTTTCTTGACTTCATTGAAGAGCGTTAGCTTTTGATGATGATTCCCAGAGCATAACTTGATATAGACATCGTATATACTGGCTTTAGAACCTAGCAAGGGTTAAGAAGATACTTTGAGTACGAGCGTACTCAGCAAGTTCACTAGAAAAGGAGTGTTTGATGCACTATATCTACAGCCACAGACCATAGGTCGTAGGCAATGCAAGTTTTCGTAAACATTTCTTCAAAGGTTGCTTTTATTCTGAAAAGCTATGTCCGTCAGCCTTCACTTTACCAGAACTTTCATGGAGTTCCTTTCCCGTAGCGTTCGCAACTCCTTCCCAGAACAAGGAGTAACAAGTTATAGTTCTTACACTCTGCAGAGGTGCGTCACTTTACCCATGAGAGATCTTAGCTTTGTTGCACAACCGAATTGCAGGTTCGTTCACACTTCCTTGGTGTGAGGCCTAGACTAAGATCCAAGCCAATTACTGCCTTCTCCACGACCCCGCATGTCTCCTTGGTGTACGCTAGCCCACCTATTGAATTACGGCAATGGCAGTATAGACCGTTCAGATGCCGGAACTATCGTGGAACGTTGAGGGCTCCCACTCATATGTTGCGTATGCTCTACGAATTACCATAAATAATATGCATGCTACGAGTGATAACAGCCACGACCCGCACATCCAGCTCCATGCGAGAGGGAAAAGATACAGCTGACTTCTTCGTCCCATTCCAAATCTCATGGTCAACGCGTAATATACGACGCAAGAATCACTGGCGACATTGGTTGTTAAGTCCTAGATAATATGTTCCTTTACCACCGGAAATCTTATAGTAGGTTATTACCTCATGGTAAATAACCTATAATCACATTATTATGAAAATAGTGTTTTTTGACCTTTTTCAAATGCAGGTGATGACAACACTGGATTTGTAAAATACTTTATAGAAAATAATCAAAGGACATGAGCAAGTGTGAACTTGCCTTTTGTGATTGCAAGATTATGCACTCACGGTCTTCAAGACAATATAAGATCCAATAGCGGAAATCTACATCATTGGTCCGGTAAGGACTAATGTTTAAAGAAGCAAGATGCTTTTATGCATAAGCAATGTAATGCAAGTTGATAAACGTGAATCCGAGAATAACGTTGTTCTAGGGTTTGGATACTGGAAAGGTATTTCTTGGAATGTGTTGCCCTTTTAGATTAAGTTTCATACATGTGCTTCTTATTAAGGCTTAGGAGTGTGTGGAAAACAACATGTATTTATACAACAACAAAATACAGTATGGAATTCTACTCAAGGTTGCTTACATCTTAATTGTTTATCTTCAAGTTTTACTTTACAAGTAATGTCACTTATAAAGAATTTAAGTACTAACAATCTTATTATACAAGTAAAGTATAAAGTAAAGTGATTGTGATTAGTTTTTATTTGTTTTTCTGAAGTGGCAAAACGGATAACTTTTGAAAAAAAATCTTTACTCAACTAAGTAGAAGCATTTAAGCTTTTAAGTTAACCTTATGAGGTGTTCTTTCTAGTTATAGTCTTTAAGTCAAAAGGAATTGCCTTTACTGGAATTCATGATATTAGTAGTATTTGAGACTTATCTATCTTGGTTTTTAACTGGTTTGGTATTAGGATGCTTTATAACTTAATTGTAACAGACCAAAGTTAACTATAAAGCATATAATAAAGTCTTTAGCATTATACTCAAAGCTTGGTAACTATAAGTAACTTTAAGAATGTAGATAGACTTAGGGTGTATTACTTATGATACTTGTATCCTGTTCATTTTATATTGTTTCCTTAGAGTTACTTAAGAATGGCATTACTTCTATTGGAGTAGTGATTTATTTACATTATAATGGTATAAAGGGATTTACCTTCTTATATAAAGATGTGGTTAAGGTTTATGGATAAGTAAACAATATTATTTACTACTTATGGATTCACTTATAGTGTTTTGATTTGTTTATAAACTTTTGGTTAAAGTAAAGGAATAGGTTTTATCTCTTTACAAATTATTCTTGGAGATTTTATAATGGATAAGAATTCTTTTATAACATAATTTATACTTATGGTTGAAAGATAATTTAATAAAATTGTATTAAAATGTTTTGAAGCATTTTAACTTCATATTATCAATATTTAAGACTAATACTATTTATTAGACTTAATTAGCTAATTTTTAGAACGATTAGCATTTTTTATTTACCCTAATGTGAATTATCAATTAAGGAAATAAGTTTATATTTAAGTTATTAAAGTTGTTTAAATTTTTATTTAACTCAAAAGTGGAATATCACATTTTTAACATGTAGCTATTATTTTTGAGATCATTTTGGTATATTACATTTATTTTTGTGATTTATAAATAATAAGATATGATTTTAATAAAGTTTGTTACTATATATATACTTAATAACTAACAAATATTTAATTAAGGAAAATATTAATGTATAATTATAATTTTAAAGTATAATTCTTATTTTTCTAAGATTTTTAGTATTTTATTTATATTTTTAACATTTACTAATATTAAAATATGATTTATCAAAGTTTTATTACTTATAAAACTTTTATTAAATTATTTTTATTTAAATAATTATCATAACAATATTTGATAATAAATTTAAGTTGTAGATTTTATTTTTCTGAAAATTTTCATATATAAAACATATTTTTCTAAATTATAAAACAAAAGTTATTAATAAAACAAGATTTAATCATTTTATTATATTGGAATTAAAATTGTTTTATCTAGTTCATAAACAGAAATAATTTTTATACCAAGCTAACCTAGACTAATTCACTGACTAGTGGGCCATCAGCCACATCACCCCTCAGATTGGTGAATTCATTTGTTACTGGCCCAACTTCTACCCACAGCCAATGACAAGTGGGCCAGGGACCATGTCACACGCCACATGGGCAAAGATCGGTCAAACGAGCTGACCTGACGCAAGCATGACGTCGTGGTGACATCATGTCGCCAGTGATGGTCAGGTGGCTGGCAACGGCGGCGATCTAGTGGAGTTTGGCACGCGTGGTTGCTACGGTTTGAAAGAGCGCACTGCAGGGAACCTACTAGCATCGGCGCTGCTCAGATATGGTCGCCGGAGGATGACTGGCGACGAGGTACGGCGGCGGCGGTTACAGATGAACCTTGTGGAGATGATTCTAGAAGCGATAGAGATATTAGAGAGGTGCCCGAGGATCAGCAACTCACCGGCGTTGCAGTGGAGGTCTTAGTGTGACCGGAGGTGGCCGGAATCGAGGTAGACGACGGAGGAACCCGTCGAAGATGGAGGTGTCGATTGGCGCGATTGGAGATCCTTTGGCTTGTGCTTCGTGGGGCAATCGAACCAGATGATCAAAGGGATCCTAACTGCGGCCTCAGCGGTTCAAGGGGAGCTCGGAAACATTGGCGACGAGCGGCTCCGGCGAGCTCAGTTTTCGGTCAGAGGGGAATTTGGGGAGGAAGAATGAGGATAAGTATCTCCGGCGTGTCGATGGTCTACTTATAGGCAACGAACAGCGGCGCCGCGGATCTTGGCGTCAGCGGGCATCGCGACGACGGCGGACGGCCTACGTGGTGCCAGGTAGCTGCTTCGCCGGCGTGCTTCCTGGCGAGATGAAGAAGAAAAGAAAAAGAGGGCGAAGGGGTACGCGACTGTTGTTGGGACGGAGTGGGCTGCTGCAGAGCGAGCGGAGAGGATTGGCTGTGACCTGCGGGCGACGGATAGAGAGAAGAGGAAATGGGCCATGGGCCAGATTTGGTGTGTCCTCTGTTTTTTCCTGATTTTATTCCTTTTTCATTTTCTGTTTTGTTTTCAGGTTTGTATTTTATATTTGGTTTGAACTTTTCTTTTTGGAATTTTATTTGCTAAATACTTGCAGTAACAATAAAGTTATTAAGAATCCATTTGTGAACTTTTATTATGTATTGTGATATTTTCTTTATTTCCTTTATATATATCCTTTTTCTATTATTATTTGTAAGGGCCCTTAATATGAACTTAATTAGACAAAAATTCATAAACTTATCATAGAATGTATTACTACTAACTAATGATATTTTATTTCCATTAATATATAATATTAAGGCAACTTTTATATTTATTGGTACTTCATTATTATATGATACATAAAGTTTTGAGTATTTAATAGGGTTAATATTATTCTCATAATTTAGGAAATGGTAATGTATATATTTTTTATTATTACTAACAAAAGAGATAAAGTTTAAATTGAAAATGTTGGAATTATGCCCTAGAGGCAATAATAAAGATGGTATTATTATAATTCTTGTTCATGATAAAGTTTATATTCCATGCTAGAATTGTATTAAGCGGAAACTTTAATACTTGTGTGGTTTGTGAACAACACCGTGTCCCTAGTACGCCTCTATGGACTAGCTCATTGATTAATGATGGTTAAGGTTTCCTAACCATGGACATGAGTTTTCGATTAATAATGAGATCATATCATTAGGAGAATGATATGATGGACAAACCCAAACTAAGCGGAGCAATTAGATTGTGTCATCGTGTTCATCTTTGCGAAGCTTTTCTTATGTCAAATATTGTATTCCTTAGACCATGAGATAATACAACTCCCTGGTATCGGAAGAAAGCTTTGAGGTCATCAAACGTCATCCTATGAGAGGGTGATCATAAAGGTGTCTCTCAGGTGATCGGAAAGTACCTGTTGGGTTGTATGTATCGAGATGAGATTTGTCCCTCCCAAGTCGGAGAGATATACTTCGGGCCCACTCGGTAATCGATATCAACACCGCTTGCAAGCATGTGGTTAAGGAGTTAATCACAAAGTGATATCGGATTACGGAACGAGTAAAGTACTTGCTGTGAACGAGATTGAACTAGGTATGACGGTACCGACGATCAAATCTCGGGCAAGTAAAATATCGCGCGACGAAGGGAATATATATATGGGATTGATTGAATCCGGGCATCGTGGTTCATCCGATATGATCATCGATGAATGTGTTGGAGTCAATATGGGTTTCCAGACCCCGCTGTTGATTATTGATATAAGATCATCTCTGCATATTTTTGAACCCGAAGGGTCACACACTTAACGTGTCTCGACGCTAGGATAGATTGGATAATTGGTTTATGAGTTTTTGTTCGGAGTCTCGGATGGGATCCGGGACATCATGAGAGGTTCCGGAATGGTCCGGAGAATAAGATTCATATAAGGCAATGCAGTTTTTGGAGTTCGGAATTGTTTCGGGTTAATCGGTATTGTACCGGAAGCTTCTAGAACCTTCCGGAGGGGGACCAACGTGGCCCCACCTGCCAGGAGGGGGCGTGGGACTATGAGGGAGTGTCCTGACCGCATTGGGCCAGGGGCACAAGCCCCATAGGGCCCAGCCGGCCAAACCTAGGGAAAAACCCTAGGGGAGCTTCTAGAAGGGGGGGAACTTGCCCCCCACTCCTCCCTCCTTGGCCGCCGGCCTAGGGCTTGGGGGAGGGGATAGGGCTGGTCGCCCACCCCTCTATATAAAGAGGGCTGGGGGCGCACCCCTCCCCTACACCTCCTCCTCAACCCTAGCCGCCCTGCTGCCCCTCCTCTCTCTCTCTCCCTCCCGACTGCACGTAGGCGAAGCCCTGCTGCAGAAACTCTCCACCGCTTGCACCGCGCCATCGCGTTGTAGATCCAATCCATCTCTCCACCATACTTGCTGGACCGAGGAAGGAGGAGACGTCGAGGTGCCGCACGTGTGCATCTCTCGGAGGCATCACCACTTGCGGTGTTAGATCGGATCGGATCGCGAGGAGGAGAACCGAGTACAACTACATCACCCACATTCCATCGAACGTTCCGTTGTGCGAATCTTCAAGGGTATGAAGATCTCATATATTCCCCCTCGTTGTTTGCATCGCCTAGATTAGATCTTGGCTTTCCCGTTCGCATCCGTAGAATTTTTTTGATTTACTATGCTGCAAAACCCTTCAGTGGTATCAGAGCTAGATCTATGCTTAGATGTGATTCACGAGTAGAACACAACATGGTTGTTGCGGGCGTTGATGTTTTCTGTTGCAAGCCTCTTGTTTGTGTACTTCTTATGGCGCGGGATAGTGAGATCGAAGCGGTCCAGGCCAACCTTATGCGACATCGTTTGCGAGACCGGCTCCGCACTTGACGTGTGGCTTGTTCCACACATGCGGCTGGTGGATGCCAGTTTCTCTCACTATTGTTGTCATGGGATTTACACCGGAGTTTGGCAACCATAATATTACCGTTGTGGCTTTCCGTAGGTAAGAATCGTTCTTAGCTTGTTACTCCCATAAGCCACGTAAAACATGCAACAACAAAGTAGAGGCGTCTAACTTGTTTTTGCAGGGAGTGTTTTCTGTGATATGGTATGGCCCAAGATGTGATGTGTATGTTGTATGCGATGATCATGTTTTGTAATGTTTCACGACTTGCATGTCGATGAGTACACAACCGGCAGGAGCCATATGGTTGTCTTTATAATTGTGTATGACATGTGTGTCAACTTCTTATACGCCATGTAATAGCTTTACTTTATCGCTAAGTAGTTAGAAATAGTTGTAGTTGCTATTCGTGGTGGAGGCAATCATGGTGGAGTGATGGAGATCATGCCAGCACACACAAGATGGAGATCATTGCGCGAAGATTGGCTATACCATGTCACATAAAGTTATATGCATGTGATGTTTATCCTTTTATGTACCTTATTATGCTTAGATCGCAACGGTAGCATTATAAGATGATTCCTCAATTAAAGATCAAGATAAAACTATGTTCTCCCCATGTATGCACCATTGCGAAAGTTCGTCGTGTTCAAGCATCACGTGATGATCGGGTGCTATAAACTCTACGTTCACATACAACGGGTGCAAGCCAGTTTTGCACACGCGGAAATACTTGGGTTTGACTTGACGAGCCTAGCATGTACAGACATGGCCTCGGAACACATGAACCGAAAGGTTAAGCATGAGTCATATGAATGATATGATCGACATTTCGTTGTCCACCATTGAAACCACATCTCTTCTCGTGAAGATCGGATTAGGTGTGGTGAATTTGGATCATGTTCACTAAACAACTTGAGGGATGTTGAATTTAGTGGGAGTTCATTTAGTAATTTGACTAAGTTGAACTAGTTATCATGAACATAGTCTAATTTGTACTTGCAAATATTGTAGATCAAATGGCTAAGTCCAACTTCAACTTCAACGTTTTTGCTGAGAAAGAAAAGCTTAGAAACAATGGGTATAACTTCACCAACTGGTTCCGCAATCTGAGAATCATTCTCGGTGGTGGACAAAAGGACTATGTCCTTGAGAATGCGCTTGGTGACGCCCCTGCTGTAGATGCGTCGGTTGATGAGAAAGCTGTTTATCAGTCGCGCAAAGATGATTATGGTGTGATTAAGAGCACCATGTTGTTTGCTATGGAATCGGACCTTCAAAATCGTTTTGAAGATTATCCCGGGCCCTTTGAGATTCTTGAGGAGCTGAAAACTATGTTTCAGACTCAGGCCCGTTCTGAGAGATATGAGATCTCTGAGAAATTCTTTAACTGCAAGATGGAGGAAGGGAGTTCCGTTAGTGAGCACGCCATAAATATGTCGGGATACACTCAACGCCTTAAGCAACTGGACTGCAAGATTCCAGAGGAGCTCAAGATTGACAGGGTTCTGCGCTCACTCCCTCCCAGCTACAAAAGTTTTGTAGTGACTCATAATCAGATTGGTTCCACTGATACGATCACCGAGCTCTTCGCTAAGCTGAAAGCTGCGGAGGTGGACATCAAAAAGGATAATCATGTGTTGATGGTAAACAAGCCCCCTGTAGCATCCCAATTGTCTAACAACTGTAATGCTACTTGATCTAGTAATATAATGGCTACTCTCTACTTATAATTGTTGCATCATCATGTTATCATGCTCATGTCATCATGCCACCTTGCATTTGAGCATCATATCAAACCTTGCAATGTTTTGTCTTGATTGTATAATGCTATCACCATTACCTTCTTCTCTCTTTTTATCTCTCACTCTTTGCTCCTACAAGATGGGATCCACTTGCTAGGGTCCATTATTTTCCAAATGTTTTTGTTCTATTTTCTAAACCCTAAATCCCAATTCTTGTAAAATGCCCCAATTGACACATACACATTATGTATGTGGGCATCCTCTCTTTCAAATATGCTATTTTACTTTAGTCTATTTTGTTGCCTAGACACCTTTGTTCAAAATCCCTGCAAAGATTCAAATAATTTGAATAAGTTGCTTCCTTAAAATTGGCTAAATATAAACATAAAACAAAACATTAGAACTAACAAAAATGAAATAGGAAATAAATAAAAAGAAGAAGGAAAAAGAGTGAGAGAGGAGCAAGAGCTTCACCTGGCCTTACCAGCAAGCAGCCAAGAGAAAGCAACTACTGTGGCAAATCCCTCCTCCGTCCCAACTCCCTTCCCCCCGGCCCGGTACCCCTTCGCTCCCGACGCCGTCTCCTGTTCTTCTTCTTTCCGTCGCCTTCCTCCTCTCTGCAGCAGACAACGGAGGGGGCAGGTGACCGTCTCCCGGCGTCAGCCGCGTCATCTCCCTCCTCTTCTTATCCCCAAGCCGCACAGTCCCCTCCCCCAGGAACCCTAGACTCCCTCTTCCCCTCCTCTCCGCCGCCATCCCCTACCTCTGCTCCCATCTATTCTTCCACCCTGCCCGAGAGCCACAGCAAGGAGAGTGTCGTCGTGTCGTCGCCATGATCTACGTCGAGGCCACCTGACGGTGGGGATCACGTCTCCACGCTTGGGCCGTCCTCTAGTAAGCAGCAGAGGGACCGCCGCTTCCTGGAGCCACCTCCCCGAAGACCCCTCTGTCCGTGTCAAGAGGACCTCACCGCCGGCTACTTCCTGGAAGCCTTCCCGGAGCTCCTGACCACCATCGGCACCACTTCCAGTGGGAATCAATTGCGATGAGCACCCTTTTCTCTTTTCCCTCCCTCTAGCATCATCCCCGCCGAAGCCGCCCGCCGCGGCGATTCTCGGCACAGCAGCGAAGAGCGAGCAGCAGACCACGCGCCCGTCGGTTCGACAAAGGAACTATGCTCAGCTTTATCCCCTATGTTCATCTCCTTGCCCCGTCCGCTGTAGTCCTCCATTGGCAAAGCTCCAAAAACGAAAGTTGTAGCCATATCGTCCCTCTACAACTTTCATCTTTGCGGCATCACCAAATTCCCAAAGGATTGCTCGCCATCTTCGACGCAAGATTGACTCAGCTCATAGTTTTTGGCCGGATCAAAATTCAGTTTCGTTAGTCTAAACCGACCCTCCTAGACGCTTTTCTAATTAGGCCCCTAGGTTTCCTTGTCCTCAACCCGCAGTCCCACCGGACCCCACCCGACAGCCTCTCTGTTGTTTTACACAAAGCCCCCCAGCTAACCATCCCCCTCAACCCGCGGTCCCGATGTTGTTGCCCGTGTCACGCCCGTGGCGTCCACTCATGTGATGGGCCACGCGCTGTGACCCCACCGTCGTGGCTTTGGGTAACTCTAGTCCGAGTAAGAAAAGTCCTCAGCTATTTCTTAAATCAATTAAAATTTCAGTAAATGATTAATATCAAATAAATTCATAACTATTTAAATATTTCGAATTTGAATTCAAACCTTATATGAAAAATGTTTTGTTTTTGAATGTTAATTCAAATCTTTAATCAAATAATTTCAGAATTAATTTAATTAGTCAACCTTTGACTTTGACCCTATTTAATAATTTTGACTATAAAATAAATTTAAATTCATAATTCCAAATAATACAAATAATATATGTTTTTGAATCAGAAAAATGTGAGGAATTCAAATATGCCATCCAAAATATATTTTGAACACTTTAAATTTCAAGTTGATTGAAATTACATCAAAATGCCCCTGGACCTTAATTAATTAATAACTTTAGCTTTATAACTCCAAATTTAACAAATGATATGTCTAAAATGATTAGCTCGTCCAGACCTTTCTGTTTATGCATTCCATGATATGAATTGAAGCATGCATCATATAAATATAAAGTATACAGCAACTAATATGAGGATAAAATGTGACCCAAACTCAATAAAATGATTTATTCTTGTATTCCACACCTCACCCATGCCATGCTACTTTATTGCCATGCAAATTGTGCATCATTCATCATGGCATGATTGTTTGCTTGTCGCATTTTATTCATATGCTTGTGCTCTTTATTTATGTTGGCCCTTGTTTGTTTGGTTCTTCTTTGAATAGACGCTGAGCAGGGGATATATCAAGAGACCTGTGAGCACTACCTGCATCCTTCTCTCGCTCAATCGAGCTGTGCAAGCACTACCACATGATTGCATACATACAGTACCTATTGCCTCTATCTTATTCTTGCATCATTGAGTCGCGATTGCATTAAACTGAATCCCAAGTATTGCATAGCCTTTACTTTTAAACCCCCACCAAGCTTGTTCCTCCATCCCATGATCCATTACTACAGGAGTTGTTTGAGCCATGCGAGTCGTAGAACAGCATGTGTAGGGTATGTGAGAGTCTGATGGATAACGAGGTACCTAAACAACTTAACCTGAGTAGTAATGGGATAACTAATAAAAGTGGCACCGGTGAGCAATATCTGCTATTTAGTTTTTCCTGCTCACTTGTGTCCCGTAGGACCCCGAGTACTTGATTCCTGTTCCTTGATTATTCACGCTATCCACATCCGGGAGGCTTATGGGACCCCCCCTGAGCCAGAGCTTGATTCCGTCTTATTTCTTGGGGCCACAAACTAGTTTGTGGTTTTATTTACTATCCTGTACTTATGCCATGCTTTACTGCTTTATTACGTTTGTGCGAGGAGCACTGTATCAGAGTAGGTAAGTATTTTCGGTATCGACAAGCCCAGCCACATTTTCGGGTTCCCGTTTCTGACCATTGTCGCAAACCTTGAGTCCGTCTCGAGTCCTAACTTCGCTATGGTCTACTCAATGGGGTGCCCCTGAAATATTTCTGAATCGTGATTGCTTTGTCGTGAAGGCCTCGTGGGTTTTGATTTGGTTTTTCCGAGGTTGATCGAGTGTGTGTTGCTATTTGTGCACCGTAGGGTAAAACTTTCAAAGCCGTGTCCGCGGTTATGGCGACTTGGAGCACGTTTCTTGATCATAGACAAGCATAACTAAAGTACCGCTTTTAATTTGACTAAGTAACGACTAGTAAATAGTGCAACACTCATGGAATGGTTAATAAAATTGCCAACGGATGGGGGTTGTTAAAGCTTCCTCGTTGGTAAGCGAGGAGGAGGATGGATCTGGATCTTCTTGTTATAACTATTGTCATTAATTCACGGACATCCGTCTATCTTTGGTTAGGCGGATGGTTAGCGAGTATATAGAACGTTAGGGTTTATCTTTTGCTGCAATTGCCACCCCTGTGATGTGTCCCCTATAGAGGCATAAAGACTTGCTGAGTACCCTAGGGTCTCACACGATAAATTATTGGTTCAGATGAACAGTACACTCGCAAGACGGATCTCGGGTGGAGGAGGCCGATGATGTGGGCAACGATCGTCGGTGTAGAGATTCCGGAACGGGATCCGTGAGATCTGTATGGATGTGCTTATTTATGGGGCATCTTATGCCGATTTGCTTCTTATCCGTACGGATCTTGTTTGCCCTTCCACTTTGATACTCGATGTGTGATGTATGAGGAGATATCCTAAACTATTATATCTATCTAGGACATTTGAATCTTGCCGTATATTGCTATATTTCCTTTATTTTTAGATGGAATGGCTCTGATGTATTATTGTATGGTGGCTTGCATACATACTCATTTGTGTATGTAGTTGATCCCTTCGCCTGCCGATTACGCTGCCCGTACTTGTCCCGATGGTTGGAAATGGTTGGGACGGCCGAAAGGTCTACCCGTGAGTGGCATTTGGGCCCCACCGTACTATTTCAACCATTTCCGCTCATCCAGGCTTGTATCTAGGAGCGTAATTCACCGAGGTAGTTACAATTGGTATCAGAGCCATCCCGCCCTTCAGGGTCTCAGCCAAACGGTCGTTGTCAGTCTAGCAAATATTTTTGGTAGTTATGTATACTAGGGAAAAACAAAACGCGAGAGTAGGACTGCTTCCATTTTTCTTCTTACCCAACCACCCACCCTTTTCTGGTAAGGAAGTGTAACGTTTTCAATCCTCTCCTTAAAAGTTCAAACTAGGATTCACGTGTTCTGGGTTTCCGTAGTACCATAGGTTGTGTGTTTGTGTGTGTGTAATCCCTTGTCTATCTGTTGCATCCAAGTTGTTATCTAATCAGCCTTTGGTTATCAACTGTTGGTACAGTCCATACCAACAGGCTTTTGCAAACCGACGCGAACTATCTGATTCGTTGTATACCGCCGCGATCTGTCTTACTCTTTGTTACCCGACGTTATCTTCTTTGGGGTGTTCGTTTCCGTAGTTACAAATCTTTAGGTTCATCGTGAGAAGAAGGGGTTAGGATATGTGTTCCACTTATTCATGTGCGGAGTATTGATTTGAGTGCGGGATGGAGTCGCGACCATACCACTACTCTTATCATTCGCTTTTGTATATTGAATTGGTAGAGTCACTAATCTTGATTCGTTAAGTGATTTTGTGCATCTATTGGTATTTTAATGCCGAAATTTGTGGAAAATTTTTCTTTGATATATTTGTGTACCACACTCCTTTTCAGTCGTGTGCGATATGCTTAATATCTTCTAGGTGCTTTGAACTTTGTTGATATTTTAATATCATCTTAGTAATTTGTATCCTTTAATCTTGGTTAATTCCATCTTGGTACTATTTTGGATTATTATTATTCTCCATTATAGTACTGACTTGTGTTTTATATCAATCACAGGATGGCTCCACCACGCCGTTCTGATGAGGACATACCACCTGAACTGGGCTCCGCGTTGTCAAACATCGCCAATGCCTTGGCAGCAATGCAGCAGAACCAACAACGCTTTGAGGAAAGTGTTCGGAGGAATGAGTTTGCTCCACTACCTCCACCTCCCAAGCGAGGAGACATCAAAAGCTTCCTGAAGTTCAACCCCCGCCAATTTGATGTTTCTGATCGACCACTGGATGCGGATGATTGGTTGCGTGAGATGTCAAGGCTACTCGAGACTGCTGATGTTCCTGAGCAAGAGTGGGTAAAGTGTGCTACTCACCTTCTGAAGGGGGATGCAGCTCTCTGGTGGGAGAATTACCTGAAGGCAAACTGCACTGGTTTTCAGCCTACTTGGGAACGGTTCACGGGAGCGTTCAAAGAGCAGTATCTGTCAGAAATTGTCATGGAGAGGATGAAGGAAGCATTTCTCAACCTCAAGCAGGGAAATGATAATGTCAACACCTACATCAGGAACTTCATGAATCTTTCTCGTTATGGTGGCGATGAGATATCGGATGACAAGAAGAATCAGAAGAGGTTCCGGCAAGGGCTCAATGCATCGATCAAATATGCAATCACACATGCAAGGCCGGCGTCTTTTCTGGAACTTCAGCACACAGCTCTGCAGCAGGAAGCAAGTAGGCATGTGTTTGAGGAGTCAAAGAAACACAACCGTGATGCACCAAGCTCTTCAGCTATGTCAGCTCCTTCTAAGCGGCGTGTCTGGGTTCCTAACACCCCACCGTCGCTTCCAGCTCCACCAAGACATGCAAGCTACACGTCAAGGCAACCAAACTTCATCACTGCTGCTCCCAGGGGCTACAACCACCACTACCCTGGAGCGCCTGGCGGAGTCCCTGGCTATGTTGCTCCACGTCCACCTGGTGCTTGTTTCACGTGTGGAGACCCTGGGCATCTGAACTGGAACTGTCCGTTGAAAAACAAAGCTCTTCCTCCACCCCCTCCAAGATCTGCGGCAAGCTCTCCTTTGGTTCATGCACCACCACCTCGGGCTCTCAACATCAACACCAAGCCCGGGTCTCACTTTCGTGCCAACCGTGTCAACGCCGCTCAAGTGAGCATGCACTGGTTGTGATGGGTATGCTTCCGTTAACTCATCCCCGCATGAGTTTTGTTTGATTCGTGCATCGCATTCTTTTGTTTCTATCAAGTTTGCAAGTGAGAATGGGTTAGCGTCGGATCCTCTTCTTAAGCGGTTAATGGTTCTTTCTCCGAGCAACAATGGCGCTTCTAAAATCAGCCATGGCAATCAAATTGAGATTGGTGGCTCTTCGTTCTCGGCGTCCTTAATTGTTGCAGGCAATTCGACATTGATGTCATCTTGGGCATGGATTGGTTGACAAAGAATACAGCTGTGATTGATTGTCTTTGAACGCCGGTTTCTCTGAAGATTCACGAAGGCCATATAGTCTATTCTCCAAGTATGACTCCTGCTATCCAGCTTTTCTCTTTTGGCGGCTCGAATGATGATGCTATGGAAGCTATTCAGAGTGTTCCGTGTCTGTGAGTTCCCGGGATGTCTTTCTGAAGAGTTGCCGGGTATGCCTCCGGATCGTGAGGTTGAGTTTGTAATTGAGCTTGAACACAGGCGGCTCCTATCTCCAAGCGGCCTTATAAAATGGGTCCTGCTGAGTTGGCTGAACTCAAACGACTGCTTGATGAACAAGAGAAGTTGGGTTTCATTCAACACAGTACTTCTTCTTGGGGTAGCCCAACAGTATTTGTGAAGAAGTGTGACAAGACTGATAGACTTTGTGTTGACTATCGGGCTCTCAATGCTAAAACCATCAAAAATAAATATCCCCTTCCGCGGATTAATGATCTCTTCGATCAGCTAGCTGGAGCGGTGGTGTTCTCTAAGCTGGACTTGAGAAGTGGTTATCACCAAATCAAGATTCGCAAGGAAGATGGGCCTAAAACAGCTTTCACCACCCGCTATGGCCTGTATGAGTACACGGCCATGTCTTTCGGTCTCACCAACGCACCTGCTACCTTCTCGAGGCTTATGAACTCGGTTTTCATGGAGTATCTCGATAAGTTCATTGTGGTATATCTGGATGACATCCTAGTCTATTCCAAGTCAAAGGAAGAGCATGAAGAACACCTTCGGTGTGTCCTAAACAAGCTTCGTGAGAACCGCTTGTATGCAAAGTTCTCAAAGTGTGAGTTTTGGCTGCCTCAAGTAACCTATCTTGGTCATGTCATCTCTGCCAAGGGCATTGCAGTCAACCCGGAAACTGTGAAGACAATTGTTGAATGGCTTCCTCCGGTTAATGTCAAAGAAGTGCGGAGTTTCCTTGGTTTGGCTAGTTATTGCCGTCGCTTCGTTCAGAACTTTTCGAAGATAGCGAAGCCTCTTACCGATCTCCTCAAGAAAGGCAAGAAATACCTTTGGACTCCTGCATGTCAAGCAAGCTTTGAGACACTCAAAGAGAAGCTCACTTCCACCTTGATCTTGGTTCCTCCGGATACATCTAAGCCTTTCCAGATATTCTGTGACGCCTCTTTGCAAGGATTGGGTGCGGTCCTTATGCAAGAAAAACAAGTGGTTGTTTATGCCTCTCGACAGTTGAAGACGCATGAGATCAACTATCCCACACATGACCTCGAGCTCGCAGCAGTTGTCTTTGCTTTGAAGCTATGGAGGCACTACTTGCTTGGCAACCGTTGTGAGATCTTTTCTGACCACAAGAGTTTGAAGTATATCTTCACTCATCCTGATCTCAACCTTCGGCAGAGGAGATGGATTGAAGCAATCAATGATTTTGATTTGACCATCAACTACACTACGGGCAAAGCTAATGTCATGGCCGATGCTCTCAGCCGCAAAGCTTATGTCAACAACCTCATGATGGTAGAACAACAGCCTCTCTTGTGCGAGGAATTCCGTCAGCTCAACCTGGAAATTGTGGAACAAGGTCATCTCCTGAACCTTCTGGCTACTCCTATCTTGGAAGAAAAGATTCGCTCTCGTCAGCTTGGGGACCCGCACACCAAAAAGATCATCTCCAAACTACAGCTTCCGAAGTATGAGTCCTTCCACGTCGATGATCATGGCACGCTTTTCTTTGAACACCGGATGTTTGTTCCGAACTACCCGGGTTTGAGAGAGCAAGTTCTCAAGGAGGCGCACGATTCTGTTCTTTCTATCCATCCTGGCAGCACAAAGATTACATGGACTTGAAAACACAATATTGGTGGCCTGGTTTGAAACGATATTGTGCCAAGTATGTCTCGGAGTGTGATGTTGCAGAAGTGAAGCTGTCCATCAGAAACCTTTCGGTCTTCTACAACCATTGAAACCCCCGGAATGGAAATGGGAGAAAGTAGAGATGGACTTCATCACTGGTTTTCCAAGGTCGCAGAAGGGCAACAATGCAATCTTTGTTGTCATTGACAGGCTCTCTAAAGTGGCTCACTTCTTCCCCGTCAAGGAAACAATTTCTGGAATTCAGTTGGCTGAGCTCTATATCAACAGGACTGTCTCTCTGTATGGGGTTCCGCTTGAGATCAGTTCAGACCGTGGAAGCATCTTCACTTCCAAGTTCTGGGAAAGTTTCCAGAATGCTTTGGGAACAAAGTTGAACTTCAGCACAGCTTACCACCCTCAGTCGCAAGGACAAGTTGAAAGGATCAATCAGATTCTGGAGGATATGCTTCGCGCTTGCGTCATCTCTTTTGGCATGAAGTGGGAGGAATGTCTTCCTTATGCTGAATTCTCTTACAACAACAGCTTCCAGAAAAGTCTGAAGATGGCACCATTTGAGGCTCTCTATGGTCGCAAGTGCAAAACTCCGATTGGTTGGTCAGGTGCAGGAGAAAGAATTTGGTTTGGCCCTGACATTGTAACTCAAGCGGAGGAGAAGGTGCATATCATCCTTGAGAACCTGAAGATTGCTCAAAGTCGCCAGAAGAGCAATTATGACAGGAAGCACACGGACATGGTGTATGTCCCTGGTGATCTCCTTTACCTTCGTGTCACTCCCATGAGAGGCACACACCGCTTTGGTATCAAAGGAAAGCTGGCTCCTAGATACATCGGTCCTTTCAAAATTCGTGGTAGAAGAGGAGAAGTTCCTTATGCTCTTGAGCTCCCGGAAAAACTCAAAGTTCATGATGTTTTCCACATCTCTCAACTCAAGAAGTGCTTCAAAGATCCCGGCAGGACCGTGGATCATGAGCTAATTGATCTCCAAGAAGACCTGTCTTATCAAGAACACCCCACAAAAATCCTTGAGACCGCAGAAAGAAGGACTCGCAACAAGTCCATCAAGTTCTGCAAGGTGCAGTGGTCGCACCATTCTGTTGATGAAGCCACTTGGGCGCGTGAAGATGAACTCCGTGCCAACTATCCTACCCTTTTTGAGTCTTCTTCTTCTTCCTAGAATCTTGGGGCGAGATTCCTGTTTAGTGGGGGAGAGTTGTAGCATCCCAATTGTCTAACAACTGTAATGCTACTTGATCTAGTAATATAATGGCTACTCTCTACTTATAATTGTTGCATCATCATGTTATCATGCTCATGTCATCATGCCACCTTGCATTTGAGCATCATATCAAACCTTGCAATGTTTTGTCTTGATTGTATAATGCTATCACCATTACCTTCTTCTCTCTTTTTATCTCTCACTCTTTGCTCCTACAAGATGGGATCCACTTGCTAGGGTCCATTATTTTCCAAATGTTTTTGTTCCATTTTCTAAACCCTAAATCCCAATTCTTGTAAAATGCCCCAATTGACACATACACATTATGTATGTGGGCATCCTCTCTTTCAAATATGCTATTTTACTTTAGTCTATTTTGTTGCCTAGACACCTTTGTTCAAAATCCCTGCAAAGATTCAAATAATTTGAATAAGTTGCTTCCCTAAAATTGGCTAAATATAAACATAAAACAAAACATTAGAACTAACAAAAATGAAATAGGAAATAAATAAAAAGAAGAAGGAAAAAGAGTGAGAGAGGAGCAGCAGCAGCCTACCTGGGCCTTACCAGCCGCAGCAGCCCAAGAGAAAGCAACAGCTTACCAGGGCAAATCCCTCCTCCGGCCCAACTCCCTTCCCCCCGGCCCGGTACCCCTTCGCTCCCGACGCCGTCTCCTGTTCTTCTTCTTTCCGTCGCCTTCCTCCTCTCTGCAGCAGACAACGGAGGGGGCAGGTGACCGTCTCCCGCCGTCAGCCGCGTCATCTCCCTCCTCTTCTTATCCCCAAGCCGTGCAGTCCCCTCCTCCAGGAACCCTAGCCTCCCTCTTCCCCTCCTCTCCGCCGCCATCCCCTACCTCTGCTCCCATCTATTCTTCCACCCTGCCCGAGAGCCACAGCAAGGAGAGTGTCGTCGTGTCGTCGCCATGATCTACGTCGAGGCCACCTGACGGCGGGGATCACGTCTCCACGCTTGGGCCGTCCTCTAGCAAGCAGCAGAGGGACCGCCGCTTCCTGGAGCCACCTCCCCGAAGACCCCTCTGTCCGTGTCAAGAGGACCTCACCGCCGGCTACTTCCTGGACGCCTTCCCGGAGCTCCTGGCCACCATCGGCACCACTTCCAGTGGGAATCAATTGCGGTGAGCACCCTTTTCTCTTTTCCCTCCCTCTAGCATCATCCCCGCCGACCAGAAGCCGCCCCGTCGCCGGCGATTCTCAGCACAAGCGCCTGGCGAAGCGTAAGCAGCAGACCACGCCCCGTCGGCCGATGAAGTGAACTGCAGTTTATCCCCTATGTTCATCTCCTTGCCCCGTCCGCTGTAGTCCTCCGTTGGCAAAGCTCCAAACACGAAAGTTGTAGCCATATCATCCCTCTACAACTTTCATCTTTGCGGCATCACCAAATTCCCAAAGGATTGCTCGCCATCTTCGACGCAAGATTGACTCAGCTCATAGTTTTTGGCCGGATCAAAATTCAGTTTCGTCAGTCTAAACCGACCCTCTGTTGCCTGCCAAAACCCACCGGCGAGCAGCGACGAGCAACACGAAGAGTCGGGAGGCTCCCAGAACTGCTGGTGGGCCCTGGTCCCTCGGGCAACGGCCCGCAAAACTCCGGCACACGTCCTGGCTTGGTTCGAGGGCGTGCCACCTGACCTATACCTGGTCAGGAAGGTGAAGGATTGCTCCGATTGATTTCCTGCATGGTAAACAAGTATACGTAAAATTCGAGCCGTGACCGGCTCCCAGGTTTCCCTGTGAATCGGCTCCTAGAGCCGATTATCCCATGGTTCTGCATTAGATTTACTATAACATGGGGTTTTTCTTTATCATTACAAGTTAAATCGATCTACGATAGTTTGACGTTTTCACCACGTAACTGGAACGTCCTACACGTAATTGAGCCTGGTAGATACAAAGGATGCTAGAAAACTAACCCTAGAGGAGGCCTAACAACCGACGTAAAGTCAATTACCGGAACAACTTCTCTAGAACTAGTAAACCACGTCCTTACGTACTACTGGATCGTTCAACCCGTTTGCAAGGCCTGACTACGTAGATATCAAACTAAACCTTGGAGAACAAGGCATAACCATAACAGATCGAATCAGCTAAATAAAGATCAAGCAAGATGCTACCCTTGCACTTGGGAAAAGGTGCAAAGGTAGCGAGGTAATTAGAGGCAGCATAACTTAAACAATCATAGCGAAAAGTACCTATGCTAGCCTCAACAAATCTATGATAATAGTATTACTCGACATCAACAAGGCTTCAGTACGAGTAACACCAAATAACGCATAAGCAAATACTGCCTAGATCGCAAGATGCGATCTAGGCAGCATGACACTTACCCGAAAGAAACCCTAGAAACAAGGGGTGGCGATCGTAGAGATTGTGTTTGTTGTGAACGTGATTGTCCTCCTTTTCTCGATAACCTTAGGTACATATTTATAGTCCGGAGACTTTCTATCTTTGGAATAACTCTACGACTCTATCTTTACCTAAACTGAAACGGAACCTACTACGATACAAGATACACGGGCAATTTAGCCCAAATCCACGCACAAGGCCGATTCAACAACACGTTGAATATACGTATCTTCCAAGCCCATATTGATCACGGCCCATCTCCCCCTTTGGCCAAAATATGGCGATAACACATGCCCCCCTGTTTTTGGCAATAATAATTCCGAAACCACTCTGCTGATGTTTTTTCTTCCCCCTCCCCTTTTTTTTCTTCACATCGGGTTACGCGTTGCAGAGTAGAATCGTGACGCCACCCCCTCATCATGATGCCCTGTCTTCTCAACTCCTTCGCAGTGCATGATTTGACTATTTTGGCAGCACATTCTGGGAAACCGCTATGGCATTGAACCGCCTCTCCACTATTCCCCTTATTTAAATTCGCTCGCAGATTCGCAGTCCCCATCTTCCTCCAAGAGCTGAAAACCCTCTTCCTCCGCCTGAAAAACCCTCTTCCTCCGCCATGGCCTCTTCCTCTTCCGCCCGTCCTCCCGGTCTTCCAACAAGATTAGCGACGCCAGCGACGCACTACCGCCACGGCATTACTGTCTCTCGCCCACAATGGTGGGACGAGAGGGATTGGGATTTCGCCGTTTGGTCGGAGGACGACGCGTCCTTGACTGACGGCGAGGAGGGCCTGCAGTTCCTCGTCGACGGGGAACTGGAGGCGAAGAGCAGCGATGACGCCTGGTCCTGGGACGGCGTCGAGTCCTCCGACGAGGAGGATAAATCGGAGGAGGACACCTCTTCCGATGAGTACCCGCCGGTGAAGCGCTTCCGCGCCGGGTCCAGCGAGGACACCGAAGACGACGATGAGGACGAGGAGGCCCCCGCTGGCTTCTTCAAAGAAAGAATAAGACGACGCCGTGAAGGCAACCGAGGACAGCGAACAAGACGGCGGCGACGACCTCGGCCTCTAGATTAGGAACCAGTAGTAGTAGTAGTAGTAGTAGTAGTAGTAGTAGTAGTAGTAGTAGTAGTAGTAGTAGTAGTAGTAGTAGTAGTAGTAAGCTCCCTTTTGTAATCAATCAGCCTTTTGTAAGCAATCAGCTTTTGAATGAATGAATGAAAATCTGTTTCTCGAAGGTTGCTTTTCCGACCCAATTTCGCCGATAGTCAAAATAGGTCGATGCTCCAGAAGCCGATAGCACCGTATCGGCCTTCACCACACTGCGTTCATACAGTCAAACAAGTCAAATCTCAAAGAGCCGATGGCAACGCATCGACTTTCCCAAAAAAACGTTGACAAGGTCAAAACTTGGTCGCATACTTAGGCAAACTTAAACGGCCATTTTCCAGTTTCAAACGGTAACCTGCTACCCTCTTCAAAAAGGGCGACCCAGATCTCCACTTGCCCACCGACGAGATTGAGCTCACAACGACAAGACCCCTCGATCCCCAACTGCATAGATCCATCTCCGCCGGCAAACTAGATGGCGGAATCATCCAACACCAACCCAGAGGTCTCTGGTCTGAAGGTACGCCTACTCCTCGCAGTATGAACGCGATCAAAATTAATGGCGAACACCTGAATTAATGTCTTCTTCCACCATTAAATTTCTAGGTTTCAGACATTCTATTGCCGCATCCTTCTCTCCCAAACTCTCTCTCTTTGCAGCAACAAGATGGCCTTGAACCTACGCACAGTGATGGCTCCCCCTTCGAGTTCTTTCCACCAGCTCCTGTGGTTCTTTTCTGCAAAAACACGCCACCTCTGAAAAAGGTCATAATGCAGAAACAGCCGATAACACCACAATCGGCTTCCAAGAACCCAAAGAACTCCTAAGTCACTGCCCTCGAGTTCGGACTAAAACCGAGCGATGGTGAGGAAGGTAGCAGCCAGAAGACCTTGAGGCGCCGGAGCCTTCTCCGCTACCGCATGTAAGCTGATTCAGCCTTGGTCGATCCTTATCATTCTTCCATTCTTGCAGACATGCTCGCGCTTACTGGTTCTCCCCTTTTACAGGCTTCCGTCGAAGACACCTCCAGTGAGGATACCCAGACCAATCGAGGAGAACTAGGCCCAACGGATTCTGAGAGGACCATCACACCGAACCATCCAGATTCACCACCATCGGCTTCCAGGAAAAGGTCGGCTCTGAACCATCGCCCCCGAGCACCGGTCGGCGGGGGCCATGAGTCCCAAGAGAGCTCGCAAGGGACTGCAAGCTTCTTCGTCGAGCCAGGAGGTTTTGAAAATCACCACCCTTCATGCTCTTACCACTTGTTTCTTTGTCTGTCGATTTATCATTATTTACATCGGCTAAGCACCTTCCATACAGACAACTGACGCTTCTAGTGGGAAAGCTGGGGCAGTGCCGATGCCTTTAGCCAAGCCGGATCTAGCAATCCCCGAAGGCGCAGATGAAACGTTGGCCAAGCCCCCAGCAAGTACACACAAACCGGTCGCCTCCTCATCGGCTATCCCCTCGATCTTAGGAGAGGTACGTTAGCTTCTTTCGGCTCATCTTTACACGTTTGGACGCATACTGACGCTTTTCGGGCTGCCAGAGTTGTGATATTTCAGGTTTGCTGACGTTCGACCCTGAATCCATCGAATCAACTCCCTCCGTTGCTGCTGATGAACCACGAGCCAGTGTTGTTCCACCTCAATTCCAGCGTCTTAAAACCCTGCTGTCCTCCCCGATCGAAGAGCTGATCGAGGGTTCTGAGGAGGTGAAGAGCGTCCTGGCTAAAATAAAAGACCAACTCCCAGTAGCATTGCAGGTGAAGATTTGGCCAGTTGCAACTCTGTCTTTCTACGGGCCAAGGGTGAAGTTAGCTCGTGAGAGGATCAGTCTGCGCCGCGCCCAACTCCCACTGAAAGCCAATATCGCAGCATGCGCCAGCTCAACGAGAAAAGGCGTCTCGATGCCAAACCGACACCTCAAGATGCCGAGCTCGCATCCTTGAAAAGGGAGTTGGAAGATCTTGAAGAGAAGGTCCCGGCGACTAAACAGCTCATTCGTGACAAGGAAGAATCCATCGCCCGCTCTCAAGACGAAGCAGAAAGCCTCAAAGCTCAAATGAAGACCGATCTGGCAGAAATACGTGCCCTGAACAAGCAGCTAGTGACGGGCAAGGATGAAGATGACAAAGCCGAGATCGCCGAGGTGGATCGTGTCCGTGCTGACGCCCTCCACGCCTTCGAGGCATTTCTTCAGTAGCTCGTATGTAAATGGCACTGTTGTAACAGTTTGGACCTCTAGAGTCGATGACTGTGCATCGGCTATATATTTTCGTTTTTTATTTGGCCGATTTCATGTATCGGCCCCCACATTTCACTGTCCACCATCTCACGTGCTTTTTCCTCGGCCGATTTCATGTATCGGCCCCCATATCTTACTGTCCATCATCCCACATGCTTGGGAAATATTTCTTGAGATGTTGACCGTTGACCGCCACTGGGAATTTTACGCCGTCCAGCTCCTCAAGCATGTACGCATTTCCTCTTAAAACTTGATCGACCCTATACGGCCCATGCCAATTTGGAGACCATTTACCATATGTTGCATCCTTAGTCCCTAATGGCAACACAACTTCCCATACCAGATCACCAACGTGGAACTCCTTTGGCCTCACTTTCTTGTTATATGCACGAGCTACCTTGGCCTTGTTCTCTTTGATTTTCTCAAGCGACCACGGCTGAGCTCGCTTAAATCCTCAACGCTATCACTCATCGAGTTGCGTATTCTTGATTGTTAGATTGTCACGAAAAGTGACACGTCTTGATCCAGCCGTAATTTCCTGTGGCAATACGGCTTCTTGTCCATAGACTAGATGGTAAGGCGAGGTTTTTATCGCCCCATGGCATGACATGCGATAAGCCCATAACGCCTCGACAAAACCTCGTGCCAACAACGCCTAGGGTGCTCATCGACTTTTCTCTTGATCAGCTTGATGAGGCTCGTTGGATGCTTCACTTTCCCATTTGCTTGAGCATAGTATGGAGATGATCGATCGACTTAATCCCGTGTCCTCACGTAACTTTCTAAACTCGTGAGAAATGAAGACCGAACCTCCATCGCCGTAATAGTTTGGGGAATCCCGAATCTATGGATGACATGTTCTTTCACAAAGTTGATAACATCCTTTGAGTTTACTGACTTCATCGGGACAGCTTCCACCCATTTAGTGAAATAATCAGTAATGGCCAAAATCCACATGTGACCTTTGCTTGATGGAGGATTGATCTTGCCGATCATATCCATGCCCCAACCTCGGAATGGCCAAGGCTTGATGATGGGGTTCATTGTTGATGCGGGTACCATCTGGATTTTCCCAAATTTCTGACATGCTTGACACCCTTTGTAGTACTTGAAACAGTCCTCAAGCATGGTGGGCCAATAAAACCCTGATCGCCTGATCAACCATTTCATCTTGTGAGCCGATTGGTGAGTTCCACAGGCGCCTTCGTGTACCTCGTGCAGGAGCCGATTGGCCTCGGTCCCCGACATTTGAGCAATAACCCTTCCAGAGTCCTGTAAACATGTCATCCCCAATAAGCACATACTTCATGGCCTTGTACCTTATCCGTTTAGGTGCCCCGGCGAATCCTTCAAGTAATTGAAGATATCGGCTCTCGATCTCTGCTTCTAGGCATCAGACGAACATCGGCTCCCTCGCTACGTCCTTGTAGCACGAAGCCATTTGTGCAAGATCATTCGCCTCGGTATTCTGCGATCGCGGGATCCGGTGAAGTCTATGTACCGAACTGCCATCAGCTCGCGGCATTGCAGCCATAATGGGAAGAGCGACTCACTCTCACTTGTACTCCTCCGTGAGTTGAGAAATCACCAACTTGGAGTCTCCAAAATTTCCATCGCTCCGGCCTTGATGAGCAACTCCATTCCTTTGCGTATCGCCTCATACTCAGCGACGTTGTTGGTGCGAGGGGCAGATAACCTGATGGAGAAGGAAAATGTTTCCCCCCGGGGCGACATGAGTAGCATGACGATGCCGCACCCGTCGTCACAAACCAATCCATCGAAAAACATAGCCCAAGATCGTATAGACAGTGCTGCTATGTTAGTGTTGATCCTTTCAGCGATAAGGTCGGCCAATGACTGACCCTTAACTGCTTTAGCGGGTTGATACCGGATGTCAAACTCTGATAATGCAAACATCCATTTGCCCAGTCGGCCTTTCAACATAGGGGTCGACAGCATGTGCTTTATGACGTCTGATTTGCATATGATGACAATCTCCGCTGATAGCAAGATGTGATGCAGCTTGGTGCAGGTGAAAAACAGGCAGAGGCACAACTTGTCGATCTCAGGATACCTTGTTTCTGCATCCAGCATCCTCCTGCTGATGTAAAATACAACTCGTTCCAGCCCATCATAAACTTGCACCACCACTGAGGCGATGGACGTGTCAGCTACTGACAGGTAAATATAGAATGGTCTGTCTGGCTGGGGCGGAACCAACACTGGCGGCTTCGTCAGATATTCTTTGATCTCGTCGAAGGCTCGTTGTTGCTCTGCCCCCCAGCGGAATTCCTCGTCAGATTTAATCTTCACCAGTCCCATGAACGGCTCTATTCTTCCTGACAGATTGGAGATGAATCACTACAAGAAATGTGCTATACTATGACCTTTTGATAGTGACCCCGAAAGAAATCGTCATAAATTTATGACGATCTTGCTGCAGTTGGTCATGAGCTGTTTGGAAGGGGCAAAGGATAGAAAATGCATGACGATTTGTCCCAAAAACGTCTTAAATTATTTACATGAAATCGTCATAAGCTGGTGTGTACTGTTTGGGGCCTTGTTTGGAGCATACTACGACGATATAGAATCGTCATAGTCACTTATGACGCTATAATAACGTCAGAGTATGTTAAGCACTAGGATGACTTGTCTTGCCACCTCTTCAATGTGATCCACGTGTCGTGTTAGTTATGTGCTAGGGATTTTTTAGTTGTGTCATAATGTTTAAAATATAATACATGAAAATGACTAGACAACCACATCAGAAATTATTCTTACGTGTCATGTCTATGTGTAACTTTTTATATATGTATGTCCATGTGTGAAATTGACACAGCGATGTTATATAGGAAATAAGGGACAAAATAAAGCGACAAGGGGGTTCGAACCCGCGACCGCCCGCTGAACCTCTAGAGAAGCCAACCACCGCGCTAGATCATTGCTTGTGTTATAATACCGCCCGAACTTATGAACACAACATTAAATCATTGGGCACAGGCCTCACGAACACAACTTCTCTATTATCCATATTTTTTCCTTAAGGATTTTTGCAGCCTACGAAGGAACGCGGGATGCTGTACTCTTGGGCGGCTTAGACCACAGCGTGGTAGGTTCGCTAGTCCAGTTAGAAAGTTTTTTTTATTTTCTTTTTCTGCTTTTCTTAATTCTTTCATATATTTTTTATAAGAAGTTCAAATGAACGGTTTTTTCTCTAAAATATTAGATTATTTAGTAGATCATTTTAGGGTGCTAATTTTCAATACTTTTATTATTTAAAATAGTGGATATACTAATCCCACATTAGTCCATAGTAGGGACCGTTTTGAATTTTTAGGCTCGTTTCAAACTATGGTCAAAACGCCGCACGGAGGTTCTTAGCTAGGGCTGAGCCTCACTAAACTTGCATTGGATCTCTGATTAAACATCATCTTGAGTCTAAAATGATTTTTACCAAAATCATGAGCATCGGATCATGTACCTATAGTTCAAAGGACCCACTTCCTATCGATTCGCAGAATTTGTCTTTTGCCAGGTGAATGGAAAGGTTTGAGATACGGTTGGGACATTGTCCATGTAAGGTGGTCTAATATTTTTTCAAAATGTGGCGGTGCCATTCTAAAGCTGTCATTTGGTGGTTGCTTCACAAAACCCTTTTTTTCGGAAAATGGAAAATTGTTTTTCCGTGCGTCGAAAAGGAAAACTTCCTCCTGCAACATTGTTCTCCATGCCATGATACATATGTGTGCACAATATGGGCACATTATCACAAACTATGCCCTGATTCTAGCCATAACATTGGTCTTTTGACCCGAAAGCCACGAAACCTCGAACATGATAGGTCATTTTGTGAAGGGTTTTTTGAGACATACTCAATTTACCAAGTTTGGTATTTTTCCTTGCAACTATGTCACATAATAAGACACCACGCGAAGGATTTGCGTTGATCGGACCGTTTTTTATTTTTTTATGCCCGTTTCAAACCATGGTCAAAACGACGGGCATGAAGGTTCTTTGCTCGGGGCCGAGCCTCGCTAAACTTGCATTGGATATCTGAAGAAATAGCATATTGTGAGTCTAAAACACATTTTTCAAAAATAATGGGCATCGGATCATGTACCGTAGTTCAAAGGACTCACTTCTGTAGAATCGGCAGAATTTGTCTTTTCGCGAGGGGTGCACGGAAGGTTTGAGATACCGGTTGGGATATTGTCCATGTAAGGTGGTCTAATATTTTTCAAAATGTGGTGCCATTCTAAAACTGTCATTTGGTGGTTGCTTCACAAAACGCCTGCTTTTTTGCGCTCGGAAAATGGAAAATGGTTTTCCGCGTCGAAAAGGAAAACTTCCTCCTGCAACATTGTTCTCCATGCCATGATACATATGCGTGCACAATATGGGCATATTATCACAAACTATGCCCTGATTCTAGCCATAACATTGGTCTTTTGACCCGAAAGCCACGAAACCTCGAACATGATAGGTCATTTTGTGAAGGGTTTTTTGAGACATACTCAATTTACCAAGTTTGGTATTTTTTCTTGCAACTATGTCACATAATAAGACACCACGCGAAGGATTTGCGTTGATCGAACCGTTTTTTATTTTTTTATGCCCGTTTCAAACTATGGTCAAAACGGCGGGCATGAAGGTTCTTAGCTCGGGGCCGAGCCTCGCTAAACTTGCATTGGATCTCTGAAGAAACATGATATTATGAGTCTAAAATGATTTTACCAAAAATCATGAGCATCGGATCATGTACCTATAGTTCAAACGGATCCACTTCCTACCGATTCGGCAGAATTTGTCTTTTTGCCGGTGAACGGAAGGTTTGTGATACCCCGGTTGGAACATTGTCCATGTAAGTTGGTCTAATATTTTTACAAAATGTGTCGGTACCATTCTAAAACTGTCATTTGGTGGTTGCTTCACAAAACGCCCCGTTTTTTGCGCTCCGGAAATGGAAAATAGTTTTTCCGATGCGTAAAAGGAAAACTTCCTCCTGCAACATTGTTCTCCATGCCATGATACATATGTGTGCACAATATGGGCACATTATCACAAACTATGCCCTGATTCTAGCCATAACATTGGTCTTTTGACCCGAAAGCCACGAAACCTCGAACATGATAGGTCATTTTGTGAAGGGTTTTTTGAGACATACTCAATTTACCAAGTTAGGTATTTTTCCTTGCAATTATGTCACATAATAAGACACCACGCGAAGGATTTGCGTTGATCGAACCGTTTTTTATTTTTTATGCCCGTTTCAAACTATGGTCAAAACGGCGGGCATGAAGGTTCTTAGCTCGGGGCCGAGCCTCGCTAAACTTGCATTGGATCTCTGAAGAAACATGATATTATGAGTCTAAAAATAATTTTTACCAATAGTTCAAACCGGATCCACTTCCTACCGATTCGGCAGGAATTTGTCTTTTTTGCCAGGGGTGAACGGAAAGGTTTGTGATACCCCGGTTGGAACATTGTCCATGTAAGGTGGTCTAATATTTTTACAAAATATGGTGGTAGCATTTTAAATTAGAATTTTGGTGGTTGTTTCACAAAACGCACCGTTTTTGGCACCCGGAAAATGGAAAATGACCATTTCTTCTACAACCAATCAAATTACAGGGTTCGGCCTCCCACAGATCATGAATCTCAGCCTCATCAAAACCGTTAAAAGCCAATCCAACGCTTCTGCGCTCACCCAAAGAAACACAGCTGAAAAAACCACACCTACTTCGATTCCCCTGTGTCCTCTTTCCCTCGTGCGGTTCCCAGGCTCCCAGCCCGAAACCCTACCCCGACCTATCTCCCTCCCAGCGCCCCGCCGCCACTTCTTTGTCCGCCAGATCGCGATCTCCATCGCCGCTCCCCTCCCTGCCCTTCCTTCTCCTCATCCTCTCTCTGGCCCCCACGCCACCGCCGACTCGCCCGACCCAACCCCAACCCCATGGCCAACCTCCTCCTTCCCCGGCGCCGGCCACCCGCTTCATCTCCACCGAAGCCCTCCCCATCCCTCTCTTCCGCTAGGTCACGGAAGCCCTTCCTCCTCATATCCCATCGCAGCCTCGCTAACTCCAAGCATCGCCGCCACCACCTACCTCCCCCTCTCGATCTCGATCAGAGGTTCCCACCATTTGGAGAAACACAGCTGCCATCACCCTAGCTGCCCAAGAGGGAGATCGATCGTGAGCGCGAGACCATGGAGCAGAGGAGCTGTGGCGTCGGTCATGGGAGTGGGCGTCGATGTGGGGCGGGGCGTCGGCGGTGGGGAAGCCGGCGCCGCTTCAGGGCGGCGGCGGTGGTGCTGGCATGGGCGCCAGAGGTGGAGGCGGGCTGCGGCGGCGGTGGTGGACGGCCACAACAACGACGCTTCGGCGGCGGCGTCTTCCTGCGGTGGTGGCCACTTCCCCACGGGTGGCTACATCCTAGCGTCGCTGGTGATTACCGCGGAGTCGGCGACTTCCCCGTGGTGGTTGGTAGTTCCATGCGTCGTCGGAAACTTCCTCGCGGTGTTGGGCACTTACCCAAGGCGTCTGCTAGATCCTCCACGACAAAAACAAACATCACCTCTTGACGACCACTAGATCTCCCCATTTTTCAGGTATCGCCTACACTACTACACCCTATGCCATGATGTGCACGATGCAGCAGATCGATCACCTAGTATGTTTCCAGATATGCAAGACTAAGAACAGATCGATTACTTGCGCTGCTCCCTCTAAATATTTTAGTACCCCACTCTCTCTGAATCTCTTAGCATACAGGTTATAGCATACATGGCTGCTTAGTTTGTATAAATTTCTTGGTTAGTGGTCGTTCTTGTTTGCAAAAGCTTGCTAGTCAAGAATTTTGCAACAGTTGATCGAATATCTATCTCCTTTGCTATGATAGTTGAAACCCACCTTGTGATAGTTTGGTGGGTTTTGGTGCCCTCTTACATTGAATTTATCTTTAAACTAAAATGAACATGACATCGGTTCAATTAGATTAGAACCAACATAGGTTGTATGTTTTTGATGTAGTGAGAAATCGGTATGTTTGTATTTTGAGTATCTTAAACCGCACTTCTCAAAACTGATGCTTGGGTTATCTAGTATATGTGCATTCACATGTATTTCTATGCGACATGAAAATATGACCTACTTTTTCTATCGCTAGCATTGTATGAAATATGCTTTTAATCATAATAGCCTCGTATGGAATATCTAGACATGTCCACCACTTTGTTAGTTGTGGAGTAATTGCTTTGTGATGAACATAAGAATGTAGCTATTTTAAATAATAGTGATGTTCTGTGCTTTTCTCATTCATTATACTTGATGTGCTTCCATGTTTTCCTAGTGATGTATCCCGTGAATGTCTACACACTACATAATGGTATGCTATATTATTTTGTTGTGCTTCTTGTACTTCACCAATGCCTTGTGGAATTGGTGTACTTGATCAATGTTTTTTAAAATCTTTATCACTCGCCCACTGCAGTGAATCTATCGATGGCACAATGAAGCTTCAGAATTTAGTGTCAAGGACAGTGAAACGACAAAATATGCAAAATCTATCTTTCGGTGATAAGCTATATGAATAATGTGTGCTCACGTGTAGTTATGTATCTATAGTCTATGAAAAAATTCATTGTGAATGTGCATATGTCTGAGCTAGAGGCATATAGTTAATAGGTTGTGCAAGTTATATTTCTTGGATTAAAAACTAAACTGGAACCTACACGATGATATGAGATGGCATTAACTCCCAAACTTATAAGCATTGAACCAACACCTTTTTGAGATGATTATTCCCTCATGTGCATCTTTCGTTATTCGTAGCTTGCACATAGTGTTAGCACATTATTACAATTATATGATTATTTTGATCGAATCGTGTTGCCATTGCATGGCTAACTCTACTTTGCACAATTCATTGAAACATTCTGAAACCGTAGCTCTTTTATTCAAGTTTCACCGAAATTTACTTGAACTACATAAGTACTTATGATTTTCGGGTCTTTGGGAGTGTGAAATATCTTAATTACATGATGTAAGTTCAATAGTATACAAGTGTATATGTAGTGCAGTTGTGTACAGTTAGTAGTAGTTGTGCTCAGATCTCTAGTTTATTATTTAACTTTCCTTTGTATAGGTAAATTGTTTTTTCTTTATTGATGAACTTACCGATTCATACTAATTATTGTGTTCCTGGGTGCCGAGGAGAAGGATCTGGTGAGGAGGATCCGGCGAGTAGAACCTGGAGGTCCGGCAAGGAGAAGCCTGAAGGTGCTCTCTGTTGCCTAGGTGGATGCTCTGCCCCTTCTTGGTGGGGGCGAGTTGCCATCAGTCAATTCCGGAATTTCTGGTTGGTGGCGGTGCCGGCCGAGCATCATGGCTGTAATTATATGGAGGGAGTACTTCTATGTGTAATAATATTGTTTGTGTGTGACATGTGAACCTTGCGGTACTTCCTATTCTGGAATTCAAATGGTGTTGTCAAATATTTATAGTCATTTATATTCTATCTGCTGTTTCATTGTATATCTACTGGGAAATTATCTTATTTAATATATGTGTTTGTTCTATTAATTTGGCTACTAAACTTGAAGTGGCCAAGGCCCAAACAATATTACACTATCAAAAGTCCACATCTGTATTATATTGGACCAGTTCTGTAACAAGGCCCATGAGGCTGAGACCCATTTAATTTTGGATAAAATAGAAAAATAAATGGCGTAAAGGACAAAGCTTAAAAATAACGCATCCTAAAAAGGCCATGGCCTAGAAGGAAAAAGGCCGAATTAATGGGCTTGGCCCATGTAAGCAACCAAAATGGACCGGGCTAAATTTACACTACGACGATTTCATTTCGTCACAATTTTGCCACGTAGGATATGCCACGTAAGGTCCGACCGCCATGCTAGTTTGCGTGCGATATCGATCGTCATAATGATTATGACGATCCAATATCGTCGTAAACGGTTATGACGATTTTACAAAAAACGTCGTTATAGTTTATTTGCGACGCCCAGCTTTCGACGATCTTATTTTCGTCATAAAATCGTCATAGATGGACTACTATGACGATTTTGTGACGAAAATAGAGGGTCATAGAAGCCCAGATTCCTTGTAGTGAATCTTCTGACGAAGTTGATCTTGGCGATGAGAGACTGCAGTTCTTTCTTCGTGGTAGGTGGCTTCATTGTTCGTACTGCCTCCTGACTTTTTAGTCCGATCTCAATTCCGCGTTCATGGACCAAGAAACCCAAGAACTGACCGGCCACAAGGCGCACTTCTTTGGATTCATCCGTGGCCGAATTTTCTTGTTCGGTCCAGACGCGTGCGATCGTCCAAGTGTCCTTGCCGAAGCAGACTTGACCACCACGTCATCGATGTAAATTTCCACCACTTGCCGATCGGATCATGGAAAATATAATTCATGGCTCTTTGGTACGTGGCGTGGCATTCTTGATCCAAATGGCATGACTACATATTCAACAACCCCGAACACGGGACTCAACGCAGTCTTGTGTATGTCTTCCGCGCCATAAAATTTGGTTGTAACCGACATTGCCATCCATGAAGCTCAAGATCTTATGACCACGGCTGCGTTGATTAACGTCTCGCTACGGCATCGGATACTCATCCTTTGGAGTAGCCTGTTGAGATCCCGAAAATCTATGGCAACACGCCCGGTATCGTCCTTTTCTCTACAGTGCGATACTAGAAATCCACTCGGCATACCGCATGGCGATTAACTTGGTCAACATTTTCGACCTCCTTGTTGACTTCTTCCGAATTCGGCCTTCATCATCGTGCTCATTGCTGGAATGGCGAAATCCTTTTTAAGCGAGTCGATGCTCGATGATGCTCTGTCTAGCCCAGCATCTCTGTATAGTCCCAGCGCGATCGGATATGTTTTCAACGAGCTATCATCGGACCCGCAGACTCGGATCTAACTTTTGCGATAAATGTTGGTGGCTTATCCCCGGGACCGATGTCGATCTCCTCTAGTTCGCACCGGATGTAAACCCATACCCTAGCTTTCCGTCACTGTCAAATCGATGCTAAACACAGGGGCAAGCGGTAGGTGAGGATAACAAAATAATTTGGGCGATTGCCGAATCGCCCCTTTGATGCATTAGTCAAGGACGGTTTACACCTTATTGTTTTACAATGGCAGGGGATCTCCCCGCTACGACTACATGATCTGCTTGTCGTAAGATCGCTGCTTTTTATTTTTTGTGGCCGATCGCAGGGATCGGCCGTACCACGTACGATCGTGGACTTTGCTACTCTGTCCGGCCAGTGGATAAGACCAGCCTCACCCGTTTTTGTAGCTTCAATGCGCTCCAGCCGTCTAGACCGATTCGAGATCGGCTCTTGGTCTTCGCTTCCCGGATGTTCATGCGCTATGGAGATCTCGATAGAATCATCGCATGAATGACCTCCACCTCATCTCCATCCCTGTATCGAGACCTGGTGCATCGTGGATGGAATGCAGCGATTAGCATGAATCCAATCTCTCCCTAGCAAGACAGCGTAGGTGCTTTTGATGTCCACGAAGAATGACGTGGGATGGTTTTTACGCCACGGTCGATCCACGTTCAAGACGCCTTGCGTTTAAGTCCGGCCGTTGAAGTCGCTTAACGTGACGTTGGTTTTGATCAGATCTGCAGTGGAGCGTCCCAAACGCCGTAGCATGGAGTATGGCATTATATTGACTGCCGCTCCGGTGTCCACCAACATCTTGCTGACAGGCTGCCCATTGATGTAACCTCGTAGGTACAGGGCTTTCAGATGTTTGTAGCCCTTCTCGCGTGGCTTCTCAAAGATAACCGGCCGTGGGCCGCAGTCAAACTGTGCCACTGGTAGCTCGCAGGTTCTTGGTGCGCAGAATTCTGACGGAAGTATGAACACCATGTTTGTGCCAGCCGATGTCTTTGCATCGGCTTTTAACGGTTTGGGGCGCCACTCTTTCCTTTTCGGGCGATCTTCCGTTTCCAAGGTCTGCCGAATTTTAACGGCCAGATCGGGACGTGCTTTCTTTAAAGCGTGGAGATACTGTGCTTCGGCTTCCTCCAAGTTACGCAGCCGCTGCACTCTACGCTTTTGGGTATGTCTGAGTCCGTCGGGACACCACCTTGGTCGGTGATATCTGTCTTCTTCTTTGTCATCCCTTGGATCCTCGAGATCTTTTGTTCGAGCGGACTCCCTGTATTGGCTCTGAGGTGGGAGAGGCCCTAGACGCTTGAACACTGAAACTGGCCCCGTGTCCTCCTTCTGCTGTCCACATTCAGGCGATTATCGATTGTAGGCAATCGGCTCATTCCGTATCCAGCAATATTTGAAGAAAGGACAATCCCAATGTTTGTCGACGCCTTCCTTTTATTTTGACGTTCCCTAGAGAGGTGCTCATATCCTTTATCGTCTCTATCGCACCGGACGTCGATCATCTTCGACGCTCATACTTATTCAGAGATGTGTGGAGTGTGGCTTACGATATCGCACGCTTCGACCTGCTTTCGATTACCGCTTTATCATTGTGGCTGGGCGATCGTGTGGACCAGCCTCTCTTTCTTTTGCCCGAGAGCGACCGCCTTCCTCCTTGTATGTGCCATGGTGGTACCCAGATCCCGCCATGTTAACATCGAACGAGAACTCCGGTGACGCCTCATGAGTGGCATGTTCTACCATGTTGACACCGGAAATGGGTTTGTGTCTACTTTCATGGCGAACGCCCCAGGATCGACGGCCTTGCTCTATTGCTGTTTGGATCTGGCGGCGTAGCTCTTTGCATCATTGGTGGTGTGGGTGAGCAGTGATGCCACTTGCGGTATGGTCTCCGTTCATCTCTGAGCCGTGGGGATTTTGTGGCCTTGGGCAACTTCACCTGCTTTTCTTTCAAGTGATCAAATATCTGCTCAGCTTTGCTCACATCGTCGAACCCTTTTGCAGGCCCCCGCGCTTCACCCATTTGCGGACACGAGTGCGCCCCATTCAGCCACGGCCACCTCCGGTCTTGTAGGATCATCTTCTTGTGTATCGACCAGGCCTATCGGACGTTTGAACTTGTCTTGGTACAACTCGTGGTGGCGCTGTTCATACATCGCCGGTTTAAGGCCATGTCGCCAATGAGTTGTACTCTACTTGGAAAGCGATCCTTGATGGGTGCCGAGAGGCCCAACACGCCAGCTCGCTTCTTTTTCGATTAAACGAGTGAGTAACATCGGTTCTTGATCTGCGCTGGATGTACTGCTCTGATTTCTCCCGCTTTTGCACTTTGTGCAGTGCAATGCCAGCCTCGGTAGCCTCTGAATGATACTGAATGTGGAACTGCTCTTCCAGTTGCTTCCAGGTCTGAATCGAATCAGGTGGCAGCGAGGTGTACCATCCAAAAGCTGGTCCTGTCAGAGATTGCGCAAAGAACCTTACGCGCAACTGATCCGATGCTGAAATCATGCCTAGCTGTGCCAGGTATCGGCTCACGTGCTCGATCGAGCTCGACCCTTCTGAACCGCTAAACCTTGAGAACTCAGGGAGCCGATACTTGGGTGGCAGCGGAATCAGATCAAAATCGTTGGGGTACGGCTTTGAATAGCCGATTGTCCTTCTCTTCGGCACGAATCCGAACTGGTCTCTCAAGATGGTACGGATTTGCTCCACTGTTTGAGCTGCAGGGGCTAGATTCTCATGACTCGTTCCAGTGGCATACTTGGCTAGCCACGCTTTGTTTCGGCGTCCATCCTGCACATCGCCGCTCGAAACACACTCCCGAAGCCCCGCCCAGAACTCCCGCAGAAATTCCTACGGTTGCAATCTGGTTGGTGCGTGTCAGGTTATTGCAGTCCGGCACGTAGGTGCATACATATCCATGTGGAATTTCCTTAGGTGGCTCAAACAGGAACTGGAAATCGCCTGGGTCGCCTCCAACCTTGTAGACGACGACGCGCTGCCTGGCGGCTCTGGAGCTGCAAGTGTGAATGGCGATTGTGGCCTGGTGCGAGCGGTCTTTCTCCTGGTGAGTCCCTAAAGTAGGCCCCGACGGAGAGTACTGATGTTTCATGATCTCCTGAACTACGCGAACTGCGATCCGCTCGAAAGCGTTCACCAGACTCTCATTATGGCGGTGAAGAGAATGAGCCACCATGTAGTTGACTTCACATCACGAGCTCGTGCGCTCCTCGAAAGAAGAGCAGATCCACCTCATCAAGAGCACCTTCAGGTGAGAATCATTTCCACCTGATGCCATGCTTACGGGTCCTCTCGAAAGAGCCGATGAGATCGGCTTCGAAGAGAGCTTTGATGTCATCATACTTCGCCTTGTGCTCCTCAGCATCGTCAGACGTGATCTGGTGCATCCCCATCTCGTCGGATGTTGATGCAGATCTTTTGAATGTCCCACCGGCGTGCGAGAATGTGTTGCTGCCAAAACCCACCGGCGAGCGAGCAACACGAGCCGGAGGCTCCAGAACTGCTGGTGGGCCCGGTCCCTCGGGAACGGCCAAAACTCCAGACACGCCTGGCTTGGTTCGAGATGCCACGACCTATACCTGGTCAGGAAGGTGAAGATTGCTCGATTGATTTCCTGCATGGTAAACAAGTATACGTAAAATTCGAGCCGTGACCGGCTCCTGGTTTTCGTGAATCGGCTCCTAGAGCCGATTATCCCATGGTTACGCATTAGATTTACTATAACATGGGGTTTTGCTTTATCATTACAAGTTAAATCGATCTCGATAGTTTGACGTTTTCACCACGTAATCGGAACGCGTCCTACACGTAATGAGCCCGGTAGATACAAAGGATGCTAGAAAACTAACCCTAGAGGAGGCCTAACAACCGACGTAAAGTCAATTACGGAACAACTTCTCTAGAACTAGTAAACCACGCCCCGTACTCATCGGATCGTTCAACCCGTTTGCAAGGCCTGACTACGTAGATATCAAACTAAACCTTGGAGAACAAGGCATAACCATAACAGATCGAATCAGCTAAATAAAGATCAAGCAAGATGCTACCCTTGCACTTGGGAAAAGGTGCAAAGGTAGCGAGGTAACTAGAGGCAGCATAACTTAAACAATCATAGCGAAAAGTACCAATGCTAGCCTCAACAAATCTATGATAATAGTATTACTCGCCATCAACAAGGCTTCAGTACGAGTAACACCAAATAACGCATAAGCAAATACTGCCTAGATCGCAAGATGCGATCTAGGCAGCATGACACTTACCCGAAAGAAACCCTAGAAACAAGGGGTGGCGATGCGCCGAGATTGTGTTTGTTGTGAACGTGATTGTCCTCCTTTTCTCGATAACCTTAGGTACATATTTATAGTCCGGAGACTTTCTATCTTTGGAATAACTCTACGACTCTATCTTTACCTAAACTGAAACGGAACCTACTGCGATACAAGATACATGGGCAATTTAGCCCAAATCCACGCACAAGGCCGATTCAACAACACGTTGAATATACGTATCTTCCAAGCCCATCTTGATCACGGCCCATCTCCCCCTTTGGCCAAAATATGGCGATAACACCCTCCTAGACGCTTTTCTAATTAGGCCCCTAGGTTTCCTTGTCCTCAACCCGCAGTCCCACCGGACCCCACCCGACAGCCTCTCTGTTGTTTTACACAAAGCCCCCCAGCTAACCATCCCCCTCAACCCGCGGTCCCGATGTTGCCCACATGGCACGCCCCGTGCGTCCCACTGCTGATGGTCAGGCCTGTGACCCCACTGGTCAGTGGCTTTGGGTAACTCTAGTCTGAGTAAGAAAAGTCCTCAGCTATTTCTTAAATCAATTAAAATTTCAGTAAATGATTAATATCAAATAAATTCATAACTATTTAAATATTTCGAATTTGAATTCAAACCTTATATGAAAAATGTTTTGTTTTTGAATGTTAATTCAAATCTTTAATCAAATAATTTCAGAATTAATTTAATTAGTCAACCTTTGACTTTGACCCTATTTAATAATTTTGACTATAAAATAAATTTAAATTCATAATTCCAAATAATACAAATAATATATGTTTTTGAATCAAAAAAATGTGAGGAATTCAAATATGCCATCCAAAATATATTGTGAACACTTTAAATTTCAAGTTGATTGAAATTACATCAAAATGCCCCTGGACCTTAATTAATTAATAACTTTAGCTTTATAACTCCAAATTTAACAAATGATATGTCGAAAATGATTAGCTCGTCGAGACCTTTCTGTTTATGCATTCCATGATATGAATTGAAGCATGCATCATATAAATATAAAGTATACAGCAACTAATATGAGGATAAAATGTGACCCAAACTCAATAAAATGATTTATTCTTGTATTCCACACCTCACCCATGCCATGCTACTTTATTGCCATGCAAATTGTGCATCATTCATCATGGCATGATTGTTTGCTTGTCGCATTTTATTCATATGCTTGTGCTCTTTATTTATGTTGGCCCTTGTTTGTTTGGTTCTTCTTCGAATAGGCAATGGCGGGGATATATCAAGAGACCCAGAGCACTACCTGATCCTTCTCTCGCTTCTAACTGCCAGGCAAGCACTACCACATGCTTGCATACATACATTACCTATTGCCTCTATCTTATTCTTGCATCATTGAGTCACGATTGCATTAAACTGAATCCCAAGTATTGCATAGCCTTTACTTTTAAACCCCCACCAAGCTTGTTCCTCCATCCCATGAGCCATTACTACAGGAGTTGTTTGAGCCATGCGAGTCGTAGAACAGCATGTGTAGGGTATGTGAGAGTCTGATGGATAACGAGGTACCTAAACAACTTAACCTGAGTAGTAATGGGATAACTAATGAAAGTGGCACCGGTGAGCAATATCTGCTATTTGGTTTTTCCTGCTCACTTGTGTCCCGTAGGACCCCGAGTACTTGATTCCTGTTCCTTGATTATTCGCGCTATCCACATCCGGGAGGCTTATGGGACCCCCCGTTGCGTTTGCTTGATTCCGTCTTATTTCTTGGGGCCACAAACTAGTTTGAGGTTTTATTTACTATCCTGCTTATGCCATTCTTTCGCTTTATTACGTTTGTGCGAGCACCCATCGTATAGGTAAGCGGAGTGTTTTCGTGGTATCGACAAGCCCACCACATTTTCGGTTCCCGGTCGTTTACCATTGTCGCAAACCTTGAGTCCGTCTCGAGTCACTAACTTCGCTTGGTCTACTCAATGGGGTGGCCCCAAATATTTCTGAATCTGTGATTGCTTTGCCGTGAAGGCCTCGTTGGGTTTTGATTTGGTTTTTCCGAGGTTGATCGAGTGTGTTGCTATTTGTGCACCCTCAGGTAAAACTTTCTGAAAGCCGTGTCCGCGGTAATGGACGACTTGGAGCACAGTTTCTTGATCATAGACAAGCATAACTAAAGTACCGCTTTTAATTTGACTAAGTAACTGACTAGTAAATAGTGCGACACTCATGGAATGGTTAATAAAATTGCCAACGGATGGGGGGGTTGTTCGTCCGCTTCCTCGTTGGTAAGCGAGGAGGAGGATGGATCTGTGGATCTTACTGTTATAACTGTTGTCATTAATTCACGGACATCCGTCTATCTTTGGTTAGGCGGATGGTTAGCGAGTATCTATAGAACTGTTAGGGTTTATCTTTTGCTGCAATTGCGTCACCCCCAGGATGTGTCCCCTATAGAGGCATAAAGACTTGCTGAGTACCCCTAGGGTCTCACACGATAAATTATTGGTTCAGATGAACAGGTACACTCGCAAGACGGATACTGGGTGGAGGAGGCTGATGATGTGGGCAACGATCGTTCGGTGTAGAGATTCCGGGAACGGGGATCCGTGAGATCTGTGGGCGGGATGTGCTTATTTATGGGGCATCTTATGCCGATTTGCTTCTTATCCGTACTCGGATCTTGTTTGCCGCTTCCGCCTGATACTCCGATGTGTGATGTATGAGGAGATATCCTAAACTATTATATCTATCTAGGACATTTGAATCTTGCCGTATGGCGTTGCTATATTTCCTTTCTTTTTAGATGGAATGGCTCTGATGTACTATTGTATGGTGGCTTGCATACATACTCATTTGTTTATGTAGTTGATCCCTTCGCCTGCCGATTACGCTGCCCGTACTTGTCCCGATGGTTGGAAATGGTTGGGACGGCCGAAAGGTCTACCCGTGAGTGGCATTTGGGCCCCACCGTCCTATTTCAACCATTTCCGCTCATCCAGGCTTGTATCTAGGAGCGTAATTCACCGAGGTAGTTACACCCCCCAGCTTTAAGAAAGGTAAGGGTGCAAAGAAGCCCTTCAAGAAAGGCAGCGGCAAGCGCGTTGCCCCTGCTGAGAAGAAGCTCAAGTCTGGACCTAAGCCGCACACTGAGTGCTTCAATTGCAAGGACAAGGGTCACTAGAAGCAATCGTCCAAGTACTTAGCGGACAAGAAGGCTGGCACCATCAAAGGTATATTTGATATACATGTTATTGATGTTTTCCTTACTAGCCCTCGTTGTAGTTCCTGGGTATTTGATACTGGTTCAGTTGCTAATATTTGTAACTCAAAACAGGAGCTACGGAATAGACGGCGGCTTGAGAGGGATGAGGTGACGATGCGCGTTGGCAACGGATCAAGAGTTGATGTGATGGCCGTCGGCACGCTCTCCTTAGTTTTACCTTCGGGATTAATTTTAAACCTCAATACGTGTTATTATGTGCCTTCGTTGAGAATGAACATCATATCTGGATCGTGTTTATTGCAAGACGGTTATTCATTTAAATCTGAGAATAATGGTTGTTCCATTTATATGAGTAACATCTTTTATGGTCATGCACCTGCTATGAATGGTTTATTTCTTCTGAATCTCGAAAGGGATGAAACACACATCCATAACATTGAGGCTAAGAGATGCAAAGTAGATAGTGATAATACTACTTATTTGTGGCACTGTCGTCTAGGTCATATTGGTGTAAAACGCATGAAGAAACTCCATTCTGATGGACTTTTGGAGTCTCTTGATTTTGAATCATTTGACACATGCGAACCATGCCTCATGGGCAAGATGATCAAAACCCCGTTCTCCGGAATGATGGAGCGAGCAACGGACTTGTTGGAAATCATACATACCGATGTATGCGGACCGATGAGTGTTTCAACGCGCGGTGGATATCGCTATTTTCACACTTTTACCGATGACTTAAGTAGATATGGGTATATCTATTTAATGAAACATAAATCTGAAACATTTGAAAAGTTCAAAGAATTTCAGAATGAAGTGGAGAACCATCGTAACAGAAAAATTAAGTTTCTACGATCCGATCGTGGAGGTGAATATTTGAGTTATGATTTTCTCACGCATCTTAAAGAAAACAGAATCGTTTTGCAACTCACGCCACCCGAAACACCACAGCGCAATGGTGTGTCTGAACGCCGGAATCGAACTCTATTAGATATGGTCCGATCAATGATGTCTCTTACTGATTTTTCGTTATCATTTTGGGGTTATGCATTGGAAACCGTTGCATTCACTTTAAATAGGGCACCATCTAAATCCGTTGAGACAACACCGTATAAACTGTGGTTTGGTGCTAAACCTAAGTTGTCGTTTCTTAAAGTTTGGGGATGCGAAGCTTTACATCAAGAAGTTGATGCCGGAAAAGCTCGAACCCAAAGCGGAGAAATGCGTCTTCATAGGATACCCTAAGGAAACTATTGGGTATACCTTCTATCACAGAACTGAAGGCAAAGTGTTTGTCGCAAAGAACGGATCCTTTCTTGAGAAGGAGTTTCTCTCAAAAGAAGTGAGTGGGAGGAAAGTAGAGCTAGACGAGGTTGTTGAACCTTCTCTTGAGTTGGAGAGTAGCGCAGCACCTGAAATTGTTCCAGTGCCACCCGCACCAACAATAGAGGAAGCTAATGACAAGGATCATGAAGCTTCGGACGATGCTACTACTGAACGTCGCAGGTCGACAAGGTCGCGTGCCCCTCCTGAGTGGTACGACAACCATGTCTTAATTGTCTTGTTAGTAGATGACAGTGAACCTGCGAACTATGTGGTAGCGATGATGAGCCCAGACTCTGAGAAATGGCTAGAGGCCATGAAATCCGAATTGGGATCCATGAGTGAAAACCAAGTATGGACTTTGGTGGACCCTCCTAGCGACCGAAAGGCCGTTGAGTGCAAATGGATCTTCAAGAGGAAAACGGACGCAGATGGTAATGTTACCGTCTATAAAGCACGACTTGTCGCGGAAGGTTTTCGACAAGTTCAAGGTGTTGACTACGATGAGACTTTCTCTCTCGTAGCGATGTTTAAGTCCATTCGGATTTTATTAGCAATTGCTGCGTTTCATGATTATGAAATATGGCAGATGGATGTCAAGACTGCGTTCCTAAATGGCAACATTGATGAAGAGTTGTATATGATGCAACCCGAAGGTTTTGTCGATCCTAAGGATGCTGATAAAGTGTGCAAACTCCAGCGTTCCATTTATGGACTGAAGCAAGCATCTCGGAGTTGGAACCTTCGTTTTGATCAAGTGATCAAGAGCTTTGGATTTGTTCCAAATTGCTACGAAGCTTGTATCTACAAGAAAGTGAGTGGGAGCTCAGTGACATTTCTGGTACTATATGTGGATGACATATTGATTATTGGATGACATAAACATGCTTAACGATGTGAAGAGTTATTTGAACAAATGTTTTTCAATGAAATACCTAGGGGAAGCTGCTTATATATTGGGCATCAAAATCTATAGAGATAGACAAAGACGCCTGATAGCTTTAAGCCAGAGTACATACCTAGACAAAGTTCTGAAAAGGTTCAGAATGGATAAGGCAAAGAAAGGTTCAGTGCCTATGTTGTCAGGTAAGATATTGAGCAAGGCTCAGTGTCCAGCTATGGTAAATGATAGAGAAGCTATGAGCAAAGTGCCTTATGCCTCGGCCATAGGTTCTATCATGTATGCCATGCTGTGTACTAGACCGGATGTGTTCAATGCTCTTAGTTTGACGAGCAGATACCAAAGTGATCCAGGACTGGAATACTGGACAGCCGTGAAGAACATCCTAAAGTATTTAAATAGAGCTAAAGAAATGATCTTAGTCTATGGAGGTGATGAACAGCTCGTCGTAAAGGGTTACGTCGATGCTAGTTTTGACACCGACAAGGATGATTCTAAATCTCGGACATGATACATTTATATTTTGAATGGAGGAGCTGTGAGCTGGAGAAGCTGCAAGCAAAGCGTGATCGCGGGATCTACAGTAGAAGCGGAATACATGGCTGCTGCAGAAGCGTCAAGTGAAGGAGTTTGGATCAGGAACTTCATCACTGAGCTTGGCGTGGTTCCAAGTGCCTTGGGCCCACTGGAGATATTGTGTGACAACACTGTCGCCATAGCACTCGCTAAGGAATCAAGATATCATCCAAAGACCAAGCATATCAACCGCAAGTTTCATATAATCCGAGATTATATAGCAGATGGAGATCTGAAGATTAGCAAAGTACATACAGATCTGAATATCGCAGATCCATTGACTAAACCTCTTCCACGTGCAAAACATGATCAACACCTTAGTGCCATGGGTGTTAGATTGTTGCCAGATGTAAACTAGATTATTGACTCTAGTGCAAGTGGGAGACTGTTGGAATTATGCCCTAGAGGCAATAATAAAGATGTTATTATTATAATTCTTGTTCATGATAAAGTTTATATTCCATGCTAGAATTGTATTAAGCAGAAACTTTAATACTTGTGTGGTTTGTGAACAACACCGTGTCCCTAGTACGCCTCTATGGACTAGCTCATTGATTAATGATGGCTAAGGTTTCCTAACCATGGACATGAGTTTTCGATTAATAATGAGATCATATCATTGGGAGAATGATATGATGGACAGACTCAAACTAAGCGGAGCAATTAGATCGTGTCATCGTGTTCATCTTTGCGAAGCTTTTCTTATGTCAAATATTGTATTCCTTAGACCATGAGATAATACAACTCCCTGGTATCGGAAGAAAGCTTTGAGGTCATCAAACGTCATCCTATGAGAGGGTGATCATAAAGGTGTCTCTCAGGTGATCGGAAAGTACCTGTTGGGTTATATGTATCGAGATGGGATTTGTCCCTCCCAAGTCAGAGAGATATACTTTGGGCCCACTCGGTAATCGATATCAACACCGCTTGCAAGCATGTGGTTAAGGAGTTAATCACAAAGTGATATAGGATTACGGAACGAGTAAAGTACTTGCTGTGAATGAGATTGAACTAGGTATGACGGTACCGACGATCAAATCTCGGGCAAGTAAAATATCGCGCGACGAAGGGAATATATATATGGGATTGATTTAATCCTGGCATCGTGGTTCATCCGATATGATCATCGATGAATGTGTGGGAGTCAATATGGGTTTCGGACCCGCTGATTATTGATATAAGATCATCTCTGCATATTCTCGAACCCGAAGGGTCACACACTTAACGTGTCTCGACGCTAGGATAGATTGGATAATTGGTTTACGAGTTTTTGTTCGGAGTCTCGGATGGGATCCGGGACATCACGAGAGGTTCCGGAATGGTCCGGAGAATAAGATTCATATAAGGCAATGCAGTTTTTGGAGTTTGGAATTGTTTCGGGTTAATCGGTATTGTACCGGAAGCTTCTAGAACCTTCCGGAGGGGGACCAACGTGGCCCCACCTTCCGGGAGGGGGCGTGGGCCTATGAGGGAGTGTCCTGGCCACATTGGGCCAGGGGCACAAGCCCCATAGGGCCCAGCCGGCCAAACCTAGGGCAAAACCCTAGGGGAGCTTCTAGAAGGGGGGAAACTTGCCCCCCACTCCTCCCTCCTTGGCCGCCGGCCTAGGGCTTGGGGGAGGGGCTAGGGATGGCCGCCCACCCCTCTATATAAAGAGGGCTGGGGGCGCACCCCTCCCCTGCACCTCCTCCTCAACCCTAGCCGCCCTGCTGCCCCTCCTCTCTCTCTCCCTCCCGACTGCACATAGGCGAAGCCCTGCTGCAGAAACTCTCCACCGCTTGCATCGCGCCGTCGCGTTGTAGATCCAATCCATCTCTCCACCATACTTGCTGGACCGAGGAAGGAGGAGACGTTGAGGTGCCGCACGTGTGCATCTCTCGGAGGCATCGCCACTTGCGGTGTTAGATAGGATCGGATCGCGAGGAGGAGAAGCGAGTACGACTACATCACCCACGTTCCATCGAACGTTCCGCTGTGCGAATCTTCAAGGGTATGAAGATCTCATCTATTCCCCCTCGTTGTTTGCATCTCCTAGATTAGATCTTGTCTTTCCCGTTCGCATCCGTAGAATTTTTTTGATTTACTATGCTGCGAAACCCTTCAGAAAATGCTTACCATAAGTTCTTAGAAGGTTTAATATTCTCATATTTATTTTATTGATGTGAATAAAGATTAATGGCTAAGCACATTATCTTTATGTTTGAGATCAGAATGATATTATCTGGAATGTCTCATGAAAAGGATTTGATAAAGATAACTCCTAAGCACATATGGTTATGATAATTAGAAATGATAAATATGTGCTTAGTTGATTTGTTATAGGAATATATTCCTATGAAGCATTGTGGAAGCAAGATGATAGATCAACCATAGAAAGTGGATATTAGGTTTGGTCTTAGATTTAGGGTTTAGTGTTCATCAAGGATTCCTATCTTCCATACTTCATAATACTGGACTTCTAATTAAGGAATTCCTTTCCTAGATATATTACTTCTTCCTATCCATCATCATGTGTTAACATGATGAGCTTTACTTCACAAAAATATTCTTATCCACCTTTTATTCTTCTAAATCCACTTGTAAATTCCAATGAGCTTGATTCTAAATCATTTCCTAATCTTTTCATATCTATACTTGGGTATATCAACTATTCTACTGCTGATAACCTTCAACCCAACATATGGTTACCTCTAACTGCATTCATACTCTTCCTTAATCATCCACCACTAATACTACTTCAGTAGATGTATATATCAAATCCTACTCTCCTTAAGTGCTTAGTATTTCCAAAGAGGAAACTACTACTTCTTTAATCCAATGTTGCTCTAACATCATTTTAATCATACTATCTTGTCTCTACTTGACTCCAATATCTAACATTCCAACCTCACATTATATTAATGTGACTTGTAATGACTAATCTAGGATAATATATCTATACTATGGTTCAATCATGTTTTATCCACCAATGTCACTTATACATGGTATAAGCATTCAATATTGGTGAATAAGGCATGATCATTATAATCATTTGATCCTTTATGATTCAGGTTTCAAGTTGGCTAAACAAGGCTTCATCAATACAACATTACAGTTGTATTATAATTATCTTCTGTTTAGCTCTATTGGATTAAGAGATATAATTCATTGATTATACCTACTTGATCCAATAGGACTACTCTTGGTAACTATCTTCAGACTTCATCCTTGTAATCTTCTTTGATTTCCTCCAATTAATCTCATCCTATAGATAACATCTAAAACTAGCATCACTATTTACCTCTTCTGACTTCTTTCTTTATAAGTCTTGAGTGAATGCTATAATAAGTACAAGAGTTAATAAGTTAAAAATTGATAGGTTAAGAATTGGTAAATCAATAGTTGATTTCTCAATATTGATGAACAACAAATATAAGGATAGGATTAAATAGAGATGATAAAGGTTGATATGGAAAGAAAGATATATGGTGAATGATCTTAACTTTGGTTTCTTTCCTACTCAATCTCACTAGAGAGTTAAAGTTAGGTATTTCCATGATACTCATGGTATAAGTAGATGAGATTAAGATATAGTTATTACATTCTTATTATTTATGTTATATTTATAATTTAGTATTCATGAGTGATTATAATGAATACTATGATATTATCACCTAAGGATCAACTATAAATCATTAAGTCATGTATTAGGGTTTAACTCTTATTACATTTGATCTCCCCTTAGATCAAATCATGTTTACCCAAAATAAGGTTTTAGCAAAGGTCATATTGAAACTTATCGCAGTCAACTTGATGATCTACATCAATTCCATCAAGTTAAGAGAAGCTTCAGTCACTTTGACAAGTTTTTATTTAAAAGCGCGAAAATTATTCAGATTTTCTATGCATGAATGCAATGCACACAGTTCAACTTATTTCTAAGCTCTAATGCTGGGATGTTACAGTTTAGCACGTCAACACCAAGGAAATCATAAATGAATTGGAGAATGAAGTGCATATTGAAAGGGGAAAGAAGACAAAAGGAAAAGAGAAGGAAAAGGAAAAGAAGAATATTAACTTGCTAATATTTATTGCAGCAGTTCTAGATACAAGATACAAATCATCTGAGTACACTAAGGATGTCATTGAGGAAATTTTTGGACATGAAAGTGGGCAGCTGTCAACACCTCTCTCGCTGACTTTTTTGAAGAATATAGGAAAAATTATGATCCAACTGAAGTTGAAGGAACATCTGAAGTTGCTGTCGATGACCCAAGCATGCCAAAAGTAGGGAGAGGAAGCATTTTGAAGGACCGAATTTCCAAGAAGTTGAAGATGAACAATTGTACAAGTTCTAACACCAAGACTGAACTTGAGAAGTATATTGCTGAATATTGCGAGGCTACCGAAGGGAAGTTTGAAATCATAGGTTGGTGGAGGCTCAATGCAGCTCGCTTTCCTTCTTGGATCCTATGGCGCGTGATGCGCTTGCCATACCCATCACTTCAGTAGATTCAGAGTCGGCTTTCAGCACAGGTGGGCGTATATTGGATGACTTCCGAACCTCTCTTACTCCATTCATGTTGCAAGCTATTGTGTGCGGACAATATTGGATACGAAGGTCTACTCCTATTGACATCCAGGAGAATATGGAGGAATTAGCTAAGTTGGAAAAGGGTAAAAATAGTCTCATGGTACTTCTTGTTTTATTGCATTGCATCATGCATTCATTCTAATATTGTCTAACTTTTTGCTTGATGCATGTGTGTTGACTTGTTTGTAGAGTTAATAGAAGGATTCGGTGGCAAAGGAAAAGGCAAAAATGACAAGGCATCATCTTCTAAATCTGTAGCAAGCAAGTCCATCTCCAAACCTTGAATATCAAAGTAAAGGTAAAATAACATTGTTCACTAGATGAACAAGCAAATAACAATCATGTAGTTATGTAGAATTGTAGATACTAATGAGTAGTGACTCAAGTAGTGACTAATGAAATTGTGTTTGACTTCTGTAGATACTAAGGCGTGCAACAACTTGGACTTGCAAGCAGTGGTGGCACTTGTGAGCTTGAGACTTCGAGTATGGTGGCACTTGTGAATTGTTATGACTTGTTGAAATGATGTGCGTTGTCTATGTTTGTATGGTGTAACTTTGAGCATGAGTCTGTCTGTTAAGTGAGTTTGAATTGGGATGTGAACTTGTCAAATGGTGCTGAATCGTTGCCCATTGCTATCATTTAATGTTTTCCTGTTGTGTATTCTTGAACTGTTGTTATACTATTGAAAAGGTGTAGAATTGCAGCCAAAACACTGCAAATTTGTTGCCAAAATGTAGCAGAAATTGTTGTCCATGCTAACATTTTACTTATGTTTTTTTATTCATTGTATTTGTGTGTATGTCGGGTAATACGGGATTACCCGGACCCATACCCGAAATTCCGGGTACCCGATTTGTCGGGTCAGATAAAAGGTACAGTACTTTTGGGTGTCATTTCTCAAAACCCGAATTTCCCATTACCCGAATTACCCGACTCGAAAATTTTGGTTTACCCGAACGCCCAGCGTGATATGGAAGTACTAGGTCACATGCATATATTTTTTGGAACAAAAGTATTTCAAAAAGGAATATAGAAATAACATTTTCTTATGCAAATAACATCTATATAAAATATTTTGTTTACCAATTTCCGTTATGGGTTTATGGTTTCCACAAAATATAGGTTTTTTGTATTTTTTTTCAAAACTAAACACTTTAAAGGTGAAAATAAATAATCAACAAATAAAGTTTTAGAGACATTTTCATAAACAAGATATTTTTATTAAGGTTTGTTTTATGCAAGGTTTTGTAGAGGAATCTATTGGACAAAAGATTTTGGATTTTTATAAGACCAATTTTCAATGCTTTTGGTTTCTCTAAAAAATAACTTTAATAAGTTTTTGGAATATAGTTTTTCTACTCAATTGAACCAAATTCATTTTGTTTGGAAGTAGAATTTGTATTATTTTAATAAACCTTAAAAAAAGTATTTTCTTTTGAAATTTCGAAATAAGGATAGAGAAATTTTAATCAAACTATTTAAATAATTTAGCATTCCAAAATTTGGAAGGTATTGGGATGTTACAATTTTGAAGTTGTTACCTTGTTTTTCCTTTTCTTTGTTGCATATACCCTTTTAACCACAATATTTGTAAAGCAACGTTGTATATCCTCGACCTCATAGTTCTAGATTCCCAATAGTTTTTTCTTAGTTAAATTGGATTTCTATTAGTTTTCTAAATGAACGGTTTTTCCTACATTCCACGTGATTGACGGTCGCAGAGTTGCTGACCCCCCCCCCCCCCCCCCCCCCCCCCCCCCCACACACACACCCACCCACCCACCCACACACACACACACACACACACCCAACCCCACCCCCCACACACAACAACCCAAAATCAATCGGCTGATTTATAGCACTTACTTTTTTGGCATATGATGTTTTGACTTAAGTTTATATTTTCTTACCACGGGTTGGGCTACACCATGTAGTGTCCGTAGTTTTTTGAAACGAGGTAAAAGCATTGCCTTTCATTGATATAGAAGAAAAGAGTTGGCCCGTTTTATGAGTAAAACAGGCCGAAAAACTGCATACAACACAACACCACACGCCAGTCCTGAGGCTGTGCTCCATATGGGTCGACGACCAACTAGGTCGACATCACACCTCAACGCAACAGGCGGAGGCGAAAGACCGGAGCCACCGCTCCAAACTACCATGCCAGTCCCGGGGCCACACCCCGCCAGGCCGAAGACGAACCCGTCACGGCCAAAACCACCAAACACACCACTGGTCACTCAGTCCGGCGGACATCCAAAGCGAGACCCCAAGAGGCAAAGCGACACAAGAGCGCCACCCACGCCCGATCCTGTGAGGGATCTAGGGTTTCCCCCGGAGAGCCCGGGCGGAGGAACAAGAAACATCAACTTCGACGACGACTTCAAGAAGGAAGCGGTGCCCACGGGCGTCACCGTCGTCGGTCCCGGCCAGCCGCCAGGACAAGGCTTTCACTCAGCGCAGATTCCCAAGACCTCACGCCCGCCCAACAAGGACCGACACAACCACCACATCTCCCCTCCCGCTCCAAGCTCCCGACGACCAACAAAGCATCCCTTCCGCCGCCACGCCTAGGCTCCCCGTCGCCGCGACGAAAGCCGTCGTCCGGATCATCACCGCTGCCCGTGAGATAGTTGCCGAAGAACAACCAGAGCAAACCCGAGCAGCCGCCACCACGAAAGGGACCGAAGATCGCCGTCACCAAACACCTCCCTCACAGACGAAGACCGCAGCGCCGTCCTCCCGCACTCCATTCGCCCACACAGCAGGGCCAAACGTCGCACATGAGCCGCCACATCCACTGCCAACAGATCGTAGAGCCCCGCGGGCGCCGCCGCCACCACCCGCACCACGCGGAATGTAGTATCCGTAGTTAGATCCTGCTTTTAGATGAGTATTTTGTGTTCAGTATTGTACCATGTGATGAGCTAATTCACACTTGACCTGCACCAAGTATATTTTTTAAAAAGGCGCAACATTGTCTCATTTTTTTAAATAGTTGATGGAAAAGCAGATTAAAATCACGAATTTTCCTTTTCATTGGTGTTGCATATTCTTAACATCTGTTCTAGCCCTCCAGGTTCTTGGTGGCACTTTTTTTTAGCATAGCCAGATTCCCAGATCAGCATATACCAAACAAATTGATGAAATAAACTGAAGTAGTACGGTGCTACACCTTTGAGCCTGCAGGCCGAAACTGAAAATAGCACATGGCCCTTTTAACAAAAGACAACCTGTTTATTTTAGTGAAGCTTCATCTGTTTAAGGATTGTTCTAAAAAAGGATATTATTTAAGGGCGGAAATGCTAAATGCCGCTGCACATGCGCTACCCTATTGACCCAGCCCAATTTTGCAACACTATTGTTTTTTCTGTTTTCTTTTTCTATTTTATTTTTTTGGATTTCCTTTTCGTTTTTATTATTTTTTGGTATTTTTTTAAATAGAACATGTTTTTCAAATTTTGGTTCATGGTTTTCTTCATGATTTTTTAATTTGGTTTATGAATTTCAAAATTTGTTCGTGATTTTGAAAATTTGGTTAGGAATATTCAAAAAATCTTCGTTATTTTTTAGTTATTATAATACAAATTTGTTCATGATTTTTGAAAGAAAATCACAAATCCTGAAAAATGTTCATGCGTTTTTAAACAATGGTTCATGGTTTCTAAAAATTTGTTCATGGATTTTCAAAAAATGTTCGCATGTTTAAAAAGTTCATGATTTTTGAAAATTATTCACGACTTTTTGAATAATGTTCACGTACTTTTAAAATCATGAACCCAGTAGTACAGTACAGCCGAATGAGTTTTTCAAAAATGAACGTAGCTTCACGCTACAGCACATAGCACCCGCATACAGCGGAATCTCTTTCCAACGTGTCCAACTTTCCTGGTTAATGGGCCGTCCCCGCACGTCTGGGCGGCGCGACGCCCACGCGCTTAGCACCACCGGTGTCCAACCGGGAACCGGGAATTCTGTGGCTGGACTCGCACACGCGCGTAGCTGCCGCTGGATGGCCCACGAGTAGAAAATCTGGTTTGAATTCCACTGGACGGCCCGGGTGTAGCTACTTTTTCTATTTCCTCCTGGTATCTTCTTGTTCTGTTCGGTTTTCTTCTTTTCCTTGTTAGTCACTGTCAGTTTTTCTTGTAGACCAACCACATATTTTATTAATCAAAAATTAATTTACATGTAGCAAAATACGTAGACACAAAATGAAAGACCAAAATAAAATAATTATTCTAAAATTATACGAACAAAATTCTATTGTTGTCTGCAACCACCAAAATCAACGGCCGCCGCCCAACTGATTACCAGGAGGCTAGCAAGTCTGATGAGCCTAGTGATTAGTGGAATTGGGTGTCTTCTTCTAAAAGAGTATTGGAGAATTTGAAAAATAAGTCATGATCTTTATTTTTGTTAACACTTTTGAGACCATAAAAGTTCTAGATTTCGAATCCACGAACGTTTTTTGGACTAAGTGAACATGTTTTAACCTCGTGTCAATTCCTGGACCCCGGGAACTATAAATCTTCCCATCTTCCATTTGTACCCTCCACCATTGCAGTCAACAATGAGAAGAACATGACGAAGTTGAGCTTCCCCGAGCTTACTGGGAGGAAGTACATAACGTCATACAAACTACTAAACCTAGACTATGCAGCACAAAGGGCCAACCTCCTCTCCCTCGTCGTCTCTGGACAATGAACCACCGGAGACTAGGGGGAGGGGAGCCAGAGGGGGCCTAACGACTCTCAACAAGAAGGGTGGGGAGATAAGGCTCGGGGCCATAGCCAAAATGATAGTTAGAAACGGTGAATGTTCGTAATAGCTGACAAAATTTGAGGTGCTTGACACAAGCCAACTAATTATGTTATCATAACATCACATATACGAGTCAATAAGTGTATAACCTAATAAGATATTAGATAACACCATATATATATTATTACCCACTATTGATAATTTGGGAGAATAAGAACTTGTATTGATTTAGACAGTATTACAATGTTTATATAGAAGAGAGGAGGGGGTCGGCCAGCCTAGGATTAGCCCAAACCGACTTAGGCTAGAGTCCTAAGATAACACAAACACAAACTCTAATACCCCCGCAGTGCCAACATTGGGCGCCACAATGTTGAGACTGGAGCGTATGTCGATGAAGGACGCGGGATGGAGTCCTTTGGTAAAAATATCTGCAAATTGTGCACTTGTTGGAACATGTAGAACACGAACTTCTCCAGGAGAAACCTTTTCACGAACAAAGTGAATGTCGGTCTTGATGTGCTTGGTACGGCGATGTTGCACAGGATTAGAGGCCATATAAATGGCTGATATGTTGTCACAGTAGACAATAGTGGCGTGCTCGACGGGGCACTGGAGTTCCACAAGTAGTTGGCGTATCCAAACTGCTTCAGAATAAAGATAAGAATCGCCTTAGGTATTCCGCTCAAATGAAGACCGGATCTGAATCCGCCTTTTCGATGACCAAGAAACAAGATTATCACCCAAATAAACACAAAAGCCAGACGGGGGTCCAAACTACTTTATTCAAGCAAACTAAACAAACTAAGCAAAGAAAACGAAAATTAAGACGCTCCAAGAGCAACACAACTATGCATGAAACAATAAAAACGAAGTGTCTAGACAGACCTGAGCTTTTTATTGATAAAGAAAGGGATGCCTTGGGCATCCCCAAGCTTTGACGCTTGTACCTCTTGGATATTTCTTGGGTGACACCAGGGTGGGATCCCCAAGATTGAGATTTTTTCCATTCTTCATCTCATTACATCATTCTCTCTCTACACCTGAATTTTTTTCTTCATACAAAACTTCACACAATTTTCATTAGCAACATTAGTGTATTCGAAAGATAATAAACCTTTAGGCTTGGAACAACAAGATTTTTCACTAAAAACACAAGCTACTATAGTAACTCCTTCAAAAATCTTAATTCCCCAAAAGAGAACTCAAAAAGGAATCAATAAGAAGCAAATGCAAATAATGGTACAAATCTGTCAAAACAAACTAGCAGTTAGAAACCGATTTTTTAGAAAATCCTCTGTTGCTCAAATAAAAAAGTGTTGAACTAACGAAAGTTATCTAACATCCTGGGGTATGTATTCGTAAATTTTTAGCTCAATCCAAGTTACAGAGACTTCTCACGAATCTTTGTGGTGGAGGATAGAAATCTGTTTCGGGACAGCAACTCCCCAAATCTTACTTCCCTTTTATTAGAGGTCATTTTTGGCACAAAAAGCAAACAAAAAGGATAAGGAGAGGTCATTACTGAAGTAATAACTTCCAAGACTCAAGGAAACTCTTGGGTTATCTCCCAACAAGTACTTTTCTTTAACGCCTTTAAGTTAGACACAAGAAGCAAGAAGAATCAAGTATTTTCAAATGAAGAATTGATATCATACTTGCAAAGTCTTCAACTATGAGAGGTATCTCATCCAAATGAGTCTTGGAGGATCCCTTCTCATTTCTGTTTGGTTTACTACTTTCATCAAAAGGATTTTTAGGAACAATCCAATCAAAATTCTTTTCAAAGGCTTCATGCATTCCAACAAGCTTAAAGGGTATGGGTATCTTAAATTCCTCTCTAGGCTTAGTTTTATCAGAAGTACCCACAACATCAACACTTGAGCCTATCATATTGAAACGCTCAAAGACCTTTTTGGCTTCCCTAGCAACATCATGGAACTCTTTTAGTAAAGTTTCAAGAATGAATTCTCTCTTTTCAGCATTCTTTTTTTTAGTTTTAAGAACAAAATTTGCATCATGGGGTTAAGGCTAACAAACCTAGCCTCCAGCATATGAACTAAAGAAGCTGCAGCAATCTCATAATTAGGAGCAAGCTCTACTATAGATTTATCCTCAATATCCTCATGCTTGCTAACATAATTAAAGAATTCTTCAATATTATCTTTCCCAATTATGCAGCCACTACCTATTGAAAGGTTTTTCAGGGTAAACTTGGGGAGCAACATGGTGTTCTCAGCAGAGTTCATTTTGGCAAAGGTGGGAAAGCCAAAAACAGCGGCAGCAGCTAGAGCAGGAACTAATTTTTTTGTGTTTTTGAAATAGGGAAAGCAAACCAAACTAAACTAATTTTTTGGAGTTTTTGAAAATAGGCAAACAAAACCAAGCAAAAGAAACTAAGCAAACTAAAAACAAAGTAAAGAGAAAGGAAGTGAAGGACTCCCCTTGTGAAGACATCCTTATCCTCCCTGGCAACAGCGCCAGAAAACTTGATGGAGCTTGACGGGGAGGAAGAGGTTGAAGCTGTCATGTAGATCCCCGGCAACGGCGCCAAAAAACTTGTTGATGGCTCAGTTGATATGGATACTGTTGGGAACCCCAAGAGCAAGTGTGTGAAGCAGCACAACAGCAAGTCTTCCCTCAGTAAGAAACCGAGGTTATCGAACCAGTAGGAGAAAGGAAACGTCACACAGGTGTTGCAAGCAACACGGAGACCTGCACAACACAAACTCAATACTTTTCCCCAACTAATTGTGAGGTTGTCAATCTCACTGGTTGCTGTAACAAAGGATTAAACGTATGGTGTGGAAAGTGATAGTGGTTTGCAGCAAGTAAACAGGTAAAAGTGGAGGATGTATCAATGGTAAAGATTGGACCGGGGTCCATAGTTCACTAGAGGTGCTCTCCTTAGATAAACAACATGGCATGAAGGATAAACAAATTACAGCAGGGCAATTGACAAGAACTGAGCAAGGCATAACAATGCAATACCATACAAAAATATCCTATGAGATTCGATTGGGCAATACAACAAGATACATAGACCGCCATCCAACTGCATCTATGACTAGAAGTCCACCTTCAGGTTATCATCTGAACCCCCTCCAGTATTAAGTTGCAAGAAACAGACAACTGCTTTAATCAAAGTGTGTAAGGTAAACAATCCAATTGTTCCATGAACAAGAGACCGTTGTTTTCTCCCTAGCGGCAACAACGCATCTACAGCCGAAGAGATTTCTGTCACTTCCCTTGGAAACTAGAGGCATGAACCCACTATCGAGCATAAATACCCCCTCTTGGAGTCACTAGCAACTACTTGGCCAAGATAGCTACTAACAACGGAGAGCATGCAAGATCACAAACAACACAGACATGATAGAATCATAAGACAAAACCATTAATCAATATGACACAGTAATCTCAATATCCATCGGATCCCTGCAAACACAACATGCATGATTACAAATAGATTAGATCTTGATCATGAACGGAGCTCACAAGATCTATACATGAAAGCACAAGGAGGAGATACAACCATCTAGCTACTACATGGACCCATAGTCCAAGGTGGAACTATTCACGCATCATACCAGAGAAGAAGGCCTCCGGGGTGATCTCCCCTCTGGCAAGGTGCCGGGAAGAACTTCAGATCCCCCCGATCTAGGGACGATGGTGGTGGTGGCGGCTACAGACGATTATGTGGAGTTTTGATCGGGTGCCTAGGGTTTATGCATCGGGGGCTTCTTATAGGTGAAGAGGCGAGGCTGGGAGGCGACCAGGGACCCCACACCAGCGTGGGCCCCACCTACGCGCCTAGGTTCGACTGCTGGTTCGCTCCGTCTCTCCTCTGGACTTCGTGTCGCCCATGGTAAAATATTGAGTTTGGCTTTTGTCCTGTCCAATTCCAAGAATATTGATTTTCTGCCTTTCTGGAACCAAAAACAGAAGAAAAAAGGCAACTGACACTGTGGCAACTTGTTATAGATTAGCTCCAGAAAAGATATAAAAACACCTCAAAGTGTAGACAAAGCAAATCAAAGTAGATACTAAACAAGCATGGAACATCAAAAATTATAGATACGTTTCCGACGTATCATACACCTGCCCTAGGTGTGGGGGGTGGGCCTGCTGTGGCCCAGCTATGCCTCCCCTTCTGGCTTCCTTCGTCTTCTAGGAAAATTTAATTTTCTAATATTTTTCTGGTATTTTTTTGATCTTCGCGAAATTGCGTCAAAACACCTCTTTTTCCATCAGAACCTTGACTCTGGTAGTTCATCCTCCAAGAATCATCCAACATGCAAAAACAGAGGAAAATACATAAGTAATACCTCATAAGAAGACATATATCAATGAATAGAGGAAAATTATGATATAGAATGGTGATGCAAATTGGACGTATCACTCGACTCCAGAGATCAATAATATATTGTCATTGAGAAAGAAAAAGAGTAGAAGATGTTCTAGTGGCGGTGACACCAAGAAAATGATAAAGTGATCCTAAATCAGTCATAGAATTTTTTTTGTTAAGAAGAGTGATGATATGTTGAAGAAAAGAATCAGAAGAAGCTATAAGAACAATATCATCTACATATAAAAGAAGATATGCCGTGTGAGAGGAAGATTGGAAAATAAAGAGAGATATGTCAGATTTGGAAGGGATAAAACCAATAGTTTGAATGAATGTAGAAAATCATTGAAACCATGCTCGAAGAGCTTGTTTAAGACCATCGAGAGAATTCTTTAGAAGACAGACAAGATTTGGATTAGAGGGATCTTCAAATCCAGATGGTTGTTGACAATCAATAGTTTCATTCAGAGTACCAATAAGAAAAGCATTTTTATATCAAGTTGGTGAATAGGCCAGGATGAAGAAACTGCAAGACTGGGGATGATGCGAATAGTGCTTGGCTTGACAATAGGGGAGAAGGTTTCATCAAAATCAATTCCTTGTTGTTGAGAAAAACCTCTGCAAACCCAACGGGCCTTGTAGCTAGCCAAAGACCCATCAAAGTTATACTTATGACAAAACACCCACTTCCCCGAGACAATATTGGCGTCAGATGGTTTAGGAACAAGAGTCCATGTATTATTTTGAATAAGAGCATCGAATTCATCTTTCATGGCAGAGTGCCATAGTGGATCAAGAAGAGCACGTTTGTAGGAGCTTGGGATAGGTGAGATCGATGGAGTAGCTGAAAGATTGAGAAAACATCAAGGAATATGGAAACCGTTTTTGCCACGAGTACAGATGACATGATCATTGGTGGGAATAGGTATGGGAACAACATTAGTAGGAAGTGGATTAGTTGCTGGAGAAGAAGGTGTGGTTGATGCGGGAGAGAGCGAGCCAGAGGACGTGCTGACAGGAGAGTCTGCCGCGGTAGGGGAAGGTGACGCGGCAGGCTGCCGCGGGCTCTCGACAGGCTTCCATGGGTTCACGGTAGGCTGTTGTGGGCTCTCGGTAGGAGGTGGTGCTGCCACAGCAGAGGGCTCGACAGCCACGGCGGGGGTGACAGTTGGCACTAATAAATGACGCGCTATAGGGGCAGTAGAAGGTGACATAGGTTTAGGGATCGACGGGGACTGAACGGTTGAAAAGGGGAAAGTATTTTCATCGAAGGTGACATGACGAGATATAAGAACACGACCGGAGGAAGGATCAAAACATCATGATCCTTTGTGATCATCGGATGGACCTAAGTATATGCATGGCAAATATCTTGGAGCTAGTTTATGGGCAGCGGTAGAGGATGTGTTAGGATAGGCAGCCAAAAAACACGCAAATCAGAATAATCAGGGTGAGATAGAAAGAGAGATTGTAAGGGAGAATAAAGAGGACTTGTTTTAGTTGGTCGGATGTTTAAAAGATATGTGGTTGTCCGTAGAGCTTCAGCCCAAAAACATGGTGGAAGAGAGGCTTGAATTAGTAAGTTGCGCAAGATGTCATTGATGGAGTGAAGGGAAAGTTCAGCCTTGACGTTTTGAGGAGATGTGTATGGGCAGGAAAAACAAAAGAGGATACCTTGGGAGAAAAAGAAATTTCGATTTTGGTTATTATCAAATTCTTTTCCATTATCACATTGTATGAAGCGAATTGGGAGACCAAAGTGAGTTAGAACATATTGCCTAAAATTAATGAAGAGTTTATGAACATCTGATTTGGCACGAAGAGGGAAGGTCCAAACATAGTGAGAGTAATCATCTAAAATAACAAGATAATATTTGAACCCTGAAATACTTGGGACGGGAGATGTCCATAAATCATAATGTAATAACTCAAACAGGAAATTACTATAGGTAGTTGATGTGCCAAAAGGAAATCTAATATGTGTGCCGTATTGACAAACATTACAAATAGAGGGATCATGAGAAGAACTAGAACTAGGGATGCTAAACTCTTGCGGCATGGATGACATAGTATTTTTATTGGGGTGACCAAGACGACGATGACATAGATCGATGGAGGAAATCATGGTTTCAGGTGTGGAGGTGGGTGCGCCATGGAGAGGATAGAGATCGCCCGAACTATTGTAACGAGCGAGGACCACCGCCGTTTTCAGATCCTTCACAGATAAACCAAAGGGATCAAATTCTATGGAAACATTATTGTCAATTGTAAATTTGCAAACAGATATTAGATTTTTAATTAACGATGGAGCAACTAAAATATTTCAAAGGATAAAATTTGTGTTTGGATTAATGATGTAAGAGTGACAGGTGCATGAGATTGGAATAGAGGATCCATCGCCAATGGTGATGATAGAAAAGGGAGAGGAAGAAAAAGCTAACAGAAAATCCATATTTGAAGACATATGAGAGGAAGCACCAGAATCAAAAATCCAATTCGTACCTTCATGGTTGTTGAGTGTGAAATTGTTCATGGCAGCGATGAAGGCGGCTTGGTCCCAGCTTGGTGGAGCGGTTGACGGAGTGGGTGACGCAGGCATGTACAGAAGAGCTGGAGGAGTGTGGTACATGTAGGACAACAACGTCGGCGGAGCCATGTATTGTTGTGGTGACAACATGTAAGTTGTCGATGGAGCTTGGGCGGTGTAGACCTGCGGAGGACGAGGTGCGAGAGGCCCATGTGCGCCGATGGAGGGGCGGAGGCCGGGACTCCAGTGCCCAGTGTAAGCCGGTGGGGCGCCGTACGGAGAGGGGACTGACCAGGGCATCGGCCAGGCCTGAACGAGACCCGTCCATGGGTCATGCTGTGGCTACCAAGGGGCCATGGTGGAGGGTGGTGGCGGAACTGGTGGAGTCAGCGCTGGTGGAGCTGGTGCAGGAGCAGGTGGCCGCGGCTGAGGAGTTAGCACTGGGGCGGGTGGCCGATACACAGGATTTTTGCCATGGTAATTGGGGCTTGGGCGCCATCCAGGAGGGGCCGTCGGTGGTGCAGCAGGAGTAGGCAGGAGCGGAGGTCGACGCGCCGTGTGAAACACCTAAGGAGGACATGCATCCTTGCGTGCTTGTTCTGGGACTCGAGCTGCAAAATAGATCGCACCTCGATGAAGCTAGGGTAAGGTTTCATCAGAGGTATAAAGGCAACTTGCTTTTCAAATTGATCTCCGAGACCGACAAGAAGGGCATGGATGAGTGAACGGTCGTCGACGGGATCACCAAGCTCCCGAAGTTCGTCGCCGATGGCCTTGATGCGTTGGCAAAATACGCTGATGGGGAAGTCTCCTTGAGTGCTGGTGCGGAGCTCGATGTGGAGGGCGTTGACGCGTGAGTTAGAGTTTTCCTGGAAGAGCTGCTGGAGGGCAGCCCAAAGTTGCGCTGCCGTGGCGTCGTCGGTAGAGACGAGGTTGAAGAGCTCGGTGGAGATCCGCGTGTAGATCCATTGGATGATGGTGAGATCGTCTTTCACCCAGCATGGATCATAGGAGCGCCGTGTCGAGGCGGGATCGATGTGGCTGCAAAGGTCGCAGCGCCCGAGATGCATGTGAAACAGGTGGCGCCAGTGGTAGAAGTTGTGTTTGGCGAGATCCAAGACGATCGGGACGAAGGGAGAGACGTCGGCGATCGTGCTGACAAGAGATAGTTGAGGGATTTGTTGGGGTATTTGGTGGGTAGGAGTAGAGGAGGAGGAGGAGAGTGGTGCGCAGGTGGTGCGAGCTTTAGCCGCGGTACATAGCGGAGCCAAGGACGGCAGCAACGGTTTTGGCGGAGGAGCCATCCTAGGTGCGGAAAACCTAGGCGTCTGATACCATGATATTTTGGAAGAACAAGAACTTGTATTGATTTATGTTAGAGTATATGTATCTCTTAGGGATAGACTAGGTTACTTGTCTTGTACTCCAAGTAGGTTACTTCTCTTGTACTCCAAGTCGGTCCATGTACGCCTATATATACTCGCCCGAGAGGCTCAATAATACAACCATCATATTCCGCAATCTCTCTCTCCCTTTACCCTTCAACATGGTATCAGCCTAAACCGATCCCAAACCCTAGCCTCCGCCGGCACGCTTCCGCCGCGCCGCCCCTGGGGAGGTCGATCTCCATGATCTCCGCCGGGGGCTACGCGACCCGTACGCAGGGTTCATTCGCCGATCCATGATCGGCTGCCATGTAAGTCTTTTTTTCCGATCTCTTGATCGGTTTTCTTTTTTTGTTTACCGTTCTTAGACCGGATTGAGTCACCCATCGTCGTCGTCATTGTTGCGCCTCTACTCCGACCATTGGCATCGACGATCTACACTGCGCCCGTGCGCCTGTCACTTGCGCCGCTGTGCCTTCCTCGCTAGGCCGTCGCAGCCTCATGACAGTTGTCGCCGCATCATGACGGTTTGCCGCGACTTCCTGGGTGGCCGCGCCTACCCTCGGATTGTCTTCGCCGTCATCACCCGGGATTGCACCGACAACGATGCCGCAGATTCCGATCTGCCATCGTCACGTACTTGGCGCGTACAGCGCCGCCGTCGGTCTGATCAACCGATTTGGCGCTCGTCTCTATTGAGTACGTCCTCGAGCACGCGCCTACCACCGATCAAGCATCGGGCTGCCGCTGCGTCGCCGCATCAGGCCGTAGCGTCGCCACCTTTAGTCCTCGCCGCCGGCTACCAATGCGCCTTCTCAGGCGTGTCCATCGCTGGTGGTTCTCACACCGCTGGACCGACTCACACCCTGCAGCTATATACGCCGCCCCATCAGGCAGTAGCGTTGTTGCATGCGGTCATCGCCGTCACCCCGCAAGGACGTCGCAGGCTTCCACCACGCCACCTCCCTCGGCGCTTGTCACCGCCATCCGCACATGGTCTTCATCACGTCGTCGGTCTATTCCTCGCCTACTTCGAGCACCACCATCGTATCTCCACAGGTAGCCTGCATGGCCACTCCTGGCCGTCGTAGGTCCCGCCGATTAACCCTCCGTCTAGGCATCTAGAATGACCACTCTTAGTCGTCGCTGGTTCATCGCCTTCTATGTCTTCGTCCAGCACGACTTTGTTGCCATCGTCCTCGACCACACCTACTCGTCTACTCCAACAACTGTGGCCTGCATCGTCACCTCGCCGATCTGCGCAACACAACCGTCATAGAGTCCTCCTGTGCTAGTATCCTCTCCGACATGGCGTGAAGTTGTTTCTACTGGTCCCATTCTTCGCATGCCCGATACTGGCAACACCGGTGCATGCCTTCGTCCCCGACGTGTTCCTGAGTCTGGCAAGCCCGGTTGTAGTGCCTCGTCTTCATCGGCTTTGACAATGTCTTCATCAGCATCGACTACCTCCTCTGCGTCTGCCTCGATTGCGTCATTACCGACTTCGTCTTCGCATACTCGGTTTTGGCACAACCAGAGTATGCCTTCGTCCCCGACGTGCGCCTGGTTTTGGCAAAGCCATGTCCACACCTTGTCCTCGACGGCTCGGACTGCATCGGCTTCGGCATCGATCTCTCCGACGACTGCCCTGACGCGTCTCCGCTTCTACTGGTCGCACCTCGTCCTCGAAGGCTCGGACTGCATCGGCTTCGGCATCACTCTCTCCGACGAATGCCCTGACGCATCTTTGTCCGTCTACTGGCCACACCTCGTCCTCGACGGCTCGGACTGCATCGGCTTCGACATCGCTCTCTCTGACGACTGCCCTGACGCGTCTCCGTCCTTCTACTCGGCTACCTCGACACCGGCAACCCTGACCACGACATCGACCACGGCGACCCCTCGCGTGGCTACCTCGACCAAGGTTGCAGCACCCACCGCTCTCGGCTCACTCGACACCGACACAAGGGCTACCACCTCGCCTGAGCTCCTCACCAGCATCCTCTACGGTCCAAGCTTCTGTGACGTGACACCATCCGCGACGTTCCCGCTACCACTACGGGGGATGTCAGCGCACTGGTCTACTTCGTATCTCCAGTCTGACTGTTCACGATGTTCCAGTTGTTCACGATTCTACCGCTACGACTGCGGGGGGATGCTAGAGTATACATATCTGTTAGGGATAGACTAGGTTACTTGTCTTGTACTCTAAGTAGGTTACTTGTCTTGTACTCCAAGTTGGTCCATGTATGCCTATATATACTCACCCGAGAGGCTCAATAATACAACCATCATATTCCGCAATCTCTCTCTCCCTTTACCCTTTAACAATTTAGACAATATTACGATGTTTATATAGAAGAGAGGAGGGGGTCGGCCAGCCTAGGATTAGACCCAAACCGACTTAGACTAGAATACTAAGATAACACAAACACAAACTCTAATAATTATAAAAGTATATTTCACTAGTCTAAGTTAAGCTCCACTGTACTGGTCTTGGAAACGGCCCTCGAATATACACTAGTAGAAAACGGACCTTTGGTCTAGAGCATTAGTCCCGGTTCTGGTACAAACCGGGACTAATGCCCTGGTCCCAATGGCTAGAAACGGCCGCAGGGACCAGAAGACATTAGCCCCGGTTCGTATGGGAACTTTAGCCCCGGTTCGTTTAACAAACCGGGGCTAAAGGGTCTGGCACTGGAAAAGAGCATATGCGTGGACCTTTATCCCCGGTTTGTTTCTCAAAGTCCCCGACTATATCTTCTTCCCCTTCCTAGCCCGAGCCATTTCAAGCTCACACAATCATCCCTCTTAAATTTCTCCCCTCAAGCTTGAGTTCTTCCTCATTTTTCTCAAGATTTGTGAAGATTTTTGGCTCCACATCTATCAAGGGTCCTAAGAGGTTAGCAACTTCATCATTTCAGCTCTCATTGCTTATTTTAGCTCATTTCATGCTCTAGAAATGGATAGATTTTGTGTGGATTCTATCTCTATATATTTGGTTAATTTGGCACATATAGTTCTCGAAATTCATTTGATTCATAAAAGCACATAGATACATGAGTTAATCCTTTCTACATATCTTGGTTTGACACGTTGTCTTGAAATCCGGACGGTTCACAGTGCATATCATGTCATCGTCGAGAAATAAAATATTCTTCTTTCTTCTACCTGTCGTCACACAATCCATTGAAACAAAAATAAGTACCAAAACTATGAAGGAACACATATATATATTGGCGCCCTAGCATTTTAGTTAATCATCGGCCAGTTAAGCAAGAAAGAACCAAAACATGAACATGCCAAGGAGCTACCAAATTAAATTAGGGAGTGCCTCTATGGCGAGCTCCTCGAAGATGTCTGAGGACGAGCATCCTAAGACATCTTCGAGAAGCTCTGCCATAGTGGTGTCCCTGCTCTCGCACACCATCTTTCAGTTCATATCTTTTCTAGCTAAATCAGTATGCTGGTGGAGCTAACTAATTTCACATATTAGGGAGTGCCTCTACGGTGAGCTCCTCGAATATGTCTGGGGACGAGGTCCTAAGACATCTTCGAGAAGCTCCGCCGTAGTGGTGTCCCTGGTCTCGCACACGATCTTCCTTGCAGTTGATAGTTCACAAGGAGGCCTATTTATAGATTAAGCAGCACAACATAGTGTCGACACTCACGACATAATGTCGACACTCACCCCTGTCATAGTGTCGCCACCCATTGAAACAGTGTCTCCACTCACTGGCATATGTCCACTCACGACATATAGTGTCGTCACCCACTTTTAGTCCCGATTGGAGTGTCCTTTAGTCCCGGTTGGAGACACCATTCGGGACTAAACGGGCTCATGTCGGCCCCAGCCGTTAATTTCTTTAGTCCCGATTGGTGTGTCCAACCGGGACTAAAGATGTAGTAGAAAGTTTTTAAATTAGTGCTTGTTTGATGTATACGATGTGTTCTTTTATTTTTATACTAGTACTACTCTTAGCATCGTGATTTTGTTTGATGAACTTATAAAATGCAGATGAGACGGCAATGGATGTATGTTGACCGAATCTCTGACGAGTTCATTAAAGGCGTGCGTTCTTTCCTCATTGTGGCAGAGGCAAATAAGCGGAATGGTTTTATGTGTTATCCATGTGGTGAGTGTCGGAATAAGAAGGAATACTATTCCTCAAGAGTCCTTCATGGCCATTTGTTTCGGTCCGGTTTCATGTCTGGCTATAATTGTTGGACCAAGCACGGAGAAAGAGGGGTTATGATGGAAGACAACGAAGATGAAGAGAATGATGACAGCTATCCTATGTCCCCTGAATACGGTGGTACTACAATGGAAGACAATGATGAAGAAGAAGCAGAAGAACGTGCATCATATGAGCCAGATGATGATCTTGGTCGGGCCATTGCTGATGCAAAGGGAGAATGTGATAGCGAAAGGGAGAGGTTGAAATTTGAGCAGATGTTAGATGATCACAACAAATTGTTGTACCCGAATTGCGAAGATGGCCACAAAAAGCTAGGCAGCACACTGGAATTGCTGCAATGGAAGGCAGGGGTCGGTGTTCCTGACAAGGGATTTGAAAAGTTGTTGAAGATAATGAAGAATCTGCTTCCAAAGGATAACGAACTGCCCGCCAGTACTTACGAAGCAAAGAAGGTTGTTTGTCCTCTAGGATTAGAGGTACAGAAGATACATGCATGCATTAATGACTGCATCCTCTATCGCGATGAGCAGTACGAGAATTTGGATGCATGCCCGGTATGCACTGCATTGCGGTATAAGATCCGACGAGATGACCCTGGTGATGTTGAGGGGGAGCGCCCGAGGAAGAGGGTTCCCACCAAGGTGATGTGGTATGCTCCTATAATACCACGGCTGAAACGTTTGTTCAAAAACGAAGAGCATGCCAAATTGTTGCGATGGCACAAAGAAGACCGTAAGAAATACGAGATGTTGAGACACCCCGCTGATGGGTCGCAGTGGAGAAAAATTGAGAGAAAGTACCCTGACTTTGTAGGTGACGCGAGAATCTTATGGTTTGGTCTAAGTACGGATGGCATGAATCCCTTTGGGGAGCAGAGCAGCAGTCATAGCACATGGCATGTGACTTTGTGTATGTATAACCTTCCTCCTTGGTTGTGCATGAAGCGGAAGTTCATTATGATGCCAGTGCTCATCCAAGGCCCGAAGCAACCCGGCAACGACATTGATGTATACCTAAGGCCACACACGTCGTTTTCAGGACAGACAAACAAGGGATACAATGCATGCACACACTGTTTAGATGACATTGAAAGTATTTTTTTGGATAAGTGCAAGAAGAATGTGTACCTAGGGAATCGTTGTTTTCTTCCGCCCACGCATTCCCTAAGAAGGAAAGGCAAGCATTTCAATGGTGAATCAGATCACCGGAGTAAGCCTGCCCGTCGTACTGGTGATGCAATATTTGATATGGTAAAGGATTTAAAAGTAATCTTTGGAAAGGGTCCCGACGGACAGTCCATTCCGAAGGACGCTGGCGGACATGCACCCATGTGGAAGAAGAAATCTATATTTTGGGAGCTACCCTATTGGAAAGTCTTAGAGGTCCTCTTTGCAATCGATGTGATGCACCTGACGAAGAATGTTTGCGTGATACTGCTAGGCTTCTTGGGCGTGTATGGAAAGAATGAAGATACACCAGAAGCACGACAGGACCAACAACGTATGAAAGACCGAGAAGGCAGGCATCCAGAGTTGTTTCAAGGTACTGCCAGCTACGCTCTTACCAAGGAAGAGAAGGAAATCTTTTTTGAATGCCTGAGTAGTATCAAGGTCCCTTCTGGCTTCTCGTCCAATATAAAGGGAATAATAAATACGGCAGAGAAAAAATTCTAGAACCTGAAGTCTCATGACTGCCACGTGCTTATGACGCAGTTGCTTCCGGTTGCTTTGAGGGGGCTTCTGCCGGAAAATGTTAGAGTACCCATTGCCAAGCTATGTTTGTTCCTCAATGCAATTTCTCAAAAGGTAATCGATCCATAAAGTCTACCAGGGTTACAGAAAGATGTGGTCTAGTGTCTTGTCAGCTTTGAGTTGGTGTTCCCACCATCCTTCAACATAATGACGCACCTTCTAGTTCACCTAGTCAAAGAGATTACCATTGTCGGTCTTGTATTTCTGCAAAATATGTTCCCCTTTGAGAGATTCATGGGAGTCTTAAAGAAATATGTCCATAACCGTGTGAGGCCAGAAGGAAGCATCTCTAAGGGCTATGGAACAGAGGAGGTCATTGAGTTTTGTGTTGACTTTATTCCTGTCCTTAAGCCAATCGGTGTACCTGAATCATGGCATGAAGGGAGACTTAGTGGAAAAGGCACGCTAGGAAAGAAAGCAAAGATATGTATGGACGGACATTCTTTCACTAAAGCACACTATACAATTCTGCAAAGTTCCACCTTGGTGGCTCTGTATATCGAGGTACAGAAGAATATTGTACGCTCGAACTACCCGGAGCAGTCTGATAGGTTGATTAGAGATGAACACATGAAGACTTTCGGCGGTTGGTTGCATACACATCTCATGAATGACACCACTGTTGGATATCAGTTGTACTTGTTGGCCAGGTCTCCATCTTCAACTACATTGACTTCTCAAGGGTACGATATCAATGGGAATATATTTTACATGCACTCCCAAGATAAAAAGAGCACCAACCAAAACAGTGGTGTACAATTTGATGCAACGGACGAGAATAGGAAAAAGGACACATATTATGGTTACATAGAGTACATATGGGAACTCGACTATGGTCCTAATTTCAAGGTACCATTGTTTCGATGCAAATGGGTCAAGATGACAGGAGGTGGGGTAATGGTAGACCAGCTGTACGGAATGACAATAGTGGATCTCAATAATCTTGCGTACAGAGACGAACCATCCGTCCTTGCCAATGATGTGGCTCAAGTTTTCTATGTGAAGGACATGTCTACTAGACCGAGAAAAAGGAAAGATAAGCAAAAGAATACAATATCATACGATGAGCCAAAGCGCCACATAGTTCTTTCAGGAAAAAGAAACATGGTGGGAGTTGAGGATAGGACAGACATGTCAGAAGATTATGAAAAATTTCATGAAATTCCGCCATTCAAAGTGAAAACTGACCCAAGCATATCGCTAAATAAGGAAGATGCTCCATGGTTACGGAGAAGAAGAGAACCAAAACACTAGATGTGGATGTTGGTGATGTAATGTATTAAACCTTTTGTGAATTAATCCTATTTTTCATTGTCATCGTAATTTATTAATATAAAAAATCAGGACAAACCGGGACAAAAAGGAATTTATGAGATTGCTGTAGGCAGGTACCAAAACACTAGACTAGGTAACACTTAGACATTTATTAATATTAAAAACTGGGACAAACCGGGACTAGCTAACACTGAGGACTAAAGCCACCCCCTTTAGTCATAATCATGCCTAGTCCTATAGTACGCAGCTTCAGGGTCTTCTTCGTCATCGTCATCATCATCGTCATCGTCACCTGCCACTCCAGAGATCCTCAGCCCAGCCATGGCATATACCGGGGGCACCTGCCACTCCGGCCTCGGATTCACGGCGAGCGGGGGAGGAGTCTCCTAGAAGACGATGCCGCTACAGCCCAGCGGGGGAGGGGCCTTCTTGTGGCTCTATGGCGGGTGGACTTGTGGGCACCGCAGGCGAGGATGGTCTTCCCGGCTATGTAGCGCATCACACCGATGATAGTACGGTTCGCCCACCACAGACGCCGACCGACTTCATTGTGGTTCACCGAGGGCGGGCCATCACCCTCGTACCTGGAAAGCTCCCTTTCCCGTCGGTTAGCGAAGAAGGCATTCCAGGTGTCGTAGTTGTCGAGATCCCACTGGGGATCCATCCGCTGCTCCGGCGTGAGCTCGTGGTAGAAGTGGTTCATGATGGCCGCATGTCGGGTGGAGCCTTGAGGCACATGAGGGACAGGAACCCCTCCAGCGCTCAGTATCCAGCCAGCGGGCGGCCGGTAGCCCGGCGGGCAAGGGTAGTTGGAGGCGAACAACGCCTCGGTCTCCTCGAGGGTCAGAATGGCCCAGTAGGCACTATCCATAGTTGTGAGAGAGGAAGGTGTGGATGTATGGATAGCCATGGCGTGGTCGGCCTATATATAGATGGAAAGTGCGGGAAAACATGGCGGGAAACGGTGGGATATGGCGGGAAATATCTTTAGTCCCGGTTAGTGGCTACAACCGGGACTAAAAGCACCGTTCAGAGGGAAAGGGCGGGAAGACATGGCGGGAAGTGGTGGGATATGGCGGGAAATATCTTTAGTCCCTGTTAGTGGCTACAACCGGTACTAAAAGTACCGTTCAGAGGGAAAGGGCGAAAAAACATGGCGGGAAGCGGTGGGATATGACGGGAAAATGGGCATGTTTATGTGTTGAATCGCGACATAGTTTGTGATACGGTGCCCATATTGTGCATGCATGTGTATATTGGGATGGAGAACAATTTTGCAGGAGGAAGTTTTCCTTTTCGTCTCTCGGAAAAGCCATTTTCCATTTTCTGAGCGCAAAAAGACAGGTCGTTTTGTGAAGCAGCCACCAAAATGCAGTTATAGAATGATACCATCCCATTTTTCTAAAATAGTAGACCACCTTAGATGAACTATATCCCAACCGGGGGATCTCAAACCTTTCTGTCCTTCCCGGGTGAAAAAGACAAATGTCTGTCGAAGTGGCAGGAAGTGGGTCCGGTTTGAACTACAGGTACATCATCTAACGTCCGTGATTTTTTGAAAAAAAATCATTTTTAGACTCACAATATGTTGTTTTTTCAGAGATCCAATGCAAGTTCTAACATTCTCATCCCCTATCTTCACGCACACCGTTTTGACCTAAGTTCGAAACGGTAAAAAATTCAAAATAGGCATAAAAATTTCAAAAAAAGTCCGAACAATGTAAATCCTTCACGTGGTGTGATATTATGTGACATAGTTTCAAGGAAAAATATCAAACTTGGTATACTGATTATGTCTCCAAAAAACCTTCACAAAATGACCTATCATGTTCGAGGTTTCATGGCTTTCGGTCCAAGAGACGGATGTTATGTGTTGAATCGCGGCATAGTTTGTGATACGGTGCCCATATTGTGCATGCATGTGTATATTGGGATGGAGAACGATGTTGCAGGAGGAAGTTTTCCTTTTCATCGCTCGGAAAAGCAATTTTTCAATTTCCCAGCGCAAAAAGACGGGTCGTTTTGTTGAGCAGCCACCAAAATGCAGTTACAGAATGCTACCATACCATTTTTCTAAAATAGTAGACCACCTTACATGAACTATATCCCAACCGGGGGATCTCAAACCTTTCTGTCCTTCCCGGGTGAAAAAGACAAATGTCTGCCGAAGTAGTAGGAAGTGGGTCCGGTTTGAACTACAGGTACATGATCTAACGTCCGTGATTTTTTGAAAAAATCATTTTTAGACTCACAATATATTGTTTTTTTAGAGATCCAATACAAGTTCTAACATTCTCATCCCCTATCTTCACGCACACCGTTTTGACCTAAGTTCAAAACGGCAAAAAATTCAAAACGGGCATAAAAAATTCAAAAAAGGTCCGAACAATGTAAATCCTTCGAGTGGTGTGATATTATGTGACATAGTTGCAAGGAAAAATATCAAACTTGGTATACTAATTATGTCTCCAAAAAACCTTCACAAAATGACCTATCATGTTCGAGGTTTCATGGCTTTCGGTCCAAGAGACAGATGTTATTTGTTGAATCGCGGCATAGTTTGTGATACGGTGCCCATATTGTGCATGCATGTTTATATTGGGATGGAGGAACAATGTTGCAGGAGGAAGTTTTCCTTTTCGTCCCTCGGAAAAGCCATTTTGCATTTTCCGAGAGCAAAAAGACGGGTCGTTTTGTGAAGCAGCCACCAAAATGCAGTTACATAATGCTACCATCCCATTTTTCTAAAATATTAGACCACCTTAAATGAACTATATCCCAACCGTGGTATCTCAAACCTTTATGTCCTTCCCGGGTGAAAAAGACAAATGTCTGCCGAAGCGGTAGGAAGTGGGTCCGGTTTGAACTACAGGTACATGATCTAACGTCCGTGATTTTTTGAAAAAATCATTTTTAGACTCAAATATGTTGTTTTTTCAGAGATCCGATGCAAGTTCTAACATTCTCATCCCCTACCTTCACGCACGCTGTTTTGACCTAAGTTCGAAACGGCAAAAAATTCAAAACGGGCAGAAAAATTTCAAAAAAGGTCCGAACAATGTAAATCCTTCGCATGGTGTGATATTATGTGACATAGTTGCAAGGAAAAATATCAAACTTGGTATACTGATTATGTCTCCAAAAAACCTTCACAAAATGACCTATCATGTTCAAGGTTTCATGGCTTTCGGTCCAAAAGACGGATGTTATGTGTTGAATCGCGGCATAGTTTGTGATACGGTGCCCATATTGTGCATGCTTGTGTATATTGGGATGGAGTTCAATGTTGCAGGAGGAAGTTTTCCTTTTCGTCGCTCGGAAAAGCCATTTTCCATTTTCTGAGCGCAAAAAGACGGGTCGTTTTGTGAAGCAGCCACCAAAATGCAGTTACAGAATGCTACCATCCCATTTTTCTAAAATAGTAGACCACCTTACATGAAATATATCCCAACCGGGTGATCTCAAACCTTTCTGTCCTTCCCGGGTGAAAAATACAAATGTCTGCCGAAGCTCAAGGAAGTGGGTCCGGTTTGAACTACAGGTACATGATCTAACGTCCGTGATTTTTTGAAAAAATCATTTTTAGACTCACAATATGTTGTTTTTTCAGAGATCCAATGCAAGTTATAACATTCTCATCCCCTATCCAGTGCAAGACCTAAGTTCGAAATGACAAAAAATTCAAGATGTCCGAACAATTTAAATCTTGGGAACAATTATTTTATTTACATATATATAATAGAGTAGATCTAAATTTTATTTCTGTAAATTTTGATATATAATAATTAATTTTAAAAAAGGTTTTTTGTTTTTAAAAAGGTTTTAAAAAAGGACCTTTAGTCTCGGTTTGCAGTACAAATCGGGGCTAAAGGGTCATAAACTTGGCAAGACTGAAACCCTTTAGCCCCGGTTTGTAATACAAAGCGGGACTAAAGGTCCCCCTTTAGTCCCGGTACTACCAACTGGGCTAAAGGGTGGGTATAATACCACCCAGGCGCTCGTGCAATCGAACCGAGCACACAGAGCCACCCGCTGCCGTCTTCCTTCTCTCGCAGTCACCACGCCGCCGCGCTATCCCCCCCGTGCCGCCCGAGCCCGCGCGCCGCCCCTCCCCGCGCTGCCCGAGCCCGCGCCGTCCACCACCACCGGAGCCAGCGCCCCTCCTTGCGGTGAGTGTTAATTCAACTAGTGTTAATTTTGTTGTTAAATTTTTTAGTGTTAATTTTGTTAGTGTTAATTAGTTAGTGTAATTTTATTAGTGTATTTTAGGATTAATTAGTTAGGGTTATTTTAGGGTTAATTAGTTAGGGTTATTTTAGGGTTATTTTAGGGTTAATTTTAGGGTTAATTAGTTAGGGGTAATTTTAGGGTTAATTAGTTAGGGTTATTTTAGGATTAATTTTAGTTTAATTTTTCTTAGAGATTTTAGTTAGTGTTTAATATAGTTTATTTTAGTTAGTGAATTTAGTTAGTGTTTAATATAGTTTATTTTAGTTGATACTATTTATTTTCATCATGTTTAAATACTACTAGGAAAACGGCCTTTAGTGGCGCACCTGAAACCATCATCTGTGGCGCACTAAGGCGCCACTCTGCCTTCTACTATCTCTTCACTGGCGCACTGCCTAGTGCGCCACGGTTGTGTAGAAGATAGGCGTAGCGCACTACCTAGTGCGCCACTAAACATCCATGGTGCGCTTTAGGTGTAGTGCGCCACAAAAGGTAGACCATGTGCGCCACAGATGTATTTTTTGTTTTTTTTTTTAATTTCCAAGCCAGATTATATGCAATACAGATTATATACAATATTACAGCAGATATACACACAGATACAAGATATACAATTATATATATAAATACTCAATATGAAAAACAAGATTGAAACAAATACATATAGATAAGTCTCATACATGAATACATAGTCCAAGTTACATTGTTTTGATCATGTTACAAAGTAGTAGTTGGTGACATGCGAATACATGTGTCGATCGAACAAGTTAGAGCTCGAAGCTCGCCTAGACATCTAAACTAGCTATCTAGACACAAACGCTGGATAAATAACCAAAGAAGATAAGCATGATCACCGCCATGACGAAGGTGTAGGTCTTCATCCGGTTCCTTGTCCTAACTACCGCTAGATAGCGTGTATCTAGCTTCCGCCCGCCATAGTGTTGTACCCTTTGTAGCTATTGCCGCTGAAACGGTGCACTGTCTCCGGCAGTCTTTCCAATCATCGAGACTCAGGAACCCGTCCCTTGTACACGACGTACCACGTCATCTACAAGTTGACAATAATAACTAACCGGTGATTGAAAAAACATGTATAATTAAAGTCGCATATGAATATACACTTATAGAAAGTACTCTTAAATCAAAAAGAGCAAACTCAAAAATCATGCCTCATAGATAACTAGGTTGTTGGACACAGGAATATGCTTATGACGGGACTGTTAGCCAAGTAGGATGCACAATTCCTGGACTTGTGCATATCACAAGGCTAACAATCCCGTCATAGCACATTCACATATATATTGTGCCACGACATTTCAATCATCGGCATATTCTCGAAAAAGACAAAAATAACTCGAAAAGCATGCCTCATATATAACTAGGTTGTTGGACACAGGAATATGCTTATGACGGGACTGTTAGCCAAGTAGGATGCACAATTCCTGGACTTGTGCATATCACAAGGCTAACAATCCCGTCATAGCACATTCACATATATATTGTGCCACGACATTTCAATCATCGGCATATTCTCAAAAAAGACAAAAATAACTCGAAAAGCATGCCTCATATATAACTAGGTTGTTGGACACAGGAATATGCTTATGACGGGACTGTTAGCCAAGTAGGATGCACAATTCCTGGACTTGTGCATATCACAAGGCTAACAATCCCGTCATAGCACATTCACATATATATTGTGCCACGACATTTCAATCATCGGCATATTCTCGAAAAAGACAAAAATAACTCGAAAAGCATGCCTCATATATAACTAGGTTGTTGGACACAGAAATATGCTTATGATTTAGACCGTTAGCCAAGTAGGATGCACAATTCGGACTTGTGCATATCACAAGGCTAACAATCCCGTCATAGAACATTCACATATATATTGTGCCACGACATTTCAATCATCGGCATATTCTAAAAAGACAAAATAACTCAAAAAGAATGCCTCATATATAACTAGCTAGGTCGTTGACACGGGAATATGCTATGACGGGATGTAGCCAAGTAGGATGCACACCCCGGACTTGTGCATATCACAAGGCTAACAATCCCGTCATAGCACATTCACATATATATTGTGCCACGACATTTCAATCATCGGCATATTCTCGAAAAAGACAAAAATAACTCACACTTGTCGTCCGATAACCAAAGAGTAAGCAAAAAAACCAAAGAGTAAGCAAAAAAACCAAGCATTGATTGATATATAATAATAATAAGCAAAATAAGTAAGCGGTGATTCATAAACCTAATAAGATAAGTACACTTGTCGTCCACACACACACACAAAGGTCATCTATAGTTTGCAACTACAACTAGGCCAACATCAAGCCTTCTGGCTCGGCTTAGGGAACGGGAGGACGCCCTGTCTCGTTATGAACTTCCTATAGTCACCCTGCATCTCTAGGCGATCTTCTATGTCACGGTTATTTGGGATATTTCCTCCGTAGAAGATCCCCACCGAAGTCATGACATCACGAAAGATGATTGCCCCAAACTGCTGCTGGATGCGATACATCTCTTGTCTAATATCCGAATCATTGATCTTGGCCTTTGCTTCACCCAATTGCTTGAGATGATCCGGCAGGTAGAATTCGCTGGTCAAGTAGGAACGCCTCATGTGATGGAGTGCGAGTAGGCTTCCATCTTCGCTTTTCCCTGCTTCACGCAGGGAACTCTTACGTGGTTGAAGACGCGTGCCGAACTTGACCTTCTTACGCACGGTGCGGTGCCTTCCGTCGAGGCAAATCCGTGAGAGCATCATCCGTAACTTCCTTGATCTTGTCGTAGTTTTTCTTCTTTTCTAGACTCCCGAGTGAAATACTGGCGTGGGAATGCTTGGCGATAAGGAGATGAGCGTGCGGTTCATCTCACGCAAAAATTCAAATGGAATGTGTTGAAAAAGAATGATGATGATCTAATAAAGCCAATCGACGGTGGCGATCGAATAACGACTTACTCGGGAAAGTAAGGCACGAGAATGTATTCCTTTGTCTTGTTCGCCACGAGAATTCTTTTTAGGTACGAGGCCACGATACGTCGTCGGGCGGGGAACCCAAGCAAATCACGCATGTAGTAGGGGTCCACTATAGCGATGCCGGTGTGTTCTCTCTAATGATCTGCGTGGCGGCTGAGAGAAAAGAGACGGACCATGGTATAGTGCAGGGTATAGGTGGAACATATTGAAGATTTCCTCGAACCGCAGGAAGAACAGATCCTGAAGCGGTCGACGAAGCCCAAGCCTGGTGGCACCTTAACCACGAATACGGGTGCGAGGGATCTTTCTCCGATAGAAGGCGTCTCTATCGTCAAGATGTCATGCACACTGCAGTTCCGAATCGGCGAAGCTTCCGCAAATTCTTAGGTAGCATGGGCTCACCCGCCACATGAATCCTCCACATAATACCCTCGGTCTTGGTGATCCGCCCAAACCTGATCGGATTCGCAGTTGTTGACGCCACCGGCTGGCTCGAGCTGCTAGATTTTCTTTTCCGCCTTTTTCCTTTTGGAGAGCGGGCAGGCACCGCATCTGAGCACCGCCGCCCTATGTAGTGTGTCGGCTTAGAATAAAGGGCGGTTGGTTGTATCACTGGCTCAGAAGGCGCAAGTCGGAGGCGTCTCCGAGAACCAAACAGACGCTTGGTGATAGTGGCTTTCTGTGGGGCCACCAGCTAGGTCTTCTTCGTTAAACCGAGTCTGAAGAAGTGATCATTCCGTCTTCGTCGTCCTCGGCGGATCTGCGCCATGTGCATATCATCAACATGATCATCCGACCCACCGCGTGGAGGTGACGGCGAGGCGGTAGGTTTTGCCACCGCTTGTCGCCGCACGACAGCGGTCTTGTTGTCTGTGGCGTGATGGCCCCCGCCGTCCCCAAACGGATCATACTCTTTGGCCATAGCAAGAACAAGCCGAAGCAACTTCTGAGGACAGACGACTCTTCTTCATCCGCTCCTGGGGGTTGAATGGGAGGTTCCAGGTTGTCGCAGCCCCTTAGCACCCGACTAATTTTAACCCTGTGCACGCTATCTGGCATCGGTTTTGAGTGGAACGTGCGCTGCAAGGGTTGAACGATGGTACCCTTGGCAACATCCCTCAACTCGTTGTTCACGTAGCATAAGAGAGTGCAAGGAACATCCTTCTGCAGAAAACATGTACGACGTCGTCAGAGCGAGATGCCACAAGAGTAATATATAGATGGCATGAAAGGCGGTAATTAAAGCAATTTGTTTACCGTGATGGCGTCGAGATCGGCTAATGTCGACGCACCGCATACGGTGACGGGCGTGCAAGAGACGGAAGGGCTGCTTGATGGCGCGGTGCTGGCCGCTGGTGTATTCTCCCTACCGACGGGTGCTTGGAGCTCCGGTGCCGCCGCGACGATGGCAGGGGGGCACCAACATGTACTCCGGCGCCGCAGTGATGGCAGGGGGAGTCACCAACACTTGCGGCGCCGCGGTGCTAGCGGGCGGAGTCACGAACATGTAGTTCGCTGATTAAATCGGCGCGCCGTTGTTCGAGTGGTCACGACCATGCTTGGAATCGCATGACCCTACTCGACCACCCGCACCAGTTCGCTATTGACTCCACCAAGGTAGGCGGAAGGACGTAAGGGTGATTGCCAGGTTGTCTTGACGATCTGCGGGATCCGCGCCACTTGTGCCTTAAGTTCTTGAACCTCTGCTTTCCTCCTCGCTCCTTCCCGACGCCACATGCGTCCTCGGCGGTGGACCAAAATGATCCACCCAATTCTTACCCCGAGGCCGCCAGACGGCCAGACGACGGCTTCTTCAGAATCGCTCTATTTTCTTGGCCCGGTTCATCGCCTCTAAAGGGTTATCCCACCGGTGGCCGCCGACCCCTAGGATGAGGAACCCTGGGATCCATGACTAGCAACAATTTCCTCCTCCTGCAGAAGAAGTAACAGTGAATCATTTAGATCATCGATTAGATTGCAATCGTGTTGATCCGCGGTAATTAGATTATACTTACCACAATTTCCTCGAATTCCTTCACCGCAGGATCCGCGGTGAGTTGTTTGGTTTTTGGGTCCACATGGTAACGGGCCCTGATGAAGTTTCGAACCTGCCCGGGTTCGAATTTAGCAAAGGGGTTTTCTATCCCCTTGGATGTATACTCTTCTTCCTCCTTATTCCATTTGGCCTCCGCGGTTCTGTATCCACCAGATCCGAGATGGTGATGACCTATATTCATCGCCTGCAACACCTTTCCCCGATTACTATTGGCGGGCTCTTCGATTCACACCTCTCCTTGAACTCCGGATCTTCGGTGATCTGCGGTCAATCTTCCGGATCTCCTCGAGACTTTTGCCTTCTTTATAGATCTTCTTCTTTATCCGGTTCTCCGTGGCTGGCGGTGCTCATATTTGTGAGGGCGGATTTGTTTACTTGTTCCCATGATAATTTGTGTTCGATACTTAGCGGGAACTTGTATCCGGCGGCAGACTTCAAGAGGAGGTGCGCAAGTGGCCATTACCTTTATGCCGAGATTCTCGGTGTTGATCGAGATGGTTGTCCGGTGATCGCCGCCACTTTCCCACCGCACTTTGACGACAAGGGCGGATCCAAAGGAACCCCGATGGGCTCACTTGTAATTTCTCCCCGACCGTGCCGACCGTGTTCGGCGCGGTCCTTCGCTTCTTCTTCTTAGGAGGGTTGCTACCACTCCCTATGCCCTCGCCGCCATCGGTGGTTTCATCGTCCGCCGTTCCGGCTTCTTCCTCCGTCTTCCATCTCATCATCCTCGCTCTCCGAAGGATGGTATTCTTCATCGTCTTCTAGACGCTGGCCGCCTCGTAATGTCAATTGTTTATTCGAGGTCCGAGTTCTCCTTCGGTACTGATGCGCTTAGAACATCCAGCCTCGTCGTTGTCACACATCTTTGCACTAATAAAAAACAAATAATTGGTTAAATGCACGGAAAAATCCGGCATGACCTTTGCTAATTTTCTTAAACTAGGAGTGCCCGATTTCTGCCAAAACGGAAGTTAATCAACATTCCGGCAAAATCGGGACTCATTTCATACAAGAACCTGCATACACACATAATAAAGTGCTTCATATACAAGCACAAGCACAATTTCAAGGTGCTGTTGTCCCAGCACAGATAGTAGTAGAAGCACATGAGTAGCACCACAGATAGTAGTAGCCAGAGCAACACTAGGATGGATATAAGGAATAGATAGTAGTAGCAGCACAGATAATATAAGTAGTAGCAGCTCAAGTAGCATAGAACAGCAAGCACAACACAGCAAGCTCATATGCTTTTTTTTCTGGAAGCTGGTTTAGAAGTACTAACTTCCCAATATGCATTTTTTTTACAAAACACCCAGCACAAACTCTTGCTTGAACTTTTGCTATGAATACATACAGAAACCAGCTAAGCTAGTAATTAAGGCAAGATTTTCACAAGAGTTTAGTACTCAGATTTTTTACAACTTGAATATTGCTACTTGCTTAAGTATAAAAGTATCAAGCAAAGAACAAGACCTAACACTACTTTCTAAACCTACTACTACCAATAACACACCATCCATTTCTAGCAAAGCTACTACTACCGGACACGGTAATGTAGCAGCAGCACCAATAGAGACCTCTGTTTTCTGTTTTTCATTAACTAACATGCTACCGGTTGGTGTATTCCACACAGCATAATGTCCATCTTAGAAGCATCCACACGTGCAAGCATACAATCATGCGAAATAAAAATTCAGAATAATGTTCATCTCGTAATAATTTATCTAGGGCTAAGACAACTAGGAAAGGAAGTTGCTTGCAAAGGTAATCCATGAACCATGAAGACAAAACCAACATTATGATTTCATACTACCTAAGAACATTTCCTAACTCTGAATCCTAACTCTGAACCACTACTCTAAATTTCCTACTCTAAATTTCCTACTCCAAATCTGAATTTCCTACTCTAAATTTCCTAACTCCAAATCTGAATCCTAACTCCAAATCTGAATTTCCTACTCTAAATTTCCTAATCTGAATTTCCTAACTGATTAACATTTCCTAATCTGAATTTCCTAATCTAAACATTTCCTAACTGAATTTCCTAAGAACATTTCCTACTCTGAGCATTTCCTAACTGAACCCTATTCTGAATCCTAAGAAAATCTGAACATTTCCTACTCTGAATCCTAAGAACCCTAACTGAACCCTAACTTTGAACCCTTACTCTGAATCCTACTCTGAATCCCCTAAGTGAATGGATGCAACAAGAGGGGAGAGAGGGGGAGAGGGGAGAGGGTGATTCTCACCTCCGAGACAAGGACGACGGCGAGCACGCGGACGATGAGGGCCTTCTCCTTCACGGACTGCGCGGCGACTGCGACCTCCTCCTCCACGAAACGAGTGCGACCCCCTCCTCTTGGCGTGGCGACTGCGACCTCCTCCTCCTGGGATGCGGTGGCGGGCAGGCGGGCGGACGATGATGGCGGCGGGCCTCCTCCTCGAGCGGCGGCGGGCCTCCTCCTGCTCCTGCTCCACGGCCTCCTCCTGCTCCACGGCCTCCTCCTCGAGCGACAGCGGCTGGCGAGACGGTGGATGGAGAGAGCGGCGGCGGGGGCTCGGGATCGGGATCGACAACGGCAGCGGTGGGCGCGGTTGAGAATGGGGATGAGGCCGACGTGTGCCTGCGTGAAAGTGGATAAGGCACAGATACGCGTAGCGCACTCTGGCATAGTGCGCTACAGATATCCGTAGCGCACTATGCCAGAGTGCGCTACTCCTATCTCCCCCAGCAATTGTATAAGAAAGGGCGTCCCACTATCTAATGTAATCACTATCCTATCCCACCGGTTCTCGCTTGCTCTATTCTAAACTTCAGAGCACCTGTGTTCAATCGGTGCCCCCATTTTGTTTTTATTTTAAAATACTTTTAAATGTTCCAAAAATTCCCAAAAGTGGTAGTATATGTCATATTTGTTTTGTTTTATTTTATAAATACTTTTAAATGTTCCAAAATTCCCAAAAGTGATAATATATGTCATAAAAGTGGTACAAATAATATGATTTAAATTATAACTAAATTTTATAATAATTTTTCCATAATAATATGAATCGGCACGGCCCTACTCGACCACCCGCACTTTACAATCTTTTTTCGACCACGCTTTTACAATATTTTTTGAGCTAGCGTTTTACAATCTTTTTCCTTCTTTGTCGCGTTGAATAATTTAGCCCGACACTTTAATGTTTCTTCTATCGAACGGGCTACCTTTTTGGGTAGGGTTGTCCTTTTCTTCTTGTGATGTATGTTGTCGCATCGTAGTCGCCGTCATCTTCAATCTTTGATCGCTGCATCGGTCAAGTCTTGCTCGTGGCGACTCCATCCATTCCGATGATGTTTCTTTTCCTCTCCTCACGACAACACGGCTAGGCTTTGTCGGGTCGGTAATGAAAAACATTGGTCCACTTTGGTAGCCAGACCACGGTTCATTTTTCGCCACGTTTGCACCGTGGCCTTGGATTTGGCTGCTTGGTACAACCATGGTTGTGAAATACCGATCTTCTCTTCGACGCTCTTTGCCCATCGACACGGAACATCGCACCTTTTCTCCATGAGTCGAGCTCCCGATCTCCTCGATTCTTCCAGTAGAATCTTTCCTTCACGTTGTCATCGGTGTAGAATTCGACGTTACGCTGAGTTCGATAATCACACTTGTTGTCCTTTTCCTCCATGTAGAATGTGTAGCCGTGATATATCATACCGATAGGTCACCAGGTTTTGCATCGGTCCTGCGACAAGGTGAATATGATCTTTCCGTGTCGGAAGAATGCGGCGGGATTATCAAGGAGCGCCTGCCTAAACCAACGCGTGAAATCTGAGTTGTGCTCTTTGATTATTTCTCCCACGCCCTCTGTATGCCCGGTCATCGTATTTCTTCTCGATTAACCTTTTGTGCTTCGCACCCAAGGATCGACCAGTTCTAAATGTAGAGCGACGAGGTTTGCTCGATCAAAGTCTCGCGTCGAAAATCAAGTGCGCATGCAAGATGCGACCCTCTCGGTGACCAGATCCGTCGAGCTTGCCAAGGTGTCATTGACGGAAGACCGGCAGGGTTCTCGATGTCTAGATAATTCGTGTAGAAAGAGATGCACTTCGTCCGTAAAGCCCTTGGCTATGCTTCCATCCGGACGGGACACGTTATAACGTATCCTTTGATGTGTCCGTTCATCCTTTCGAACGCCATCATGCCGCGGAGGAACATCGACCGAGTTATACGATGTCCTCCACGACATGGACCAGCAGATGCACCATAATGTCGAAGAATGCGGGTGGGAAGTAGACCTCAAGCTCACATAGTATCACCACGATCTCCTCCTGTAGCCTTCCGAGCTGATTCAAGCCAATCGACTTCCTAGAGATGACGTCGAAAAACTTGCATAGGCCAAATAACGTTTCACGGACGTGCTCGTCCATTATCCCTCTTAGTGCGACCGGAAGTACCTGCATCATTAGCACGGCACAGTCGTGAGACTTCATGCCACTGAACCTCTCGCCGCCGCCTAGGTATCTCGCTTATCTTGCCCGCGTGGCCGTAAGGAAATTTGACTCCTAGAAGGCACTTGAAAACTGTTTGATCTCATCACGCTTAGAGTGAAGCAAAAGGAGGGCAGTAATATTCGTTCTTCTTGAACTTTTACCCTTCCGACGACCTTGTGTCGTCTCCGACTCATGATCATCGTAATCTTCCCGATCATCGAGAAAAGGCCCTCCGTGAAGCTCCTTCCGATACCCAAGCATATCAGTCGTGCCTTGCTTTCGGACCATCTTCGTCCTATCCGGCATGTTGATTATGGTGGCGACGGACTCTCGCACGTTTTTCGTGATATGCATGATGTCGAGGCTATGAGGCGTCGGAGAAACTTCCAAGATGGCAACTCGTAAAAGCAGACCTTGTTTTCCATACCTTCATCGGGCTTGTCTTGTTGCTGCCTCTTCGCTTCTTTCCGTGCTTAGGACAATCTTTCCAGCTTTTTCAAAGAACTCTTCCACTTCTTCACGCTCCTACGCTCGGGATTCCTCGGTCTCGATTTGCCATCGAACAGGTCTCCACGCTTTCTCCATGGATCATTCTGCCGAGCCACCTCCGGTGCACCATGAACACGGTTTCGATGACCGGATCTTTCTCTAGTTGGAGATAGCTTGTGTTATCCATGCACCTAACGCATGCGCAGTAATCCTTGGATAAACTGCCCGAGATATACCCGCAACTCGGATAGTCTTGCACCGTAGTGACCAACGCGATCTCATAGTGAAATAATCTTGTGCGACGGCGTCGTAAGTATTGGCTCCAGATTCCCATAACGTGGCTAGCTCCTCTTCAACAGCCCGAGATACGATTGATGTCGGTACCAGTTGTTTCGCCCTTGAATTAGCATACTCATTTGTATGTACTTCTTCTTCATGCACAACCATGGAGGGAGGTTGTACATCCATACAAACACGGGCCCAAGTCTTTGTGCGTGCTGCTCACCGAACGGATTGAGTCCATCGGTGCTCGCACCAAGCCTCATGTTCCTCGAATCTCCACTCGGGAATTCGAGGTCCAATGCTTTCCACCGCTAGCATCGAAGGGTGCGTCGGCAGCTCATCCTTTTCGGGTCATCATCATCTCCGGCTTCTTCCTTTCCGCATGCCATCGCATGAGCTTCCTTAGGGTCCGCGAAATAGCGCCGCAGACGAGGGTGATAGGAAAGTACCATACCACTTTTCGAGGTGCTTTCTTCCCTTTCTTGTATCGACTCACGCCGACACGGACATGTGGTTTTCTCCGTCCTCGCCCGATAAATGATGCAATCGTTGATGCATACATGATATCTAACGCGTAGATCGAGAGGATGACGATTTTCTTGGCATCCTCGATACTAGTTGGACATGTGTTCCCCTCGGGAGACGATCGTGCTGAATGCCATCATATCGCCGAAGCTTCGCCGCTCAATTTGTGCTTTGCCTTCATCTCCATAGCCTTGAGCGTTACATTCAACCGGGTATCATCGGGCATGCATCCTTCATACAATGGAGTAACGGCGTCTTTCTCAAGTTGCGCAAGCTTGGCTGTCTCTCGAGCTGCAGCCCTAGCGTTACTAAATGCCGCTTGAGAAGCAGCTCTTGCACATAAGGGTCCCGCACCCAGCCTGACGTTGTTCCATCGTCGTCTGCTCCTCCGGCATCTAGATCATCATCATCCCGGTCTGCTTCCGCACCTTCACCATCTCCAGGAGCCTCTTCATCATCTCGCCCGTTCTCGTTGTGATGATGATCATCGTCATGTTGGACACCTTCTTCACCGTCTCCATCATCTACGCCATCGCTTATCCAACGAGTGTATCCATCCATGAAACCATGGCGGAGCAGGTGCGCCTGCAGATTCCCGGAATCTGGGTCGATCACCCAGTTGAGTTTGCATCTTATGCACGGACATCTTATATCTGTCTTGTTATTTCGTATCATGTCGGTCGTCGCACATTTCAAAAATCTAGCCACAATGCCTTCGCTCATTATGCGGACCATTTTTGCCTGCACGATGTACACGGTACAATTTTGAAGTCTATTAGAACCACATAATGAATGCATGCATGCAATGGTCGATAGAAAATTTCGGCATGACCTATCCTAAAATTAGGACCTTTGCGAAATGCCAAAGTCTTGCCAAAATGGAAATGAATCAACATTTTGGCAAAACAAATGGCAACTTGTTCACATACAAACACAAGAGAGAGAGAGACCGATCCATACACACATGAACATATCATTATCCTCTCCATACACACATGCATGAGCATCATCGATACTCTCCATATACACACACATATGACCATCGATCCTCTCCACACATACACACATCATGAGCATCGATCATCTACATACATATGAGCACATGCATCATCCATATACACATGAACACATCCTTACATGGACAACTTACCGAGATGAGAGACCGATCGCGAGAAAGATGGAAAGGAGAGGTGCGCGCGTCGACCGGAGACGGATAGATGAGAGACCGGAGACCTCCTCTATTACTTATGTAACATCCAAAGCAAGTTTAACATGCTAAAAATGGTGAATGTATGGAGAAATTGAGGTAGGAAGGAGAAGATCCCGACTAGATCTAAGGAGGAAGAAGAAGGGTAAAGTGAAGTGTGGGTGGTGGATGTGTGGGCACACATGTGCACATAAAGTGCTGTCCTAAAAGAATCGACACATCCGTGGCGCACACGGCCCTAGTGCGCCACAGGGAGTACAAACTTCTGTGGCGCACTAGGCCGAGTGCGCCACAGATGCTCCTAGTCCCTGTGGCGCACTAGGCGGAGTGCGCCACAGAAGTTTGTGGCCGTTTGAGGCAGGTGGGCATGCGCTCAGGCGTAGCGCACCAGGAACACGTGCGCCACAGATGACCCTAACAACCGTGGCGCACATGACTATAGTGCGCTACAGATGTTTGGCGTGTGGCCAACAGGGCCCTGGCCCACACACATCTGTGGCCCACTATAGTCATGTGCGCCACGGTTGTTCTAGTTATTAGTAGGGCACTGCCCACAGGTGAGCCACGCCTGTTTTAGCCGTGGGGCACTTCAACCATGTGAGCCACGGATGTGCTGATTACCTATAGCCGTTTTCCTAGTAGTGAAAGTCTATAGGTTTAATTTAGTGTTTAGGAATATGCCGATTCCTCATCCTCGTTCACTCGGCGTGAACAACGGAGCTCTACTAGACAGTGTCGACGGGCATCCACGGGGCTGGGCTCCGCCGGGCTAGCACTGGGAGGTGCTACCAGCCGGGGGATGTCGTCTCGTGAGGAATCAGGGTGTCGTCGTCGACCCGAATCTTCTGTGGTGGCGGCCGAGTGGTCCACGTGCGATGTAGAGGGAGCCGGGCCCCGACGAGGTGGTACAACGTCGTGTCAGGGAGGAGGACGAGCACGTCCGGTGCTACATGTACATTTTAGGAGTCCGGGTCGCCAATACCTGGCAGCTTCTTCAGGCACCTTACCCGAGATATTCTCCGGTGATGGTTCCTACACTTTGGGTGCACACCTCCCGCGACTCAGTAGCTGGGGCTCGACGTCTTCGCTGAGATAGCTAGATGTGTAATAGGGTACCATCATCTTGTATTCGAGATGTATTGTTGTTTAATTGGTACTTTATTACTGTACTAGCTGGATTATTCGAGATGTATTGTTGTTTAATTGGTACTTTATCTTTCTTTATCGCATTGTTTAAGTTGGATTACTTTATCTTCCTTTATTTTATCGCATTAAGCAAAATGGTTTTATCTTTCTTCTGTAATAGTTAAGTTATGCACGATAGAGACAACGAAGAGCACATCATGTACAACATGATAGATGAGGGTACAGGAGGTTACCATTAAGATGGAGCAGACGATGATGGAGATGATAATGGCTCCCAATACCTCAACTTGGATGAAGCCGACGGAAGAGACGACTATGACGAATTATTTGGTGGAGACGACGGTGGAACTGATGCTGGAGACACCATAGCAAAGACCGGCGAGGTATATAAAGCCACTGCTGATCACGAGCTAGTAGATGCATTAGTTGATTCATATATATATGTACTAACGACTGTTTCTTCTCTTAGACCTCCGCATCAGGCGGATATTCTGCAAGGAAACGAGGCCCGACCAAAAAGTTGGCCGATAGTATGCGTTTCACTATTGATATAGTGTCTGAGTTCGGCGAACCTTTGGAGCCGAAAGAGGCCGCAAGTGTATTTGCATACCAATGCGGAGAGATAGTCAGAGACGCCATCCCAATCACCACTCAGAAGTGGAATAAGCCAGGAAAGAAAAGTGATCGAGTTGGAGAAACTTTTGTCGATGACAGATCAAAAGACGGTCTTTGGAATTCACTCATGGCACACTTCTCTCTGCCTGAATTGGACACTCCTGAACTCACTAAGGCATTGAGGTTGCAAGTCAGAAAGTGGGCCCTTAAGAAGATGGGCGGACAGTTCAAGGACTGGAAGAAAAGATTGTACAACAACTTTGCTAAGAAGGGGCTAACTCCGCCATTCACTGGCCTGTTGGAGAAGCAACGCGATAACTGGGCCCCATTTGTGAAATACAAGGAATCAAAAGCAGCTACGGCCAAGTCAGAAAAGAATAAGTTAAATGTGGCCAAAAATAAATATCACCATACTATGGGGACAGGTGGCTACAAGACGGCCGCGCTGAAGTGGGAAAAAACCGAGAAAGAAACGCGTCAAAAAGGGGTCACGCCAGCTACAAATCAGTGGCCCGTGAGGTCAAAAAATTGGCTCCTTGGGCATGGGGGGTCGTATGACACTGAAACCGGGGAGATTATTGTTACAAAGAAGGCCCGTGAGGTCAAAAAAGGAACGAGGAATTTCAAGCCATGTTCAAGCTGCAGCAGGAGCATATTGATGAACTTAGAGTACTGGCCCGACAGCAAGATCCTGCGTTAGACAGTCCGGTGGGCCCATCTCAGCGGAGAAGTAACGTGGCTTCCACGGAGGTACAAGCTAATAATCTAATGCTGATGGACAATAATATACCGGTGATAGATGATACGGCCGGTGCAATGATGGTTCGCTACCCCGTGGATGAAGTCGAGGCAAGGACAGCTTGTGAGCTACATGTCACACTGAAGAACATTTCTATGAAGGTGGCGCTCGGCTTTGCTTTACCTTGTCCACCGGAAGCGACCTACCATGGAAGTCAGATTCCAGCTGGCTATGCTCGTATCGGTGTGGATGAAGTTGAACCGACATGTCGATCACTTGAGCTTGACATCCCTGCAGGCGAAGGGGAGAAAACACTTGGAGAAGTGGAGGGTGGGATCATTCTTTGGAAAAAAAACAACACATCGTGTTTCCAGGCTGGGCGCCAAGGAAATCTTCTCCTCCGAGAAGCAATCCATCACCTCCAAGGCCACCATCACCTCCGAGCCCACCGTCTCCACCAAGAAACAATAGTCCACCCCTTCCCGAGAGGGATCGCAACGCGACTACATCTCCATCTCCGGCGCCTCCGCCTCCGTCCACTAAATCAAAGGGAAGAAAGCGGAAGAATAACACCGCTACGTCGAGGGAGACCTGACGCCAAAAATGACAAGATCCCCCCCCAAGAGTACCGCCATCTCCTCCCAAGTTAGCTTATCACCGGACTGATGAGGAAATCGCGGTGATCTCCCGGGCCGAAGTGAAGGCCCATTTTGCACCAAAACAACCCGAGCCACAGGTGCTAGTTGATCCAAAAGTCAAGAAGCACTTCAAGGCATTCCTTGAGCAACCACCCCAACATGTGTTAAATAGGAAAGATGATTATACAGCTATCTTACGAAGACACTAAAAGAGAAGTCATCAAGCAGTACTGCAAGCGGGAGAAAATCAAAAGAAGTTGCCCAGCTCGGTAAATAGGCAAAACAATCCATCGCCCCAATCAAGGTGGAATAGATATGGAAGCCAAGGAGTGTAACGTGCCCCTCGAAGCACTTCTAGCCGGCGGAGATAATGTCACCAAGGGATCAATAGCACGGAAATTTTTCTACGGGGAGCCTCTGGTCAGCGATGAGGTATTCAATGATCTGCCAACACATATGCGACTGTTACATATCTGGTACTTGAAAGTCACAAAGGAAGGGAGACAATTTCTCGTATGTAAAGTGTCAACACCCGGATTTTTAATCCCAGATGCCTGTTATGCCATACATCGCAATCCCAGGATTACCATTTTTGCGAGACATAACAGAATTTGATACCATAGTACATCATCCATTACAAACCATACATAAGTTCTTACACAAATAGGGATCTCATGATCCAGTTCTTAATACAACTTCAAGCAGCGGAATACGTAATAATAACGGTAGCGTAGGCGAAGCTCCATCTTCGGGGTCACAGGCAATGCTGACGATGGGAGATGATCCTAGTTGTCTTAACCTTCCTGGGGTCCATCCTCCAGGTACTCCTCTTCATAGTATGGCCACGGGAATAGCCAGGGACAAAGCCATGAGTACTCTTTAAGTACTCGCAAACTAATACTAACAAGTGAAAGGGGTTTTTGGTAATAGGACACTAGGCTCTAGGGTTATTTTGCAAAAGCCGGATTTATCTCTACTAAGTTTAGAAGCAACGAATGCTAGTTGAAATTTTATAACACCTAAGTGGGAACTTGTATTTCATATCACAACTCTGTTGTGGTCAAGTCAAAGTCTCGATTCATTTCACAAGTCTTTTGAAAAGTCTGACGGGGGAACAGTATGGCCACTCCAACTGTCCATAACCGCGGACGCGGCTATTCGAATAGTTTGACACTCTGCAGAGATTGTACACTTTCACCACAACATTTGATACATCCGTCAGGAACAAATCCTGAATTCACCATACTCAGTATGTGGATAATCAATCCTAACCTTTCAATTACATGCCCTAGTATAAGCACCTCTCCTGTGAGTTTGGCCTCCCAACCATGACCAACTGTCATCTTGGGTACTGCACAGGTGGACAATCTTCACAAGGTAGCCTCAGCTCAGAACTTGGCCGTGAGGGAACTAATACTAAGGTATATAAGTTTCCAGTCAAGCCCTACCCAATTCTTGGGTATTGTGGTTGTACGACAAATTGGAATGTTATCGCATCCACACAACCATCAGTTTTATAAAGGGCTAAGGCTCATGCCTCGACATTTTCATCACCAAATCATCAGGTGTTCGGAAACACATGTCCAAAACATTTCAATAGAATGATCCATCATTCCAAGGTTTTCATAACCATTTTTCCACCAAGTATTCTCATCTAAAGTTGATCAAGTTTTATGCTTTAGCACTAGCATCTACAAGTGGGGGTAAGCACTAATGAGGGGTGGTAAACTAGTGGATTTTAACTAAGTTTAATCTTATGCCTTAGGATGACATAAAGATTATCTAGCTTAGGCCAAATTTTATGATCTTTATGCAACCTTCAATTATCTTTCTAATATATACTATTCACTTAAGTAAGCTCTAAGTACTAGCTATGATAAAGAAATAAATTATAAAGCTTGTAAGTAAAACTAGGATTGGTTTATCAAGTGGATATGATCACATATGCTTAAGGCATATAGTGGTCATGGTAACAAGCAAGTATTAGCTTGCATAAGTATTAGTATAAGCTTGCATTAGTAGGGTATCTTGCAAGTGTTAGCTTGCATTGGTCAACTTGATTAGTAAATCTTGCCTTGTGCAGAGGAGTGGTTGAAGTTCTCCTCGGCTTCTTCTTCGTAGAATCCGCCTTCCTCCTCGTATCCTTGGTCGGTACTAGCATCTATGAATAAATACGATGTACACAATCACCAAACAATACTTAACTACTTGCAATCATCACACAAAAGGGTCCTATAGATGATCTAGCATCATCACTAACATTACAAGATTAAAGCTTGGTTTAATTCCTTTTATTTTTAGAAAAGGAATTTCTACTCATTGAAAAACTACTTAAGATTTAATATTCTCCAAACCAAACATGGGATCATGTTGACACATGTCATCACCACATATTTTATTCCATGGGAATATGATTTAAAGTGGTGTCACAATTTAATAAGGTTTTACCCTTTTATTTTCATTAAATAAAGTGACTAGAATGCCTATGGTCATTCTTTTATTACTTGAACATTATTTCTGTAAGTAAACCTATATGTTTTTATATATTCTGAAAGGTATGGTTAAATGTGATTTTTGAGAGTTGGAATCAACTCAAAAGCTATTATGGTTTTAATTTGAAAAATGTGTGAATGCAGAAAAGCTTCTGCCTTCTTATTTTTACCAAGGATATCTACAGATCCAAATCACTTGAATCCAACGGGCTTGGATTCAGCATTTCCAGACCTTTCTAACAAAATTAGTTTCATTCGATTTGGTGCACTGAATCGACCTGGGTTGATTTTTGAAACTGGGTACAGAAGTGTGTTTGAAATAAAATGGAAAAGGTTAAATTCAAATAGCTGGGCTGCGCGGGAAGCGATACTAGGCCGGCCTGCTAAGCACAGCGCTTCCGCGGGCTGTTTAAGTGGCTGTCCCCATGCGTCAGTGAGACGAGGGGGTGCGAAGCGGTATGGGGCGATGTGGTGCGTTCGATCTGGTTCTAATCCAACGGCTGAGAGTCATCGTCGATGTTGGGCAACGCCGGCGAGACAGAAACCTAGCGCGGCCAGTGGGGATAGTTGGGGGCTCACCGGGGTTCAGGCGAGGGTCGGAGAGGCGGGCGAATGACAAAGTCGACGACGGCGAACCTCCTGGTACCAGCAGCTTCTCCTGGGGCGGCTCCAATTGCTGGCTTCCTTCTTCTCCAGAGGCGGCGGGCTCCGGTGAAATTCCGGCGAAGTGCTGCTCGCCTTGCTCTGAGAACGGGGTGGCACGATCAGTGAGGAGAGGGGAGTGAGATGGTGTGCTGAATTCGGCTGGGGTGGCCTCTATTTATAGTGGAGCGAGGGGACCGAGGGGCGCAAGGTGAGCTCGCCGTGGTCGACGGTACAGACGGCTATCGACGTGGGCGATGGTAGGGGCGGTGTGGTTCTCCCTGGCGATGCTCAACGACACGGTGGCGAGACGTGGGGCGGTGTGGTTTGGTCGGAATGCGACGATGCTCTGCGCGTGCCCGACAGAAGATTTAATGGCGCACGGCGCGCGTGGCGAACGGCGTGTACGTGGTTCTTTGGGATGGTGGTGATCACGTATGCACGCGAGGCGGCGTGTGCGTGGCTCAAGCGTGGCGCACGGGGCGTGCTCTCGGCATGGTTGCTGGCGAGGTTGGCATGGTTCGTGCGTGTGGTCCAGTGGCTGGCAACATTCGAGCGGTGGACAGGGAGTGGCGGTGGGATGGTGTCTTGCTCCCAGACATGCTGGCTAGGCTTGTTTCGCCTCCTAGCTTGCTGTCGACATGGGGGTGACAAGTGTGCATTCGGCCTGCTCACCATTGATGGCCTTGCCAAGCTTACAGTGATGCTAATGGTGTGCAATTGAGCTAGATGATCTACTAAAGCCTAGTTGCAACCAGAGAGGGAACAAGTTAGGCTTCAATCACTGCTCACAATAGTGTTTGGATTTGTATCTGCAAGGTGTTTAATGAAATGGCCGCAAGAATTCAAGTTTTGAATTTTGAAAAGATTTTTGGTGGGTGTGCTAGGTTGGTGCTGGTGAGTCTGCAGATGCTTGGGTTTTGAAAGTTGAGCTTGTTTGAGTGGTTTTTGAAAAAGTGGGATCTTCCCATATGATAAAGATTCAATTTTGAACTGTCATTTAAACTATGCATTTAAATGTTTTTGGATGATCACAAAGTGGGCCTTGATACTTTGTTATGATTACAATCAAGGGGTGCAAAGATCCAAAAAAGTTCCTGTTAGGTTCTGAAAGTATGAGACAACCAAAGTAGGCATGGGAATTAAATTGGTCAAAATGACCATTCACTCATTTAGCTTTGTTTTGATTTATTTGTCTTTGAGAAAAGTTTGGGAATTGTTTAGATGATGTTTATTTCACCTAAGAATCCATTTACAAGCAAAGGAACACACAAACAAGGTGGTTCAAAAGAATTCCAAATGAAATGCATACACCATGCATGCTTTCATATTTTTATTTAGAAAAGTTTTTGTTAACCCTAATTTTGATGATTAGAGTTTGATGATCCAAGTTTAGTATTTTTGGGATGTTACAAACCTTCCCCCCTTAAACAAAATCTCGTCCTGATATTTGAAAAAGGACTAAAAAGATTACCTAGGATTTGAAGAGATTGGGAAACTCTGTCCTGATGTGATCTTCGCGCTCCTAGGTAGCTTCCTCTTCTGTGTGGTTTCTCCACTGAATCTTGAGAAACTTGATGCTTCGGGTTCGGGTAGTTCTGAAAGCTTCTTCCAAAATACGGATGGGTACTTCGGGATAGGTCAGGTCATCATTGATCTCTATGGTCCGGTGATTGATATTTTTGAACTCTTTGGTCTTCTCGGGGACTTCGAGACACTTGCGAAGTAATGATATATGGAACACATTGTGCACGGCTGACATCTCTTCAGGTAGTTCCAATTGATACGACACTTCTCCTCGACGGTTCAAGATCTTTAAGGGTCCGATATATCTTGGAGTTAACTTTCCTTTGAGTTGGAAACGCTGCATTCCCTTCAATGGCGACACCTTCAGATAAACAAAATCTCCTATGTTGAAGGCGAGGTCTCGACGTCTCTTGTCGGCGTAACTCTTCTGTCTGGACTGGGCGGTCTTGAGGTGCTCACGAATCTTGTGAACCTTCTCTTCCGCTTCGCGTAGGATGTCGGGTCCAAAAATCTGACTCTCTCCTACTTCCGACCAGTTCAAAGGGGTGCGACACTTCCTTCCGTACATGAATTCAAATGGGGCCATTTGCAAACTGGCTTGATAACTGTTATTGTATGAAAATTCTGCAAACGGCAGACAGTCTTCCCACTTGGATCCATATTCTAACACACATGCTCTCAGCATATCTTCGAGTATTTGATTTACTCGCTCCGTTTGTCCATCGGTCTGAGGGTGATATGCGGCGCTGAAATCTAGGCGGGTTCCTAAACCTTCTTGGACTTTCTTCCAGAATCTCGAGGTAAACTGAGTCCTCGATCTGATACAATGTTCTTGGGGACTCCATGCAAACTAACTATTCTAGCGATGTACAACTCCGCTAGCTTCGAACTCTGATATGTGGTCTTGATGGGCAAGAAATGGGCGACTTTGGACAATCTGTCCACTATGACCCAGATAGAGTCATTTCCCCTACTAGAAGTAGGCAGTCCAGTGATAAAGTCCATTCCAACGAAATCCCATTTCCATTTCGGAATCTGCAAGGCTTGCAACAATCCAGCGGGTCTTTGATGTCCTGCCTTGACTCGCTGACATATATCACACTTGGCGATATAGCTTCCGATTTCTCTCTTCATCTTATGCCACCAAAATTGCTCTTTTAAATCTTGATACATCTTAGTTCCTCCGGGATGTATAGAATAAAGAGTATCATGAGCCTCCTTCAGAATAACTTCTTTCAACTCAGAATCTGCTGGTACACAAAGGCGTCCTTTGTACCACAGAATTCCTTCTTCGTCTTCGGTGAATCCGGGTACTTTGCCTGTACCGATACGATGTTTGATTCCGTCAATACTAGCATTTCCCTTCTGCGCCTCTTTAATCTGACTGATCAAAGTGGGTTGAAGTTCTATGCTAGCCAAAAATCCTTCACTCACTAATTCCATTCGAAAATCTTCCATCTCTTTGTGCAAACTTGGTTGCTCCTTTAAAATCATGGAGTTCAAGCGGCACGGCAATCTGCTAAGGGCATCGGCTACCACATTGGCTTTACTAGGGTGATAGTGAATGTCCAGGTCGTAATCCTTGATTAGCTCAATACATCTTCTCTGCCTCATATTCAGCTCCTTCTGAGTGAATATATACTTCAGACTCTTGTGATCCGTATAGATCTCACAACGATTTCCCATCAGGTAATGCCTCCACGTCTTCAGGGCTAGAACTACGGCTGCGAGTTCGAGGTCATGGGTTGGGTAATTTTGCTCATGTTGCTTCAGTTGTCGAGATAAATAAGATATAACTTTACCTTCTTGCATTAACACACATCCGAGACCGATCTTGGATGCATCACAATACACATCGAAGGGCTTCGTGATATCCGGCATGATCAAGATTGGGGCTGAAATTAATCTCCTCTTGAGTTCTTGAAACTCGCTTCACATTTGTCAGTCCATTCAAACTTCTTGTCCTTCTTCAGCAATTGGGTCATTGGTCTGACGATCTCGAGAATCCTTCTACGAACTTGCGGCGATATCCCGCCAATCCGAGAAATGCACGAACTTGGGTTTGAGTGGTTGGGGCTTGCTAATCTTCTACATCTTTCACCTTGGCAGGGTCAACGGCAATTCCTCCGGCTGATACAATGTGACCGAGGAATCCTACCTCCTATAACCAGAATTCACATTTGCTAAACTTTGCATACAGCTGATGCTCTCTAAGGGTTCCAAGAATGGTACTTAGGTGTAGCTCATGTTCTTCTTCCGATTTGGAATAAATCAGAATGTCATCGATGAAAACAACGACAAACTTATCCAGAAAGTCCATAAAAATCTTATTCATGAGATTCATGAAATAAGCGGGGGCATTGGTTAATCCAAAAGACATGACTGTATACTCGTACAATCCATATCTGGTGGTAAAGGCAGTCTTGGGAATATCTTCTGCACGAATCTTGAGTTGATGATAGCCAATCCTAAGATCAATCTTAGAAAACACTTTGGCACCGGTCAACTGATCAAACAAATCTTCTATCTTGGGCAAGGGGTATTTGTTCTTGATAGTGACATCATTCAATTTCCGATAATCCGTACACAAACGGTTACCTCCATCTTTCTTGTCCACAAACAAGACAGGTGATCTCCATGGTGACGCACTTGGTTGAATCAATCCAAGTTCCAACATGTAATCCAGTTGCTTCTTCAGTTCTGCTAACTCAGACGGGTTCATACTATAGGGTCTCTGGGCTATGGGTCCGGTTCCGGGGATTAGTTCGATGATAAACTCGATATCCCGATCTGGGGGAATACCGAGCAAAACATATGGAAATACATCGGGGTATTCACAGACTATCCGGACTTGGTCAATGTTAGGTTGGGCTATACTCTTGTTGCATTTGAATTGACGAGGTAAGGTTTCAGATATATGCTCGACTGATATTCCGGCGGTACTGGTCATGGTTATGGCTTTTTTGGCACAGTCAATCAATCCTTTATGTTTGGACATCCAATCCATTCCTAGTACTACTTCCAAACCTTTAGTTCCGAGTACTATCAGATTTGCATAAAAATCTATGCCATGGATTCGGATAGGGACGGCTTTGCAAATTTTCCTAGCCTTGGTGGTTGATCCGGGAATTTGAACAATCATAACATGCTTCAGTTTGGTTTGTTCAATTTTACTAGTGCAGGCAAATTCTTCGGTGACAAATGAGTGCGATGCACCAGAATCAAACAACACTCGTGCAAATACTGAATTAATAGAAAACATACCCAGCATGACGTCTGGCGCTTCCTGTGCTTCTTCAGCATGCATGAGGAAAAGACGGCCGTTGCGGTTGAGCGAATTCCCTGGGGCAAATCTCCTTCTGGGCTGAACACGACGCTGTTGCTGAGCTGGGGCATTGGCATTGGGTGCTGCGGCATTATTCTTGTCGGGGCACTCGTTGGAATAGTGACCTTTATTTCCACAGTCATAACAAGTCACTTGCGACTTGTCCTTTGCTGCTACAGGCACAACATTGCTTCCAGTTCTCGGGGCAGTGTTGGTGTTGGCGGTAGCATTGTTGTTGTTGAACTTGGGTGGGGCATGGTTGAAATTGCTAGCGTTGTCGGGGTTGTTGTGATTTCCTTCGGGCCTAGGGTTTCCACGGTTGGGATAGGTCGGACGGTTCATCAGGGGTCTATTGGTTCTCGGGGCAAATCCGGGGTATGGGTTAGGGCGATACTTTGGGGTCTGATGGGTTCCTGGCTGATGTTGGAGATATGCCCAAGAGGCAATAATAAAGTGGTTATTATCATATCTTCACACTTATGATAAATGTTTACATACCATGCTATAATTGTATTAACCGGAAACATTAATACTTGTGTGATTTGTAAACTAAAATAAGAGTCCCTAGTAAAGCCTCTTGTTAAACTAGCTTGTTGGTTAATATATGATCATGGTTTCCTGATCATGAACACAGAGATGTTATTAACAACATGGTCATATCATTAGGAGAATGATGTGATGGACATACTCCTATAGATAAGCGTAGCATAAAGATCAAGTCATTTCAATAGTTCAATTGCTATATGCTTTCTGATACATAGTAACCTAATTCCTTCGACCATGAGATCATGCATATCACCTTTACCGGATGGATGCTTTGATGACATCAAACACCACACCGTAACTGGGTGGCTATAAAGGTGGTATTGAGTGTTCGGAAAGTATTGGTTGAAACACATGGATCAAGAATGGGATTTGTCCATCCATATGACGGATAGATATACTCTGGGCCCTCTCGGTGGAATGTCATCCAATTAGCTTGCAAGCATGTGACTGGGTCACAAGGGATCACATATCACGGGAACGAGAAAAGAGTACTTATCGGTAACGAGGTTGAACTAGGTATGCGAGATACAAGCGATCATAACCTCGGATAAGTAAACTATCGTGAGACAAAGGGAAATTGGTATCGTATGTAAGTGGTTCATTCGATCGCAAAGTAATCGTAGAAATATGTGGGAGCCATATGAATTTCCAGATTCCTCTATTGGTTATTATTCGGAGAAGTGTCTCGATCATGTCCGCATAATTCACGAACCGTAGGGAGACACACTTAAGGATTCGACGTTGTTTGAGTAGTTATGGTATTATGAGAAAGAGACCGAATGTTGTTCGGAGTCTCGGATGGGATCCGGGATATCACGAGGTGATCCGGAATGGTCCGGAGAATAAGATTCATATAAAGGAAAGTCCCGTTTCGGAGTTCGGAAATGATTCCGGTGTTTTCATCGGGAATGTTCTAGAAGGTTCCGGAATGTCCGGCACTCCGGGGGGGAAGGGGTACATGAATGTGTCATTACATATTGGAATGATTGCATCATGTACTAAGTGTTCTCACTGTTCCAAATAAAGGATTAAATTGAATCCTAAAACTGAAAAGTCAAATGGCCAGTTTGAAAGTCAAACGGCTAAAACAGGAAACTGAGGGAAACAAGCAAGAGGAGGTTGAAACCGACTTGGGGGAGGAGTCCCTCCTCTCCAAGCCGGCGCACCACCTAGGCCGAGTTGGGGAGGACTCCCTCCTCCCTTGGCCGCCCTCCTCCACCTATAAGAGGAGGGGCAGGGCCTCCTCCTCTAAACACACAAGTTCCTATCCTCTAATCTAAACCCTAGCCAAAGCCTCCGGTTTAGAGCCGTTTTGGTTTAGAGCTTCTAATTGCCCTAGCCTTCGGTTTAGAGCCTTCTAATTGGTGTGTCTAAACCCTAGACCACTAATAGATCTCTCATACTCCACCATACTCGCCCGGCGAAGCCTGGATCTCCCTCTACTTCGGTACCACGCCAGTTGTCCTTGGGAATCGCGAGGAGAGTGCTACAACCTCCATTTTCTGGAACAAGGAGAGGAAGGTCTTCGTGAGTACCGAACGTGTGACCGATCATGGGCTAAAACGCACTTAGGAAGGATCGTCTACGCGATCTTGAGATCGGAAGTGTACGACTACATCACCCACAAGAATCTGCTCTCGTTAACCGCTTTGGAATCTTCGAGGGTAAGTTATTCCATCGACTCGTTGCTAAAATCTTGTAGATAGATCTTGGCTTGTTTGTTTGTATGCGATAGAAAATTTTTGTTTTCCATGCTATGAACCCCTACAGTGGTATCAGAGCCATGTCTATATATAGATCTGTTTGCACGAGTAGAACACAATGGTCATTATGGGCGTTGATGCTTTTATTGTCGATTGCTTCTTGTGTACTTTGCATCTTGCGGTATGTTGGGATGAAGCGGCCCGGGCTAACTTTACATGACATCGTTCATGAGACTTGCTCCACGCTTGACATGCAACTTGTATTGCATAAGTGGCTTTGCGGGTGCCTGTTTCTCCTAGCATAGTTAAGATCCAATTTACAACAGGTGATTGACAATACTAGTATCAATGTTGTGGTTCTTGTTCGTAAGTTAGAACGACACTTATTGAAAGCCCCAAACCACGTAAAACATGCAAAGAAAATTAGAGGCGTCTAACTTTGTTTTGCAGGGGTGTGCTGTGATGTGATATGGCCATGATTCTGATTATATATGATGTATGCAATGTTCCTTATTGTAAGTAGGCAACCGGCAGGAGCCATATGGTTGTCTTTAATTTCTGTTAAGACCCGCGTGTCTATTCAAAGTAGTTGTTATAGTTGAAGCCGGTGGACGACAACCATGGAGAAGCATCATTGACATTGATGCAATGTCGGTGATGATGGAGATCATGTCCATGCTTGAAGATGGAGATCGGAAGCACAAAGAAGAAAGGCCATATCATATCACATATTATAAATTGCATGTGATGTTAATCCTTTATGCATCTTGTATTGCTTAGTAGACGACGGTAGCATTATAAGATGATCCCTCATGCACATGAATTTCAAGTCATAAAGTGTTCACCCTTAGTTAGCACCGTTGCTAAAGCTTGTTGTTTCGAAGCACCACGTGATGATCGGGTGTGTTAGATTCTACAAGTGTATACAACGTGAGCAAGCCAGATTTGCTCATGCGGAAACTAAGGTTTGATCTTGTGAGCCTAGCATGTACAGACATGGCCTCAGGAACACGGATTACCGAAAGGTAGAGCATGAGTCATATAGTAGATATGATGAACATGTTGATTGTTCACCATTGAAGCTATATCAACTCTCGTGATGATCGGTTTTGATGTGGTGGATTTGGTTCGTGTGATCACTAAAACAATGTGAGGGATATTGTTTTGAGTGGGAGTTCACCAAGATTAATTTAATTATTAATTAGAACTCAATTTATCATAAACTAAATCAAAGTGAATTTGCATAGTTGTTGTAGTCATTGGCATCCGTTTACCACCTTGCGCTTAGTTATAATTGAGATGATAGAACTATAGAATTCTGGTTAGATACTTTACGAACTGGTATCGTATTGTTTTAAGTGTTAATCTAAAGTTTAAAAGTCTTATTGCAAACTTTCAGTAAGTTCCGGTTACTCCATGAAGTTTAATAATTAGTATTAAATCAAGAGTAACAATTCCAAGTGTTAGTATATAAGTATCATGTTTGTCTCCATGATTCTTGATATTCAAAGGATTCTCTTAATATCAAGGTTATCTAGGATCTGAAAGAGTTGTTTCAGAAACCATGATGTGTGGAAGATATTGTGATATCTGAAACGAAGTATTGGTTACAACATGATAGAGTATAATATGGCAAAAGTCATGTTCTCATATTTGATGAGAATTTGCAAAAGGTTGGAGACACTAGTTGCCCTAATCCTCCAAAAGGTTTTGGAGAGCAACATTATACTTGCGATTCACCGTTACAAGCTAAAAGTAGCTTGATCATGGATAAATCCATGATGAGGGTGAATATTTGATGTAGGTAAGATGTTTACTACACCAAGAGATTACTAAAGAAAGGAATTTGAAAGAACACCAAACATTTGATGATAGGTGATCTACTTCAAAGTGCAAGTCCAAAGACATTGGTATTTAATTATACACGCTTTGGATTATGTGTCATATGTATGACTCCACTATTGATATTGATAGATTCTTTCAAACAAAAAAGGAAATATTGAAAGAGAATCTCATAAATATATGGCAGAAAAGAAAAGACTAGAATTGTTCAGTTTAAGTATATAGATGATATACATGTTATGGCTATATTCTTTGCTTATTAAACAATGTGGTTATTAAGTATTTGATACTGAATTTGTTGGTGTGAATCGTCATACGAAACAACACAATTCATGAACTACAATGGCCTAAGTAAATAGCAAAAGAATATGTGATGATGTTCATCGGGAACAAATAAAGGGTTATTGTGTTGCTCGTTAGACATCAAAGATTGACTTCAAGATTTGTTTTATCAGGTATTATGAGAACAAAAGGGTTGTCCAAATAAATTACCGTAATCCATAAAAGATGGATGATTCACAAATCTCGTTGGAGAAATCACATCCATAAAACTAGTGCTAAAAATGTCGAAAGACAAATTGATTGAAAGATCACTTAGGAAGTGACATCGCCGTTTAAATTATAATGGAAAGAAAACATGAAGAAACTCCATGTGGATGGAATTTTGGAGTCTTCTGATTTTTGATCAAATGACGCTTGTGAAACTTTCCTAGAGATAATTAAAACTTCGTTCATAGGCCAAAAGGGAACGCATGACTAGCTTATTGGAACTTGTACATATTGTTGTACAAAATCCATTATGTGTAGTCAAAAGCGATGGATTGCAACTTCATATGCTTTCTCCGAAAATTTGAGTGAATATATGAATATTTACTTAATAAGGATAAAGTATGAAACACTTGAAAAGTTCAAAGACTTTCAAGATGAAGTGCAAAATCATTGTAACAAGAATATGAATAGTTTATGATAAGATCATAAAGGAAAATATTTAAGTTACAAGTTTAGCATAATACCTAAGATTTAAGGAATCGTTCCGTGGATTTGCATTTCCCGAAATACCATAAGAGTATGGAGCATTCGAGATATGTAATTAAACCTTGTTTGACATGGTAAGATCAAAGGTATAATTCATAAAACTGCCATTATATTTTAAAGATTAAAACCTTTAGAGATTACCGTTTTTCCACTTAAAAGAGCTCCATCATAATCCGTTGAAATGACACCATATGTTATGGTTTGGGATAAAACCCAAGTTGTCCTTTCTTAAACATTGGTATGCTATGCATAAGAAAGATGTTTGCAACCAAAGTCGGATGAACCTGACTTTGTTAAGTATTCCTCCATAACAACGGAGACAAAAGTGTTTGTCACTTAGAACGTCAAGTTTCTTTTAGAAGGAATTTTTCGTGAAAAGTTAAGTGGGAGGACAATAGAACTTTGATAAGGTTAAAAGAACCTTAGCTATATGTGCAGAGTTGCAAAGACCGAAAAGTGTTCCGGAGGCAACAATGCTCATGGCTCACGTGCCTCAAAGGTTGTGGTTATGAAGGTCAAAGTTTCTATTGAACCAAGTAGGTCGAGTAAACAATCAAATACCAAGATTTGAGGGTTGAATCATTATTTGAGAATAATGAACGTACTACATGCAAAGAAGCGATGATGGGCCGACTCGTAAATGGCTTGAAGCCATAAAATCCGTGATAGTTCCATATACGAGATCAAGATTTGAACATGAAAGACCCTCTGGGAAGGTACAAGACCTTACAAATGATTTGGATCTATAAAGAAATAGACATGGATGTTTCACATCTATGAAATAGTCGACATGTTGGGAAAGAGTTCACAACAATGTTCAAAGGTTGTATATGACAAGATTTGATCTTTCATAGCGATTTTTAGTCTAGACGGATTAATGTAGCAACCACTACATATAATTTGTTATATGGTAGTTGAATAAACAAAACAAGTTCTTCTAATAGAATCGTTACCTAGGACATGTGCATAACACGGTCCATAGGGTTTTGTTAATCCAAAGGATGCTAAAAGCATATGCAAACTTCAATGGTTGAAGTGAGCATCGCGGAGTTGGAATCTTCACTGTGATGAAACTGTTAAAGGAGTTTAAAAGTTCATTAGAGACAATGAAGATGCTTGCATTTGCAAGAAATTAAGTGGGAGCGCTAAGACATATTTCTAATACATTATATAGGAGACATATTGTTGATTGGAAGTGATGTATCTTTTTATTAACACAAGATAAGAATTTCATCTCGATGAAAGACTTAGGAAAAACCCAAATAATTGGCATCAATAGACGCCAATATGGTTGTGCCAGAAGTACATAGATAAGATATTGAATGAGTTCAATATAGAAACTACAAGAAAAGGTTCTTGTCGCACAGAAAGGATTGAAAGAGTTCAATGTTGATGATATATTCAAGTGTATTGACATTTGGTAAAGTGAAACAAATAATCAAGTATAGATTGATACTTGATGTATGAAATCACAAAGAGTATTTATATCAATCATACTGTGATACGTACAAATCCAGATATGTCCTATGCTCTAAATGTTGTGAGCATATACCAGAATGATTCGTAATATGATCATTGGACAATAGTAAGGATATTCTTATGATCTTTTGGAAGAACTAAGAGTATATTATTTGTAGAAGTGACAAATAGATGGTTAGTTCATTGTAAAAGTACTACATTGATACTAGCTTTGTCACAAAGTACAAATTAAGTTTATCTCAATCTAAACTAAGGGTGGCACAATATAATGGAAAGTGAGTTCCATAATGGATTTGGATGAGTTCCAAAGTTAAGACATTGTGATGAGATACTACAACAAAAGGCTAAGTATATGACTGCTATTATAGCAGCAAAAGAGGGCATTTGTGTCAAGTAGTTTGTTATCAAACTAGGTGTAGTTCACAGAGGATAATACTATGAAGATATATTGTGCACAATATTATCAACATGTTTTAACCCCAAAGAACTAAGGTCACACCGAAGACCAAATTTATACAAAGCCATCTCATTAGATAATGAGTGATGCGAGACGCAAAGACATGCAATTACACGGACACGGAAGTGTCGGATCCGGAGATCAGTTGACCACTAGCAATCGTGTACATACAACAGGAAAGCCATAGGTGTTATATACACAAAGGTTTGAAACTAGATTATTGACTCTAGTGCAAGTGGGAGCTGGAGATATGCCCAAGAGGCAATAATAAAGTGGTTATTATCATATCTTCACACTTATGATAAATGTTTACATACCATGCTATAATTGTATTAACGGAAACATTAATACTTGTGTGATTGTAAACTAAAATAAGAGTCCCTAGTAAAGCCTCTTGTTAAACTAGCTTGTTGGTTAATATATGATCATGGTTTCCGATCATGAACACGTAGATGTTATTAACAATGGGTCATATCATTAGGAGAATGATGTGATGGACATACTCCTATAGATAAGCGTAGCATAAAGATCAAGTCATTTCAATAGTTCAATTTCTATATGCTTTCTGATACATAGTAACCTAATTCCTTCGACCATGAGATCATGCATATCACCTTTACCGGATGGATGCTTTGATGACATCAAACACCACACCGTGGCGGGTGGCTATAAAGTTGGCATTGAGTGTTCGGAAAGTATTGGTTGAAACACATGGATCAAGAATGGGATTTGTCCATCCATATGACGGATAGATATACTCTGGGCCCTCTCGGTGGAATGTCATCCAATTAGCTTGCAAGCATGTGACTGGGTCACAAGGGATCACATATAACGGGAACGAGAAAAGAGTACTTATCGGTAACGAGGTTGAACTAGGTATGCAGAGATACCGACGATCATAACCTCGGATAAGTAAACTATCGTGAGACAAAGGGAAATTGGTATCGTATGTAAGTGGTTCATTCGATCGCAAAGTAATCGTAGAAATATGTGGGAGCCATATGAATTTCCAGATTCCTCTATTGGTTATTGTTCGGAGAAGTGTCTCGATCATGTCCGCATAATTCACGAACCGTAGGGAGACACACTTAAGGATTCGACGTTGTTTGAGTAGTTATGGTATTATGAGAAAGAGACCGAATGTTGTTCGGAGTCTCGGATGGGATCCGGGATATCACGAGGTGATCCGGAATGGTCCGTAGAATAAGATTCATATAAAGGAAAGTCCCGTTTCGGAGTTCGGAAATGATTCCGGTGTTTTCATCGGGAATGTTCTAGAAGGTTCCGGAATGTCCCAAGACTGGGGGGTACATGAATGGGTCATTACATATTGGAATGATTGCATCATGTACTAAGTGTTCTCGCTGTTCCAAATAAAGGATTAAATTGAATCCTAAAACTGAAAAGTCAAATGGCGGTTTGAAAGTCAAACGGCTAAAACAGGAAACTGAGGGAAACAAGCAAGAGGAGGTTGAAACCGACTTGGGGGAGGAGTCCCTCCTCTCCAAGCCGGCGCACCACCTAGGCCGAGTTGGGGAGGGACTCCCCTCCCTCCCCTTGGCCGCCGGCCCTCCTCCATCTATAAGAGGAGGGGCAGGGCCTCCTCCTCTAAACACACAAGTTCCTATCCTCTAATCTAAACCCTAGCCAAAGCCTCCGGTTTAGAGCCGTTTTGGTTTAGAGCTTCTAATTGCCCTAGCCTTCGGTTTAGAGCCTTCTAATTGGTGTGTCTAAACCCTAGACCACTAATAGCTCTCTCATACTCCACCATACCGCCTCCGGCTTAAGGCGAAGCCTGCGGATCTCCCTCTACTTCGGTACCACGTTGTCTTGCCGGAATCGCGAGGAGAGTGCTACAACCTCCGTTTTCTTGGAACAAGGGAGAGGAAGGTCTTCGTCGAAATCCGAACGTGTGAACGATCGCTGAGGCTGCCAGAACGCACCGCCGGAAGGATCGTCTACGCGATCTTGAGATCGGAAGTGTACGACTACATCACCCACGAGAATATGCTCTCGTTAACCGCTTTGGAATCTTCGAGGGTAAGTTATTCCATCGACTCGTTGCTACAATCTAGTAGATATATCTTGGCTTGTTTGTTTGTATGCGATAGAAAATTTTTGTTTTCCATGCTACGAACCCCTACAGCTGATGCATCATGCAACGCTTGCGGTTCTCATTGTCTTGATTGATCTTTCCTTCCATCTGGATAGTGGAGTCGACAAGGGCTTCAATATCAGCAAAGGGGATATTGACTAATACCGTCTGCATCTCATCATGCAGACCATTTAGGAATCTTTCTTTCTTCTTGGCTTCGGAGTCGATCTCATCCGGGGCATACCTAGCTATGACAAGAATTTGTCATGGTATTCTACTACGGTCATTCTCCCTTGCTTCAGTTCTCTGAACTCATCTCTCATTCTCTTGATCAAACCCGGTGGCACACGGGTTCTGCTAAACTTGACCTTGAATTCTTCCCAGGTCATCATCTGTCCTCCGGTCATTGCGCGAACATTGTTCCACCATGCCCTGGCATCTCCGGCTAGATAGTGGGTGGCGAACAGAACTTTCTCGTTGGCTTCCACTCCAGCAACTTCTAGGTTATTTTCCATGGTTTGCAGCCAATCATCAGCGTCTAGGGGTTCTTCTGACTTAGTGAAAATAGGTGGGTTGGTATTCTGGAAGTTCTTGAGCTTAGATCCATGGTTGTCCTGATTTCCGTGGCCTTAGTTGTTATGGGCAAGCTAGACTATCTGCTGCAGTGTGGCTAGGTTGGATTGACGTTCCGCTCTTTCAGCTTCGCGGTAAGAAGTCAACATTTGTAGAATCTGCAACATCGGGTCCGGGGATGAACCACTTCCTCTGCGTGGCATCTGAAGATTGAGATAGATCGTGAGAAAAGAGGGAAATTTCTAAGGTTTTGGGTCTTTGAAAAGTTTCTAAAGTTTGACTCAGATTTTTCTAGCAACTTGCTTTTTCATTCATTCATTCATAGCACACGATACAACACACACCACAACAAAGAAAAACAGATGGTTTTAAGAACCATTCTGAAAACTACGATACAGTGGGACCGAATACTACTCACTACGCTAGTGCTCAAGTGCTACTACTCCTCGGAATCTGTGGCTTCTTCATCCTCATCGTCATCGATGAAGGCGAAATCATCATCATTGGTGAAGAAATCCATAGCCTGATCCTCCAGAAAATCATCTTCATCGCTGAGGTAGGAGTGGGGGTCTCCACGAAGATCCTCTCCGGCATTCTCCCTTTCCTCTAACTGCATGTCTCTCTCATGGATGGTCTCCTCCAAAGATGAGATACGGTGGCGAAGACGGGCTATAATGCGCTCCTTCTTGTCGAGCTGACGGCGGCGAGACGTGCGATCCTTTGCTACCATGGCGATGGTTTGGTCCTTCGTTTTGATGATGCCAGACTTGTGGTTGGAGTAGTCACAGCAGTTATCCAATTCCTGCTGACGATCGTACATCATGAAGCTAAGGTGGTCCAATTGGGTCTTCAGCTCGGAGTGATATGGGGCTTCCAGTGGTTGTCCATTAGCATCACGCCTTGGGCAAAACTCAAAGCGAGTACCCTTGATCTGATTGATGCGCTGCCCACACAGACGGGAAAGAGCTTCCTGCATGGCCCTGGAAAGTCCATCGAGCCAGTTGTTCTCTCTTAAGGTAAACTGAATTCCTTCCACAGTGGGTGCGGACAATTAGCACTGCAGATCTTCTCCTCCTTGATCATTGAGCTGAGCTCTGAAGAACTCGGGGTGCGGACGCTCCAGAAGTTCCGAAAGCTGGTCCAAATCCCTCTCAAAGATAAGGTCTCCTCCATTCCCCAACTGATAAAACTTGATGTACTTCACGTCCATCTATAAGAATATAGGATGAGTAAGTTAGTAGAGTGATCAAGTGTGTCAAAATTTTATGTATTTTGCAAGAGTTTTTGAGGAACATGCATTTTCATGAAAGAATCAAAGGGATAAGAATGAGAATAAGTTTTTGTAAATATTTGTTTCTTTGGTTTTGAAACTAAGTTTTTGATTCAAACGTCCAGTCTAACTAGGGTCTCCTATGGTAAGGATGGCTCTGATACCAACTTGTCAACACCCGAATTTTTAATCCCAGATGCCTGTTATGCCATACATCGCAATCCCAGGATTACCATAACAGAATTGGATACCATAGTACATCATCCATTACAAACCGTACATAAGTTCTTACACAAATAGGGATCTCATGATCCAGTTCTTAATACAACTTCAAGCAGCGGAATACGTAATAATAACGGTAGCGTAGGCGAAGCTCCATCTTTGGGGTCATAGGAAATGCTGACGATGGGAGATGATCCTAGTTGTCGTAACCTTCACGGGTCCATCCTCCGGTACTCCTCTTCATAGTCTGCCACGGAATAGCCAGGACAAAGCCATGAGTACTCTTTAAGTACTATAAACTAATACTAACAAGTGAAAGGGGTTTTTGGTAATAGGACACTAGGCTCTAGGGTTATTTTGCAAAAGCCAGATTTATCTCTACTAAGTTTAGAAGCAACGAATGCTAGTTGAAATTTTATAACACCTAAGTGGGAACTTTATTTCATATCACAACTCTGTTGTGGTCAAGTGAAAGTCTTGATTCATTTCACAAGTCTTTTGAAAAGTCTGACGGGGGAACAGTATGGCCACTCCAACTGTCCATAACCGCGGACGTGGCTATTCGAATAGTTTGACACTCTGCAGATATTGTATACTTTCACCACAACATTCGATACATCCGTTAGAAACAAATCCTGAATTCACCATACTCAGTATGCGGATAATCAATCCTAACCTTTCAATTACACGCCCTAGTATAAGCACCTCTCCTGTGAGTTTGGCCTCCCAACCATGACCAACTGTCATCTTGGAGTCTTGCAGTGGACAATCTTCACAAGGTAGCCTCAGCTCAGACCTTGGCCGTGAGGGAACTAATACTAAGGTATATAAGTTTCCAGTCAAGCCCTACCCAATTCTCGGGTATTGTGGTTGTACGATAAAATTGGAATGGTCTCGCATCCAGACAACCATCAGTTTTATAAAGGGCTAAGGCTCATGCCTCAACATTTTCATCACCAAATCATCAGGTGTTCGGAAACACATGTCTAAAACATTTCAATAGAATGATCCATCATTCCAAGGTTTTCATAACCATTTTTCCACCAAGTATTCCCATCTAAAGTTGATCAAGTTTTATGCTTTAGCACTAGCATCTACAAGTGGGGGTAAGCACTAATGAGGGGTGGTAAACTAGTGGAGTTTAACTAAGTTTAATCTTACGCCTTAGGATGACATAAAGATTATCTAGCTTAGGCCAAATTTTATGCTCTTTATGCAACCTTCAATTATATTTCTAATATCTACTATTCACTTAAGTAAGCTCTAAGTACTAGCTTTGATAAAGAAATAAAGTATAAAGCTTGTAAGTAAAACTAGGATTGCTTTATCAAGTGGATATGATCACATATGCTTAAGGCATATAGTGGTCATGGTAACAAGCAAGTATTATCTTGCATAAGTATCAGTATAAGCTTGCATTAGTAGGGTATCTTGCAAGTGTTAGCTTGCATTGGCCAACTTGATTAGTAAAGCTTGCCTTGTGCAGAGCAGTGGTTGAAGTTCTCCTCGGCTTCTTCTTCGTAGAATCCTCCTTCCTCCTCGTATCCTTGGTCGGTACTAGCGTCTATGAATAAATACGATGTACACAATCACCAAACAATACTTAACTACTTGCAATCATCACACAAAAGGGTCCTATAGATGATCTAGCATCATCACTAACATTACAAGATTAAAGCTTGATTTAATTCCTTTTATTTTTAGAAAAGTAATTTCTACTCATTGAAAAACTACTTAAGATTTAATATTCTCCAAACCAAACATGGGATCATGTTGAAACATGTCATCACCACATATTTTAGTCCATGGGAATATGATTTAAAGTGGTGTCACAATTTAATAAGGTTTTATCCTTTTATTTTAATTAAATAAAGTGACTAGAATGCCTATGGGCATTCTTTTATTACTTGAACGTTATTTCTGTAAGTAAACCTATATATTTTTATATATTCTGAAAGGTATGGTTAAATGTGATTTTTGAGAGTTGGAATCAATTCAAAAGCTATTATGGTTCTAATTTGAAAAATGTTTGAATGCAGAAAAGCTTCTGGCTTGTTATTTTTACCAAGGATTATCTACAGATCCAAATGACTTGAATCCAACGGGCTTGGATTCAGAATTTACATACCTTTCTAACAAAATTAGTTTCATTCGATTTTGTGCACTGAATCGACCTGGGTTGATTTTTAAAACTGGGTACAGAAGTGTTTTCGAAATAAAATGGAAAAGGTTAAATTCAAATAGCTGGGCTGCGCGGGAAGCGATACTGGGTCGGCCTGCTAAGCACAACGCTTCCGCGGGCTGTTTAAGTCCCTGTCCCCACGCATCAGTGAGACGAGGGGGTGCGAAGCGGTATGGGGCGATGTGGTGTGTTCGATCTGGTTCTAATCCAACAGCTGAGAGTCATCGTCGACGTTGGGCAACGCCGGCAAGACAGGAACCTTGCGCAGCCAGTGGGGATCGTTGGGGGCTCACCGGGGTTCAGGCGAGGGTATGCGAGGCGGGCGAACGACGAAGTCGATGACGGCGAACCTCCTGGTACCAGCAGCTTCTCCTGGGGTGGCTCCAATTGCTGGCTTCCTTCTTCTCCAGAGGCGGCGGGCTCCGGTGAATTTCCGGAGAAGTGCTGCTCGCCTTGCTCCGGGAATGGGGTGGCATGATCAGTGAAGAGAGGGGAGTGAGATGGTGTTCTGAATTCGGCTGGGGGTGGCCTCTATTTATAGTGGAGCGAGGGGACCGATGGGGCGCAAGGTGAGCTCGTCGTGGTCGACGGGACAGACGGATATCGGCGTGGGCGATGGTAGGGGGCGGTGCGGTGCTCCCTGGCGATGCTCAACGACACGGTGGCGAGACGTGGGGCGGTGTGGTTTGGTCGGAACGCGACGATGCTCTGCACGTGCCCGACGGAAGATTTAATGGCGCACGACGCGCGTGGTCCGCGCGGCGGCGAACGAGCGTGTCTACGGGGTTGTTGGGACGGTGGTGATCATGTATGCACGCAGCGAGGGTGGCGCGCGGTCTGTGGGCGTCGGTCAAGCATGGAGCACGGGGCGTGCTCTCGGCATGGTTGCTGGCGAGGTTGGCATGGTTCGTGCGTGTGGTCCAGTGGCTGGCAACGTTCGAGCAGTGGACAGGGAGTGGCGGTGGGATGGTGGCTTGCTCCCAGACATGCTGGCTAGGCTTGTTTCTCCTCCTAGCTTGCTGTCGACATGGGGGTGACAAGTGTGCATTCGGCCTGCTCACCATTGATGGCATTGCCAAGCTTACAGTGATGCTAAGGGTGTGCAATTGAGCTAGATGATCTACTAAAGCCTAGTTGCAACCAGAGAGGGAACAAGTTAGGCTTCAATCACTGCTCACAGTAGTGTTTGGATTTTGTTTGATTTGTATCTGCAAGGTGTTTGATGAAATTGTAGGGTTTCGTAGCATGCAAAACAAAAAATTTCTACCGCATACAAACAAACAAGCCAAGATCTATCTACTATATTGTAGCAACGAGTCGATGGAATAACTCACCCTCGAAGATTCCAAAGTGTTTAACGAGAGCGGATTCTCGTGGGTGATGTAATCGTACTCTTCCCGATCTCAAGATCGCGTAGATGATCCTTCCGGCGCTGCGTTCCGGCAGCTCTCCCGCAGTCGGTCACACGTTCGGTACTCGACGAAGACCTTCCTCTCCCTTGTTCTAGCAGGCAGCGGAGGTTGTAGCACTCTCCTCGTGATTCCTAAGACTGGCGTGGTACCGGAAGTAGAGGGGAGATCTCGCAGGGCTTCGCATTAAGCCGGAGCGAGTATGGTGGACTATGAGAGAGCTCCTCGGCGATCTAGGGTTTAGACACACCAAGGAGGAGGCTTGGCCGGAGGCTAGGGTTAGCTAGGCGGCGGCTTGCCCTAGGGCGGCGGCGGCTGCAGAAGGGCCGGCGGCTTAGGGCTAGGGTTTGCGGGTGGAGGTGTTGGGTGCTAGGAGGGGCAGCCCTGCCCCTCCTTATATAGGTGGAGGGGGCGCGCCAGGGGAGGGGAGTCCCTCCCCAACTCGGTTTCCCAAAGGGGGCGGAGGTGGAGGGGAGGAACTCCTCCCCAACTCGGTTTCCACCTTCCCCTCCACTTCCCAAAATAGTCGTTTGACTTTTCAAATTGGCATTTGACTTTTCAAACTAGGATTTGATTAAACCCTTTATTTTGTTCAGCGATGACACCTAGTACATGATGCAATCATTCCAACTTGGTATGACACATTCATGTACCCTTCCTTCTGAGTGCTTAGGACATTCCGGAACCTTCTAGAACATTCCCGATGAAAACACCGGAACCATTCTCCAAACCCGAAACAGAACTTTCCTTATATGAATCTTATTCTCCGGACCATTCCGGATCTCCTCGTGATATCCCGGATCCCATCCGAGACTACGAACAACATTCAGTCTCTTACTCATCATTCCATAACTACTCAAACAACGTCGAATCCTTAAGTGTGTCTCCCTACGGTTCATGAATTATGCGGACATGATCGAGACACTTCTCCGAACAATAACCAATAGAGGAATCTGGAAATTCATATGGCTCCCACATATTTCTACGATTAATTTGCGATCGAATGAACCACTTACATACGATACCAATTTCCCTTTGTCTCACGATAGTTTACTTATCCGAGGTTATGATCGTCGGTATCTCTGCATACCTAGTTCAACCTCGTTACTGATAAGTACTCTTTTCTCGTTCCCATGATATGTGATCCCTTGTGAGCCAGTCACATGCTTTCAAGCTAATTGGATGGCATTTCACCGAGAGGGCCCAGAGTATATCTATCCGTCATATGGATGGACAAATCCCACTCTTGATCCATGTGTCTGAACCAATACTTTCCGAACACTCAATGCCACCTTTATAGCCACCCAGTTACGGTGTGGTGTTTGATGTCATCAAAGCATCCTTCCGGTGAAGGTGATATGCATGATCTCATGGTCGAAGGAATTAGGTTACTATGTATCAGAAAGCATATAGCAATTGAACTATTAAAATGACTTGATCTTTATGCTACGATTATCTATAGGAGTATGTCCACCATATCATTCTCCTAACGATATGATCTTGTTGTTAATAACATCTCAATGTTAATGATAGGGAAACCACAATCATTTATTAACCAACAAGCTAGTAATATATAGAGGCTTTACTAGGGACTTCAATTTAAGTTTACAAATCACACAAGTATTAATGTTTCCTTGTTAATACTATTATAGCATGAATGTAAACATTTATCATAAACACAAAGATATAATAATAACTACATTTATTATTGCCTCTAGGGCATATCTCCAACAGTCTCCCACTTGCACTAGAGTCATCTAATCTAGATTACATGGTAATATACCGAACACCCATGGCAGTTTGGTGCTGGTCATGTTTTGCCCTCGGGAGAGGTTTAGTCAACGGATCCGCCACATTTAGATCTGTGTGTACTTTGCAAATCTTTATGTCCCCATCTTGGACATGTTCTTGAATAGCATGAAAACTTAGCTTGATGTGCTTCAGCTTCTTGTGTGACCTTGGTTCTTGCGCATTGGCTATGGCGCCCATGTTATCACAGTAGATAGACATTGGGTCCAGCGCACTAGGAACCACATCCAGCTCTGTAATGAACTCTTTCATCCATATCGCTTCTTGTGAAGCCTCCGAAGCAGCCATGTATTCCGATTCAGTTGAAGATCTCGCCACAACGCTTTGCTTTGCACTCCTCCAGCTAACTGCTGCACCATTCAAAGTAAATACGTATCCAGATTGTGATTTAGAATCATCCGGATCGGTGTTCCAACTAGCATCGGTGTAACCATTAACAACGAGTTGTTCATCACCTCCATAAGAAAGAACCATATCCTTAGTTCTTCTCAAGTACTTAAGGATGTTTTTGACTACTGTCCAATGATCCACTCCTGGATCACTTTGATATCTGCTAGTTAAACTAACAGCATATGCAATGTCGGGTCTAGTACATAGCATGGCATACATTAGAGATCCTATGGCTGAGGCATAGGGAGTCTTACTCATCCTTTCTCTATCTTCTGCCGTTGTCGGACTTTGTGTTTTACTCAAGGTCGTATTGGGCAACATGGGCAAGAACCCTTTCTTGCTATCTTCCATTCCAAACCTCTTTATAACTTTGTCCAAATATGTACTTTGTGACAATGATATTAAGCGTCTCGATCTATCTCTATAAATCTTTATGCCTAATATGTAAGCTGCTTCGCCAAGATACTTCATTGAAAAACTATTATTCAAATATTCCTTGACACTATTAAGAAGGTCTACATCATTCCCAATCAACAATATGTAATCCACATATAGTATTAAGAATTCTACAGAGCTCCCACTCACTTTCTTTTAAATACAAGCTTCTCCATAAGTTTGTATAAAACCAAAACTTTTGATCACCTTATCAAAATGTTGATTCCAACTTTGGGATGCTTGCTTCAATCTATAGATGGACCGTTGAAGTTTGCATACCTTGTTAGCATCTTTAGGATCGACAAAACCTTTGGGTTGCATCATATACAACTCTTCACCAATGTCTCCATTGAGGAATGTTGTTTTGACATCCATCTGCCGTATCTCATAATCATAATATGCAGTGATTGCTAACATAATCCTCACAGACTTTAGCTTCGCTACAGGTGAGAAAGTCTCATCGTAGTCAACTCCTTGAATTTGTCGAAACCCTTTTGCGACAAGTTGAGCTTTATAGACAGTAACATTACCATCAGCATATGTTTTCTTCTTGAAAATCCATTTGTTCTCGACAGCCTTCCGGCCATCCGGTAAGTCCACCAAAGTCCATACTTGGTTTTCGTACATGGATCCAATCTCGGATTTCATGGCTTCTTGCCATTTATTGGAATCTGGGCTCATCATCGCTTCCTCATATGTCGCAGGGTGATCGGTGTTGTCCACCAACATGACACTCATAACGGGATCATACCAATCTGGAGTGGTACGAGTTCTCGTTGACATGCGAGGCTCTGTAGCAACTACAACCGAAGTTTCATGATCATCATCATTAGCTTCCTCTCTTATTGGTGCAGGCACCACAGGAACTTCTTCCGGTGCTGCGCTACTCGCAAGTTCGAGAGAAGGTTCGACAACCTCGTCGAGTTCTACTTTCCTTCCAGTCACTTCTTTCGAGAGAAATTCCTTCTCTAGAAAGGATCCATTCTTGGCAACGAAGATTTTGCCCTCGGATCTATGATAGAAGGTATACCCAATAGTTTCCTTCGGGTATCCTATGAAGACGCATTTTTCCGCTTTGGGTTCAAGCTTGTCCGGCTGTAACTTCTTTACATAGGCTTCGCAACCCCAAACTTTAAGGAACGACAATTTAGGTTTCTTCCCAAACCATAATTCATACGGTTTCATTTCAAGGGATTTAGATGGTGCCATATTTAAAGTGAATGCGGCTGTTTCTAATGCATAACCCCAAAATGATAGCGGTAAATCTGTAAGTGACATCATAGAACGAACCATATCTAAGAGATTTCGATTACGACGTTCGGACACACCATTACGCTGTGGTGTTCCCGGCGGTGTCAATTGTGAAAGTATTCCGCATTTCTTCAAATGCTCGCCAAACTCGTAACTTAGATATTCACCTCCACGATCAGAACATAGAAATTTAATCTTCTTGTTACGTTGATTCTCTACCTCACTTTGAAATTCCTTAAACTTCTCGAAAGTTTCGGACTTATGTTTCATGAAATAGATATACCCATATCTACTCAAGTCATCCGTGAAGGTAAGAACATAACGATAACCACCGCGCGATGCTACACTCATTGGGCCACACACATCGATATGTATGATTTCCAATAAGTCCATAGCTCTCTCCATCATACCAGAAAATGGAGTCTTAGTCATTTTACCCATCAGACATGCTTTGCATCTTTCAAGTGATTCGAAATCAAGTGATTCAAGAAGTCCATCGGAATGGAGTTTCTTCATACGCTTCACTCCAATGTGACCAAGACGACAGTGCCACATGTAGGTCGAGTTATCGCTCGATTTCAAACGTTTAGCCTCAATGTTATTAATATGTGTATTTCCACTATCGAGATTCAATAAGAATAGACCATCTATCAAAGGTGCATGTGCATAAAACATATTACTCATATAAATCGAACAACCATTATTCTCGGACTTAAACAAGTAACCGTCTCGTAATAAACAAGATCCCAATATAATTTTCATGCTTAACGCAGGCACCAAATAACAATTATTTAAGTATAAAACTAATCCCGATGGTAGATGAAGGGGTAGCGTGCCGACCGCGATCACATCAACCTTTGATCCGTTTCCCACGCACATCGTCACCTCGTTCTTCGCTAGCTTCCGTTTATTCTGCAGCACCTGTTTCGAGTTACAAATATGAGCAACCGAACCAGCATCAAATACCCAGGCACTACTACGAGTACTAGTGAGATACACATCAATAACATGTATATCGGATATACCTTTCTTCTTGATGTTGTCGTTCTTCAAATCCGCCAAGTACTTTGGGCAATTCCGCTTCCAGTGACCTTCTCCCTTGCAGTAAAAGCACTCTGTATCAGGCTTAGGTCCAGCCTTGGTATTCTTCGTCGGCGCGGTAACTTTCTTACCACCCTTCTTGAAGTGTCCCTTTTGCTTAGACTTGACTTTCTTGAATTTGGTGGTCTTATTGACCATCAACACTTGGTGCTCTTTCTTGATCTCCACTTCTGCAGATTTCAACATAGCAAACAGTTCTCGCAACTGCTTGTTCATGTTTTGCATATTGTAGTTCATCACAAAGTTCTTGTAACTTGGTGGTAGTGATTGGAGGACACGATAAATCCCCAGAGCATTAGGAATTACTATACCCAAGCTTTGAAGTTTGTTTGCGTGCCCAGACATCTTAAGCACATGCTCACTGACGGAGCTGCCCTCTTCCATCTTGCAGTTAAAGAACTTTTCAGAAGCCTCATAGCTCTCAATTGCCGCGTGAGTCTCAAAGATCAATTTGAGATCTCGGACAATATCATGTGGGTCTGAATTCTCAAACCTTTTCTGAAGCTCGATTCTAAACCATACAAGATAACACACTAAACTGTGGAGTCTTGAGTCTTAGGCGAGGTAAACATTCTTTACTTCATCGGTAGCAGAGATGCGGTGGGTCACCCAATGTGCATCCAAAGACATAGGTCAAATTACCAGTTGTGAGGACAATCCTCAAATTGCAGAACCAATCCGCAAAGTTGCTTCCATTGTTTTTCAACTTTTCTTTCTCTAGGAACGCATTAAAATTGATGGTAGGGGCCGCCATTGATCTACAACATATTTGCAATAGTTTAGACTAAGTTTATGACAAATTGAGTTCTAATTAATAGTTAAATTAATCTAGGTGAACTCCCACTCAAAACAATATCCCTCACATTGTTTTAGTGATCACACGAACCAAATCCACCACATCAACACCGATCATCACGAGAGTTGATATAGTTTCAATGGCGAACAATCGACATGTTCAACATATCTACTATATGATTCATGCTTTACCTTTCGGTGATCCGTGTTCCGAGACCATGTCTGTACATGCTAGGCTCGTCAAGATCAAACCTTAGCTTCCGCATGAGCAAATCTGGATTGCTCACGTTGTATACACTTGCGAAATCTAACACACCCGATCATCACGTGGTGCTTCGAAACAACAAGCTTTAGCAACGGTGCTAACTAAGGGTGAACACTTTATGACTTGAAATTCATGTGCATGAGGGATCATCTTATAATGCTACCGTTGTTAACTAAGCAATACAAGATGCATAAACGATTAACATCACATGCAATTCATAATATGTGATATGATATGGCCTTTCTTCTTTGTGCTTCCGATCTCCATCTTCAAGCACGAACATGATCTCCATCATCACTGGCACTACATCAAGGTCAATGACGCTTCTCCATGGTTGTCGTCCACCGGCTTCAACTATTACAACTACTTTGAATAGACTCGCGGGTCTTAACAAAATTAAAGACAACCATATGGCTCCTGCCGGTTGCCAACTTACAATAAGGAACATTGCATACATCAAATATAATCACAATCATGGACATATCACATCACTGCACACCCCTGCAAAACAAAGTTAGACGCTTCTACTTTCTTTGCATGTTTTACGTGGTTTGGGGCTTTCAATAAGTGTCGTTCTAACTTACGAAGAAGAACCACAACATTGATACTAGTATTGACAATCACCCGTTGTAAATTGAATCTTAACTATGCTGGGAGAAACAGGCACCCGCAAAGCCACTTATGCAATACAAGTTGCATGTCAAGCGTGGAGCAAGTCTCATGAACGATGTCATGTAAGGTTAGCCCGGGCCGCTTCATCCCAACATCCCGCAAGATGCAAAGTACACAAGAAGCAATCGACAATAAAAGCATCAACGCCCACAATGACCATTGTGTTCTACTCGTGCAACAGATATACATATAGACACGGCTCTGATACCACTGTAGGGTTTCGTAGCATGGAAAACAAAAAAAATCTACCGCATACTGTAGCATCCCAATTGTCTAACAATTGCAATGCTACTAGCCTAGTCAATATAATGGCTACTTCCTATATATAATTGTTGCATCATAATTATATCATGCTCATGTCATCATGCCACCTTGCATTTGAGCATCATATAAAACCCTTTTTGTTTTGGATCTTCTCTCATATGCATTGTCAATTGTATTTGCCTCTTGATATTGTATTTGGATATTGATATATTGTTTAAATGCCCAAGTTGAGTTGGGGGCATATCTTTTATTCCACTCCACCACCCTTTCTTTCACCACCTTATAATTCCACCATTCCATTATCCATGAGCTGGTATTCTATTTTCTTTTGGTATTTAATCTAGCTCATGGGAGATAGGATGGATCCAGTTCTAAATTCTTTTGCTTGGCCTTGATTCCACTTCTTGGGAATGCATAAGAATAATGCCATAGCATCATTATTGTTTTCACAAGGATAATACATGGCATTTATTAATTTGCATGGGCCATGCAAGAGTACCATCACCTTTAGCCATTTGTTTTACTCTTGGTTTTTAATGGGTTTTCTATTTTTGGGATCATCTCCATCCCTCACCACCATCTCTCTCTCTACCCCCTTCATGCTTGATCTTGTTTGGTTCATGTTAAAACCCTACCATCCCCCATCCATGCAAGCCATGTGTGGGCATATTCAATCCTTAACTCAAAACCCTAAGCCATCACACCCTCTCTTCTCACCCTCTCCTCCAACCATGCCGAGGTGTCCCCTCTCCCTAACATGCAAGCCCCACCTAGCCACCTACTCCCCCTGGCCGAGCTACCCTCCTACCCCAACCCTAGCACCAGCCCTAAACCGAGCCACTACTCCTACTCCAACCCTAGCTCCATGCCACCCTCCTCTCTCTCTCTAGCTCTCTCCCTGCCAGCAGCCCCACCCGAGCCTACCCTCCTTGGACGCTCCCTGGTCCCACCTGCAGCCTCTCCACGACCTACCTGCCCTGCCCTGCCCGAGCAAGCACGTGAGGAGGAGGAAAAAGGTGGCACTGAAGCCACCCTTATCTACCCCCTGCCACGGCTGCTCCTCCTCCCTCCCTCTTTTTTTTCCTCCTTCCTCACGGCTCTCCTCTGCCCTCCCAGATCCGCCCCAGGGCCTTGCCCTCTCCTCTCTCTTCACCACCGCCACCATCTATCCCATCGCCGGCGATCCGTCGGTCTCCTTCGTTCTCCCTCTTGCAGCCGGTGGCGAGGATCGGTGGTTGTCGAGGAAGATCGAGGAGATTCCTAGGAGGCCGCCTAAACCTGTCGCGGAGGAGGAGAAGGACCAGAGCCGAAGTTCACCGACGAGCCCGACGCCAAACCCTAGCCGCCGTCCGCGAGCTTCTTCGACGATCCCCTGCTTCCCGGCTCGATCTGACACCATCGCCGTCCCCGCGGTGAGCCTCTGAACCTCCTGGACACCCCCCTCTGGCCGATCCTCCCTTGTACGCGCTAGTCAATCCGTCGAGCGCTCTCTGTGCGGCGCGCTCGCAGTCGCGTCCTCGCCGTCGTCTTGTAGTGACTTCGGCACAGCCGTTCCCCAGCACCAACCTTAGCCCGCCGCAGTGGTAGCCGCCGTCTACGCGCGCGCGAGGTCGCGAGTTCGAGCCCTGCTGCGCCATGTCACCGTTCTCTGTCAGTTTCGTCAGAAACCGCGAGAAGAGAAACAGTAGCCCGTGAGCACTTTGCAAATCCCCCCCCCTACCTTTTTGATTCCTCAACCCGCGCTCCTCTCGGTCCCACCTGTCTGCCTCCGCTGGAGTTTTGAAGAAAAGCACCCTTGTTTCCAGGACCTTAACCCGCGCTCCCCATCCTCGCCGCGTGGCAAACACCCTTGCCCCTGGCGTGGCCCGCCTAGCCGGGTCACTTTGTCGATTGTTGCGCTAGCCTTCCATGGTGAGAAAAGCTATTACTGTCGCCTGCCAAGATCGGCCCCACCGTCGATTGGCTAGGACTGGGTCGGGCTGAGTGACAAAAGTTTTTCCTGTTGCCTGTTTAATTTAAAACTTTTCCAAATTTGTTTTAAATTCAAATTCAAATCCGTTTTTAAATAACTTTTCAAATATTATCCCAAATAATACAAATGATATATGTTTTTGAATCAGAAAAATGTGAGGAATTCAAATATGCCCTTCAAAATATATTTTGGAACACTTTAAATTTTCGAGATAATTAAAATTACAATAAAATGCCCTTTTGCCTTAATTAATTAATAACTTTTGTTTTATAACTCCAAATTTGACAAATAATATGTCTAAAATGATTAGCTCGACGAGACCTTTCTGTTTATGCATTCCATGTTCTGAATTGCAGCATGCATCATATAAATATAAAGTGTACAACAACTTAATTGAGGATAAAAGGTGATTAAAACACCATAAAATGATTTATTCTTGTATTCCACACCTCACCCATGCCATGCTACATTATTGCCATGCAAATTGTGCATCATTCATCATGGCATGATTGTTTGCTTGTCGCATTTTATTTATATGCTTGTGCACTTTATTTATGTTGGCCCTTGTTTGTTTGGTTATTCTTGAATAGAAAGGTGGATATATCAAGAAACCTGTGAGCACTACCTGATCCTTCTCTCGCTTCAATCGAGCTGCCGTGCAAGCACTACCACATGCTCGCATACATATAGTACCTATTGCCTCTATCTTATTCTTGCATCATTGAGTCGCGATTGCATTAAATCGAATCCCAAGCATCTATAGCCTTTACTTTTAAACCCCACCGAAGCTTGTTAATCCATCCCATGAGCCATTACTACAGGAGTTGTTTGAGCCATGCGGGTCGTAGAACAGCATGTGTAGGGTATGTGAGTGTCTGATGGATAACGAGGTACCTAAACAACTTAACCTGAGTAGTATGGGATAACTAATGAAAGTGGCACCGGTGAGCAATATCTGCTATTTGGTTTTTCATGCTCACTTGTGTCCCGTAGGACCCCGAGTACTTGATTCCTGTTCCTTGAATATTCGCGCTATCCACATTCGAGAGGCTTATGGGACCCCCCCTGAGCCAGAGCTTGATTCATTCTTATTTCTTGGGGCCACAAAGTAGTTTGGGGCTTTATTACTATTCTGTACTTATGCCATGCTTTACTGATTTATTTAAGTTTGTGCGAGGAGCACCTGTACTGTTTTGGAAGCGGAGTGTTTTAGCGGTATCGACAAGCCCAGTCACATTTTCGGGTTCCTAGTCGTTTACAGCCATTGACGCAAACCTTGAGTCCGTCTCGGAGCCGGCCAACTTCGTTGCGGGTAGCTTAATGGGGTGGCCCCCTGGAATATTTCTGAATCTTGTGATTGCTTTGTCGTGAAAGCCTCGTTGGGTTTTGATTTGGTTTTTCCGAGGTTGATCGAGTGTGTGTTGCTATTTGTGCACCCCTGCAGGGTAAAACTTTCTAAAAGCCTTGTCCGCGGTTATGGACGACTTGGAGCACAGTTTCTCGATCATAGACAAGTATAACTAAAGTACCGCTTTTAATTTGACTAAGTAACTGACTAGTAAATAGTGCAACACTCATGGAATGGATAATAAAACTGCCAACGGATGGGGGGTGTTCGTCCGCTTCCTCGTTGGTAAGCGAGGAGGAGGATGGATCTGTTAATATTACTGTTATAACTGTTGTTATTAATTCACGGACATCCGTCTATCTTTGGTTAGGCGGATGGTTAGCGAGTATCTATAGAATTGTTAGGGTTTATCTTTTGCTGCAATTGCGTCACCCCAGGTTGTGTCCCCTTTAGAGGCATAAAGACTTGCTGAGCACCCCTAGGGTCTCACACGATAAATTGTTTGATTCAGATGAACAGGTAAACTCGCAAGATGGATACTGGGTGGAGGAGACGGACGATGTGGACAACGATCATTCGGTGTAGAGATTCCGGGAACGGGGATCCGTGAGATCTGTGGGCGGGATGTGTTTATTTATGGGGCATCTTATGCCGATTTGCTTCTTATCCGTACTCGGATCTTGTTTTCCGCTTCCGCCTGATACTCTGATGTTTGATGTATGAGGAGATATCCTAAACTACTATATCTATCTAGGATATTTGGATCTTGCCGTATGGCGTTGCAATATTTCTATTTCTTTTAGATGGAATGGCTCTGAGGACTGTTGTATGGTGGCTTGCATACATACTCATTTGTGTATGTAGTTGATCCCTTCGCCTGCCGATTACGCCGCCTGTTCTTGTCCCGATGTTTGGAAATGGTTAGGACGGCCGAAAGGTCTACCTGTGAGTGGCATTTGGGCCCCAAACTATTTTAACCATTTCCGCTCATCCAGGCTTGTGACTAGGAGCGTAATTCACCGAGGTAGTTACAATTGGTATCAGAGCCATCCCGCCCTTCAGGGTCTCAGCCAAATGGTCGTTGTCAGTCTAGCAAATATTTTTGGTAGCTATGTATACTAGGGAAAAACAAAATGCGAAAGTAGGACTGCTTCCACTTTTCTTCTTACCCACCCACCCACCCTTTTCTCGTAAGGAAGTGTAACGTTTTCAATCCTCTTCTTAAAAGTTCAAACTAGGTTTCACGTGTTCTGGGTTTCCGTAGTACCATAGGTTGTGTGTGTGTGTGTAATTCTTTGTCTATCTGTTGTATCCAACATGTTATCTTTATCTGCCTTTGGTTATCAACTGTTGGTACACTCCATACTGACAGGCTTTTGAATACCGGCGCGATCTATCTGACTCCTTGTTAACCGGTGTCATCTTCTTAAGGGTTTCCTTCCTTCTAGCAACTCCACCTTCTGTGAGACCATCAGTTGCTAATCTCTACCTGATAAGTGCTTTTGCGCATCTATTGGTATTTTAACGCCGAAAAATGCGGGAAAATTTTCTTTGATACATTTGTGCTTCCACACTCCTTTTTAGTCGTGTGTGAAACATTTTCTATCTCCCTTTTATCAGCATGTCCATGCTAACTCATTCTTTTGTCACCGGCGCTTAATCCTAGAATTTCATTTCATCTCCAATTCTCTTGGGCTAATTACATAGCATGTGTCGATCCGATGCTGTTGATTGTAATTTGGTTCTCGGCATAGCTATATGACACTTATCTTGAGTGGAATATGGAAAATGCAATCACCACTATCCTCCAAATGGTGACGGTTATCTCCTGTGATTTTGAGTACACCGCGATCATATCTATGCATATTCAAGCATCTTTGGCAATCCAGAGTTTCTCCAAGCACTACGGCGGTCTATCATCTGTCCATCATGCTGCACATCCTTTTGAACCCCATATCTGCACAATTCTCCTGGATACGAGGGAATTGCATCTTTTCTTCTCTGATAGCTTTGCTTAAGGTATGAGCTATCATCGGTTCATATCCAAGATCTCTTTATCTTTGTAACCGGTGATCCGATCGACAATGTGAACCAGGTGACATCTCTTTTTCTTCCGAAGGACCAGTTAACCTATTCTGTCAGTGCATCTTCTTCAACAGGAATCCTTACTCGTAACATTGATCTTTCAAAGAGCGTTGAGCTCAGGAAGTGTTCGAGCATTTGTTCGTTACTCCCTCCTTTTGAACTTGATATTCTAGGAATATCCTGTTAATCCATGGTGGTATATGTTGATAATATGCTTGCCTGTTCGATATCAATGGAAGATCATCTGTGTCTCTTTCTCTCAAGCTTCGTGACCACTGCCTGTGTGCAAAGTCTCAAGTGAGAATTCTGACTTTTTGAAGTCACATATCTCGACCACGTCCTTCTGCTAAATACATTACTTCAACTCTAGAATCAGCAAGTCCATTGTTAATTCCATCCTCCATCTTCAACCAATCCGGAGTTGTTCCTTGTTGGCAAGTTATCATCGCTCATTGAAGATTTCCTCAAGGCTGCTAAATCTCTCTCAATCATTTCAAGAAGAACATGGAGTTCTTTCACCTCAATCTCGTTAAGTAATCTCTTGAAACCCTCTCGCTCTATCGTCTATGCTCAATCCACCGGAGGCCATGAAGACCTTCCAGATCTTGTATTCCTTCTGTTCAAGTGGTTCTATCTTTTTCTATATCTGTGAAATTTCGCAGTTGTCTCCGTGATCTTCCTTCATATCTTTCTGGTGGTTTGGTATTTCCGACATGACGACAACATCATCATCTTTATCTATCTGTGAATCCGGCGAATCGTTTGCATCTATCCTTGTTTTCCAACGGAGTTCTATGAGTTTTTGCCAACACCTTTAGTCTGTTTCGGTAGTTGGGTTGCATGATTTTCTTATTCATGTGTGGAGTAATGCTTTGAGTGCGGGATGGAGTAGCTACCATACCACTACTCTTATCATTCGCTCTTGTACATTGAATTGGTGAATTTATGTGATTTCACTCATTCCACGGAAGTTAGAAGTGGCCTTTATCCCTTGATATTTTTACTTCCGTCCTTGTTTTTCCGGAGTGCTCTTTCGAAGAAAGTAATCAATAATCTCTTGTTGGTGATCTCACCCTTTCTACACGGAGCAAAATCCTCAATTATCTGGTGGAAACAAACGCAAACCTTTTTCTATCCTCGTCTTTCTACCGATGCTCGATATCCCCAAACAAGATGAAAGGAAACTATCTCTCTCTTTGTTTCAACAAATCTTTTTCTGTGGTAAAGCCAATTATGGTTGATGCCATCAGCCGCAAATCTATTGCGTTAGCCTCAAGGCTAAAGAAAGCAATAAGTATCTCTACAATAAACTCCAGATCCTCCATATTCTTGCTTCTCGGGATTCCACCATGATCTGGCTTCACATCCATATCTGGAAGTTATATCTGCGCACCTAAATTGCGTGATCCTTGGTTCTAACCGGCGCAACAAGAATCTAATCCGACGATGTCTAACTAAATCTTTATGTTGATATCAAGGGACTCTATTGTTTGAAGGCAATATTGTTTCCGAACTTCATTTCTCAAATCCGAGAGAAGATACGATGCTATTGTCATAGTGGTTCAAAACCTCTCCAATCTAGCTCCTTTCTTACTGCGAGACAAAGATTCATCCTCTCTCGTATCAGTAAATCTTTAATCTTAATGGTATGTCTTTCTTTATCCATGATACATCATCTTCTCCTTTTCTTTCACAAGTGGTTATATTCTTTTATCATGATTCTTGGGAAAACCGGAGCTATGCCCATCCTATCATTCTTGTCTCACGACAATCCTTCAATTCTTCTAACCCTTGGTGTCTCAAGCAAAACGCAAGACTCGCAACAAGTCTAGCAAGTTTTGCAAGGTGTAGTGGTCGCACCATTCCGTTCTTCATCATCTTGGGAACGCAAGGATCACCTTCGTTCCGAACACCCGCCTCTTCTTGTGTTGTTCTCTTTGTCCTAGGAATCTCGGGGCGAGATTCTTGTTTAGTGGGGGAGAGTTGTAGCATCCCAATTGTCTAACAATTGCAATGCTACTAGCCTAGTCAATATAATGGCTACTTCCTATATATAATTGTTGCATCATAATTATATCATGCTCATGTCATCATGCCACCTTGCATTTGAGCATCATATAAAACCCTTTTTGTTTTGGATCTTCTCTCACATGCATTGTCAATTGTATTTGCCTCTTGATATTGTATTTGGATATTGATATATTGTTTAAATGCCCAAGTTGAGTTGGGGGCATATCTTTTATTCCACTCCACCACCCTTTCTTTCACCACCTTATAATTCCACCATTCCATTATCCATGAGCTGGTATTCTATTTTCTTTTGGTATTTAATCTAGCTCATGGGAGATAGGATGGATCCAGTTCTAAATTCTTTTGCTTGGCCTTGATTCCACTTCTTGGGAATGCATAAGAATAATGCCATAGCATCATTATTGTTTTCACAAGGATAATACATGGCATTTATTAATTTGCATGGGCCATGCAAGAGTACCATCACCTTTAGCCATTTGTTTTACTCTTGGTTTTTAATGGGTTTTCTATTTTTGGGATCATCTCCATCCCTCACCACCATCTCTCTCTCTACCCCCTTCATGCTTGATCTTGTTTGGTTCATGTTAAAACCCTACCACCATCCCCCATCCATGCAAGCCATGTGTGGGCATATTCAATCCTTAACTCAAAACCCTAAGCCATCACACCCTCTCTTCTCACCCTCTCCTCCAACCATGCCGAGGTGTCCCCTCTCCCTAACATGCAGGCCCCACCTAGCCACCTACTCCCCCTGGCCGAGCTACCCTCCTACCCCAACGCTAGCACCAGCCCTAAACCGAGCCACTACTCCTACTCCAACCCTAGCTCCATGCCACCCTCCTCTCTCTCTCTAGCTCTCTCCCTGCCAGCAGCCCCACCCGAGCCTACCCTCCTTGGACGCTCCCTGGTCCCACCTGCAGCCTCTCCACGACCTACCTCGCCTCGCCTGAGCAAGCACGTGAGGAGGAGGAAAAAGGTGGCACCGAAGCCACCCTTATCTACCCCCTGCCACGGCTGCTCCTCCTCCCTCCCTCTTTTTTTTCCTCCTTCCTCACGGCTCTCCTCTGCCCTCCCAGATCCGCCCCAGGGCCTTGCCCTCTCCTCTCTCTTCACCACCGCCACCATCTATCCCATCGTCGGCGATCCGTCGGTCTCCTTCGTTCTCCCTCTTGCAGCCGGTGGCGAGGATCGGTGGTTGTCGAGGAAGATCGAGGAGACTCCTAGGAGGCCGCCTGTACCTGTCGCGGAGGAGGAGAAGGACCAGAGCCGAAGTTCACCGACGAGCCCGACGCCAAACCCTAGCCGCCGTCCGCGAGCTTCGTCGACGATCCCCTGCTTCCCGGCTCGATCTGACACCATCGCCGTCCCCGCGGTGAGCCTCTGAACCTCCTGGACACCCCCCCTCTGGCCGATCCTCCTTGTACGCTAGTCAATCCGTCAGCGCTCTCAAGGCGCAGCTCGCGATCGCGTCCTCGCCGTCGTGCAGTAGTGACTTCTCGCCAGCCTGCCTCAAAGACCAACCTTAGCCCGCCGAAGTGGTAGCCGCCGTCTACGCGCGCGCGAGGTCGCGAGTTCGAGCCCTGCTGCGCCATGTCGCCGTTCTCTGGCCATCGAAACCGCGAGAAGAGAAACAGAGTCTGTGAGCACTTTGCAAATCCCCCCCCCACCTTTTTGATTCCTCAACCCGCGCTCCTCTCGGTCCCACCTGTCTGCCTCCGCTTGAGTTTTGCAGAAAAGCACCCCTGTTTCCAGGACCTTAACCCGCGCTCCCCATCCTCGCCGTGGCAAACACCTTGCCGCTTCGCGTGGGCCCGCTCTAGCACCGGGTCCTTTGTCTGCTTGTTGCGGCTAGCCTTCAAGCGGTGAGAAAAGCTATCATACTTGTGTCGCCTGCCAAGATCGGCCCCACCCGTGCTGGCTAGGACTGGTCGGGCTGAGTGACAAAAGTTTTTCATTGTTCGTTTAATTTAAAACTTTTCCAAATTTGTTTTAAATTCAAATTCAAATCTGTTTTTAAATAACTTTTCAAATATTATCCCAAATAATACAAATGATATATGTTTTTGAATCAGAAAAATGTGAGGAATTCAAATATGCCCTTCAAAATATATTTTGGAACACTTTATATTTTCGAGATAATTAAAATTACAATAAAATGCCCTTTTGCCTTAATTAATTAATAACTTTTGTTTTATAACTCCAAATTTGACAAATAATATGTCTAAAATGATTAGCTCGACGAGACCTTTCTGTTTATGCATTCCATGTTCTGAATTGCAGCATGCATCATATAAATATAAAGTGTACAGCAACTTAATTGAGGATAAAAGGTGATTAAAACACCATAAAATGATTTATTCTTGTATTCCACACCTCACCCATGCCATGCTACATTATTGCCATGAAAATTGTGCATCATTCATCATGGCATGATTGTTTGCTTGTCGCATTTTATTTATATGCTTGTGCACTTTATTTATGTTAGCCCTTGTTTGTTTGGTTCTTCTTCGAATAGACGCTGAGCAGGGGATATATCAAGAAACCCAGGAGCACTACCCAGATCCTTCTCTCGCTTCAACTGAGCTGCCAGGCAAGCACTACCACATGCTCGCATACATATAGTACATATTGCCTCTATCTTATTCTTGCATCATTGAGTCGCGATTGCATTAAACTGAATCCCAAGTACTGCATAGCCTTTACTTTTAAACCCCACCGAAGCTTGTTCCTCCATCCCATGAGCCATTACTACAGGAGTTGTTTGAGCCATGCGGGTCGTAGAACAGCATGTGTAGGGTATGTGAGTGTCTGATGGATAACGAGGTACCTAAACAACTTAACCTGAGTAGTATGGGATAACTAATGAAAGTGGCACCGGTGAGCAATATCTGCTATTTGGTTTTTCATGCTCACTTGTGTCCCGTAGGACCCCGAGTACTTGATTCCTGTTCCTTGAATATTCGCGCTATCCACATCCGGGAGGCTTATGGGACCCCCCTGAGCCAGAGCTTGATTCATTCTTATTTCTTGGGGCCACAAAGTAGTTTGGGGATTTATTACTATTTTATACTTATGCCATGCTTTACTGATTTATTTAAGTTTGTGCGAGGAGCACCTGTACTGTTTTGGAAGCGGAGTGTTTTCGCGGTATCGACAAGCCCAGTCACATTTTCGGGTTCCCAATCGTTTACAGCCATTGACGCAAACCTTGAGTCCGTCTCGGAGCCGGCCAACTTTGTTGCGGGTAGCTTAATGGGGTGGCCCCCTGAAATATTTCTGAATCTTGTGATTGCTTTGTCGTGAAAGCCTCGTTGGGTTTTGATTTGGTTTTTCCGAGGTTGATCGAGTGTGTGTTGCTATTTGTGCACCCCTGCAGGGTAAAATTTCTGAAAGCCGTGTCATGGTTATGGACGACTTGGAGCACGCTTTCGACCATAGACAAGTATAACTAAAGTACCGCTTTTAATTTGACTAAGTAATCGACTAGTAAATAGTGCAACACCCATGGAATGGATAATAAAACTGCCCACGGTTGGGGGTTGTTCGCTTCCTCGTTGGTAGCGAGGAGGAGGATGGATCATTAATATTACTGTATAACTATTGTTATTAATTCACGGACATCCGTCTATCTTTGGTTAGGCGGATGGTTAGCGAGTATCTATAGAATTTTTAGGGTTTATCTTTTGCTGCAATTCGTCACCCGTGTTGTGTCCCCTTTAGAGGCATAAAGACTTGCCGAGCACCCTAGGGTCTCACACGATAAATTGTTTGATTCAGATGAATGAGTAAACTCGCAAGATGGATCTGGGTGGAGGAGACGATGTGGACAACAATCATTCGGTGTAGAGATTCCGAACGGGGATCCGTGAGATCTGTATGGATGTGTTTATTTATGGGGCATCTTATGCCGATTTGCTTCTTATCCGTACTCGGATCTTGTTTTCCGCTTCCGCCTGATACTCTGATGTTTGATGTATGAGGAGATATCCTAAACTATTATATCTATCAAGGATATTTGGATCTTGCCGTATGGTGTTGCAATATTTCTATTTCTTTTAGATGGAATGGCTCTGAGGACTGTTGTATGGTGGCTTGCATACATACTCATTTGTGTATGTAGTTGATCCCTTCGCCTGCCGATTACGCCGCCCGTTCTTGTCCCGATTTTTGCAAATAGTTAGGACGGCCGAAAGGTCTACCTGTGAGTGGCATTTGGGCCCCACCGTACTATTTTAACCATTTCCGCTCATCCAGGCTTGTAACTAGGAGCGTAATTCACCGAGGTAGTTACACATACAAACAAACAAGCCAAGATCTATCTACTAGATTGTAGCAACGAGTCAATGGAATAACTCACCCTCGAAGATTCCAAAGTGTTTAACGAGAGCGGATTCTCGTGGGTGATGTAATCGTACTCTTCCCGATCTCAAGATCGCGTAGATGATCCTTCCGGCGCTGCGTTCCGGCAGCTCTCCCGCAGTCGGTCACACGTTCGATCTTTCGACGAAGACCTTCCTCTCCCTTGTTCCAAAGAAAATGGAGGTTGTAGCACTCTCCTCGTGATTCCGGCAGCACAACGGCGTGGTACCGGAAGTAGAGGGGAGATCTCGCAGGGCTTCGCATTAAGCCGGAGCGAGTATGGTGGACTATGAGAGAGCTCCTCGGCGATCTAGGGTTTAGACACACCAAGGAGGAGGCTTGGCCGGAGGCTAGGGTTAGCTAGGCATGGGCGGCTTAGGGCTAGGGTTTGCGGGTGGAGGTGTTGGGTGCTAGGAGGGCAGCCCCTCCTTATATAGGTGGAGGCGCTGTGGGAGGAGTCCTCCCAACTCGGTTTCCCAAGGGGGCTGGTGGTGGAGGGGAGGAACTCCTCCCCAACTCAGTTTCCACCTTCCCCTCCACTTCCCAAAATAGTCGTTTGACTTTTCAAATTGGCGTTTGACTTTTCAAACTAGGATTTGATTAAACCCTTTATTTTGTTCAGCGATGACACCTAGTACATGATGCAATCATTCCAACTTGGTATGACACATTCATGTACCCTTCCCCTTCGGAGTGTCGGACATTCCGGAATCGTCTAGAACATTCCCGATGAAAACACCGGAACCATTCTCCAACCCCGAAACAGGACTTTCCTTATATGAATCTTATTCTTCGGACCATTCCGGATCTCCTCGTGATATCCCGGATCCCATCCGAGACTCCGAACAACATTCGGTCTCTTACTCATCATTCCATAACTACTCAAACAACGTCGAATCTTTAAGTGTGTCTTCCTACGGTTCGTGAATTATGCGGACATGATCGAGACACTTCTCCGAACAATAACCAATAGAGGAATCTGGAAATTCATATGGCTCCCACATATTTCTACGATTACTTTGCGATCGAATGAACCACTTACATACGATACCAATTTCCCTTTGTCTCACGATAGTTTACTTATCCGAGGCTATGATCGTCGGTATCTCTGCATACCTTTCAACCTCGTTACTGATAAGTACTCTTTTCTCATTCCCGTGATATGTGATCCCTTGTGAGCCATTCACATGCTTGCAAGCTAATTGGATGACATTTCACCGAGAGGGCCCAGAGTATATCTATCTGTCATATGGATGGACAAATCCCACTCTTGATCCATGTGTCTCAACCAATACTTTCCGAACACTCAATGCCACCTTTATAGCCACCCAGTTACGGTGTGGTGTTTGATGTCATCAAAGCATCCTTCCTGTGAAGGTGATATGCATGATCTCATGGTCGAAGGAATTAGGTTACTATGTATCAGAAAGCATATAGCAATTGAACTATTAAAATGACTTGATCTTTATGCTACTCTTATCTATAGGAGTATGTCCACCATATCATTCTCCTAACGATATGATCTTGTTGTTAATAACATCTCAATGTTAATGATAGGGAAACCACAATCATTTATTAACCAACAAGCTAGTAATATATAGAGGCTTTACTAGGGACTTCAATTTAAGTTTACAAATCACACAAGTATTAATGTTTCCTTGTTAATACTATTATAGCATGAATGTAAACATGTATCATAAACACAAAGATATAATAATAACTACATTTATTATTGCCTCTAGGGCATATCTCCAACAAAAATGGCCGCAAGAATTCAAGTTTTGAATTTTGAAAAGATTTTTGGTGGGTGTGCTAGGTTGGTGCTGGTGAGTCTGCAGATGCTTGGGTTTTGAAAGTTGAGCTTGTTTGAGTGGTTTTTGAAAAAGTGGGATCTTCCCATATGATAAAGATTCAATTTTGAACTGTCATTTAAACTATTCATTTAAATATTTTTGGATGATCACAAAGTGGGCCTTGATACTTTGTTATGAGTACAATCAAGGGGTGAAAAGATCCAGAAAAGTTTCTGTTAGGTTCTGAAAGTTTGAGACAGCCAAGGTAGGCATGGGAGTTAAATTGGTCAAAATGACCATTCACTCGTATAGCTTTGTTTTGATTTATTTGTCTTTGAGAAAAGTTTGGGAATTGTTTAGATGATGTTTATTTCACCTAAGAATCCATTTACAAGCAAACAAACACACAAACAAGGTGGTTCAAAAGAATTCCAAATGAAATGCATACACCATGCATGCTTTCATATTTTTATTTAGAAAAATTTTTGTTAACCCTAATTTTGATGATTAGAGTTTGATGATCCAAGTTTAATATTTTTGGGATGTTACATAAAGTTGGAGAGGAGTACTTCCGTCTAGACGAGATCTCCATTGAACTTTGTGAACTATTTCAGTTATTCAACCTAGACGTCCTCGACAAGTCCCTCCTCAGCTGCTATTGTCTGTAAGTAATTAAGTCACTAACTCAGCTCGTTTAATTTATTTCCTGTCGTTATCCTCACTATATCTCCTTCTGTATGCTATTATATATACAGAATAAAGATTTAAGAATGCAGAAGAAAGTCAATCTACAGCATTAGATTCGTTGACCCAAACAGAGTTAATGGACATACGGTAATAAATAACCTCGAGGAAACAGGAGGATAAGTTGCTAATGTTTTTAATGGAGCAACATTACAAGACACAAATTCTATTTCCTTACAACTATGGGTAAGAGTCTTATTGTCTAGTACACATTCAATTTTTGTTTACTGGATGTTAAGTGTATATAAACGTACGCAGCTACCACTGGATTCTTCTAAACATTGACGTTGACCGTGCAAAAGTGGAAATCTCGGGCTCGTTAAAGAAGTCGATGGAAGACTACCGTAGCATAATTTATTGTCTCCAAAAGTAATTTCAATCATTATCGCACTATATCTGTCTCTTTCGTTCATTTTCTGAGATGTAAACTAATTAATAACTCATTCATTTCTTTTTTACCGGATAGGGTTTGGAAAAGATTCACGAAGGAGGTTCAGGGTGAATGACGTGAGGAGCTCACTTTTCGTACGGTCTCGGTAAGTAGTACGAGAGCCAGGGGACTAATTTATGTGGATATTACAATTATCATTCATACAATTATCATGCTTGATTATTATTTGATTGAATTATATTCTCGATCGAAAAGTGTGCGACACAGCCACATGGGACTAATTTATGTGGATATTACGTATGCGAGTTCGTTCGTGGGTGTATGGAGCAGGGCACAGACTTTCTTCAAGTACGTGAACAATATATTCGCAATTTATTCTATACCATAGTTTTTGTTGAGTTTCATTCATAATGATCTATTTCTGCATATATAGTTGGATGCGATGCGGGATAAGCTCCTACCACATGAACGCCTCAATTCAAGAGGAGTTGTCGGGATTTTTGCTCAGGGACATCATAAACACAAAAGAAGAGTACAATGTGGATAGACCTTCGTGTAATCGTGGATAGACACAAAAGGACAGTATCCGTTGTAATGATCTTGGTGTAAATCAGTTAGACGAGCTCTAGTCTCGGTTGTGTATATATTTAAATGTCTTTATGTTATCGTGAGTGAAATTATATTATATATGCATCAATGTATACAACATGTAGTAGCATAGAATAATATGTATATGAAAACACAAAATGACAAATAATCAAACACAAAAAAGGAAAATCCTAAATCCCTAAAACCCCACCTCCTACCGCGGGAGCAGTTTGATGCAAAACGCTGCCGCGACAGGTTACGAACTGGGACTAAAGATCCTTCAGCCCATCGCGCGCAACGGGACCACGTGGAGACAATCTAATCCCGGTCTGTAACAGAACCGGGACTAAAAGCCTAACCTTTAATCCCGGATTGCAATCCGGAACTAAAGCCTCTTACAAACCGGGACTAGTGTCATGTTTTCTACTAGTGATACCGGGAATGAGATGTCCAAGATCTCCAAATAACTTGTTTAAATTAGTAAAACAACAAAACGCGTACATACCAGGCAATTTTAGCCGCCTCCGTCCTCTCATGAGAAATTATTGTTCATTAGCAGAGGCGACTGCCGAAGACTGAGAAGCTTCATTCCACGTTCAGAAAAGAGAGAGGAAAAGGGAACTGTTGACTCTGTCAACATTACTCCGTCTTCCCCAAGTCGCCGAACAGTACCGACGACCAATCTCCCAATAGTGGTATGCAGTCATTTGAAGCCCGGTCTGACTGGTTCTTCTCACAGAATCGCTGTTCACTGTAGCGGTCAGACCGCGTTGAATGAATGGCAGGTTCCCATGGCGGGTATCACAAAGTTTCCGCCGGCCGCAAACCCGAAACATTCAGAAGGGAGCTCAAGGCATCATCGACCATCAATGGGCACCAGCAGGAGGAAACGAGTGGCATGCATCTGTGGTGCCTGCGACAACGATAACCTCCAATCTCCATGGATGGATTCAGATCCTCCGCCATCGATCGGTACGCCCTGCTCGAACAGGCAACGTCTTAATGGCACATGTGCCAGTGCCTACTACTCGCATCCGGAGGCACATCGCGTTCTAGGCGCGACACTACGGCTCAATAATGGCCTAGCACCGCGTCGCCGTGCAGGCGCCGAAGAACAAGTGCAAAACAAGCAAGGTTCCGCTGCGCAAATGGGGATGCGAGGCGAGGGCGCACGCGGCATTCGAGGCCCCCGTTGCAGCACGGCCTACTGCTTGCTTCCCCCCCAACCCTTTCTTCCATGCCACATTTACAACCGCCCTCCCACCCTTCCTACCTGCTTGCCTCGGCACGGCACCACTGCCAGCGCCAGTCTCATAAATTCGATCTCCGTCGCAGGAACAACCAGGCACGGAGGGATGGGTTGGAGTTTAGAAGTTCACGCCAAGGATAAGGCAAATGCAGGCCCCAGTACGCTCCGACGCGGCAAAGCCTAAGGACGCGTTTGGTAGGGTGTGAAGGCCCAGCCCGCCAGGCCGTGCGGAGATGAAAACTGGTCGTTTGATTGTCCGGCTGCGATCTTAGGCTGTGCCAGCGTAAATATTAAAACAGCCCGTAGCCAGTCCCAATGACAACGCTCGCTTTGAGCATTTCCGTGGAGCCAGGCTGGTCATGCGTCCACCTGATGCAAAAGGCGGTGATCCCCGCACGAGCGTGGCCGATGATGGCGATGGCAGAAGATTTTCGGCTGTAGAGCAAAGTTTCCGAGAGATATTCAACCACCTCCCGCCGAAACTTTCCCTTATTTCTACCATATCCGCTCTTCGCCGAAACCGAACCCTCCATTTTCCCCAACATCGAGCATAGTTTCCCGTTCGGTCCGCGTCAGGCGAGGAGCTCCATCTTCTCCGGTCTTCGGCGGCGGCGGCGGTGTGAAGACTACTTCCTCCTCTTCCGTAGTTCTAATACGTGTCATCCTCCTCCAGCAATGACGATAAGTGATCTCACCTTCATCTAAGGTTCGTCCGTCTAGGGTTTTTAGATATGCAATCCCTTTAGGGTCCGTAGATCTTTACTTCAGTCGTAGCTTTGATCTATGGACTTGATGTGATGTATATTGTACTTAGATTTCTAGCATTGATCATCTGTGCATTGTAGCATGATTCGTTGCCCTGATCTTATGTACATTGTAGCATGATTTGTAGCATAGATATGATGTTTATTTTATCTTGCTACGAGCCTTCATCTGATGTAGAGATTAGATTATTTCCTACCGTTTTGTCTATTGCACATTGTAGCTGTGGTGGTAGGATGACATCCACTTTTGCTGTCGTGGTAGGTTAACACTATGTAGTGTTAGGATGAACTTTTTTTCGAACGGGAAAGGGCCCGAAGGCCCCAGAAGCTGCTTCATTAATTAAGGCAGTGGGTATATCTTACAGAAAAGCCCCCGAAAGAGGGGAACAGCAAAAGCAGTACCATAACATATGCAAAAGAAGACCCTAAAACTAAAAGCAGAAAAGCGATCACGTCCTCGGTCTTCTTCTCCACCGCCGTCGACATCGAGCACCTCCTGTCGGCCACCAGAGCGACGTCGGGGACGAAACCACTTGGCAGCGCTTGGTGGGGGAATCCGACAGAGTGCTCCAGACAGGGCCTCCACACCGAAGGTTTGAACAAGCGCATCCATGGCGCATCGAGAAGCTCGAACATCGTCGAGCGTGGAGAGGCCTCTCTGGCCAGGGATAGCTCCGGCGACCACGCCTTCGCTTGGGATCTCCACAAGGTGCAGCTTCACCAACCTACAAAGCTCGAGAAGCAGGGAGAATCCACCCACCAACCTCCTCTGCGTCGCCACCATCGCGACCTGGAGGAGGAGGAGGCCGACCCACCCACTCCACGGGCTCCACCAAAACCGTCCCCTTTGCAGGAGAACAGGACCACCCAGTCGAGAAGTTCGCCGCAAGGCTTCTCCACTCCTCCTCGCCACCATGGTCGGCCGGGAGAGAATCCGCGTCACCACAAGCTGCGACGTCGTGCCCTTCCCCCCGCCTCCACGGCCGGCCAGGAAAAGTCACAGCGCGCAGCCACTGCACTAAGGATAGCCTGCGACGCTTGATTTATTACGAGAAGCGGCGCCGTACTCATCTTCTTCAGCACCGGCCATCGAGCCAGAAGAAGAAAGGGGAAGAACCCTAAAAGCTTCCAGATCCCGTCGCAAAGATCCAGAGCTCCGCTGCTCCTAACGGGCAAAACACCCACTATTGGCATCAAGCCAAAACAACTAGAACCTACATCTACCGGCAACTCTCCGCCGCTGCCTCTCACCGGCTACTCCGGCGAGAAGGGCGCGGAAGAGCCCCGACCTCCTGTGCACGACTCTCAAAGCATCTCAAGGGGGGAGAGGAGAGTGGCGCCTACAATTGTTAGGATGAACTTGTGATCCCCTTTTGAAAATGATCATACACGCACCTATTACTATGAAGTTGTGTTATGAAGTTTTCATGGTAGTTGTCATAGTTACCTTGTATGTTGATCTTGTATGTTCTACCTGAGCTTGTATGTTGTACCTTGACACGTTTCTCTCTAGGCATGTAGAGAAACTATTATGTGGTGCACAAAGGTAGGAATTCAAGAGTGTACACACGATGAAGATAGTGCAAGTATCAAGTGACATGTTACTCCAACAATAGGCGTGAAGATTTTGACACTATGGAGGAAGTATATGAGGCTTTCAACTTCTAGGCTGATGAGATCAACTACTACATGATTCATGGGATTAACAACGATCATGGACAACATCAGGTAGGGAATATTGCTGATGGACAACAATAGGTGGACATAGTTGCCGAGGAAGAACATTAGGCAGGGAATGCTAGCGAGGAAAAACATCGGGTAGGGAATGCTGGCGAGGAAGAACAACATGTGCACATTGCTGCCCATGAAGAACATCAGGTAGAGTTTGTTTCGTGTCCGATAGGATAGCCTCAAGGATTTCATCATGGCCGTTCTTCTAGGTGTCATCGTCAAGTTGATCTTCTATCCGGGTTTAGGATTTATGGTTGGATGTAGTTGTCTAACCTTGTAGTAACCACACCAGAATTTGAGCAAGATAAGCATAAGGGCTGAAATGCGGGCTACCAAACAAGTGGTTCTTGTATGAAAATGGGCCAAAAATACTATGTGCAGGCAACCAAACGAGTGGAGAAAGTAGTCCAATCCATGTACTCACATATCATGTGTCCTATTAACGGGCTGCACGTTATAGCGCAAGGTGTTTTCAGTTGACCATGCTACTCTTGGCACTGCCAGGACAGGGTACGGCCAAGTCTACCAAACGCGTCCCAACAAGGGCAAATTCATGGAATGATATAGAGCAACTCGCAAATGCATAATGTTTATCAACTCGGAGAGGGTACAAGTAGTAAATTATTGCTGGTACATCAATTGATTGTCAAACTCGTAGTACTACTAGTACATTTCACTTCGTTTTTCCTTCAGGTGGACTTACAAGTAAAATACCCAAAAAATAACAAAAAAGTGGAGAGATCCGAGGGAATGGGAAGGAAGAATAGTAAATAAACAACAAAGAGAGTAAGAAAAAAAAAGTACAAGGGCGAGGACCACGGCGGAGTATACGTCTATCTATAAAAAAAAAACTGGGCGGAAAATTAACCCCATTGTGGCGGAGCACAACCACCGGCCGTCGGGGTGGCACCTCACATGCGCGCGTCAGATAGATCCTGCATATTTAAGGCGGCCACCGCCGCTGCCATTACGCCGGCCGGCCGTGTCCTGCTCGATCGTTATGGGCACGCAAGCAAGCGCGTTCCCGTCGGTCCATCCATCGGGATCGGGCCGGATGAGGTGTAACAGGAGATGGATAGAAGAAATGCAGCATGGGACATGGCAATTACCTACAGGTACGATCGAGATAGAAAGAGAGAGATAGAGCGAGAGATCCTGTAGATCGCGTGTGTGTGTGGCAGAGCCGTGTTATTAATGCTTGAGCACCTCCGGGATGTCCACCGGGTAGCGGCAGATGCTCTCGGCCCAGGGGCCCTGTGCGTCGCGGGCGGGCTCGATGCACTCCCACGCCGCGCTGTTGCACTTGAACCCTGACCCGAACCCGATCATCCACACCCGATCCCCCTTGCGCATCCGCCCTTTCGCCTCGATGTAGGCCAGCTCGTACCACAGCGAGCTGCTGGACGTGTTGCCGAACCGGTGCAGCGCCATGCGCGACGCCTCCACGTGCTCGTCCGACAGCCCGAGGCTGCTCTGCAGCTCGTCGATCACCGCCCGCCCGCCCGCGTGGATGCAGAAGTGCTCGAACGCCATCCGGAAGTCCGGCAGGTACGGCTTGATGCCCTTGCTGCCCAGCACCCGCCGCGCGATGAAGGACAGCGCGAACAGCAGCTGCTCCGACGCCGGGAGCACCAGCGGCCCGATGGCGGTGATGTTGGCCTTGAGCGCGTCGCCGGCGATGGTCATGAGGTCCTTGTTCAGGTTGATGCCCCGGTGGCCCTCCTCGTCCTCCTCCTGGTACACGCACCGGTACGCGTTGTCCTGCGCGCCCGTCAGCGTGCGCACCACGCGGGACAGCCGGAACCGGGCCTTGGCGGGGGACGTCGACAGCAGCGCCGCCGCGCCGCCCATGCGGAAGAGGCAGTTCGGCAGCAGCATGGCGCGCTCCTTGCCCACGTAGTAGTTGGGGGTGATGGTCTCCGTGGACACCACCAGTGCGTGCGAGCCCTTCGGCGCAACCTGCAGGAAGTTGCGGGCGAGCCCCACGGAGATAAGCCCGGCGCTGCACCCCATCCCGGAGAGGTGCACGTTGCGGACGTCGCTGCGCATCTTGTACCTGCGGACGATCATATCCGTGAAGGACGGCACCGGCGCGAAGAGGCTGCAGTTGACGACGAGGAGGTCGATGGCGTCAGGGCTGATGCCCGTCTTGGCGAGCAGGTCGTCGATGGCGGAGAAGATGACGAGCTCCACCTCCTCGCGCGAGGCCTCCATGTTCCGGAACGGCGGGATGAAGTGGTGCGCGGGCGGCAGGCAGGTCTCCTCCCCGAGCCCCGACCGCTCCAGCAGCCGCGTCATGAACCGGACGCTGCGCTCGTCGATGGAGGCCCCCTCGATGAACGTCACCAGCTTCGCGTGCTCCAGGAACGTGCCGAACGGGACGCGGCAGCTGGGCTTGGTGCGGAAGCACGCGTAGTCCACCAGGTACACGGGACGCGGCCGCATCATCATGTACAGGGTGGCCGCGGCGGCAGGGACGAACGCGGCCAGGAAGACGTGCACGGGCCGGAGCGCCTGCAGCCGCGCGAGAAGCTCGTCGGGCCCGACGCGCGCCGCGCTCACGATGCCCGCGACGGCAACCGGCACGGCGAGCACGGCGAGGAAGTTGTTCACCACGCATTGGTACACCGGCTTCAGCCGCTTCAGCTGAGCTGACGAGCTCATCCTGTCCTCCGGTGCTTGCCTTGTTGCAGTGTGTGCGTGTGTACCGAATGGCTCCCGTTAGCTAGCGTCGTCTGGGAGAGGAGTGAAGCGGGAGCGGATATATAAAAAGGGTTAGCGCGTTGGTGGGCCACATGGCTCATTACGAGTACAGGCTAGCTGCTGCTCATGGGCTTTTGTTCACCGATAAATCTGATGATCACGATAAGATGGTGAATTGATGTTGCTAATTAAAGGACCATGTTTTGGCCACACTTATAGACTCGCCTCGTCGTTTCGATGCTTTTGCGGCCCCCGTATGTGGTAGTACCACCACTGTACACTACTAACTACGTTTTCCACCAAACGCGACTAATGCATGATAGATCTTGGGGAACATGGGGGCTGGAGAAGAAAGACCAACCCTAATTAAAGCAAGGATAGCAAAAGTTAGAAAGGAATTAAAGCAAGGATAGCAAAAGTTAGAAAGGAATAGTAGCACAAGGACACCAAATTATTTACGAGACCAAAACAACCCCATGCAAGCTGCAAGGTCTCCAATTTTCACCATGTTGTACACTCGTTACTGAACGTTAAAAAGACGAAATTGCTCAAGGCGCAAAAATTGGCGCATAAACAAACGTACTTATGATAAACCATTTCTAGGCACGACCGCATGGTAGCTGCTGCTCAGTGTACAGAAACATGGCACCAGGTGGCAGGCAGCACCGGCACACGTTTGCCACCAAGCCTCTCGTGCAAGCAGTGTGAGAGAGAGGAGGTAAGGGTGTGTTTGGTTGCCCGACCCCGTTTCTCGTGTGGGGCGGGAAAAAATAAGGGCGCTTGCTTCCGTGTTGCGGATAAAATCTTTGCATCGCATGATTTATAAAGCGTCATTTAGCTAGGTCCTGGAGAAACGCCAAAGTCGGGCGTTTTCTCGGAGCCAACTTCTTCTCGCGCTCGCAGGGGAAGAAGCTGCACGCGCTCGTGCAAGGTCAGGATGGCGGGAGCTCGCAGAATCCGACGGGAGAAATTGGGGTTACCGCCCCTCCGCCGGCTCCAAAATCTCCGCCTCCATTTCCCCCAATTTCGAGCTCTCCCTCCAAATCCTCTTCCTCGCCGACGAGCAGGTAAGAGGCGCCTCCTACTTCGACGGGTCTAGGTCATCTCCGGCAAGTCTTCCTCCTCGGCTATGTCGGGCATGTCATCCTCTTCAGGCGAGGTCGAGATCGTGGTAAGAAACATCTAACCCTAGCCGTCGAAGCTTAGATCTGTTGCCATGTTCTAACTCACACTTCTAAGATGTGAGATGGTTTTCTAGATCTGGACACGAGCTTGTTGTTCTGTGAGGATTTCCATGTGCTGTAGGTAGGACTAGTGCTATAAGTAGAGTTATTGCCGTAGAACTGAACACATTATTATCTGTGCTGCTGTAGGAGAAGGTTGCGTCCCCTGATCTGTTCGCAACCTCTGTGATGCCTTTGCATTATGTGCTGATGCCTGATGCGGTGGCCATGAGAAAGAACACCATGTCATGGACAACATCTCTATGCACTTTCGTCCTGAATCGGGTGGTCCAGCTGATCGAGAAAGGCGGTTCAGTAGTGTGGGGATTCAGACAGGTGGACATACGCTTGGTTGCAGAGGATGTCTTCAAGTTCTGTTGTCGGACAGTCACCACGAACTAGGTGTACAACCACATGAGGCACTGGAAAGTGCGCTGGATTAGGGTGATGAATCTCAGGAGGCTTGCGAACGTGCGTCGGGTTGAGGAGACCTTTGCCATCATGATGGACGATGAAGCTTACTATGAGCACATCAAGGTATGATATATTTGCACTTGCATTAGTTTCTGTAATGCTTATATATGAACTACATGTCATGAACTAACTATGATTCTCATGTAGGCTCAGCCATCGAACACCGAGATGATCAACAAGCCCATTGAGAACTATGCTCACATGAAGATCATCTACGGTGCTCGTATTCCAGCTGCGCCCGTCTCTGTGACCGTGATATATACACCGTGCTCTTGCCCACCTGATGGAGCACAGCGGACAGACGAGCAGGTATCTTGCCATGACCCCTGAGCGCAGGTTGAACTGGTTTATGGTCTTCCTGAACAAACACTACGTTTGAGCTGTTGTTTGAGGATGTGCTGGTAGTAGCGGTGTTAGTGATGATGGCTCTTATGCGTATTCTGGGAGTAGCTAGGCTAATGAACTATGGTTGCGGTGACCCCTGAACTTTGGTCTGTATATTTTGGGAGGTGGTATTCAGTTATAAACCCTCCGTATGTGATGAACTAATGTTGCACCACGGATAGTTGCTCGTTAACTCGTGCTGCAGCACACACACCATGACTTATTATGTCGAATCCGTGTTAAGCTAGTAGTTCTCTGAATTGCACTTCTCTAAACTTTGTTCTCTTGCTTGATGATATAGGGTAAGCTCACCTCACTATCCAGAAGGTAAGGCTAGCAGGAACAATGCAACTCTCCAAATAAGCACCATTTTGCTGAAATCCATGAATGCATGAAACCAAACGAATGGGCTTGGCTTCTCAACCCCTAGGGAAATGAGAATACAAGGAACCAAACGAGTGGCTCTTTTGGCACGAGAGGTTGCATTGCCACGCGCAGCTTCCGTAGAGCCATGATCTCGAGGTGTGAGTAAAAGGCACGAGCAACCAAACATACCCTAAGGGTGTCTTTCGTTGAGTAAAATCATGGAGACAAAAGGGCGATATTTCGGCGCTAATAGCGCGCTATTGCTTATCTGCAGACATCGCGTCAAATTTTAGCAATTTTACTCGCCATGGCGCTAATTTCGAAATAGCATGCTATATCGCGCTAAAACGTCACAGCATTAGCAAAAAATAGCGCGCTATTTTTTTCTACCATGTTAAAATGTTGATGTTATGCTTGTAGACGTCAATGCAATGTTGTTACCTCGTGGGATGTTGATGTTAAAATTTCTTAAGATTGGAAAACTATTTTGTATGTGGTTATGAAAGTATTGTTCTAACAATTTTTTAGAATATATTTTTTATTCTTGCTGAAATCTTTTATTTTTAGGCTATATCTTGTATTATTTTTAAGACACTATTTTAAACTATAGCACGTGATTAACACACTAGCATTTATAGCGTTTGGAGGAGGCTAGCGCTATATTTTTAGCACGCTATTTTTTTCATTGAGTAAAATACATCTATGGTACTTAAACTATACCTAAAATAAATACGATCATCCACGTTTTGGCTACACAACATACGATATCTAAATACGGCTTAATGGTTATCTAGGATACTGACTAGAGATCGGGGGCATGAGCCATACAGGGATGCCGTGGAGTCTTGGACGATGTCATTTTTCAAGTTAGTCCTCTTATTCTTTATTAGTCAAAAATAGCCTCTATGGATGGTTAGAGGGCTGACGGATGATGTCCACCACTTGCCAGGTTGGCGAAAACATCGCTCTACGGTGACCCAATGACCTAGATGAACACTACGCCGTATTTAGGTACCATATGTAGAGTATTCGAAAGGTGAGTGACCATAATAATTTTAGGTGTCAACTTTAAATACCGTGGGTGTATTTTACTGTTATTTGTTGGTGCCGGATGATCATTTCTGGTGACGATCATCTCGAGACATGGTGTGCAAAGACACGGAGCTTGTTTTCCCTGAGGACCTCTGATCTTAATTTCAGACACCGGAAGTCCAAGCATCCTTGTTGTTGGATGGCAAGATGAGCGTTGGCGTAATGCAGGGATTTCAACCACGTCGTGGTGTCCACCTAGCCCCTAACAATACTTGGATGGACGTTGATTTGCATAGGAAATTCGGGGTACCGCCATACCTCGCATGGTCGGTTTCCTCCGAGCAACTGAAAACGATACATTTTGTAGCGGCTGGTTGACCTGAAGTCGGCCTGGACGGCCGTAGTATGGCAAGGTGAGCGTTGGCACAGTGCAGCGACTTCAACCATGTACTAGTCTAGAGCATTGAAAGGACGAGTTTATAAGTGAGGATTTGCATATAAGCGAGTGAATGTGCTGCCATGCCTCCCATGCGCTGTTTGCACTGCTTCTTGAAAGCACACCTGCGCACGATACATTCTTGACCTGAAGTCGGCGTGGACGGCCGTAGTATGCGGGGGTGCCCATGCAGCTGATGGACACTACTCGCAGAGCTGCATCCAGTATGGCACCGGACAAGCATGAGGTCAAGTGCAATGAAGGACGATAATAGGCAACGCCCAAATCCAACTGTACCGCCGGCCTTAATTTACACGACCTAACGTAAACCTCTTTTGTAAATTTGGGACCTGTCCTTTTGTAGTAAGTAGGATGGAACTAGAAGAAAGAAGCAGTTGAAGGCAGCGACGTACACCGCACGATCGTGGCATTGCCGATGGACAGCCCGTCGTTGCCGGACGGGGAGGCCGGTTGGTGAGGCCATGTGGCATGGTCGTCAGGTCATGTCCGTTTTAGCTTAACCAACACGACATAGAGAGCCCTAGTATTAATATGTGTGTCGTGCGTGAGTACAAACCGCGCAATTTCTACAGCGCCATTTCGGTGAATACTCTCGGCCAGGGCAGGCCCCGAGGGGGTGGGACCAAGGTGTCAAGTGGAAATTTATTTTTTGATCTAAATTTCACTTGCTACTATTTATAATACTTCGGGAGCTAATAAAACTATTTTGGTAAAATTCAATTCTCTCAAAGGGGGGCTCATGTCCAGGCCAATATGCTTCTTTTGTGCCACACCATTAGAGAAGGAGAGATCGGAGCTTCCGAGGAGGATTTCTCTCCTACAGTTGAGGGAGACAAGAAAAAACAATGCGTGGCGATCACGCGAGCGATGCGGAGAGCCCCGGCGGCGCCTCCCCTCCGACACCATCCAGTCCCTCCCCTCCCCTCGCCGCTGCCAGGGGGCGTCGCCGGGCGAAGCCCGTGTGCGCCGGCGGCTACGGGCCCCCTCTCCCCCCTCTCACGGTGGCGGCGGCGTGGGACCCCATGGCCGCTAAGGGCGATGTGCTGCTCGTAGGGCAAGACGGCGCGGTGGCTACATGGTCCAGTCCTCCCATCCCGTCGGCGGCTCGAGCTTGGTTCCCGGCTTCGTGGTCCAGTCCTCCCGTCCCCGGGGGCGCGAGCTTAGTTCCCGGCGAGCGGACAGCGGGCAACAACATCTGCGTACAGGTCCTCTTGGCGGCGCGATGGGTCGCTCGACAGGTGGTGCAGGGACTCCCGGCGGCGGCTCTTGCAGGGCCTGATTTGGGCCAGATTGGGCTTGATCTGGGCCAGATTGGGCCCGATCTGGGCCATACGGGCGCTGGCCAGGGCCCTCGGTCACCGGACGGGGCAGGTGCCCCTCCTAGTTGCGGGGCGAACGGGACACGGATCTGGGCCGGGCGGGCTTAGATCTGGTGGTCGCCCGACAAACCTGCTCGGGATGACCCGTGGGCGGCAAGTAGGTGTCGTGTTCACCATGCTTGTCCCTATTCGCCCGTGCGGGACCAAGTGGTGATCCTCAGACCGACGGCGGTCCGGTAGTCCCGGGTGGTCACGATGGCGATGGCGCTACTACTTGGCGGCGGGGATCAGCGGTGGCAGCGGATCTACTGGGGCATAGAGGAGTAGGGACTCGCGCTAGGGTTGGCGGCGACGGAAATCCCCTTGCTGCAGTGTGGCAGCGGGGCTTCACGAGCCCAGGTGGGCTCAATAGGGCCAGAGAGGGCCTGGTTTGCCCTTGCCGCTACATTCGGTCGGCTATCGCCCTTCGGCGTTGGAGGTAGTTCTCTCCTGCGGGTTACTGTACCGTCAACCCCCACCGCAGTTTCTCCTCTTCGGTCGTACCAGCCTCCCACTGTGGGTCGCGGTGAGACGGCGACGTTGACTGCAAAACCGTGATGGCGTGTGCTGGTGGGCGATGAGTTTGGTGGAGCAATTCGAAGCGTCTGGGTGTGTGGTTTTTTGAGGGGTCGGGAGAAATCCTTGTCGTCTTGACACCGACGTGGTCACGCCTGCGGGTGTAGCCGTCCTTCCTGAAGGGCGTCGGGTGAATCTCTTCTCCACCTCCCGTAGCGTATCGGGGGAAACCCTAGGACCAGTCCGGGCAGTAGCGTCGTTGTCGTCGTTTTCCTTCTTGAAGGTGTTGCTTGATACGCGATGTTCTGGAGCGCTAGGAGCGTGGTGGTATTTCTTCGGAGGACGCAGCGGTTCCGGGTCATGCTCGTTTTTGTGAAGCCACTGTTGTCGGCTTTCTTTTCTCTTCTTTTTCTTTTTCATTTTCTCTGTTATTTGCTTGGACGTTATGTTGTCTGCCCAGCAGCTGTCTCAACCGTTGATATATTAATATAGTTGGGCTATGCCTATTTCGAGAAGTTGAGGGAGACAAAGACAACCGTTAGGTTAGGATTCTAGCGAACCATTCTAGATCTTGGGCCCTTTTTTACTTTGGTTCGATGGGCCTTATTCACTTGAGATTTCGAATCACCGACTCCATCGATCGAGAAAGTGGGCAGCAGGCACGAGTAGATTGACTAATAGCAACGGCGAATCCACGCTCGACCCGGCTCTTTTGTCCTTTTGTTCGAAGAAGGGAGATCATGTGCTAGTCTGCTAGCTTCGTCCTTTTCACCTTTTATTAGAAGGATTTACCCGGAAAAATCATACAAAGGGATTAAATGGGTTGGGGCCCATGGCTAGACCATGATTGGAATGTGGAACTGACACAGGATATGTAAGACCGTCACAATGAGTAGTATAATGCATATGGTATTAGTGTATGATATTAGTCTATAATGCATGATATTATGTAACAATATCATGATCTAATCTGAATTGTAAAAAATCTTAATGTAAATTTGTATTTAAGATTTATTTGATATTTTTTTATATGCTACAATACGGTATCTACCTGTGATACTACCATGCTCTCTTTTATCATTAATTGCAGTGACACATTTTGCATGCATGTAATGCATGATACTCCCTCTGTTTGGGATTATAAGTCCCGCGCGGATAACTAGGTTGTCAATTTAGACAACAAAATATAAATAGTATAGCATAAAAATTATACCATTAGAAACTTTAGAGATTATATTTTATAATGTTATAATTTTTGTGATATATAAGTTATATTTTGTTGGTTAAATTAACAACCTAGGTATGCGCGTAGGACCTATAATCCCGAACAGAGGAAGTACCACCTACTCCCTCTGTTTCTAAATATAGGATGTTTTAGGTTTATGAAGCAAATGTATCTAGACTACTTTATATATATATAGGTTCACTCAGGTTCGGAGTTAATCTAGACACTAAAAAAAGTCTACATACATTTTCTTCACAAACCTAAAACATCTTATATTTTAAAACGGAGGGAGTATAATACACCCATTGTGAGTAGTATAAGATAGATTTTCCTGCTCAGTTAAAAAATCGATGCATTTATTTTCTCATCGAGTATTGATTTCTCTAATAGGCAAAGCAGGAATTGCATTGATTTCTCGTTTATTTGATAAAATATTTCTCAAATTGTTTATTAGTATAGCTTCGTAGTTCATTGTCAACACCTGGATTTTTAATCCCAGATGCCTGTTATGCCATACATCGCAATCCTATGATTACCATTTTTACGAGACATGACAGATTGGATATAACAGTACATCATCCATTACAAACCATACATAAGGTCTTACAACAAATAAAGGATCACATGACCCAGTCTTAGTACAATCAAAGCAGCGGAATAATATAATAATGATAGCGTGGGCGAAGCTCCATCTTCATGGTCACAGGAAATGCTGATGATGGGAGATGATCCTAGTTGTCGTAAATTTCCTGTGGTCCATCCTCCTGATAGTCCTCTTCATAGTCTGGCCATGGGAATAGTCAGGGACAAAACCATGAGTACTCTTTAAGTACTCGCAAACTAAGACTAACAAGTGAAGTGGTTTTGAGTAGGAAATACTAGGCTCTAGGTTGTTTTACAAAAAGCCAGATTTACCTTAACTGAGTTCAGAAGCAAAGAAGGCTAGTTTAAAGTTTTATAACACCTAAGTGGGTGAAGGGTTTCGCAGCATAGTAAATCAAAAAAATTCTACGGATGCGAACGGGAAAGTCAAGATCTAATCTAGGAGATGCAATCAACGAGAGGGATAGATGAGATCTTCATACCCTTAAAGAAATCGCACAGTGGAAATGTTCAACAAAATGTGGGTGATGTAGTCGAACTAGCCTTCTCCTCCTCGCGATCCGATCCGATCCAACGCCGCAAGTGGCGACGCCTCCGAGAGATGCACACGTACGGCACCGCGTCGTCTCCTCCTTCCTCGGTCCAGCAAGTGGGGTGGAGAGATAGATTGGATCTACAGCACGACGGCGTGGTGCAATGGTGGACAGTTTCTGCGGCAGGGCTTCGCCTACACGCAGTCGGGAGAGAGAGAGAGAGAGAGAGAGAGAGAGAGAGAGAGGTAGGGCAGCAGCTGGCGGCTAGGGTTTTGGGGTGAGGGTAGGGTGCGCCCCTGCCTACCTTATATAGGGGGCTGGCCGGCCCCCTTGCCCCCTCCTCCAAGCCCTAGGGCGGCGGCCCCAAGGGTGGAGTGGGGGCAAGTCTTCCTCCCCCCTTCTAGAAGGTCCCCTAGGGTTTCCCCTAGGGTTTTGGCCGGCTGGGCCTATGGGGCCTTGTGCCCCTGGCCCAATGCGGCCAGGGAACTCCCTCGTAGGCCCACACACCCCTCCGACAAGTGGGGCCACGTTGGTCCCACTCCGGAAGCTTCTAGAACCTTCCGGTACAATACCGAACATTCCGAAACAATTCCGAAATCCAAAAACTGCTTTCCTTTATATGAATCATATTCTCCAGAAAATTCCGGAACCTCTCGTGATGTCCTGGATCTCATCCGAGACTCCGAACAAAAACTCATAAACCAATTATCCATTCTATCCTAGCGTCGAGGCACGTTAAGTGTGTGATCCTACGGGTTCGAGAATATGCAGACATGATCTTCTATCAATAATTAACAGCGGGATCTGGAAACCCATATTGACTCCCACATATTCATCGATGATCATATCGGATGAACCACGATGCCAGGATTCAATTAATCCCATATATATATATATATATATATATATATATATATATATTCCCTTCGTCACGCGATATTTTACTTGCCCGAGATTCGATCGTTGGTATCGGCATACCTAGTTCAATCTCGTTCATAGCAAGTACTTTACTCGTTCCGTAATCCGATATCACTTTATGATTAACTCCTTAACCACAAGCTTGCAAGCGGTGTTGATATCGATTACCGAGTGGGCCCGAAGTATATCTCTCCGACTCGGGAGGGACAAATCCCATCTCGATATATACAACCCAACAAGTACTTTCCGATCACCTGAGAGACACCTTTATGATCACCCTCTCATAGGATGACGTTTGATGACCTCAAATCTTTCTTCCGATACCAGGGAGTTGCATTATCTCATGGTCTAAGGAATACAATATTTGACATAAGAAAAAGCTTCGCAAAGATGAACACGATGACACGATCTAATTGCTCTGCTTGTTTTGGGTATGTCCATCATATCATTCTCCTAATGACATGATCTCATTATTAATCGATAACTCATGTTTATGGTTAGGAAACCTTAACCATCATTAATCAATGAGCTAGTCCATAGAGGCGTACTAGGGACACGGTGTTGTTCATAAACCACACAAGTATCAAAGTTTCCGCTTAATACAATTCTAGCATGGAATATAAACTTTATCATGAACAAGAATTATAACAATAATATCTTTATTATTGCCTCTAGGGCATAATTCCAACAGTCTCCCACTTGCACTAGAGTCAATAATCTAGTTTACATCTGGCAACAATCTAACACCCATGGCATTAAGGTGCTGATCATGTTTTGCTCGTGGAAGAGCTTTAGTCAACGGATCTACGACATTCAGATCTGTATGTACTTTGCTAATCTTCAGATCTCCATCTGATATATAATCTTGAATTATATGAAACTTGCGGTTGATGTGCTTGGTCTTCGGATGATATCTTGGTTCCTTAGATAGTGCTATGGCACCAGTGTGTCACACAATATCTCCAGTGGGTCCAAGGCACTTGGAACCACACCAAGCTCAAGGATGAAGTTCCTGATCCAAACTCCTTCACTTGACGCTTCTGCAACAGCCATGTACCGCTTCTATTGTAGATCCCGCGATCACGCTTTTCTTGCAGCTTGTCCAGCTCACAGCTCCTCCATTCAAAATATAAACGTATCATGTCTGAGATTTAGAATCATCCTTGTCAGTGTCAAAACTAGCATCGACGTAACCTTTTACGACGAGATGCTCATCACCTCCATAGACCAAGAAGATTTCTTTAGTCCTATTTAAATACTTTAGGATGTTCTTTACGGCTGTCCAGTGTTCCACTCCTAGATCACTTTGGTATCTGCTCGTCAAACTAAGAGCATTGGACACATCCGGTCTAGTACACAGCATGGCATACATGATAGAACCTATGGCCGAGGCATATGGCACTTTGCTCATAGTTTCTCTATCGTTTACAGTAGCTGGACACTGAGCCTTGCTTAATATCTTACCTGACAACATGGGCACTGAACCTTTCTTTGCCTTATCCATTCTGAACCTTTTCAGAACTTTGTCTAGGTATGTACTTTGGCTTAAAGCTATTAGGCGTCTTTGTCCATCTCTATAGATTTTGATGCCTAATATATAAGCAGCTTCTCCTAGGTCTTTCATTGAAAAACATTTGTTCAAATAACTCTTCACATTGTTAAGCATATCAATGTCATTTCCAATAATCAATATGTCATCCACATATAGTACCAAAAATGTCACTGAGCTCCCACTCACTTTCTTGTAGATACAATCTTCGTAGCAATTTGGAACAAATCCAAAGCTCTTGATCACTTTAGTCCATAAATGGAACACTGAAGTTTGCACACCTTATCAGCATCCTTAGGATCGACAAAACCTTCGGGCTGCATCATATACAACTCTTCATCAATGTTGCCATTGAGGAACACAGTCTTGACATCCATCTGCCATATTTCATAATCATGAAACGCAGCAATTGCTAATAAAATCCGAATGGACTTGAACATCGCTACGAGAGAGAAAGTCTCATTGTATTCAACACCTTGAACTTGTCGAAAACCTTTCGCGACAAGTCGAGATTTATAGACAGTAATATTACCATCTGCGTCCGTTTTCTTCTTGAAAATCCATTTGCACTCAACGGCCTTTCGGTCGCTAGGAGGGTCCACCAAAGTCCATACTTGGTTTTCGCTCATGGATCCCAATTCGGATTTCATGGCCTCTAGCCATTTCTCAGAGTCTGGGATCATCATTGCTTCCTCATAGTTCGCAGGTTCACTGTTGTCTACCAACAAGACAGTTAAGACAGGGTTGTCGTACCACTCAGGAGGGGCACATGACCTTGTCGACCTGCAACGTTCAGCAGTAGCATCATCCGAAGTTTCATGATCCTCATCATTAGCTTCCTCTCTTGTTGGTGCAGACGACACTGGAACAATTTCAGGTGATGCGCTACTCTCCAACTCGAGAGAAGGTTCAATAACCTCGTCTAGCTCTACCTTCCTCCCACTCACTTCTTTCGAGATAAACTCCTTCTCAAGAAAGGATCCGTTCTTTGCAACAAACACTTTGCCTTCGGATCTGTGGTAGAAGGTATACCAAATCGTTTCCTTAGGGTATCCTATGAAGACGCATTTCTCCGCTTTGGGTTCGAGCTTGTCCGGCATCAACTTATTGACGTAAGCTTCGCATCCCCAAACTTTAAGAAACAACAACTTAGGTTTAGCACCAAACCATAGTTCATATGGTGTCGTCTCAATGGATTTAGATGTTGCCCTATTTAAAGTGAATGCAACGGTTTCTAATTCATAACCCCAAAATGATAACGACAAATCTGTAAGAGACATCATTGATCGCACCATATCTAATAGAGTTCTATTCCAACGTTCAGACACACCATTGCGCTGTGGTGTTCCGGGTGGCGTGAGTTGCGAAACGATTCCGCTTGCTTTAAGATGCGTGAGAAAATCATAACTCAAATATTCACCTCCACGATCGGATCATAGAAATTTAATTTTCCTGTTACGATGGCTTTCCACTTCGTTCTGAAATTCTTTGAACTTTTCAAACATTTCAGATTTATGTTTCATTAAATAGATATACCCATATATACTTAAATCATCAGTAAAAGTGAGAAAATAGCGATATCCACCGCGCGTCGAAACACTCATTGGTCCGCATACATTGGTATGTATGATTTCCAACAAGTCCGTTGCTCGCTCCATTATTCCAAAGAACGGGGTTTTGATCATCTTGCCCATGAGGCACGGCTCGCACGTGTCAAATGATTCAAAATCAAGAGACTCCAAAAGTCCATCAGAATGGAGTTTATTCATGCGTTTTACACCAATATGACCTAGACGGTAGTGCCACAAATAAGTTGAATTATCACTATCTACTTTGCATCTCTTAGCCTCAATGTTATGGATGTGTGTTTCATTGCTTTCGAGATTCAGAAGAAATAAACCATTCACAGCAGGTGCATGACCATAAAAGATGTTACTCATATAAATAGAACAACCATTATTCTCCGATTTAAATGAATAACCGTCTTGCAATAAACACGATCCATATATAATGTTCATGCTCAATGCAGGCACATAATAACACTTATTAAGGTTTAAAACTAATCCCGAAGGTAAAACTAAGGAGAGCGTGCCGACGGCCATCACATCAACTCTTGATCCATTGCCAACGCGCATCGTCACCTCATCCCTTGCTAGCCGCCGTCTATTCCATAGCTTCTGTTTCGAGTTACAAATATTAGCAACCGAACCAGTATCAAATACCCAGGCACTACAACAAGCGCTAGTAAGGTAAACATCAATAACATGTATATCAAATATACCTTTAATGGTGTCAGCCTTCTTGTCCGCTAAGTACTTCGGACAGTTGCGCTTACATTGACCCTTGTACTTGCAATAGAAGCACTCAGTGTCCGTCTTAGGTCCAGACTTGAGCTTCTTCTCAGCAGGGGCAACGCGCTTGCCGCTACCTTTCTTGAAGGACTTCTTTGCACCCTTACCTTTCTTAAAGCTAGGGGCTTATTGACCATCAACACATGATATCTTTCTTGATATCCACCTCCGCAGCTTTCAGCTTAGCGAAGAGCTCAGTGATCGTATCAGTGGAACCAATCTGATTGTGAGTAACTACAAAATCTTTGTAGCTAGGAGGGAGTGATTGCATAATTCTGTCAATCTTGAGATCTTCTGGAATCTTGTAGTCCAGTTGCTCAAGACGTTGAGTGTATCCTGACATCTTAATGGCGTGCTCACTAACGGAAGTCCCTTCCTCCATCTTGCAGTTAAAGAATTTCTCAGAGATCTCATATCTCTCAGAACGGGCCTGAGTCTGAAACATGGTTTTCAGTTCCTCAAGAATCTCAAAGGGCCCGACGAACTCCTCAAAACGATTTTGAAGGTCCGATTCCATAGCAAACAACATGGTGCTCTTGATCACACCATAATCATCTTTGCGCGACTGATAAACAACTTTTTCATCAGCCGGCGCATCTATGGCAGGGGTGTCACCTAGCGCTTTCTCAAGGACATAGTCCTTTTGTCCGCCAGCGAGAATGATTCTCAGATTGCGGAACCAGTTGGTGAAGTTAGACCCATTGTTCTTAAGCTTTCTTTCTCAGCAAAAATGTTGAAGTTGAAGTTGGACTTAGCCATTTGATCTAAAAAAATTGCAAGTACAATTTAGACTATGTCCATGATAACTAGTTCAAATTAATCAAATTACTAGATGAACTCCCACTAAATTCAACATCCCTCAAGTTGTTTAGTGAACATGATCCAAATTGACCACACCTAATCCGATCTTCACGAGAAGAGATGTGGTTTCAATGGTGGACAACAAAGTGTCGACCATATCATTCATATGACTCATGCTTAACCTTTCGGTTCGTGTGTTCCGAGGCCATGTCTGTACATGCTAGGCTCGTCAAGTCAAACCCAAGTATTTCCGCGTGTGCAAAAATGGCTTGCACCCGTTGTATGTGAATGTAGAGTTTATAGCACCCGATCATCACGTGGTGCTTGAACACGACGAACTTTCGCAACGGTGCATACATGGGGAGAACACAATTTTATCCTGATCTTTAAGTGAGGAATCATCTTATAATGCTACCGTAGCGATCTAAGCATAATAAGATACATAAAAGGATAAACATCACATGCGTATAATTTTATGTGACATGGTATAGCCAATCTCCGCGCAATGATCTCCATCTTGTGCGTGCCAGCATGATCTCCATCACTCCACCATGATTTCCTCCACCACGAATAGCAGCTACAACTATTGCTAACTACTTAGCGATAAAGTAAAGCTATTACATGGCGTATAAGAAGTTGACACACAGGTCATACACAATTATAAAGACAACCATATGGCTCCTGCCGGTTGCGTACTCATCGACATGCAAGTCATGAAATATTACAAAACATGATCATTGCATACAACATACACATCATATCTTGGGCCATACCATATCACAGAAACACTCCCTGCAAAAACAAGTTAGACGCCTCTACTTTGTTGTTGCATGTTTTACGTGGCTTATGGGAGTAACAAGCTAAGAACGATTCTTACCTACGAAAAGCCACAAGGTGATATTATGGTTGCCAACATCCGGTGTAAATACCATGACAACTATAGTGATAAAAACTGGCATCCACCAGCCGCATGTGTGGAACAAGCCATAGGTCAAGTGCGGAGCCGGTCTCGTGAACGAGGTCGCGTAAAGTTGGACTGGACCGCTTCGATCTCACTATCCCGCGTCATAAGAAGTACACAACAAGAGGCTTGCAACAGAAAACATCAACGCCCGCAACAAGCATGTTGCGTTCTACTCATGAAACACATCTACGCATAGATCTAGCTCTGATACCACTGAAGGGTTTCGCAGCATAGTAAATCAAAAAAAATCTACGGATGCGAACGAGAAAGCTAAGATCTAATCTAGGAGATGCAATCAACGAGAGGGATAGATGAGATCTTCATACCCTTAAAGAAATCGCACAGTGGAAATGTTCAACAGACCGTGGGTGATGTAGTCGAACTAGCCTTCTCCTCCTCGTGATCTGATCCGATCCAACGCCGCAAGTGGCGACGCCTCCGAGAGATGCACACATACGGCACCGCGATGTCTCCTCCTTCCTCGGTCCATCAAGTGGGGTGGAGAGATAGATTGGATCTACAGCACGACGGCGTGGTGCAATGGTGGAGAGTTTCTGCGGCAGGGCTTCGCCTACACGCAGTTAGGAGAGAGAGAGAGAGGTAGGGCAGCAGCTGGCGGATAGGGTTTTGGGGTGAGGGTAGGGTGTGCCCCCTGCCCACCTTATATAGGGGGATGGCCAGCCCCCTTGCCCCCTCCTCCAAGCCCTAGGGCGGCGGCCCCAAGGGTGGAGTGGGGGACAAGTCTTCCTCCCCCCCTTCTAGAAGGTCCCCTAGGGTTTCCCCTAGGGTTTTGGCCGGCTGGGCCTATGGGGCCTTGTGCCCCTGGCCCAATGCATCCAGGGAACTCCCTCGTAGGCCCACACACCCCTCCGACAAGTGGGGCCACGTTGGTCCCACTCCGGAAGCTTCTAGAACCTTCCGGTACAATACCAAACATTCCGAAACAATTCCGAAATCCAAAAACTGCTTTCCTTTATATGAATCTTATTCTCCGGACCATTCCGGAACCTCTCGTGATGTCCTGGATCTCATCCGAGAATCCGAACAAAAACTCATAAACCAATTATCCATTCTATCCTAGCGTCGAGGCACGTTAAGTGTGTGACCCTACGGGTTCGAGAATATGCAGACATGATCTTCTATCAATAATAAAAAGCGGGATCTGGAAACCCATATTGACTCCCACATATTCATCGATGATCATATCGGATCAACCACGATGCCTCAATTAATCCCATATATATATATTCTCTTCGTCACGCGATATTTTACTTGCCCGAGATTCGATCGTTGGTATCGGCATTCCTAGTTCAATCTCGTTCACAGCAAGTACTTTACTCGTTCCGTAATCCGATATCACTTTGTGATTAACTCCTTAACCACGAGCTTGCAAGCGGTGTTGATATCGATTACCGAGTGGGCCCGAAGTATATCTCTCCGACTCGGGAGGGACAAATCCCATCTCGATACATACAACCCAACAAGTACTTTCCGATCACCTGAGAGACACCTTTATGATCACCCTCTCATAGTATGAAGTTTGATGACCTCAGAGCTTTCTTTTGATACCAGGGAGTTGCATTATCTCATGGTCTAAGGAATACAATATTTGACATAAGAAAAAGCTTCGCAAAGATGAACACGATGACACGATCTAATTGCTCTGCTTGTTTTGGGTATGTCCATCATATCATTCTCCTAATGACATGATCTCATTATTAATCGACAACTCATGTCTATGGTTAGGAAACCTTTACCATCATTAATCAATGAGCTAGTCCATAGAGGCGTACTAGGGACACGGTGTTGTTCATAAACCACACAAGTATCAAAGTTCTGCTTAATACAATTCTAGCATGGAATATAAACTTTATCATGAACAAGAATTATAACAATAACATCTTTATTATTGCCTCTAGGGCATAATTCCAATAGTGGGAATTTAGCTTTCACTTTCACAACCCTTTTGTGGTCAAGTCAAAGTCATGATTCATTTCACAAGTCATTTTGAAAACATCTGACGATGGAACAGTATGGCCAGTCCAATTGTCCATAGCCCTGGACGCGGCTATTCTAATAGTTTGACACTGCAGAGGTCGTACACTTTTACCACAATATTCGATACATCTGTCATGAACAATCCTGAATTCACTATACTCAGTATGCGGATAATCAATCCTAACCTTTCAATTACACGCCCTAGTATAGGCACCTCTCCTATAAGTTTGGCCTCCCAACCATGACCATCTGTCATCTTGGGAACTACATTTAGCCTCATCTCAAACCTCGGCCGCAAGGGAACCCATACTAAGGTATATAAATTTTCAGTCAAGCCCTACCCAATTTCGGGTATTGTGGTTGTACGGTAAAAATTGGAATGGTATCGCATCCAGATAACCATCAGTTTTATAAAGGGCTAAGGCTCATGCCTCAATATTTTCATCACCAAAATCATCTGGTGTTCGAGAACACATGTCAAAACATTTCAGTAGAATGACTCATCGTTCTAAGGTTTTCATAACCATTTTCACCAAGTATTCCCATCTAAAGTGACCAAGTTTTATGCTTAGCACTAGCCACTACAAATTGGGGTAAAACTAATGAGGGGTGATAATCAAGTGTGACTATCTAAGTTCAATCTCATGCCTCAGGATGACATCAAGATTTATCTAACTTCGGCAAAGTTTTATGCTCTTTATGCTACCTTTTAATATTTTTCTAAAATCTACAATTCACTAAGTAAGCACAAATAAAAAGCTTGGATAAAGAAATAAAATAACTAAGCTTGCAAGTAAAACTGGGATTGGGTAACATAAGGTGGTATAATGACACATGTCTAAGGCATCTATTTGGCATAGTTATCTTTCAAGGGTTAACTTGCAAAGTTAACTTGCATTGTGAATCTTGCTTAGTTAGTAGCTTGACTTGTGTAGTGTACACCCTCAGAATCGGCCCTATGCAAGTTTCAGCGCTTCCCGCCAAACCCGCATAGAGACGATTCAAAGGTGCCCACCAGGCACTTGCGTGCGGGTGGAAAACGAAGTAATAACATTACACAACAGTCCTCGATGGGACCCACAGAACAGATATATATACAACACGACTCCATGAGTCAAGAATACAAATATAATATACAAAGATCCAAATCACCTTGAAAACGATAGGCGTCCGACGGACAAGATGCAAATGGGGCTAAGAGCCACGAAGAATAACCAATGGCGTCCATAACCCTGCCCCAAGCGGAAGGGTAACCACCTAACGACGTCGATCTCAAAACCTGCTTAAACAAAAGGGTGCCGACAAAGGGCAAAGGAAAAAGAGAGAGAGGTCGATCGAGGCCAAGACAGCGAGGCTAGAATTCGCGGTCCTCGCCTACATAGGTATGGTGGATCAAGCGGCAAGATGCACTAAACAACCTATAGAGACTCGATACAACTAGCGGCTATCAGAGAGGGGTAAGAACGACCTATTCGGAACCAACCTGATGCTACCACCAAACATACCCATCCTGGTGTTTCCCCCTCGAGACCAAACGAGGAAGTCAACCGAGGAACTCACACCGTTGGCAGTTTTATTCATTCCGTTATAGTTGCGGCAATTACTAGTCAAATATAGATAGTCATCCTGATAGAATAAGCAGTGGGCACTTTTAGTTAACCATTCCGTTGTAGTTGCAACACTTACTAGTCAGATACAATTAGCATGAGATATCCCGAAACCCAGCAGTTGTTGGCACCTTTATTTAGCCATTCCGTTGTAGTTGCAATACTTACTAGTCAGATACAATGGTCGCAAGCGACAACCCAAACAAGCAATTGTTGGCAGTTTTATTTAGCCATTCCATTATAGTGAAGCTGATTACTAGTCATTATAAAGTCAAATTTATAGCACTACTTTAGTTATAGTTATCTATGATCGAGAATCATGCTCCAAGTCGTCCATAACATGGACACGGCTTTCAGAAAGTTTTACCCTGCAGGGGTGCACAAATAGCAACACACACTCGATCAACCTCGGAAAAACCAAATCAAAACCCAACGAGGCCTTCACGACAAAGCAATCACATGATCCAGAAATATTTCAGGGGGCCACCCCATTGAGTACACCCGCAACGAAGTTAGCTGACTCCGATACGAACTCAAGGTTTGCGCCAGTGGTTGTAAACGACTGGGAACCCGAAAATGTGACTGGGCTTGTCGATACCGCGAAAACACTCCGCTTACCTAAACAGTATAGGTTCTCCTCGCACAATCGTAATAAAGCAGTAAAGCATGGCATAAGTACAGGATAGTAAATAAAACCTCAAACTAGTTTGTGGCCCCAAGAAATAAGAATGAATCAAGCTCTGGCTCAGGGGGTCCCATAATCCTCCCGGATGTGGATAGCGCGAATATTCAAGGAACATGTATCAAGTACTCGGGGTCCTACGGGACACAAGTGGACGGTTAAAAACCAAATAACATCTATTGCCCACCTGTGCCTCTGCATTTACCTACTTCAATTTTAGTTATTAAACAATAATTAAAGTTATGATCATCTCCAACATTAAACATGCGGCAACACTCCAACAATTGTGGTACTTGACGACACGCAACGGCACTTGAGCAAGCGACTACGACGTGCAAGTCCAACTATCTACCAAACAACAGGTAATAGGATGTGTCCAAGGCAATATACGACTGCAAGGGATGTTAGATGCGAAAACTAGAGCATCGCATAACACGATAGCAATAGATCAACAGGAGGAATAAATACTATAAAAGTAAGATAGGTAGAAAGGGAGATGCTCTTTGAAAACATTGTCGAGGTTAGGCGGCCAAGATCGGTAAGCTCACATCAACTCAACGGCCCAATCCGCGAAGAAGAAAAACACTAGAAGACACACCGGATGCACTATTTAATACTACGGCAAAAGATCGGGCATGATGCATGTATGATGTATGACATGGCAAGGTGCGATGCGATTAGGCAATATTAAGCGAAACCGGGGTCCCGACATTTAATTAAACGGTTCAAGTTGTTTAGATAACCCGCAATTTAAATGTTGTTTTAACATGGCAAAAGATAGCACCGGTTCGCTACACAAATTTAAATGAGGCCAATATAAGGCTAGATTTGCCCGCATATGGATCCCATATTTAATTATAAGGTGAATCGGCATAGTGCCCCCAACCACATGACAATATGAATGCGAGTATGACAATTTAATATGCAACAAGTTTATATATAGCATTTATAAAATAGGGGCTCGGGAAGGTTCACACATCTGGGTTCGGCAGATCTTGGTTTCTGGGGGTTCGGGGTTCGGTCTCAGGGTCTTAACGAGATCGGTCTCGGCAGAAACATTCTCGAACAACGGAGTAGATCTTGTCGCATCCGGGAAGAAGGACTTGGTGTGGCGTCGGGGCGCATCGGACTCGCCCTGGTCGGTGTCGATCTTGTCATCGCGAAGATCTTGTCGTGTCCTCGTGTCAGGTCGGTCTTGGCGTTCGGGGTGAAGAACTTGGCGTTCTGCGTCGGTGTCCTTACCGTCCGTGTTCTCGAGCATCGCATCCGGGAAGGAGTACTTGTCGCACGTGTGGTCTTCGGGTCCGGGGGTCTCGGCGTCCGTGACGAAGATCATGGCATCCGTGTCGAAAGCATCGGGGTTTCCGTGAAGGAGATCTTGGTTTCCACGAAGGGGAGCTTCGGATTCCGACTTTGTGGTCGATGGCAAACTCGGATGGGCACCCGGGGTTCATCGAATCTGCTCGGTACCATTGCCAAGTGTATCGCCCACACAACAACATCTCCACGTGCACTGATCTCCACAGGGTTACCGCTGTAGCAACACACCGCGACTTGGAGGAGCGTACGGAGGCCGCCGGCAGAAAACCCGAGGAGACAAGCCAGGCGGTGAACCGAGGCAGGGGACCCGGCAGCGTCTTTGGCGCGGCAGACGGCAAGCGAGCCCGCAGGAGCCTAGGAGGCGCCACGGGCGGGCTTAAGCGGCGGCAGGCGAGGCTTCGAGGCGGAGGAGGCAGCGGCAGGCGAGCTTGAGACGCAGTGGCGCACGTCTTGGCAGCGTCGGTCGCTACGGCGGAGGGCTCTGCGTCGAAGGAGGGCTCGGGAGGCGGCTTTGGCGGTGGAGCGTGGCGGAGGTGAGCTCGGGTGGCGTGGATAGGGCCTGGCAGGCGCATGGTGGAGAGAGGCGAGGCGAGATGGGCGGTGGCGCAGGCGCCGCTACTGCCGGGAGGCGGACGATGGCGAGTACACCAGGGCGGCTCCGGCGAAGTAGCTTGGTGGCGACGACAAGGAGGAGAGGAACGGGCGGCCGGGCTGCTGGCGGAGCCGAGGGCGTCGGGGTTGGTGGGGAACGGAGCTGAGGGAGGCGGCGCCGAGAGGAGGATGGCCGGGCACGCTGGGAAGAGAGGGCGGGCAGGGGAAGAGAGAGGGAGGGGGGCGAGGTAGGAGGACGCGTCGGTGGGGAGTGGGAGGCAGACAGGTGGGGCCTGGGGTAGTGGGTCAGGCGGGGACGGTGGGACCGGGGTGGAAGGGAGAGAGGTGGAGAAGGTGAGTGTGCTGCGCGTGTGTGAGGGAGTGGTTCCAGGGCAGGCAGTAGGTGGAGGTTGGGATTGGTGAGGTGGCTGGATGGAGTGATGAGGTGGAGGGAACGGTGAGGTGGCAAGCTGTGGTTGGTCGGGGTGAGGTGGAGGGGGCTGGGTAGACTAGGTTTAGGTAGAAAAGGATTTAGGGTTTCTTTAGATGGGCCAGGTGGTAGGTAGTCTGGTCAGGTTGGTCCTCTGGCCTGACTGATCGGACTGCCTCCCCGGACAAAATATTTTATTATTTATTTTATTTGTAAAACATTTTTGTAAATACTCTTTAGACAAATAAAAGATCTGAACAGACTGATGTTTTAATTTGAAATAAATATGGGGGTTATTTGGAAAATAAAACTAGGCGTTTCGACAATAGTTTTTAGACAAACAATGCATGATGATGACGATGCAATGCACAAAAACAACGGGATTTTCTAGTAGTGGTTTTTGCGGGGCGCCACATGTAGTGCAGTGGTTGAAGTTCTCCTCTGCTTCTTCCTCGTAGTATGCTCCTTCCTCTTCGTATCCTTGCTTATTACTAGCGTCTATAAATAAATACAAAGTACATAATCACCAAACAATTATTAACTACTCTAATTAGCACACAAGGGTTCACACTAGATGATCTAGCATCATCACTATTATCACAAAGATTAAGGCAAAGGTTCTATTTATTTTATTTTAGAAAAGTAATTTCTACTCATTAAAAAACTACTTAAGATTTAATATTCTCCAACTAAAACATGGGATCATGTTGACACATGTCATCACCACATATTTCAGTACTTGGTAATGTGATTTAAAGTGGTGTCACAATTTAATAAGGTTTAACCTTTTTACTTTAATTAATTAAAGTGACTAGAAATGCCTATGGGGAATTATTTTATTACTTGTCCATTATTTCTGCAAGTAAACCTATATATTTTTATATATTCATAAAGGTCTTATCAAATGTGATTTTTGAGAGTTGTAATCAACTCAAAAGCATTTATGGTTAATTTTTGAAAAATGTTTGAATGCAGAAAAGTCTCTGCCTTGTTGTTTTTACTATAAGTGATCTACAAATCCAAATGATTTAAATCCAATGGGCTTGTATTAAGAATTTCAATACCTTCCTAGAAAAATTAGTTTCATGCAATTTGGTTCAGTGAAACTCTCTGGATTGAATTTTGAATCAACAGGAAGTACTATGTTTGAAACTAAATTGAAAAACCTAAGTTTGAATTACTGGGTCACGCAGGAACTCTAACTGGGCCGGCCCACTGAGCACAGCGCGCGCGGGATGGTTAAGTGGTTGTTCCCACTCGTCAGTGAGACAGAGATTGGCGAAGGGGTACGGGGCGATTAGGGTCGTAGGATTAGAAGCTAGATCTACGGCTGAGGTTCATCGTCCACGCCTAAATAGTACGCGGCGAGCTCGAACCCTAGCGCGGCCAGTGGGGGTCAGTGGCGGCTCACCGGGGCTCCGGCGATGGTCGGCGATGGGGAGAACGATGAAGTCAATGACGGTGATCCTCCTGGTACCGGTGGCTCCTCTTGGGGCGGTTCTAATCAACGACGCCCTTCTCCTTGAGTAGCGGAATTTTCCGGCGAAATTACGGCCACCTGCTGCCCGCCTTGCTCCGGGGATGAGGTGGGGTGGTTCTAAGAGATAGGGGAGTGGAAGGGTGTGCTAAAATCGAACGAGGAAGGCCTCTATTCATAGTGCAATGAGGTGACCGAAGGGTGCGGGCTGAGCTCGTCGGGGTCGGCTGCACAGCGAGTTAACGACATGGCTGGGGGTAGGGGACGGTGCGCTTCCTCCTGGTGAAGCTCAACGGCATTGTGGCGAGGCGTGGGGTGGTGCGATGCGGTCGGAACATTTCGATGCTCTGGGCGGCTCCGACGGAAGTTTTAATGGTGCACGGGCGGTCCTGGTCGCGCGGCGACGAATGGCCATGTCTAGGCGGTTCCCTGGGCGGTGGTGATCGTGTATGCGAGCGGCGAAGGCGGGGCGCGGTCTGTGCGAGTGTGTCAAGTGCGGCGCTCTGGCGCGCTCTCGGCATGGTTGCAGAGAGACTGGGCGTCCTTGTTCTGGGTGGTCCAGTGGCTGGCAGTGCTTGGTATCTAGACAGGGGGTGGCGGTGGAAGGTGGAGTGCCTGCTAGACAAGGTTGGCGAGGCTAGTGAGGCTCCTAGCTTGCTGTCGACCTTGGGATGGCAGTTTGGGCTTGGCCATGGTCACCATTGATGGCATTGCCAAGTTTAAAGTGAGCTAGGGCTGGTTAAATAAGTTAGATGATCTACCGAGAGTGTAGTGTGATATAGAGAGGAAACAAGTTAGGCACAAACACTGCTCGCTATAGTGTTTGATGTTTTATTTGATTTGTGTTCAGAAGGTGTTTGATGAAATGGCCGCAAGAGATTTGAATTTGAATTTTTGGATGAAACTTGGTGGGTGTACTAGTCACATACTAGGTAGTCTCTGGTTGCTTGGATTTGTCAAGGTGAACTGGTTTGGTGGGGTTTTGAGAAATGATGATCTTCACATATGATATAAATTCAATTTTGAATTGTCATCTGAATAAGGTTGCCAAATGTTTCTGTGGTTTTGCAAAGTGGGCTTGGGTTCACTTTCACTTGGTTTAGCAAGGGGTGAAAATAAATAGATTTGTTTCTGTTTCAAATCTTGGACTAGAAACACTCAAAGTGGCCTAGTGAGCAAGATTGGCAAAAATGACCATTTGCTTGTTTTGTTTGTTTTTGAATTTATCTTCATTTTTTTCTGCTTGGAATTGATTTAGATGATGTTGTTTTCATCTTTAAACCAATACTTTCTATTCACAACAATCAAACAAGCCCATTCATGCATTCATACATTCATCACATACACACATGCATTCATATTGATTTTAGTTAACAAAAGTTTGGTGATTGGAATTTGATAACCTTGATCAATATTTTCAGGATTTTACATACATACATATGTAAATTATTATTATTATAAAGCACCGGATCGAAGATGGGTAATTGCTTCTACTCTTCCACTACTCTCGCAGTGCCTTAAAATAGTCGACTCATCAGAATTAGTAGTACTTAGAATTAGGAAAAATGACAACTGATTAGTTTGTGTGTGTAAAATATTTGCATGTTGCACCTTCACGAATTTCTTTGTTGACAACACTACTTCTCTCGCAGTGCCTTAAAATAGTCGTCTCATCTAAGATTTATGCATCAGGTAGTGAATAAAAAATGAGTTCAATGGCACAAGTTTTTGGGGACTTGGACTTTGTTTAGTTGAATACTATAGTAATCCTTGGTTGTACCTAATTTAATCTTTTGTTGAGCAGGCCTAGATGAGGAGAACCATAAAGGACACCTACATTTATGTTTTTTAACATAAAAGGGGCGCTAGAAACACCTGAAAGGATACAGATGCCGCCTAGAGGGGTGGTGAATAAGCGGTTTAAAACTTTTTCGAGAGTGGCTCAACAAAGGCGGAATTAAACTATCGTTTACTTTGTCAAGCACAAAACCTAGAACAACAAGGGTTCACCTTTGTGCACCAACAACTTATGCTAAGCAAGACAAGTAACTAAATGATACCAAGATATAGACTTCAAGCACGAAGGCTATCAGAAAGTAATATGCATAAGTAAGATCTCGGGTATATAGATAATCGAGGCACGCGGTGACGACGATATTTTACCGAGTTCCTCCCAACATGGAGTACGTCTCATTTGGAGAGGGGTTGATATCAAACCACTAGCTCCACAAAAGGCCTCCCCTATTCTCCTGTGAATCTCACCCCAACGGGATCGATCCACACTTCCACTATCTGTGCACTTGTCGGTGGCAATCCGGAACGTCTCACAAGCTTGGGGCACTTCTCCACAACTCAATTGGAGGCTCCCAACAAACAAGCTTGGGGAAAGCTCCGCAACTATGGAGGCCCTAAGTAATCCTCAAACCTGCAAAACAACCAAACCGTCTAGGGTTCCAAGAATCCAAGAGTAAAAAGCTTCTCAACTTTCACTCAATCGAATCCTCACCGAGAACTCAAACCGATGCACCAAATGCAATGGCAAGAACACAAGAAGTTCTAAAATCCTTCTCTCCCAAATTCCACCAAAGCTACAAAAGCTTATGAGGGAATAAGAGAGGAAGAACAATGGAGGAAATCCACAAAAGACTCCAAGATCTAGATCCCAATATGTTCCCCTCACTTAGAGGAGAGATTGATTGGTGGGGTTATAGATCTAGATCTCCTCTTTAAAATCCCTCAAGTATATGCAAGAATCATAGGAGGTATTGAGAGGGAAGCAAGCTCAAGAGATCAACAATGGTGTCTTAGTTTTAGGGTTCTTGAGGTTGGGGAACTAGCAGCAACCAAGGTAGAAGAAGGGGCCTTTTTATAGGCCCCCTGGAAATGTAGCCGTTGGAAGTCACTTAACCTGGACAGTCCGGTAGAAATTCCCCGGACAGTCCAACCTGGTCGGACACTCCGGATGCAACCAACCGGACACTCTGGCCCAGCACAGATTCCGGCCAGAGTTCGGGTGGAGTCTGAACTGGGACACAGTACGTCTCAAGCGCCTTGATAAATTCTAGGGCCGGACACTCTGGCCCAAATCAGCCGGACATTCCGGCCTAGCAGGACATTCCGGCTGAAAACGGTCGGACATTCCGCCCAAGGCAAACTGACAGAAATAGCAAAACTGAAACGACCATAACTTTTGCATCCGGACTCCGATTTTGATGATCTTAGGCTCGTTTTAAAGAGTACAATAAGCTCGACAAGATCATACAGAAAAAATTATAGTCCAACAAGGGAGGATAGAACCAAATGATGAAAGGTTTGACCTCTCTCAAAAAGACGAATAGGTAAAACCTCCAACATCGAAAACGCAATAGAGGATCCATATGAAATCCGTTTTCGATGAACTTGAACTTGTCATGGAGATTAACACAAGCTCAAAATCTTCTTATGGATAAGAACCAAATAAGAACCAAGAAAGATGATGCGAAGTATGCAAATGTTTGAGCTCTTACCGAGGGATATGATCAAGTTACTCACTCGAGAGCCCCTCTTGATAGTACGGTTACCTAACCTATAAACCGGTCTCCCCAACTAACACCATGAGACTGGTAAGAGAGAAACCCTATCAAGAACATACCTTTGCATTGAGCATATTCCACTTGATCTTGACGATAACGATCTTGTCCACCTCAAGATGGAACAACTTTTTTGATTGCGCTAGCTTGGTGAAGTCTTGCAAATTGCTCCCCCATACTCACTATGGAAGATCCTCTCTTTTAGGCATATATTCACATATACATGATCACCATAACTATGGCAAGCCCCAAGCATATGATCTTCTAGATATGGCACATATTTAGCTTGCACCACATATCTTCTAACTCCATTTGGATGATGTCTTGAAGATACACATGAGGAACTCTATCTTCTTCTTCAAGACACCCTTAATCTTCTTTTCTTTATTCTTCTCCTTCATTTCTTATTTCTTTATTATGTTGGTGTCTTGAAGGTACACAAGAGGTATCACTCCATATATTCTTCAAGACACACTTGCTATAGGCTCAACTCTCCCATGACCAATCTTTGGATCACTCCTTGAACATCTTGGTCATCACTTGATCTTCTTCATTTTCTTATACTTTCAACCTTGACACCACCACATGGTTCAAGCATTGCCAATGGACAATTCCTACAAGTGCAACTTGATACAAGCATTAGTCCATATAGATTGTCATTAATTACTAAAACCATACATGGGGGCCCACATGATCTTTCAGCACCCTTATATATTGTAGCTCAAAAACATTGTACATCGTGAATTACAAAGCCTAGATGTCGAATCAAGTCGATTGCAGCAATCACAGGGCAAGAAAGTCTGTTATGAGCTGAGTTCCTACAAGAACTGATAGGCTCAGATCAACATGGTCTTTTTGCCTGACGAGCACAGTTGTGAGCAACACCGTTTATCTCCCTCACGATGTGAAAGATGGAAGCCAGCATAGGATGTGTTAGGTTCTGAAATTGAATGGATTGACTTCTAATATCCCAAATCATGTTGTGGTCTGCAACTCCAAGAGCTATCGCCGCCTTTGCGAATTTTAAATTGTTTGTGAAGAAAGTTGGCTTTGTGAGCTTCATGGCAGCAGAAAAGTGGGAAGCGAGGACCATCGCATGCGCTTTAGCTTGCAAAGGGGATGACACCTCTTTTTTGGATGCCATGATGAACACATCATTCCTCCCACCATCCTGAAAAGATTCAGCATAATAAATTCCAACTCTAGCTATCGCCAAAGAAGCCCCAGATTGCCTCCTCCAAGATGCATCAACATAGAGCTTTGGTCCTATAAAATAAAAATCAGTGGGAACAGAGATTCCTTGACAATTCTTTGGTGCTTCCTTGGATTGAATTAGTTGCTCAGTCTGAAGCTCATTGAGAAGAGCAAATGTATTAATTGGCACCTGATGCGGATTGATCTCGTCAATGCCCATTGTTATGGACTTGGGTTTTGGAGAAGATGGGGATGATGGAGATCGCGGAACGGTTAGCAAACAAGTAACACGGGACACGAGGTTTACCCAGGTTCAGGCCCCCGGAGGGAAAACCCTACTCCTGCTTGTCTACTCTTGATTACGGCGGAACCGGTGATTACAGGGGTGCGCAGATGCAATCTGGCGTGGAGGTGTGTATGAAAAAGTATGAGGTCAGAGATCTAGGTCGTGACCTCCTGGCCTTTATATAGACTTAGGCAGGTCCCAGGCATAGATCTAGTCGGTTACAGGTTCTAGGGTTTACCCCTTTGAATTTCCTATCTACTCTAGTCTTGCTCTCCAAGGATCCGGAGGCGTCATGGGCCTTGGCCACCCGAAAGTCTTCATGGGCCGGCGTATATTTGCTGTGGGCCTTCCTTGGGCTAGACCATGTATGCTGAGGTCGTGTATCCGCGGGGTATATAGCCCCGAGTGATCAGTCGAATCGTAGATTCGGCTGAGGACTCTTCAATCCTTCGGGTACAACTCTGTCTTTCAAGAGAATGTGTAGGGATTGTTGATGCGTGTGCCTGAATCTCCCGACGGATCAGGGTCAGTTAACTGTCTTAGGACAAAACAACACGATCTTCTTCAGGTTCGAGTCCCTCGACTCGAACCCGGAACATATGCTGGCGTAATTCAACTCAGGCCGTGGAGGAATTACAGGAGTGGAATTCCAGTGAATTTAATTGATGTACCCAACGCGTCCGTCGGGATTTTTCATTGCGCCTGTTGGCACGGGTTTATACTAGCAGAGCGCAGTCATGTGCGTTACTAGGCCATCAGATGATATTTGTAGGTCTTATCTTTGCGTCGCAAACACAACATCCGAATTTTATCACCGCGGAGGTGTTTCGGGTGGCCAAGGAGAATGTTACTCACTTAGCATTAATTGGGGCAGAGTTGCCGAAAAGTTTTTGCGTACTGATCCGAAAGATCGCAGTCGAAGATTTATAGGGTACGCGACCAGCGCTCCCTATGGGAGTAGCCCCCGAGTGTCTGTTCGAGTTGTAGACTCGAGCGGAGACTTTAATTCAGCCGTTGTCCAGTGTCAGGTCCGTAGGACACAAATTTTTTTGGATGCTTAAATCCATCCTCCCTATGGGAGTATCCCCCGAGTCCGTAGTGGAGTCGTTGACTCAACGTAGGACTCGAAGAAACAGTTCAGTGTTGTAGCGTGTTGTTCATTTTTCGGGTGCGCGGCCAGCGCTCCTGATAGGAGTAGCCCCCGAGTAATTAGTCGAATCATAGATTCGAGTGATTACTCTTAGCTTTGAAGCCGAAGAAATTGTGACTGTTGCTAGTATAGCGTTTGATGACGTCAGTGCTGACGATCGGTGACCTCAAGCGTCTGCTGCGCCAGAGATGACTTGACTGGACGAACATGGGTCCCACTTTCTGACCTTGAATTGACCGGTCACGCACGGTGTGGAGATAATTACGGCGTCGCCTCGATTTACGCACATAGTGGACGGTGTGTTAGCGATGGTTCGTTGTGATGCTGACACGTGTATGGCCAGATCCTGCCGTTGGCGTTAGGTCTTCTCGATGGATGGTTATCGTGCATCGTCTTCATCTTTATACTCATTGGGGGAAACATTAGTCTGTTTTCACCGCAGCCATTCTCGTTTCACTGCTCCCTTGTTCTCTGAGAGTTCTTGCTGCGCGCTGGAATATCCTCGGACATTTCCTTCTTCCATCCTACGTTCTCGCCGCCGGTGCCGTCGTACCTCAATGGGGAAGCCGAAGAAGTCTTCTTCTGCGGTTGGTACCAGCGCTGCTGGAGGGAAGAAGAGTGCTGCCGCTACCCGTGTCACCGACGGTGGCTGGCGGCGATCGGAGACGCGGGAGACTCGGATTCAGATGAGCATACGCGCTTGGCTTGCGCTTTGTCGATTTTGCGCTGTGTGAGTGCGTCTCTGGCGTTGTAATCGCGGCTGCGATGACGCGAGCTCTTGTGCCTTCGAGGAAGGTCATGGTCCTCTTCTTCGGATGAAGGAGTGGGGCTGCGGTCGAACCTGACCGTAGGTTTCTTTTTCGGCTCCGTAGGAGCTTCTTGATGGAGCGCAGCTCCGACGAGTCCGAGTCTGGTGAGTGCGGACTTGTGCATGGCTCTTTTCGGGTTCCGGATGTGGGTGGGACGCGAGGTACGCGGTGGCTGCCATGATCGCAGCTTGAGGCGTCTTCGGGATGATGTTGCCGTCGGCATCCATCTCCATGAAGGATGCGTGGAGGGTTCGGGTCACCTCACGGCGCTCCTTGGGGTTCATGTTCTCCGTCCGGGAGCGGTGCTTGTTTCCATGGTTGCCGTTCGAGCTGGAGCCAATGCCCATGGCGGAGAGCGTGGCTCGTCGCGCGCTGGACTCCGAGGCTGCTTGCTTGCGTTTGTCAAGCACCTCTTGCATCTTGACTTGCTTCTTGTGCTCCTCGATCAGGAGCAAGTGGTATGCCATCAGCAGGTCCCGTGAGGCATCTGCAGGCAGGATCGTGCTGCCCGCCACGGCGGCGCGTGCCTGGGCCCATCCTTCTTTGCTAAGGCGGATGACCTGGCCGGTGTTATCCCCTTCGGGTGGGGGGGACTGGCTTCTTCTGTTCCCGCCGTTTCGGTCCTGTGGGTTAGGTGGCGGGTTGGGCGCTTGCTGATCCACGTCGCCCTGGATAACTACGGCGCATTGGTAGCGCTCGTAGATTGGTCCACTGCTGCCGCAACTTTCGGATCCGGAACCGTAGGTCCCTTCATCCGATGGCGGATCGCACAGAGCGGAGTTGCAGCTACTGCTGTCGTATGACTCATTTGTTGATGATGATGTGCGTAGCACAGGGTGTGGGGCCCATGAAGCGGGCCTGATTGATGGTAGGGGCACCCGCTCTGGGAGGCTGAGGGTGCCAGTTTGCCCCACCTGGAAGCAGAAGCTCCCGAACAGGATCTCGAGTCCGTCGCCTACGGGCTCGAAGTCCTTCATGGTGGCCAGTGAGTGGGCGATGAAGTCGAAAGCACCGAAGAGGAGGTGACTCTCCATCGCCGCAGATTTGTAGATCGCTCGGGTTGGGACCGTCACGGTCGCACAATCAGCGTCCCCAGTTCCCACAGACGGCGTAATTGACGAGGTTTGATCTCGTCAATTCCCATTGTTATGGAATTGGGTTTTGGAGAAGATGGGGATGCTGGAGATCGCGGAACGGTTAGCAAACAAGAAACATGGGACACGAGGTTTACCCAGGTTTAGGCCCCCGGAGGGAAAACCCTACTCCTGCTTGTCTGCTCTTGATTATGGCGGAACCGGTGATTACAGGGGTGCGCAGATGCAATCTGGCGTGGAGGTGTGTATGCGAAACTATGAGGTCAGAGATTTAGGTCGTGCCCTCCTGGCCTTTATATAGACTTAGGCAGGTCCCAGGCACAGATCTAGTCAGTTACAGGTTCTAGGGTTTACCCCTTTGAATTTCCTATCTACTCTAGGCTTGCTCTCCAAGGATCCGGAGGAGTCATGGGCCTTGGCCACCCGAAAGTCTTCATGGGCCGGTGTATATTTGCCGCGGGCCTTCCTTGGGTTGGACCAGGTATACTGAGGTCGTGTATCCGCGGGGTATAACCATGTCAGCGCCTGTTGAGGAGATGTCTTCCTCCTGCAAAACAACTGGTCGTTCCTTGCTTTCCAGATACACCAAAGAAAATTAAAAAGGAAGTTGAGATTTAAGGTTGGGTAATTCTAGTTAAGCAAGTTCTGAATAATTTGGGAAATATCCATTGAATTATTAACCAAGTTTTCAGACTTTATGAAGCAAGGAGGCAGGAACCAAATAGCTTTTGCAAATGGACAAAGGAAGAAGAGATGAATGTCAGTTTTAGGCACATCACACCTGCAACAAACCTTTTCAATGTGTGAGGATAATTCTGAGGCCCTGTCTCCAGTGGTGAGTGCATATATTAGAAATCTCCAAGCAAATGTTTGCACCCTGGGAATCATCCTTTTGCATTTCCAAACTTGCTTCATAATGTTTTTTGTAGATTCCTGGACCTGTTCTGGCTTTGGTGTACCTGTGTCAAACAACCAAGACAAGCAAGTTGTGTATGTAGATTTAGAGTTACATTTCCTACTGGATGTTGGTTTCCAGCATAAAATGTCATCCTCATTAGAGGGAATAATAAGAGTGATTTTGATGGCCTGAGCAGTGCAATTTTTAAACAGAGTATCAATTAAGGAGTTGTTCCAAGTTTTAGTTCCAGGAGACCAAAGTTGGTTAATGTTGGAAGGGTAAATGTAACATTGGTGATAAGGTTGTCATAAATGTTTTCCCATCCTACAAACCAAGGAGTGCTCTAGATAGAGGAATTCCCATCGCAAACTTGGTAGTAAGAATTTGCACTAAGGAGATGTCTTACCTTTAATACTGATGACCAGAAAGTATATTTTGGAATGTTCTTATTTGCTCTCAAAATAGAAGAATTAGGGAAATATTTGGCCCTGAGAACACTTTGCAGGAAGGAGAAAGGTTTTTCAGCAATTCTCCAAGCAGCCGAGAGGATCAGACCCATGTTAGTAGCTTGCAGGTTTCTCACACCAAGGCCTCCTTCAATTTTAGGTGCACAAATGTTTTTCCAGGCAGTAAGTGATATGTTGCAAAATGATACATCGGAAACGTATCTATAATTTTTTATGCTCCATGCTTATTTAGTATCTACTTTTCTTTGCTTTTTACTACACTTTGAGGTGTTTTTATATCTTTTTTGTAACTAACCTATTAACAAGTTGCCACAGTGCCAGTTGCCTGTTTTCTTCTGTTTTTGGTTCCAGAAAGGCAGAAAATCAATATTCTCGGAATTGGGCGGGACAAAAGCCAAAGTCAATATTTTACCATGGGCGTCACGAAGTCCAGAGGAGATACGGAGAGGCGGGCCAGGGACATCACACCCCCCAAGGCGCGGGTGGGCCCACCCCACGCCTGGGTAGGGTGTGGGCCCTCCGGCCGCCTCCCAGCCTTGCCTCTTCGCCTATAAGAAGCCCCTGATGCAGAAACCCTAGGCACCTGATGGCGCCCAACACTTGTCGTGGAACGCTTCATTGGAAACCCCAAGAGAAAGGTGTGAAGCAGCACAACAGCAAGTTTCCCTCAGTAAGAAACCGAGGTTATCGAACCAGTAGGAGGAAGGAAACGTCACACAGGTGTTGCAAGCAACATGGAGACTACACAACACAAACTCAGGACTTTGCCCAAATAAATCAATAAGGTTGTCAAGATCACCGGTTTGCTATAACAAAGGACTAAACGTATGGTGTGGAAGGTAATGGTTTGCAACAAGTAAACAAGTAACAGTGGAAGATGTATCAATGGTAAAGATTGGACCAGGGTCCATAGTTCACTAGAGGTGCTCTCCTTAGATAAACAACATGGCATGAAGGGTAAACAAATTACAGCAGGCAATTAACAGGAACTGAGCAAGGCATAACAATGCAATTACCAGTCAGAAATATCCTATGAGATTCGATTGGGAAATACAATAAGATACATAGACCGCCATCCAACTACATCTATGACTAGAAGTCCACCTTCAGGTTATCATCTGAACCCCTCCAGTATTAAGTTGCAAGCAACAGACAACTGCTTTAAGCAAAGTGTGTAAGGTAAACAGTCCACATGTTCCATGAACAAGAGACCGTTGTTTTCTCCCTAGTAGCAACAACACATCTACAACCGAAGAGATTATTGTCACTTCCGTTGGAAACTAGAGGCATGAACCCACTATCGAGCATAAATACTCTCTCTTGGAGTCACTAGCAACTATTTGGCCAAGATAGCTACTAACAACGGAGAGCATGCAAGATCACAAACAATACAGACATGATAGAATCATAAAGACAAAACCATTAATCAAACAAACATAATAATCTCAATATCCATCGGATCCCCGCAAACACAACATGCATGATTACAAATAGATTAGATCTTGATCATGAACGAAGCTCACAAAATCTATACATGAAAGCACAAAGGAGGAGATACAACCATCTAGCTACTACATGGACCCATAGTCCAAGGTGTAATTACTCACGCATCATACCGGAAAGAAGGCCTCCAGGACGATCTCCCCTTCGGCAGGGTGCCGGGAATAACTTCAGATCCCCCTCGATCTAGGGATGATGGTGGCGACGGCTATAGACAGTTTCGTGGAGATTTGATTGGGTACTTAGGGTTTCTGTATCGGGGGCTTCTTATAAGTGAAGGGGGAGGCCGAGGAGGCGGCCAGAGGGGCCACACACCTCCCAAGCACGGGGCAGGGCCCACCCGCGCCTAGGGGGGTCTGGCTGCCTTGGCCCGCTTCTCCGTCTCCCCTCTGGACTTCTTGTTCCCCACGTAAAGTAATTGACTTTGACATTTGTCCCGTATAATTTCGATAATATTTCTTTACTAACTTTTCTGGAACCAAAAACAACAGAAAATAGGTAACTGAAACTGTGGCAACTTGTTAATAGGTTAGTACCAGAAAACATGTAAAAAGCACCTCAAAGTGTAGACAAATCAAAGCAAAGAAGATACTAAAAAAGCATGGAGCATCAAAAATTATAGATACGTTTCTGACGTATCAGCACTCGTTCAAAACTCCATGAAACCTTCTGTAGCCGTTGCCACCATCATCCCTAGATCAGGGGGATCTAAAGTTCTTCCCCGCACCCTGCCGGAGGGGATATCATCCGGAGGCCTTCTTATCCGGTATGAAGCGTGAGTAGTTCCAACTTGGACTATGGGTCCATGTAGTAGCTAGATGGTTGTATCTCCTCCTTGTTCTTTCATATATAGATCCTGTGAGCTCAGTTCATGATCAAGATCTAATCTATTTGTAATCATGCATGTTGTGTTTGCGGGGATCCGATGGATATTGATATTACTATGTCAGATTGATTAATGGTTTTGTCTTATTGATTCTATCATGTCTGTGTTGTTTGTGAACTTGCATGCTCTTCGTTGTTAGTAGCTATCTTGGCCAAGTAGTTGCTAGTGACTCCAAGAGGGGGTATTTATGCTCGATAGTGGGTTCATGCCTCTAGTTTCCAAGGGAAGTGACCGAAATCTCTTCGGTTGTAGATGTGTTGTTGCCACTAGGGAGAAAACAACGGTCTCTTGTTTATCGAACAAGTGGATTGTTTACCTTACACACTTTGCTAAAAGCAGTTGTCTGTTGCTTGCAAATTAATACTGGAGGGGGTTCGGATGATAACCTGAAGGTGGACTTCTAGTCATAGATGCAGTAGGATGGTGGTCTATGTATCTTGTTGTATTGCCCAATCGAATCTCATAGTATCTTTTTGTGTAGTATTGCATTGTTATGCCTTGCTCAGTTCCTGTCAATTGCCCTGCTGTAATTTGTTTACCCTTCATACCATGTTGTTTATCTAAGGAGAGCACCTCTAGTGAAATATGGACCCCGGTCCAATCTTTACCATTGTTACATCTTCCACTTTTACCTATTTACAAACATAATTACCTTCCACACCATACAGTTAATCCTTTGTTACAGCAACCGGTGAGATTGACAACCTCACAGTTAGTTGGGGCAAAGTCTTGAGTTTGTGTTGTGCAGGTTTCCACGTTGCTTGCAACACCTGTGTGACATTTCCTTCCTCCTACTGGTTCGATAACCTCGGTTTCTTACTGAGGGAAGACTTGCTTTTGTGCTGCTTCACCCCTTGCTCTTGGGGTTCCCAACAGGATCCACATCAACTGAGCCATCAACAAGTTTTTTGGCGTCGTTGCTGGGGAGGCTAAGGACGTCTTCACAAGGGGAGTCCTCCTCAACCTTCCTCTTTTCTTTGTTTTTAGTTTGCTTAGTTTCTTTTGCTTGGTTTTGTTTGCCTCTTTTTATCAAAAAATCCAAAAAAATAGTCTAGTTTGGTTTTCTTTATTTATTCAAAAACACACAAAAAATTAGTTCCCGCTCTAGCTGCTACTGCTGTTTTTGGCTTGCTCCACTTTGCCAAAATGAACTCTGCTGAGAACACCAAGTTGTGTGACTTCACTAGCACAAACAACAATGATTTCCTTAGCACTCCTATTGCTCCACCTGCTCCTGATGCTACCTTTTATGAAATTAAGCCTGCTTTGTTCAATCTTGTGATGAGAGAGCAATTTTCTGGAGCTAGTTTTGATGATGCTGCTGCCCATCTCAATAACTTTGTTGAACTTTGTGAGATGCAGAAGTATAAGCATGTAGATGAAGATTTTATTAAGCTCAAGTTGTTTCCTTTCTCCATGAGAGGGAAAGCTAAAGAATGGTTGCTATCTTTGCCTAGAAATAGTATTGATTCTTGGACTAAGTGGAAAGATGCTTTTATTGGAAAGTACTATCCTCCTGCTAAGATTATATCTATGAGAAGTGACATTATGAAATTTAAACAACTTGATAATGAACATGTTGATCAAGCTTGGGAAAGAATGAAAGCTTTGGTTAAGAATTGTCCCACTCATGGACTCACTGCTTGGATGATTAACCAGACTTTTTATGCAGGTTTGAACTTCTCTTCAAGAAACCTGTTGGATTCAGCTGCTGGAGGTACCTTTATGGGCATCACTTTGGGTGCTGCAACAAAACTCCTGGATAATATGATGGTGAATTACTCTGAATGGCACACCGAGAGAGCTCCACATGGTAAGAAGGTAAATTCTGTTAAAGAAACCTCCTCTTTGAGTGATAAGATTGATGTTATTATGGCTATGCTTGTTAATGGGAAAGCTCCTTTAGATCCAAACAATGTTCCCTTAGCCTCTTTGGTTGCTCAAGAAGATCAAGTTGATGTGAACTTCATCAGAAACAACAATTTTGGCAACAATACTTATGGTAATAACTATATGCCTTATCCTTCTAATAATGGAAATGCTTACCATGGTAGATCTGGGATACCTAGTGAAGATAGGATTCTAGAAGTTGAAAGATCCACTAAAAACTTTATGCAGATGCAATATGAGCAAAACAAGATATTCACTAAAACTATGAAAGAACAATCTGTTATCTTGAAAAACATTAGTCATCAGCTTGAGAATCTGAATAGAGAAATTCCTAGTTTACAGTCAAAAAATTTAAGTGCTGAGAAGAATATTTCCTCTTTGTCTGAAGCACGGTCCTCTTTGATTAATAAAATGGCTGCTAAACCCGAAACCATGGAAAATACCTTTGCTTCTACCCATGCCATACAAGTTACTATTGATGAAAATGTTAGGTTGTTAGCTCAACTTCATGCTAAGTGGGAAAGGGAAGCTGAAATTGATAGAAACAATAGTGTGTGCACCATCACTAGAATGGATACCACTAAACCACAAGAAGTCCCTATTCCTCCTCCTACAATGTCTAAGCCTAATGAGTCTACTACTAGTGATACTAAGTTTGATTTTGATATATATGGTTGCAATATTTCTGAAGTGATTATGTTCTTGGAAAAACTTGCTAGAAGTCCTGATGCTAGTGATATGCATGTTTCTTTCACCAAACATATTACAGATGCTCTTGTTAAGATTAAGGAAGAGAAGCTAAAACACAAAGCTTCTATTCCTAGGAAAGTATAATATAGTTGGGAACCCATTATTAATATGCAAGTGAATGACTTTGATCTCAAAGCTTCATGTGATCTTGGTTCTAGTGTCTCTATTATGCCTAGGAAGATTTATGAAATGCTTGATTTGCCACATTTGGAAGATTGTTATTTGGATGTTACACTTGATGATAATGCTAAGAAGAAACTAATGGGGAGTATTAATGATGTTCTCATCATGGTTAACAATGCTTATGTCCCTGTCGATTTCTATGTTTTGGATGTTGAATACAATGCTTCATGTCCTATTACTTTGGGAAGACCTTTTCTTAGAACTATTGGTGCCATCATTGATATGAAAGAAGGCACCATTAAATATCAATTTCCATTCAAGAAAGGTATTGAACACTTCCCCATGAGGAGAGAGAAGTTATTTTTTGCTCCTCCTTTGAAATCAAGGTTTGATGTTAATGCTTCCTCATTTGAAAATACTTGATTTCTTGCTTCTTGTGCCTAACTAAAAGGTGTTAAAGAAAAGTACTTGTTGGGAGATAACCCAAGAGTTTCCTTGAGTCTTGGAAGTTATTACTTCAGTAATGACCTCTCCTGATCCCTTTTGATTGCTCTTTTTTTCCAAGAATGACCTCTAATGAGAGGGAAGTAAGATTTGGGGAGTTGCTATCCCGAAACAGATTTCTGTCCTCCACCATAAAAATTAGTGAGGAGTATCTGTAATTAGGATTGAGCTGAAAATTTACGAATAAACCCCCCAGTATGTTAGCTAACTTTCGTTAGTTCAATACTTTTTGATTTGAGTAATAGAAGATTTTCGAAAAAATCGGTTTCTACCTGCTGGTCTGCTTTGACAGATTTCTGCCATATTTGCATTTGCTTCTTATTGATTCCTTTTTGAGTTCTCTTTTGGTGAATTGAGCTTTTTTAAGGAGTTGATACATTATCTTCTGTTTTTAGTGAAAAGTTTTGCTGTTCAAAAGCTAAACCCAAAGGTCTAATATCTTTTGAATACACTAATGTTGCTAATGAAGATTGTGTGAAGTTTTGTATGAAGGAAAATTTTCAGGTGTAGAGAAAGAATAATGTAATGAGATGAAGAATGGACAAAAGCTCAATCTTGGGGATGCCACCCCGGTGTCACCCCAAGAAATATCCAAGATGTACAAGCGTCAAAACTTGGGGATGCCCAAGGCATCCCCTTCTTCATCAATAAAAAGCTGAGGTTTGTCTAGACACTTCGTTTTTATTGTTTCATGCACTGTTGTGTTGTTCTTGGAGCGTATTAGTTTTCGTTTTCTTTTCTTAGGTTGTTTAGTTTGCTTGAATAAAGTAGTTTGGACCCCCGTTCTCGCTGTGTTGTTTCAAATAATTTGCTTGGTGTTGGAAAGTAGTAGAAAGTTCTTGCTTGATAAGTGCAAGAGGAGCTTGCATTGACTGTGACTTAGAATTTAGCATGACATGCTAGGTGTTGTTCTGACCTCATGCTTAGTGATTATTGTTGTAGCATGTCTTGTTCCAAACGATTGGGATTGCTTAGTATGCCTTGAAATAATTATGCGTTGTTTTAGCATACAAAAGCATAGTATTATGGTATTCTCCTTTGATGTTTTGTTTGGGTTGGCTTGGCACATGCTCACACACTGTTATGACTATGAACATTCACCATAGCCTCTATGATCATTTAGTCCTTGACTTGTAGTACCACTCTATTCTTTGATTAGTAATGTTTTGTTGCTCTCCATGATTATGGCCATTATTGCACTCTTTGTTGGTTGCTCCCAGTCTTTTGCTAGCCTCCACTTGTATGATTAAGCTCTACTCATGCTTCCAACTCGCAAGAAACCAAGTTATTCCAAAGTGTCCACTATAAACTCCTATGCATGGTGTGTGCGGTGACCCAGCATACCACTGCATGTGTAGTACACTATAGTCGTTGACATGACATCCACAGAACACCATCCCGTAAATATCACATCCCTCATAGTGGTACAACAGAAACATTGCGGGTCCATATTACAAAAGTACACACATTATTATTATTACAATACCGGAAGTTCAAGACTTCCAAAAGATTCAACTTACAAACCAAAATATAAAGTGTTTTAGCGGAATTTAAAAGTAACAACTCCGACTAGGAGTTGAGCTCAACAGCTTATTTTATAGAGTTCATGCTGCTCGGCTCCGTTGGTTACTATTAACTAGGGATACTTAGTTGGACTTGTTATCATCGACGCCATAGCGGATTTCGTAATCCACTCCTTCAACTCCTCCGGACAGATCAGGTTCCTGGTAGAACACATCTTCTTGGCATTCGGCTGCATACATTGGCACGTCTTCGGGATCCTCAGAGTCTAAGCAAGGGATCAAATGAAAGAATGAGTAACAGTGTTACCCAACAAGTTCATTATATGCAAGGTGGGAAGTTTTATGCTCTAACTACCACCTCGGATTATAAATCCTTGGCACTATGCAATTTTTGTAAAATCTTTCTTCACAGATTGATTTTATTATGAAAATCTATGACCATCAGCCTTCACAGGTTGACCAGAAATTTCATGGAGTTCCTTTACTGCCGCGTTCGTAGCTCCTTCCCGGAACAGGGAGTAACAAGTTACAATTCTTACACTCTGCAGAGGTGCGTTACTTTACCCATGAGAAATCAACTCCTTGTTGCACAACCGGGCGTACTTTTTCGTCCACAATTCCATGATGTGGGGCCCAGTAGTTGGTCCAAGCCAATCACTGCCCCCTTCGTGACCCCGCATGCCTCCTTGGTGTACACCATGCCCACATAATGAATTACAGCAATGGTTTGTACAAACCGTTAGGTGTCAGAACTATCGTGGGATGATGAGGGTTCCCACCCATATGCTGCATATCCTCTACGAATTACCAATTAATATGCACGCTACGAGGATAACAGCCACGACCTGCACATCCGGCTTCATGCGAGAGGAAGAAGATACATCTGACTTCTCTGTCACATTCCAAATCGCATGGCTAACGCGTAATATACGGCGCTAGAATCACTGATGTCAGGGTTATTAAGTCCCTATTTGATCATCATTGTTGCAATTAGAACACTAAGTTATATTGCTCCATTATATCACCACTTAGGATGATATCTATGATTTCTTTATTTGTGAAAATAATATTTTCTTTCTCTTATAGCATATATGATAACACATAATTTGCAAATACTTTGAAAAAGACACTTCAAAGGACATGAGAAAGTGATGAACTTGCCTTGTGATGGCAAGGTAGTGAAGTCTGATGCTTGCACTGGACCTTGAGCTTCTATGTCTACAAAAACATCATTATTGCCCGGTAAGGACAATATTTAAAGAAGCAAAATGATTATGCAAGTCATGTAATGCATTATTTAATTCTATATGCATTTTCCCTATATAAGGTGCCTTTTAATAAAGCATTTATAAATACTACTTTATAATATTTATAACATATATTGAATTAATTTATTTTATTTCCTTTTTATTTGACTTTTATTAATTTAATAATTCTTTTTAAGAATTATCAATTATACATTAAAATTGTTATTAAATATTTATTTAGTATTTTTCAAAAATACTATAATATTAATATATAATGGAAGTGATTTTTATTTATTTTTATCGCCTTTCAATAATTTTGTAAAATTCCATAAGGAATATATAAATTACAAAATTCTTATAAAAATTTAAATGTCCAAAATGTTATATCTTATTTTATTTGGATAGAATGGATTATTGTGAATCCAAAAGTATTTAATTTATAATTTTTGGACTTATATCTTATTTTCTAGAATTTATTTAATTCTAGGGGTATTTTGGTCTTTTCCTGTTTATTAAAACAGGCCTGGATTTGTTTCTGGGATGATTATTCTTATTGGGCCCTAGTGACCCATTTAGTTTTAGACAAAAGGACCACCCCGAAGGGTTTGGCCCAGCTTGGCCCACTCCTCACTGCCTCTCTCTCTCCCTCGAGCTTATCTTCTCCTCCTCTGACCCCGACCCCGTGGTCGGCGATGCCGCCACCGGCGATTCCTGCCGCTGTAGGTCATTCTGGTTGCCACCGTGGTGCAATAGGAGGTTGTCGACGATGCCTGTTCGTTCCATCCAATTGGATTGAGCCTGGGGCTCTCCTGCAATGGATAGATGCCTCTCTAAACCCTAGGGTTTGGGGTTTGGCATGTGTTCAAGTGTCGCCGCCGTGGTCCCTCCTGTGGTGATGTGGTGGTTTCGTGTGCTGCTGTGGCCGCCGCCGTGGCTGGTGTAGGTTGCAGCGCCCCCTGGGTGCTCCCTGTGCCGCCGCGGGTTCGTCGGCCAATCTACTTCCTCTTAAATTTCTTCAGCGAGGACCTACGGTGAGTTTGATTCCTTCCCCCTGGTGCTTTCTATGCTTGTTGATTTGATGCTAGAGCTGGCAGTGTCCTCTCTGTTTATTGTCTGATTCAGTTTAGGATGATTATCCATTTAGGGTTCCTGTTATGTGATTGATCATGTACTGGATGATTTGAATCATGTTTGGTTGATCTGTATACATGCTAAATGATTATTGGCCTGAGGCTTGTTGCTTAAAATGATAGATGATGCTTCTGGTGGCTTACTAGATGATTTGATGCTTAGATTGCATCTGATTCAGTGTTGTTTAGGAAACATGCTTGGTAAATCCAATGACTTGATAGCTTACCACTATTTATTTGATTCATGGTCATGATGATGATAAGATACAGCTACTGTCTTAGTGTTGTTAGCTTGGGAATTAACATGTGGCAAACAGTGAAGTGTAACATAGGAATCTCCTAGTTATGATTCCTGTGTTAACAGGAAGATGATTAGTTAGTTGATTGTCTGAATCTATGATGATTTACTTTTTCTTTCCCGATTCATATTGGACTGTTCTTGTGACACCATCATGGTATGGCACACAAGAATAACTCTAATCCATTGATTGGGTTGTTTGATACTTAATGACAAAGTTGGATTTGAGAGATAAACATAGATGTTTCTTTTCTGAATTCTCTAAGACCAATGATGTGGGTCTGAGGCTTAGGGATTTAGATCTTATCTAATTGGTTTATCTAGATAGTCCTGGTAGTGGTACCAGTTATTATTGATTGAATCAAAGCTTGGAAAAATGATAGTGAGCTTGATCATGTTATGGATCCTAAGGATTTGTTCCTAAGGTGCTACCCTTCCTTTAGGGATGGGCCTAGAAATAGATCATAGGTATATGCATGATTGAATGGTAAAATATAGTTTGACAACCAGAGCAAGGATATTGCTCTGAGCTCTGGTTGAATCCTGGTATTGTTTTGTTTGCCTTTAGAGTTTTAAAAATCCCTATGATGGATTCACCCCACTTGGGTGTTTTCTGAGGTTTTGTTTTATAAAACAACACATGTTTCTCTCTAAATAAGATGGTTAGATCATGTGAAGGTTTTATGAACCTCACCACAAAATCTGATGATGGTGTAGTAAGTTGGTGATGATGATCTTAATTTGGTTTTGCTAGACTCATGTGCTTGATCTTGAGCTGACCCTGCTCCTCCTAGATCCTGGGCTTGATCTTGCTATCCACCCGATCCATCCCCCTCCTTATGTCACCATCCTGGTGATGTTTGATTGATCCTTAGTTGGTTTGGTTGCTGGATGTGGTGCTTGGTTTAGCTGTTGTCTACACTGGCTGTTCTTGTGTGCTGTGCACTGGAGTGATGCACTAGTGCCTCCCATGGCTGTGCTTGTGGTTTTGTGAGATTGGGTTGTGCTTGTGAGGTCGACAGCACACCATATGCATGCTGGTGTGTGTCCTGCTTGTGTGCCTTCTATGCACTTGTGGATATGTTCAGAATCTGGATATTTACTTTTACCTGGTTACTTTCATCTGGCTAGTGATTTTGCCCCTCTTGGTTGTTATTTGACTTCTGTCTTTGAATTTATGAAAGATGAATTCTTTCATATTGGTGAAACTTGCCCCTTTTATAAATGTCTCAATGATGAATTTGTCAAGTGCATTTTAGTGACATGTCTGAGAGAAATTATACTAACACTAATCTTCTTTTGTTTTTATTTAGTCTTTGTTTTGCAGGTACAAAGATAAATATGAAGATTTAGTTTAGATTTAGATATAGGATAGTTACTAAATATTCCAATGTAATTTTCTTATTATTTTGTAATTTTCTTTTATTATTCTTGTAATCTTTATTTAATTGTAATAAAGATTTTTATTATTATTAATAAAGAATATTACTATTCTTTGTATATTTACTTTTGTAAGTTATGTGGATGATTCGAATAAGTTATAATTTTATAACTTGATTATATATATTGATGATAAGAAATAAACTTTATATTCATTATTGTTTTTCTTTGGATAGAATTCAAGTTGTAATATTTATCTCTTAATTGAATTAAGATTCAAAACTTATATCTAATTCATTTGAATTATAATTCAAACACTCAAGTTTAATATTTCAAATTCATTTGAAAACACATAACTCCTTAAGATTGTAGGGTTCGCAGCATAGAAAACAAAAAATTTCCTACGATGTGAACTATATACCAAGATCTATTTATACTAGATACAAACAACGGGCGGATGTATATCCGTAGAGAACATACCCTTGAAGACCGACAAAGTTTAACGAGTCCCACTCGTGGTTGATGTAGACGATCTCTTGCCGATCTCAAGATCGAGAGGAAGTCCTAGCGCCGCAAATCAGCGCATCCGTGCTCACACACGCTCGAGGCACCGAGCAACCTCCGCCTCCTCGCTCGGCGATGCAGCGGAAGCACAACTCTTTCTTGCCGAATAGCCACGGGAACATGTATCTCGCTAGTCCGAGACCATGGGGATAAATTCTAGAGGGAGAGAGATCCTTCACGAGGAGGTGTGAGTGAGAAGTGAGGAGGGGCTCCTTTTATAGGAGGAGGGAACCCCAAGGGGTGGCAGGCGCATGGGGGCTGCCCTTGCCCTCCTCTTCATGTGGGTGGACACTCCACTCACAAAACTCCTCCAAATTCCCTCCACTCAAAAGTCCACTCAAAATCCCATTAAATTTCCACCAAATTTAATGCAATCTCTCATTAAATAAAACTCTTTTATTTTATTCAGAATTTTGTCAATTACTTTAATGACAAACATTCACAAATAACCCCTTGCTAGAATTCTATTTCACATGCATAACCACTTTATGCAATTTCACCTGAAACCTGTTTCGGTATCTAGTGAAATAAATTCCTGCGCTTGTTTATTCTTTTGGCATGAAACTTTTGCTCCAATTGGATGTCGGTGTCTCTTAAGTGTGTCACCCTACGGTTCGTGAATAATGCGGACATGATCGAGACCCTCTCGGATCAATAATCGAAGCGGGATCGGAGACCCATACTCCCACACATTCAACGATGACTTTCTTGTGATCGTCGGAACCTTTTACGCTAGTATCTTAATCCCTTTGTCTCACGATATATTACATGTCCGAGATTCGATCATCGGTATCTCCATACCTAGTTTGATCTCGTTACCGACATGCACTCTTTTCTCGTTCCCGTGATATAACATTCTAGTGATCAAATCACTTGCTTGCAAGCTAATCAATGTGATATCACCGAGAGGGCCCAGTGTATATCTATCCGTCATCGGGATGAACAAATTCCACTCTCGATCCATGATCCTCAACATAACACTTTATTAGTTCTGAACCCATCTTTATAATCACCCTGTTACGGTGTGACGTTTGATGTTATCAAGAAACTCTTAGGTGTTAGTGATTGACATGATCTCATGGTCTAAGGATTAGGATCACTTCGTAAGTTGTTATAGCAATATAAACTCAATGACTTTGATCGTAATGCTATACTTGGATGAATGTTCATCACATCATTACACTAATGTTGTGATCCGTTATTAACAACATCCAATGTCCATGATCGAAACCTTGATCATCTTGTTAATCAACGAGCTAGTTTATGAGAGAGGCTTAACTAGGAACTTTCATTTGTTTATTAAACACACATGTATTAACGTTCGTATTAATACAATTATAGCATGCAAAATAAACATCTATCATATACTTGGAATACACATAATAAACAATTTATTATTGCCTCTCGGGGCATATTCCTTGATCTCCCACTTGCACTAGAGACAATAATCTAGTTACATAGTGATATATCTAACACCCATTGAGTTACGGTGTTGATCATGTTTTGCTCTAGGGAGAGTTTTAGTCAACGGATCTGCTACATTGAGATCCGTATGTACTTTACATCTTTATATCTCCATCCTTGACATGCTCATGGATGGAGTGAAACCGCGCTTAATATGCTTGGAATGCTTGTGAGACCTTGGCTCTTTGGCATTGTCAATGGCACCATTGTTGTCACAATAGATCACCATTGGGTCCAAGCGTTTGCCACAACTCCTAGTTCGGATATGAACTCCTTCATCCAAAGCGCTTCTGAGCCGCTCAAGCAAACATATTCGGCCTCCGTTGTTGATCCGCTACCACAGGTTGTTTGGAGCTCCTCCAACTAACGCTCCGCCATTCATGAGAAATACGTATCCGGATTGAGACTTAGAGTCATCCGGATCGGTGTCAAAGCTAAGCGTCGACATAACACTTAGCGACGAGCTCTTCTTCACCTCCGTATACAAGAAACATATCCTTAGTTCTTCGTAAGTACTTAAGGATATTCTTGACCGCTATCCATGTTAGAACACGGATCCGATTGGTATCTACTAGTCAAACTAATAGCGTGTGCCACATCGGTCTTGTACATAGCATGGCGTACATTATAGAGCCTATGGCTGAAGCATAGGGACTTTGTCCATTATCTCTCTTTCTTCCGCAAGCGGACTTTGAGTCTTACTCAATGTCTTGCCTTGCAACATAGGTAAGAACCCTTCTTACTTCGTCCATTTTAAACTTCTTTAAAATCTTATCAAGGTATGTACTGCGATAGCCCTATTAGGCGCCTAGATCTATCTCTATAGATCTTTATGCCTAATATGTATGACGCTTCACCTAGGTCCTTCATTGAAAATTTCTTTGTTTAGATAACTTTTAACACTTTGTTTAAAGTTCTATATCATTTCGATCAATAATATGTCATCCACATATAATATCAGAAATGCCACATTGCTCCCCCTCACTTTCTTGTAAATACAAGCTTCTCCATAAGTTTGGACAAATCCAAACTCTTTGATCACCTCATCAAAGCGGAGATTCCAACTTCGTGATGCTTGCTTCAATCCATAGATGGATCGTTGAAGCTTGCACACCTTGTTAGCATCCTTAGGATCGACAAAACCCTTTGGTTGTATCATATACAACTCTTCTTCAATATTACCATTGAGAAACGCGGTTTTGACATCCATCTGCCATATTTCATAATCGAAATATGCAGCAATTGCTAACATAATCCTAACTGACTTTAGCATCGCTACGGGAGAGAAAGTCTCATCGTAGTCAACTCCTTGAATTTGTCGAAACCCCTTTGCGACAAGTCGAGCTTTATAGATGGTCACATTACCATCAGCATCAGTTTTCCTTTTGAAAATCCATTTGTTCTCTACGGCCTTTCGGTCGTGAGGTAATTCCACCAAGTTCCAAACTTGATTTTCATACATGGATTCCATCTCGGATTTCATGGCTTCTAACCATTTGTTGGAATCCGGGCTCATCATCGCTTCTTCATACGTCAGGGTCATTATTTTCATCAACCATGAAATTTATGACAGGATTTCCGTCACTCGGGGCTGACGCGTCTGTTTGACTGCGAGGTTCGGTAGTACTCTCTTCGAGTTTCATGATCATTATCATTAGTTCCCTCTTCAACAGTGGATCCAACTCCGGAACAACTTCCGCTGCGCTACTCGCCATACTTTGAAGATAAGGTTCCACAACCTCTTGAGTTCTACCTTCCGACTACTCACACCTTTCGCGAGAAACTCTTTCTCTAGAAAGGATCCATTCTTAACAACAAAAACCTTGCCCTCGGATTCGTGATAGAAGGAATACCCAATAGTTTTTAGGGTATCCTATGAAGACGCATTTTTCCGCTTTGGGTTCGAGTTTATCCGGTTGAAGTTTCTTCACATAAACATCGCAACCCCAAACTTTAAGAAATGATGACTTAGGTTTGTTTCCAAACCACAATTCATCTGGTGTCTTTTCAACGGATTTAGATGGTGCCCGATTTAAAGTGAATGCAGCAGTTTCTAGTGCATAACCCCAAAAGACAACGGCAAGTCCGTCGGAGACATCATAGATCGAACCATATCTAATAAAGTACGATTACGACGTTCGAGCACACCATTTCATTGTGGTGTTCGGCAGTGTGAGTTGTGAAACAATTCCACACTCTTTCATGTGAGTGCTAAACTCGTAACTTAGATACTCACCTCCACGGTCGGACCGTAGAAATTTGATCTTTCTATTACGATGATTTTCCACTTCATTCTGAAATTCCTTGAACTTTTCAAAGGTTTCAGACTTGTGTTTCATCAAGTAGATATAACCGTATCTACTCAAATCATCCGTGAAAGTAACAAAATAACGATATCCACCTCGCGCCGACACACTCATTGGACCATATACATCAGAATGTATGATTTCCAATAAATCTGTCGCCGTTCCATTGAACCGGAAAACGGCGTTCCAGTCATCTTGCCCATAAGGCATGGCTCACATGTATCAAATGATTCATAATCAAGTGATTCCAAAAGTCCATCCGAATGGAGCTTCTTCATGCGTTTAACGCCAATATGACCTAGACGTCAGTGCCACATATATGCGGATATATCATCATTTAGTTTAATCCTTTTAGCATGAACATTATGAATATGTGTAACATTATCATCGAGATCCATGAAATAAACCATTCATCATTGGTGCATGACCATAAAAGATTTCATTCATATAAATGGAACAACCATTGTTCTCGATTTGAATGAATAACCACTTTGCATCAAACATGATCCAGATACAATGTTCATGCTCGGTGCACGGATAACGATTATTTAAGTTTATGACTAATCCCGGTAAGTGGAGAGGTAGCGTTAAACGGCGATCACATAAACGTTTGATCCATTGCCGACGCATCTTGACCTCACCCTTGCTAGCGGTCGCTTTGTTCATGACCACGATTCGAGTTACAAATATTAGCCTGAACGGTATCAAATACCCGGTGTGCTACTGCGAGCACTAGTCAAGTACACATCAATAACATGTATATCATATATACCTTTGTTTGCCTTGCGGCCTTCTTATGCGCCAAATACTTGGGCGATTCGCTTCGATGGCTGATCCCCTTACAATAGTAACACTCGGTATCAGACTTAGGTCCAACTCGGGGTTTCTTTTCAGGCGCGGCAACAGGCTTGCCGCCCTTACTTCCCTTCCGTTTTCCCTTCTTGTCTTTCTTGAAACCAGTGTTCCTATTGATCATCAACACTTGATGTTCCTTTTTGATCTCCACTTCTGCAGTTTTAAGCATTGTCAGAAGCTCGGGGAGAGACTTCTTCATGCCTTGCATATTATAGTTCATCACGAAGCTCTTATAGCTAGGTGGCAGAGACTGCAGAACACGATGGATGCCTAAGTCAATGGGAATCGATATTCCCAAGGACACAAGCTTATCGGCGTAATCGACATCTTGAGTACATGCTCACTAACGGAGTTGTTCTCTTCCATCATGCACTAAAGAACTTTTACGAAGCATTGTAGCTCTCTACTGACATGTGTGTCGAAAATCATTTTCAACTCACCCATTGTATCAAAAGCATTGCCGTTTTGAAACGCTTTGAAGTTCGGCTCTAGCCCATACAATATGCAATGAACTAAGTTGTGGTCCTCCGACGAGTCGATAGACATTCTTCTCCTCGTCGGGGCATCGTCAAGGTGGGGGCCTAACGGCGCTTCTAGCACATATTGCTTTTGCGTGAGAGAGAGAATCCTCAAATTCATGGCCCATTCAGTAAAGTTGCTACCGTTCGTTGCTAGTTTCTCTTTCTCCATGAACGCATTGAAATTAAAAGCGGTGGTGCCATCTACAACAGAATTTGTAAAGTTTAGACTAAGTGTATGATAGATTGAGTTCAACTAATCTATATTACGAATGAACTCCCACTCAAAAGCGACATCCCTCGTGTCCTTTTGGTGATTACATGAACCAAATCCACTACACCAAGTCCGATCATCACGTGAGTCGGTATAGCTTCAAAGCGAGCATCAAATGGGCATCATATCAACTATATGACTCATGCTTAACCTTTCGTCGTGTTCCGAGGCCATGTGCGTACATGCTAGGCTCGTCAAGTTAGAACCTTAGTATTTGCGTGTGTAACTGTTTTACACCAAGTATGGTCGAGGATCCAAGAACACCCGATCATCACGTGATGTCTTGGAGCGGCGAAAACATAATCGGTGCATACTAAAGGAAGAACACATTCTTATCTTGATATTTAAATGAGGGATCATCTTATTATGCTTAACAAAGCGCTAAACAAGCAATATAAGATGCAATCAAACATCATATGTTTATTAGTGAAATTATATGGTTCCCGCAGATGATCTCTATCATGTGCATCGTGGTATGATCACTATCATACCTATATGTGTAAATCCACGTCTATGGATTTTACGCTATGTGTGTTGTAAGAGTATCATCTCATACTTCTACTTACAACACTACCATATCATAACACTAGCCCAGCAACAATCTAAACTAGACGCCTCTAATTTATCCATTGCAAGTTTTACGTGGCTTAGGGCTTTCGAGATAGAACCGTTCATACCTACGAACATGAACCACAACGAGGATAATCAAATTGTTGACAACTCGCTTGCAAAATAGATATTGACTATAGTAGGAGAGACAGACACCCGCTAGCCACTTATGCAAACTAGTTGCATGTCAAGCATGGAACAGGTCTCATGTGCGAGGACATGTAAAGTTTGTCCGGGCCGCTTCATCCCACTATGCCACCAATATCCAAAATCACAAGAAAGGAGCAATAACATGATCATCATCGCCCACATATTCATATGTGTACTACCCGTGTGAAGTATCTACGCATAGATCCGGCTCTGATACCACTGTAGGGTTCGCAGCATAGAAAACAAAAAATTTCCTACGATGTGAACTATATACCAAGATCTATTTATACTAGATACAAACAACGGGCGGATGTATATCCGTAGAGAACATACCCTTGAAGACCGACAAAGTTTAACGAGTCCCACTCGTGGTTGATGTAGACGATCTCTTGCCGATCTCAAGATCGAGAGGAAGTCCTAGCGCGCCAAATCGCAGCGCATCCGTGCTTTCACACACGTTCGAGGCACCGAGCAACCTCCGCCTCCTCGCTCCAGCGATGCAGCGGAAGCACAACTCTTTCTTGCCGAATAGCCACGGGAACATGTATCTCGCTAGTCCGAGACCATGGGGATAAATTCTAGAGGGAGAGAGATCCTTCACGAGGAGGTGTGAGTGAGAAGTGAGAGGAGGGCTCCTTTTATAGGAGGAGGGAACCCCAAGGGGGTGGCAGCGCATGGGGCTGCCCTTGCCCTCCCTCTTCATGTGGGTGGACACTCCACTCACAAAACTCCTCCAAATTCCCTCCACTCAAAAGTCCACTCAAAAATCCCATTAAATTTCCACCAAATTTAATGCAATCTCTCATTAAATAAAACTCTTTTATTTTATTCAGAATTTTGTCAATTACTTTAATGACAAACATTCACAAATAACCCCTTGCTAGAATTCTATTTCACATGCATAACCACTTTATGCAATTTCACCCAAAACTTTGTTTGGTATCTAGTGAAATAAATTCCTGCGCTTATTTATTCTTCGGCATGAAACTTTTGCTCCAATTGGATGTCGGTGTCTCTTAAGTGTGTCACCCTACGGTTCGTGAATAATGCGGACATGATCGAGACCCTCTCGATCAATAATCGAAGCGGGATCCGAGACCCATCTTGACTCCACACATTCAACGATGACTTTCTTGTGATCGTCGGAACCTTTTACGCTAGTATCTTAATCCCTTTGTCTCACGATATATTACATGTCCGAGATTCGATCATCGGTATCTCCATACCTAGTTTGATCTCGTTCGACATGCACTCTTTTCTCGTTCCGTGATATAACATTCTAGTGATCAAATCACTTGCTTGCAAGCTAATCAATGTGATATCACCGAGAGGCCCAGTATATCTATCCGTCATCGGGATGAACAAATTCCTCTCGATCCATGAGCCTCAACATAACACTTTATTAGTTCGAACCCATCTTTATAATCACCTGTTACGGTGTGACGTTTGATGTTATCAAGAAACTCTTAGGTGTTAGTGATTGACATGATCTCATGGTCTAAGGATTAGGATCACTGTAAGTTGTTATAGCAATATAAACTCAATGACTTTGATCGTAATGCTATACTTCGGATGAATGTTCATCACATCATTACACTAATGTTGTGATCCCGTTATTAACAACATCCAATGTCCATGATCAGGAAACCTTGTTCATCTTGTTAATCAACGAGCTAGTTTATGAGAGAGGCTTAACTAGGAACTTTCTGTTTGTTTATTAAACACACATGTATTAACGTTTCCGTATTAATACAATTATAGCATGCAAAATTAACATCTATCATATACTTGGAATACACATAATAAACAATTTATTATTGCCTCTCAGGGCATATTCCCTTCAAAGATCATCTCAAAGTTTATAACAATCATCCTTTAAGACTAAACCTAATCTCAAAGTATGAAAGAAACATTGATCACTTAGGTTTTTTTTATTTGGCGAAAATTTTACCCACATTTTCACAGATGAATGCATGCAACAATCCAGATTCCTAAATGTACTCTTCGTTAGTGCCTAAATGCTGGGATGTTCGGTGTGTTACACCATTCCAAGTATATTCTTTTTTCAGCTATCTTCCAATTAAAAAGTATTTTGTTATGTGAAAACTTAGCGATTAAAGCCCTCACAAACTTGATGGGACACTTTATATTCTTTGCCCCTAATAAACTTGAACCATTGTGTCATCTATGTTGTATATTCTTGCACTTATACGTTGGAATTAGCAGAACTGTGCTGTCACGGGGAACGTTTTCAACATTGCACTTGTACTTTGTACACAGTTGATATCATGCTCTTTGGTCTATGGATGTCATCGGTGTGAAATAAAGAGGGAGCTTGTAAGTCCATGGAGTTATGTGTTATGTGTTAGAGAAACGCCTGGGCCGCTAGCCTAAGCCATGCCTAATCATGGTGGAAACTTGCAGCATCACCATAATGAGCTATCTGTGAATCATCCTCAATAAAAAGCTATGCACATAGTAAATAAAAAATTCGCTGAGATGCTCATTGTCTGCTTGCCTTGTCATTTTGGTTATGGGATAGCTCCTGTACCATGTGCAAGGGGTACCTCGTTGGCGGTTCTGCATGTACTTACTATGACAAGAACTTACAGGTGACTGAAGTTGAGTAGCATGAGGTGTGGCCCTCGTATTCAAGGGACATGAGATTGCCAACTTATACTTTGTCAAGCATATACTCCATAGTTTGTGCACTTTAACCTTAATCACTTCAAGATGCTTACGATAGGGGCAATGAGGGCTGAAAGCTAACAAGTACCATAATTTTTGGAAGCTCTTTTTGAAACTTGAAATCACTGCTTCCTTTATGAAAGGCTTTTCTTCCACCATTATTTGAGTCTCCACCTTCTACCTTTAGGCACCATTAAGAGAGCATAGTTGACATTCTGTGTGCAGTGTCCCAAAACTTATTGATTGATGCATATTGTGATATTACTTGTTCTTGTGCTATCTGTATCTACTCACTCTTATGAACTTTGAAGGTGTCCTATGCATCTACTTGCTAATCTATGAGGGACAAGCTGAATGCAACTATGCCATGTTTTCTGTATGTGAAACAAACAAACGTTTTTCAATGCATGTTATTCATGATCTTTGTTTGTAGCCTTTCATGTTGCATGCATAGTTACTTTGTATTATTGATAGAACTCCATCTTTCATGCACATGTTTAGAGTTCTTTGATCCCAGCTTTCAATGCTTGCAAATGGTTTGATTTTGGTTTTGACGGTGCATGTCACCTCAAAAATTATCCTTTTATCACTTACCTACTCGAGGACGAGTAGGAGTTAAGCTTGGGGATGCTTGATACGTCGGAAACGTATCTATAATTTTTGATGCTCCATGCTTGTTTAGTATATACTTTGCTTTGCTTTGTCTACACTTTGAGGTGTTTTTATATCTTTTCTGGAACTAACCTATTAACAAGTTGCCATAGTGCCAGTTGCTTGTTTTCTTCTGTTTTTGGTTCCAGAAAGGCAAAAAATCAATATTCTCGGAATTGTACGGGACAAAAGCCAAAGTCAATATTTTATCGTGGGCGTCACGAAGTCCAGAGGAGAGACGAAGAGGCGGGCCAGTGCCATCACACCCCCTAGGCGCAGGTGGGTGTAACACCCTCAAAATCGGACCTATGCAAGTTTGAGCAAAATTCGCCAAACCCGCGTAGAAACGATTCAAAGGTGCCCACCAGGCACTTTCGTGCGGGTGGAAAACGAAGTAATAACATTACACAACAGTCCTCGATGGGACCCACAGAACAGATATATATAACCGCGACTCAAAGAGTCAAAAAAAAATACAGATATATTATACAAAGATCCAAATCACCTTGAAAACGATAGAGCGTCCAGCTACGGACAAGATGAAAATGGGGCTAAGAGCCCTGAAGAATAACCAATGGCGTCCATAACCCTGCCCAGGCCAAGCCGGAAGGGTAACCCTGCTAACGGCGTCGATCTCAAAACCTGCTTAAACAAAAGGGGGTGCCGACAAAGGGCAGAAGAAAAAAAAAAGAGCGTCGATCGAGGCCAAGACAGCGAGGCTAGAATTGGCGGTCCTCGCCTACATAGGTATGGTGGATGGTGGCGGCAAGATGCACTAAACAACCTATAGAGACTCGATACAACTAGCGGTTATCGAGAGGGTAAGAGTGACCTAACCGGATCCAACACAAGCTAACACCAATCAAACCCGTCTGTGTTTCCTCAAGACCAAACGAGGAAGTCAACCGAGGAACTCACACGATTGGCGGTTTACTTATTCGATTATCGTTGCGCAATTACTAGTCGTTTAGATAATCATCCGATAAAGTAAGCGGTGGGCACTTTTAGTTAACCATTCCGTGATAGTTGCATGATTACTAATCGAGATACATTTATCATGAGATAACCCAAAACCCAGCAGTTGTTGGTACTTTTATTCAGCCATTCCGCTGAAGTTGCAAGATTTACTAGTCAGTACAATTGTCGCAAGGCGACAACCAATCAAGCAATTGTGGGCAATATTAATTAGCCATTCCATTATAGTGAAGCTGATTACTAGTCATTATAAGTCAAATTTATAGCAGAAACTTTAGTTATGCTTGTCTATGATCGAGATATCGTGCTCCAAGTCGTCCATATCCATGGACACGGCTTTCGAAAGTTTTACCCGCCGGGTGCACCAATAACACACGCCGATCAACCTCGGAAAAACCAAATCAAAACCCAACGAGGCTTTCACGTGAACAATCACATGATTCAGAATTATTTGAGGGGCCACCCCATTGAGTAGACCATAGCAGCTAGTGACTCGAGACGGACTCAAGGTTTGCGTCGGTCAGTAACGATCGGGAACCCGAAAGTGTGGCTGGGCTTGTCGATACGCGAAAACACTCCGCTTACCTAAGCGATGCAGTGTGCTCCTCGCACAATTTAAATACGAAGTAGCATGGCATAAGTACAGGATCGTAAATAAAACCTCAAACTAGTTTGTGGCCCCAAGAAATAAGATGAATCAAGCTCGCTCGGGGGTCCCATATACCTCCGGATGTGGATAGCGCGATAAAACAAGGAACAGTATCAAGTACTCGGGGTCTTACGGGACACAAGTGGGCGTCGAAACCAAATATTTTCTATCACCCACCGATGCCTCTGCTTATTTCAATTTTAGTTGTTAAACAGAAATTAAAGTGACGATAAGTAAAACTAGAATCATCTCCAACATCAACATGCGGCAATACATCAAGCTGTGGCATATGGCGACACACATCAGCAGACTTGGGCAAGCAACTACGGCCATAAGTCCAACTATCTACCAAACAACAGGTAATAGGGTGTGTCCAAGGCAATATAGGGCTGCACGGTATATCACAGGTACAGAAACTAAAGCATCGCAACACAGATAGCAATAGATCAACAGGAGGGAATAAAGACTATAAAAGTAAGTTAGGTAGAAAAGGGGGGAGATGCTCGCCTGATAAACATTGTCGAAGGTTTAACCGAAGATCGGGGCGAAGCTCACATCAACTCAACGGCCTTATCCGCGAAGAAGCAAAACACTAGAAGAAACACCGGATGCAATATTTAATACAACGGCAGAAGATCGGCATGATGCAGGTATGATGCATGGCATGGCAAAGGGGCGATGCAATTAGGTCATATTAAGCGGAACCGGGGTCCCGACAATTAGTTAGGTGGTTCATGTTATTTAGAAACCCCGCATTTTAGATGTTGTTTAACAAGGCATGAATATATCACCGGTTCGCTACACAAATTTAAATGAGGCCAATATAAGGCTAGATTTGCCCGCATATGGGCCCCATATTTAATTATTAGGTGAATCGGCATAAGGCCCCCAAACCACATGGTGATATGCATGCATGAACAATTAAAATGCGACAAGTTGGATTGTGTTATAAAATAGGGTTTCGGGAAGGTGTTCACACATTAGGGGTCTCGGCGATCTTGGGGTTCCGGGGTTCGGGGTCGGTCTCAGGGTTCGACGGATCTGGGGTTAGGGGTTCGACGGACGCGTTCTCGGATAGCGGGGTAGTTCTTGTTGTCCTGTGTCGGTGATCTCGGCATCCGGGTAGCAGGACTTGGTTCGGCGCCGGGGGCGCATCGGATTCTTCCGGTCGGATGCCGTTCTTGTAGTCGTGCCGATCTTGTCGGGCCCCATGGGGTCGATCTTGCTGTTGCGAGGGTCTTGTCGGGCTCGCGCCATCGAGTCGGTGTCAACATTCGGGGCGTTCTCGTGGCAATCTTGGCGTTCTGGGGATGATCCTGGCGATTCCATGTCGTGGACCCTGACGGTCGGGAAGGCGAGCTTGACGCACCGGGGTTCGCTCATCGATGTCCATGAAGGAGTTCCTGGCGTTCGAGAAGGCGAACTTGTGTTCTGGGCATCTTCGGGTCGGGGGTCGATGCACTCGTCACGGGGTCGATCTCGGTTCAATGGGCCCACGTGGAAGAACTTGGCGTTCCGTTGTAGATCTTGGCGCATCCGTGGATCTTCGGAATCCGTGACATAGGTGTTGTCGCACGGTGTCCAGGACGAAGATCTTGGTGGGTCGGGGTCTTCGGGTTCACGAGTTGGTTCGCACGCACAAGATTCCGAGGCAGACACAGAGGTAGGCAGGGACATCAGGAGGTCTCCTAGGCGGTCAGGCGCGAGCAGGGAACACCAACGGAGCACGGTAGAGGCTGATGGCGACGGCGGCTCGGTCGACGACGCAGGCGGGCGGGAAGAAGGCGGGCCCCGGTGGCGGCGCGGCCGGTCCAGAGGCGGCGACGACGACGGCGGCGGGCGGAGAGGGTCGTGGGGCTCATGAGGCGAGGCGGCGAGGCGGCTCGGGCGGCTTCTGGCGAGGCAGAGGTGGGTCGTGGCGGTGGTCGCGGAGGAGGGGCGGCGCTGGTCGAGGCGGCTGGGAGGAGGGGGCACCGTCGAGGACGCAGCGTGAGGCGGAGGACGCCGGGCATGAGCACGGTTCGGGCGGCGCGAGGACCGAGCGGCCAGCGGCGGCCGCGGAGGAGAGAGCGGCTCGGGCCCGCCGGAGAGAGCGAGGGGAGAGGGACTCGCGGGGAGGTGGGCGGCGTGGCAGGGGCGCGTGAGGGAGAGGAGGGTGGAGCGGCCGCGGCCGGACGGCGGGGCAAGGCGGGGTTGCAGGGGGTCGTCGGCGCTTCGTCGGAGGGAAGCAGGCGAGCTGCTGGGGGGTGGCGAGGTCGGGAGGAGAGGCGACGAGGTGGAGGGAGGTTGCGGGCGCGGTGGACGGGGCGGCGTGGGGTGCGAGCGGAAGGCGGGACGCCTCGGCGAAGGAGGAGGTAAGCGGCGGTTGGGGCGGCGCGGGGTTGGCGATGGGGAGGTTGGGGCGCGTGCGAGGGAGGTAGGCTGAGGAGGAAGACGCGACGGGGTCGGGGCCGCGCGTGGTGTGCGTGTCGGCCACGTGTGGGACCCGCGGGGAGAGTGGGACCAGGGGGGGTTGGGGCCACGGGTCAGAGAGTGGGGTTGGGACTGGCTTGCTGCGCGTGGTGTGTGCGTGTGGGGGCGCGTGGGACCAGGGCGTGGGGGGGCTGGCTGGCTTTGACCAGGGAGGAGAGAGGAAGCTGGTGGGTGGGGGGTGATGTGGCAGTTTGTGGTTGGAAGGGAGGAGAGGAGAGGGAGTGGCTGGGCCAAGTGGCAAGCTAGGATTGGGTAGAGGGGAGGTGGAGGGTGAGGTGGCGCAAGGGGGTTGGTTGGGGTGATGTGGAGGGAAGGGTTGGGTAGGAAGATTGGTAGCTATAGGATTAAAGGTGGACCGTTTATAAAAACCTGGGGGTGGTCGTTCGGGTCGATCTGGCCCGTTCGACTGCCCCTACTAAAAATAATATAATTTTTATTTGTTTTGTTAACACCTTTTGCAAACCGATAGCACTCAAACAAAAATAATCCGGGGACCGGGCTTTGCATTTGAATTAAGATGGGGCGTTTGGAAAACAAATCGGGGTTTGCGAAAATAGTTTTGGCAAACAATGCATGATGATGACGATGCAATGCACAAATTTAACGCGATTTTCTAGTAGTGGTTTTGCGGGATGCCACAGTGGGCCCACCTCGCGCCTAGGTAAGGTGTGGGCCCTCTGGCCGCCTCCCAGCCTCGCCTCTTCGCCTATAAGAAGCCCCTGATGCAGAAACCCTAGGCACCCGGTCAAAACTCCACGAAACCATTTGTAGTCGCCACCATTGTCCCTAGATCGGGGGGATCTGAAGTTCTTCCCGGCACCCTGCCAGAGGGGAGATCATCCCGGAGGCCTTCCTCTCCGGTATGAAGCGTGAGTAGTTCCACCTTGGACTATGGGTCCATGTAGTAGTTAGATGGTTGTATCTCCTCCTTGTGCTTTCATGTATAGATCTTTTGATCTCCGTTCATGATCAAGATCTAATCTATTTGTAATCATGCATGTTGTGTTTGCGGGGATCCGATGGATATTGAGATTACTATGTCAGAATGATTAATGGTTTTGTCTTATTGATTCTATCATGTCTATGTTGTTTGTGATCTTGCATGCTCTCCGTTGTTAGTAGCTATCTTGGACAAGTAGTTGCTAGTGACTCCAAGAGGGGGTATTTATGCTCGATAGTGGGTCCATGCCTCTAGTTTCCAAGGGAAGTGACATAAATCTCTTCGGTTGTAGATGTGTTGTTGCCACTAGGGAGAAAACAACGGTCTCTTGTTCATAGAACAAGTGGATTGTTTACCTTACACACTTTGCTTAAAGCAGTTGTTTGTTTCTTGCAACTTAATACTGGAGGGGGTTCGGATGATAACCTAAAGTGGACTTCTAGTCATAGATGCAGTTGGATGGTGGTCTATGTATCTTGTTATATTGCCCAATCGAATCTCATAGGATCTTTTTGTCTAGTATTGCATTGTTATGCCTTGCTCAGTTCTTGTCAATTGCCCTGCTGTAATTTGTTTACCCTTCATGCCATGTTGTTTATCTAAGGAGAGCACCTCTAGTGAACTATGGACCCCGGTCCAATCCTTACCATTGTTACATCTTCCACTGTTACTTGTTTACTTGATGCAAACCATCATTACCTTTCATACCATACAATTAATCCTTTGTTACAGCAACCGGTGAGATTGACAACCTCACTGTTAGTTGGGGCAATGTCTTGAGTTTGTGTTGTGCAGGTTTTCATGTTGCTTGCAACACCTGTGTGACGTTTCCTTCCTCCTACTGGTTCAATAACCTCGGTTTCTTACTGAGGGAAGACTTTCTGTTGTGCTGCTTCACACCTTGCTCTTGGGGTTCCCAACAGGCTCCACATCAACTGAGCCATCACAAACGTCTGTCAAAGGCTTTGGCCAGGTCAATTTTAAGCATGAAAGCCTTAGATTTCCAAGATGAAAGTCCAAAAGAGTGGGTAATTTCCTGAGCTATAATAATGTTGTCACTGATTCTTCTAACCCCAATAAAAGCTTGCTGTGAAGGGTGAATGTAGTCAGGGAGGTGAGGTTTGAGTCTGTTTGCTACACATTTTGCTATGATTTTATAGATAACATTGCACAGACTGATGGGCCTATAATCAGTTGGGATAATGGGAACCAGTTTCTTTGGAATATGAGCAATGTTGGTGTCACTAATGTGCTCAGGAAGAGTATGTAGCAAATAAATTTCTAACTAGATTAGTGACATCTCTGGGAACTACAAAACCTTCAATGACTGATCTTATGCCTCTGGTGGATAGAGTTGAGAGGAATCTTTCTTCCAATTATATGTTGATGCCCTACAGTGGTAGGAAAACTCTCATAAACTCACTGTTAACTTCTGTTATCATGTTCCCAATGTGCACTCTTAAAATTTCAGCAAAAATAATTGAATATGTGGACAAGATTAGAAGACACTGTCTATGGAATAAGAAGGATGAGGTAGGAGAACATTGCAATGCTTTAATTGCCTGGGACACTGTTTGTAGACCTAAAGATAAAGGAGGTATGGGTGTGCTAAACCTTAAAATTCAGAATGAAGCACTATTACTGAAGTTTCTACATAAATGCTATGACAGAGTAGACATATCTTGGGTTTCTTTGATTTGGGACACATATTATAATGGGAAAGTGCCACATGCCTTTATCCTTGTCGATATTTTTGGTGGAAAGTTATTGTTAAATTATTCCCAATTTACAGAGGAATAACTATTTGCACAGCTAAAACTGGTAACACAGTGTTGATGTGGAAGGACAACTGGATTGATGGAGTGGCAGCTGAAATGTTCCCTAGAGCATTCTCTTTTACCATCAAGGAAGATTCCTCGGTCACAGAGTTTCTCACTGCATCTGACCTTTCCACAAATTTCATTCTTCCTATATCTTCATAAGCTATGGATGAACTTAAAGAGTTACAAAAAAAAGTTAGAAATGTAGAAATGAATGATTCAGACAGGGATATTTGGAGCTACACCTGGGGGCAGAGAATTACAAATCCAGCCTGTTCTATCGATTCTACTTTAGAGCAATGGAACCACAACTCTCTTTTAAATGGTTATGGAAGAGCAAATGTACACCAAAGCTAAAATTCTTCTGTTGGCTGTTACTATCGGACAGGTTGAATACTAAAAATATGCTCAAACGAAGACACTACAATAGTGTTTCTAGTTTTGACTGTCTAACATGCAACAATAATTATAAAAAACAGTGGAGCATCTATTCTTCAATTGCTCATTCAGCAAACAGTGTTGGCAAGTGATTGGACTTTGCTGGGATAATCATGGGGATCGGCTGTGCCTTATTGAGCAAGGGAAGAAGAATTCAACAAGTAAGCTTTATATGGAGATATTAATTGTGGCAACTTGGAACATTTGGAAGGATAGGAATGATTTGTGCTTCAATAATATTACTCCCTCTATTGAATCTTGGAAGGATAGATTTCAACAGGATTTTAGGCTTCTGGTGCATAGGAATAAACCTGAATTTCACCAGGAGATACACAATATTTGTAACTCTCTGTAGACTACAATTCTAATACTCTACCCCCCTTGTAATTGCTTCCTACCACAAGCACACACAAATGTAACTTTCTTAGGCTTTCCCAACTTGGGGAATCCTGAAGTAATATAAAGACAGTAGGGCACACCTACTGTCAAGAGTTTCAAAAAAAAATCCAGACCCAAGTATCTAAATAGAATTCAACATTAAACCCATCTAGACCAGGCAAGGCATTACGTTTCATTTCCCCCAGATTTCCTCTTTATATGGAATTGAGTAAGTAGACTCATTAGGCAAGGGACCAGTCGTCTGAGTAAAATTCCCCAAGTCCTGCATGTTAGAGGAAGTAAAGATTGATCTAAAATAAGACACAAAAGTGTTGGCAATCTGATCAGGCTTGAAGTATGTCACATTTTGCTCATCTTTGATAGAGAGAATCATTTTTTTCCTTTTCCTTTTAGCAATGGATCTATGAAAAAAGTTGTATTTCTGTATCCATCTTTTACCCAGAGCTTTTTAGCACACTGCATATTTGCATCATTCATCTTAGTGATTGTTTGTTCATACCTTGCAACAAGATTGGCTTCTTTTTTATGATCTTGCTGGCTAAGAGGAAAGGATTGCATTCTTCCTATATAATTCTCCAGATCCTTGAGCTCCTCATGTAAGGTTTTTTTCCCGCACTAGACTTTTAACTTGGAGGCAAGGCAAGATGATTAGTTCTTTTACTAAAGGAGGGATTGGGAAAATTTACCCAACAATTCCTAGCATAATCCTGAAATCATCTTCTCTAAGCCACCAGTTTTCAAATTTGAAAGAGTTTTTTGCTTTACAAGATTTCCCTTCAGTAGATAAAAGAATAGGTGCATGATCATTAAAACCATGTATGAGAGGCATGTTATACACATTAGACACAAGATAAATGGAGCACCATTCGTGATTAACAAGGCACCTGTCCAACCTTTGGAAAAGAGGTTTAGATGAAAACGACGGTTGGTCTAAGTGTAGGCAGGTCCAGTGAAACCAGTATCAAACAAACCACAACTTTTAACAAAGGCATAAAAAGCAAACGTACGATTATAATTAACATTAGGAGAACTCTTGTCTGATTCATACAACATGTCATTCATGTCTCCAATACATAAGAAGGAGAGGTTGATATTATAATACATAAAATGAGCAACCTGCTATCAGATAGTGCTAGTAGTACGGTGGTGCGGATCACCATATATACAAACAAGGCCAAACTTTTGGCTTTTAGCACGATCCGTGACTAGGGCTAATACTAAATTACGAGATTCCAAGTGCAGAGCGACATCTACTTCATCAGACCACATCATCCATAATCCCCCAGCTTTCCTTTGAGAGGGCACTACAACACAATCGTTCATATTAAAGCGGGAGCAGATATGAGGAGCAGTGAATTTGGCATTTTTTGTTTTAGAAATAAAAATTACCTAAGGTTTAGTAGCAGCGATCATTTGGGCAAGATGGCATAGTTTAGGACTGCCTAGGGTCTTGCCCACCTCCTGATAGTTCCACGCCAGAGCTTTCATGGCTCCTGTGGCGCCTTAAAGGCTGGCGCCACTGCTTGATCTTCTGAAGCTTTCTCCTGAGCCATATGGACCTGTACACCGTACGAATCACCTGAAGAAATTGCTTTAGATTGAGCCTCAAGTCTAGCATTGAGTTGTCCGCTGGCGCTAGCACCTTGATAAGGAGAATAACAAGCCACGTAGGGCTCACTAAGCTCCTGAGGAGGTGAGAACGCGCCCCGTCGAGAATCTGCAGAACCTTCTGTCGCAGCTGAGACCGGCGAGAGAGGCCATGGGTCGAAGTCGGCAGTGTCTCCTGAAGCTGAGGCCTCCGACCTGCGAGATGGAGAAGCCGAGGGGAGCAGAGATCCTCCCAGAGCAGGGTTGCTGCTCCTGCGATTACCGCCACCAGAATCCACGCCATCGGCGCCTTGAGCACGGTACCATACGGAAGCACTAGGGCGATTGACACTAAATACCATAGGAGATCTAAGCTGAGCTCCAGCTTGAGATGTCTGACCTTCATCCCAGTGGCTCCTTCGTGGACGATGCCTAGTCTTTAGATTGGTGGTGCCCCCATAGCCTGGACTTGAGGGGGAGAAGCTTCGTGTAGATCTTCTATCAAGTTGCATACCCGGGACAGATCGATGTTGATCTCTGGCCGCCAGGTCCCCTTGTCCTCCTTGGTGTTGAGCCCCGGTCGCCTGTTGCGTAGGGACGACGCCGATCTCCTCCGCTGCTCTTCCTCCAGATCCTCCCATTGCTCCTTGCAGGATGGGACTTGCGCCGAGGGTCCTACTCCGGGGGATCTTTGGTGCTTTCGTTATTGTTATCGTATTGGTTTTCCATATGCTTATTATGTGGTGCTACCATGCACACTGCCGTTTTTGTGATCAAATGTTCAACTTTCTCCATGTAGTATAGTGTTGCACAAAAGATACTTCTACTTTTTTTTAACTTCCATTTTCAGTCTACTTCGTTTCAGCTGCTGAGTCTGATATACTCATGCATTTGCAAAATCCATATACCTAAAATATTGTATATATATTTTAAAATTAATTTGCATATACATAGAAGTAATTTTTCATATTCATTAAAATATGTGTATGTGACTATGTACATTTACATTATATTATAATTTAATGTTCATGTATATCTTAAGAAGGGAAATGGAAAAAAAAGGAAACTTGAAGAAAATAACAAAAAAACATGTGTATATATTGTAAACTAGCACGGAGACCCTCGCAAATGCGAGGGCATCATTTTTTAGTTTGAATTATTTCTTCTTAGTGTGAGACATATCCTCCTATTTTTTAGTGTTTAGGGACGTATTTACTTTATATTGTGATGACATTTTTCCTCGTATTTAACACACTCTTGTTTGCAAAATACTCCCTCTGTTTCAAAATATAAGATGTTTTAGCTTTTATGAAGCGAATGTATTTAGACATTTCTTTTAGCGTAAACATCTTATATTGTGAAACGGATGGAGTATATAGCTTTCTAGTTTTCTATGTAATCGTATTGCTAAGAAATAACAACTTTCTCTATAGTCAAATGTAACTTGAGGTTATATATGTTTGGTCTTAGTAGAGTAAATTTTAGGTAGATCCTATAAAATGAAAACATAAGGCTCACGATAATGTCATGATTTAATAAAGCCCTGTTGAGGAGAGGAGGTTAAAATTCTAGCCAGGAAAAGGTCCCTGATAAAGGCTCACGATATATCCCCTTGGAATTATACTCTATAATCCCTGATAAAACGTCTTTGCAAAACAAGGCCTAACGGGAATTGCAGCATAGTAAATTCTGGCCGGAAAAGGGCATCGACACAGAGTTTCCGTGGTGCGTGAGGAGACGCTAGGGCTGCTCGGAAGTGTTTTTAATATTGTCTCTAGTAGTATCTTAGCCGTTAACCCAAATAATTGAGATGATGTGGTTTAAGGTGGTGCATTCTAATAAACCTCTTATATTGCTTTTAGTATATAATAGAATAGGATAAAATATCATATATTTAAAATAATTCATGTATTTATGAAAAAAAGAAAATAAAAAAAGATGGAAATAATTTTTTTGAAATGTATATGTTGTTTGTGGAGAAAATAATTAAGAAAAATTAATATAAACAAAAGATGAAGAAGAAAGAAAAAAAAAAGAACTTCTCCATTTGGCCAGGCCACTACGGAGCGTTCGTGGGCATGGTTATGAGATTTGAACAAGAATCTTCGTAATCCACTTGCTTCTTACAATTAGGCAGGGTTAGTTTGGGGACGTGCTAAGTGCCGCTTGAAGCGACACGGCCACCGACTACCGCCTGAAGAGGGCGCGAGATGGGCTGGTCCATTATCTCGTCGGATGCTGCTGATCTGTTGTATGTGCTTCTTTTCTTTTATTTTTAGTTTATTTCAAATCTTAGAAATTTTTAGGTCTAATGGATTTATTTTTATAAACGCATTTTTTAAACGTGATTTCTTTTTAGGAAGTCATGAACATTTTCTCATAAAATCATGAGAAAAAAACATAATCATGAACCAATTTTATAAAAATTATAAATCACCTTTAAAACGTTATGAACCAATTTCAAAACATTATGAACCAATTGCAAAATCATGAACCAATTTCGAATCATGAACCAAATTTCAAAAATATCATGAACCAATTTTAAAAATCATGAATCAATTTTTAAAAAACTTGATTTTTCGAACATAAAAAAGAAAATCAAAAGGAAAGTAAAAGAAAAACCAAAAAAAAAACAGAAAAATGAAAAAGAAAAAAAAGAACAGAAAAGCAGCACTGCTGTGAAATGGGCCGGCCGCGTGTGCGGCGCAAACCGCACGCGCCTCACTGAGCGGCTATTAGCATTTGGCCTTAGTTTGGTTACAACCACTTTGCCTCGAATGAGAATCCAACCATGGATGATACCCTCCTCAACAGTGAAGCCCGCAACGGCAGCAGCGCTGTTGGCGGTGGGCCTTATTTGTTTTGAGATGGTGGGCTGGTAGTGTTGGCAAACCGGGCCGGTAGAGACCCATTCAGTGTGGCCTCTACGAGGCTAGGGTTGGTCCATGTGGGTATCGTATCCCACCTTTTGTCTATAAATAGTGGAACAACATTTGTATGTGAGTTACCGAGAAAGATATCAATAAAAGTTCCCTGTTTCATCTACTTGTCCTGTGTGTGCCTTCTCCCTGTATTCTCCTTCGACGTGGAACAGCTCGGGACCGGTCAGTCGGCAGGGGGTGTTCCAACACGTTATCAGCATGTGTCTCTCCGTCGAGCCTCCGTCAAGCCACCGTCGAGCCTGCATCACGCAGGCTTTCGTTGAAGGTAACACAAATCTGACCGCAAAAATGGATTCGTCTCGCGATTTCCCTTCTAGATTTGCGTTCAGATCTTAGATCAGATCCCATCTAAGGTACGGATTTTTCTTTCCGGGAGTCGAGCTGACCTGCTGTCTCCGACCAATGTCGATCTAATCACTCCCAGATTAGAAATTTGTTGACTGTACCGTCGATGCTTGCACCTGCTGTGCCGATCTGGTTTTTTTCTTTGTTAGATCGGGCTGATCTTGACTTTTTTTTTAAGATCAAAATCGATCTATTTTTTTATGAACTGTACGTGCGCGTCCGTACAGAGGCCATAGCCGCTTGCGCCCGCGTGCAGAGCTACGTCGCTCCGGCGCAGCCTGCCGTAGCGCCGCCGCCGCCGCCACTGCCGCGCCGCCGCTACATGCCGCCGCTGCCCGGCCAGCGCTTCTTCTTGCCGTCGCCACGCTGCGCCACGCCCGGCCGCGCCGCCGCGCCGCCGCGCTGCGAAACCACGCCGGCTGCGCCGCCGCTTCTTGCCGCCGCTGCCGCAGCGTGTCTTGGCCGCCGCCCGCCGCGTACGCTGGCCGACGCCTACTCACCTCGGCGCCGCGCCGCATGCATGCTTCGCCGCGCCGCGCATCTTTGTCCTACCGCATGCCGCGCCCGCCACGGCTCCGGCACACGCTGCAGCGTCGCCGCGCCTTGTTTCGCACTGCGACGCTAGCTCGCGCGCCATTGCGCTGCCCATGCGCCGCCGCCCGCCCATGTCGCTAGGGTGGGTCGGTCTAGTTTGGCCGTTTTTCGGCCCAGGCGGTATACAAAAACGAAAAATAGGGGGCATGGGAGCACGTGTTTGCAGGGCTGTTGGACCGTTTTTTTTTATCCTGTTTTCGGTCCGTTTTCACACAAGCTTTTGAACTATGTTTTACTATAGTTATTAATTACCGCATGTTTTTAATACTTTGTATCTCATAGATAGCTTGCACCGTTTTTAAATTGAATTTTGGAACGCCGTCATATTTGAATTATTGTATCGATTATCGCATTTATGCAACCGATTACCTGCTGTAATCTTACACTCTTTGCATAAATTGCAGATGACCGGAATCGTCAGCCGCGAGTTTCCGGAGTTGACCCAGGATGGGCTTAACTACCTGACTTGGGCCTCGGACGTTGAGATCGTCCTTGAGGGCCGATGCATCAAGGATGCGTTGATTATGGGGACCCCGACGGCTGACAAAACCATCCGGCGGATAACGCCAAAGCTCTGCACTTCCTCCGCCATCACATTTGTGAGACTCTCAAGATGAGTACATGGCAGAACGGAGTGCTTCTGCCCTTTGGACCGTCCTCAACAAGCGGTTTTCTAGGCTGAAGTACACCATTCAGCCACAGGCGGAGGCAGATTGGATCGTCCGAGGTTTGCGGACTTCAAGGCGGTGGGAGAGTACAACTCAGTTGCACCGGTTGTACTATTCTTCATGTGGGACCAGTACCAGCGATCAGCAGAAGATAGACAAAACCCTCTCCACATTCCATCCGGACAACATCCGATCCTCGCGAAACTTTCGCCAGAAGGATTCACGGAATATGCAGCTTATTGATGCTCTCCGGTGGCCGGGCAGGATAATGTTCGAAAAAGAACTTCTCCGCGCAACCCTTCGCAGGGCCCAAGTCATGAGGCCAATCTTTGGTGCCTACAAGGTGCGCAAGCCCATCCACAAGAAGAGAGGTAAGAAGGGCAAGAAGAGACCCAACTCCTCCAACCCGCCAAGCAACGCAAGGCGGGCAAGGGGCGAGGCCCAGGCCTTGATGTGGCTCCAAGACTCACTTCTCCAGGCAGTGTTTGGCCCCTAAACACGTCGTCGACGCGTTCAAGGCCAACAAGAAGGCGCGCGAGGCGCATATTGTCCAGGTTGAGGCACCACTGGCGCCCGGAGAGGCGTCTGTGCAGAACGTCACGCACATAGTGGCGCAGGACGTAGCACAAGTGGCAGCACCCTCGGCGGTCCCCACGGACGCCGCTGTGCCCATGGAGGTTGAGCACGTTGTGCCCCCGCCACCTCAGCCAGGCCCCTTGTCCATGATGATGGCCAGCGCAGAGCCCCCCACTGACCTTGAGATACTGGTTGAGCTTGGTGATTTCCTCGCAGAATCCACCTGAGCTCCATTTTATTATGATGATTCCTTTTCCGCAATAATCAGATACAATTACTCGATATGGTTGTAAGCTCTATGAGAGCATAACATTTATTTGTTTCCTGGCGATTGGATGACATTTATTCATTTATTCCATTATTTGATTATGTGATGTTCTGAAATGCTTCTGTGTTTTACTTACTTGATGTAGCATCTTCCTCGCTCCATTATATTAATTAGGCACTATATTTTAGAACGCGTGTGGCGCCCAAATGGAGGAAACGTGCCTTGCTGATAGCGGCACCACCAATACCATCTTGAGAGAAACAAAGTATTTTGAGTCAATTACCAAAAACCCTGGTAACATAATGACGATCGCCGGCTGCGGTCCGAATGTAGTTGGCTCCGGAAGAGCAACTATCATACTCCCAAACAAAACAACTCTGATCATTGAAGAGGCATTGTTGTATCCGGAGTCGACTCGTACTCTCTTAAGTTTTAGAGACATCCGCGCAAATGGTTTCCATGTCGAAACCGATGATGATGAGCATGGAAAGGAGTTCCTACTCATTACCAAGCGCGACGAAAATGGTAAACATGTTGTCGAAAGACTCCCTTCATTAGCTACTGGGCTGTACTACAGTAAGATAGTAGCACCACCTATTTACACTATCCTTAAGACTGTATTTAGAAGCTCCGAACTATTCTGCCTTTGGCATGATAGGTTAGGCCACCCCGGTCTTAGGATGATGATAAACATAATTAACAACTCGAACGGTCATAATGTTAATGTGAAAAATTTCCCGAATCCCGATGATTTCGTGTGCTCCGCATGCGCTACGGGGAAATTGATCATTAAACCGTCCCCCCTAAAGGTGAAGGATGAACTCCCCGCGTTCTTGGAACGCATTCAAGGGGATATATGTGGTCCAATTCAGCCCCTCTCAGGGCCGTTTCGGTACTTCATGGTGCTCATCGATGCTTCCTCTAAATGGTCCAATGTTTGCCTGCTGTCAACACGGAACCATGCTTTTGCAAAGTTGATCTCCCAGATCATACAAATAAGGAATAAATTCCCTGATTATCGTTTAAAGACTATTCGAATGGACAATGCCGGAGAATTTACTTCAAAGGCATTCGATGATTATTGCATGGCAACTTGAATCACACTTGAGCACTCCGTACCGCATATCCACACTCAAAATGGACTCGCGGAGGCATTGATTAAAAGGATTAAATTCATTGCCCGACCACTCCTTCAGGGTTGTAATTTACCAACTACATGTTGGGGACACGCGGTGTTACACGCCGCTAATCTCATCAACTTTCGACCATCGGCCTACAACATCCACTCTCCCATCCAACTTGCGCAAGGGTCGGCACCAAAAATTTCCCACCTACGTAGGTTCGGCTGCCAGGTATATGTACCTATACCACCACCCCAGCGATCAGCAATGGGACCGCTCCGTAAGTCGGGGATATACGTTGGTTATGAGACTGTGTCCATAATCAGGTTCTTGGACCCCTTGACAGGTGACTGTCACACGGCCCGTTCTTGTTGCATTTTGGCGAGGATCTTTTCCCGACTTTGGGGAGGTAATCAACCTGGATGACAAAAGTCGAGAAATCACGTGGAAAGCCACGGGATCCACGCTCATGACCCGCCTTGTTGAGACTAATAGAAGTCCAAAAGATACTAGATTTGCACTCCTAGCGAATCAACTGCCCGATCATTTTAGTGATTTAAAGACGTAACAAAGTCGCATGTGCATGCGCAATGCACCGGAAAGGGTTGAAATACCAAAGAAAAATGATGGTATACCGCTCCTGCTCCAAGGCCTAAGAGGACTCGGATTCGGTTTCTCAAATCCAAAGTACCGGGGGCCTTGAAGAAAAGGATAAGAGAGATTTATTACAGACTACTCTGTTGAGGGGAGCCAGTTGAGACTGGCAGTACGGATATTTCAGGCACGAAATTCGGACTTGAACTTTCCTATATCGGAAATACCAGTAAGTTGTGCGCACACATCGGGCGGAAAGCTAAGGACCTAGCTCTGGATTGGGAAATCCGGTGGAGCAAGAGGAAGTGCTGATGCACTCCATGACGAAATGGCCATTAACTATGTTAATTGGCGAGTCATACAACCGAGCCATGGCAAATGTCGACGTTAATTTTGCCAAGAAAATTGCCTCAATCATAGATCTTGACCACGAGCCTAACACGCTCGTGATTGCAAGAAAAGGTCGGATTGGAAAGATTGGCGAGCAATTATGCTGAATTATTATCGTTAAACAAAAGAGAGGTATTTGGACCTGTTTGTCTAACTCCTCCCACATTCGCCCGTTGGCCATAAGTGGGTTTTTGTTCGAAGAGAAACGAGAATAATGAAGTAGTAAGGTACAAAGCAAGGCTCGTTGCTCAAGGTTTCACTCGACCATGTGTGTCGACTTTGAGGAAACTTACTCCCCAGTCATGGATGGAATTACCTTTAGATACTTGATCTCAATGGCAGTAAACATGGACTTAAAAATGAAACTAATGGATGTTGTCACCTCTTACCTATATGGTAACTTGGATTCGGACATATACATAAAAGTACCAGAAGCTATCCCTGTCCCGAACCAGGATAGAGCAAACAGGAGCTTATACAGTGTTCAGCTTAAGAAGTCATTGTATGGACTAAAACAGTCAGGTAGGATGTGGTATAATCGTTTAAGCGATTTCCTTCATGAGAAGGGCTACGCGAGCAATGAAGATTGCCCATGTGTTTTTATACGGAGATCCCAGGATGGTTTCTGTATTATCTCGGTGTACGTGGACGATTTGAATATAATCGGTACACCTGACGATATTGAGGAAGCGAGTTCCTACGATGTCGAATTGAGATGAAAGACTTAGGCAAAACCAAGTTACGCCTCGATGCGCAACTTGAGCATTCCCCTGCTGGGATTCTAGTTCACCAGTCGGCCTACACCCAGAAGGTGTTGGAACGATTTGGGTTTGAAAAGGCATATCCTTCTAAGACCCCGATGGTCGGAAGATCTTTGCAGCAAGACAAGGACCCGTTCAGGCCTAAAGAAGAGGGGGAGGAAATTCTGGGACCGGAATTCCCCTACTTAAGTGCAGTTGGCGCACTTATGTACCTCGCAAATTGTACACGGTCGGATATTGCATTCGCCGTCAATTTGCTTGCAAGGTACAGTTCTGAGCCTACCAAGAGGCATTGGAAAGGCGTTAAAGACATCTTTAGGTACATACAAGGGACAAAGGACCTTGGCTTGTTTTACCAAAAGAACCAAGACCTATCTGTTGTAGGCTATGCAGATGCTGGGTACCTTTCGGACCCGCATACATCCAAGTCGCAGACTGGATATGTTTTCCTTTGTGGTGGAACAGCTATTTCCTGGAAATCGTCTAAGCAAACTCTTGTGTCGACTTCGACGAACCACTCGGAAATCATAGCATTATATGAAGCATCACGAGAATGTGTATGGCTTCGACGCGTAGTCAGTCACATCCAGATGTCATGTGGACTGAATACCGTACAAACCCCAACAATTATCTATGAAGATAATGCCGCTTGTGTTGCACAATCCAGACGGGTTACGTGAAGAGCAATCTCACAAAGCATATAAACCCCAAGTTCTTCTATGCACATGAGTTGCAAAAGATGAGCAGTGAAAGTCTTGCATACTAAGTCGTGTGAAAATCTCTGATTTGTTCACTAAATCATTGCCAGCGTCTTCTTTAGAGAGATGTGTCCGAGGGATCGGCATGATGAGACTTAGGGAGATGCAAGGTTCAGGGGGAGAATCTTCACAAACTCATCGCTGAAATCTTGATCCCGATGATTGAGTACTTAACTTTATAGTTAAGTGAATTGTACTCTTTTTCCCTTAGTGAGTTTTTATGAAGTTTCTCACATGAGGTTTTTAATGAGGCAATTCGTGCAACATAGCAAGAAGTATACCGTGTGCATTTCTCCATATTTTCCCACTGGGTTTTTCGGAGTTTTAAGCCATGGTTATACAGATAAGATACCCAGGGGGAGTGTTGGGAAACCGGGCCGGTAGAGGCCCATTCGGTGTGGCCTCTACCAGACTAGGGTTGGCCCATGTGGGTATCGTATCCCACCTTTTGTCTATAAATCGAGGAACAACATTTGTACGTGAGTTACCGAGAAAGATATCAATAAAAGTTCCCTGTTTCATCTACTTGTCCTGTGTGTGCCTTCTCCCTGTATTCTCCTTCGACGTGGAACAGCCCCGGGACCGGTCAGTCGGCATGGGGTGTTCCAACAGGTAGAAAGGTTTCAGCAGAACGCCATACTGTCTCAAAGAAAAAAGCAAAACTCCATGCCTTGCGATAATGGGGCCTGCTTTACCAAACACAAAGGACTGCAGTCTGAGCACGGATGACACCACACAAGTACAGATACTTCAGGATTCATCCAGCGTCAGGCGCTACATACAGTGGCGGACCTACAGGGTATGCCCGGTATGCCACGGCATACCCTGCGGCAGGCCAGCAGAGGGGTATACTCGTTTTGATCAATAGACCGATAAAACAAGCTAATACAAACGGCCATGCATATCTGCTGGTTCAACGAGGCGGGTTAACATAAATTGATCAGCTCCGGTAGTACACTAGTACTTGTCCATCCATTAGTAAATGCATTGGCTTTGGCCATCAGATGTGGGCTTGATTTAGTCTTCCGTGTAAGCCTCCATGCTAGCTATGGTTATGCACCAGCTGATTAGTGTCGACCTAGCTATCTTGCTAATGGATTAGACCAGCTGATTACTTATGATGACTAAGCAAATCAATATGTAAAATATTATAGTACATTGGTGCCATTTTATACTGTGTTTTAGTACTCCCTCTGACTCATATTAGTTGATTTAAATTCATCTAGATACAAATGTCTAGTCAAGTTTTAGCGTATTTAGACAAATTTGAGTCAATTAATATGGGTCGGAGGGAGTAGTATATGGGCTAGTCTACTAATAACTAGTCTTTGGTAGTCAAGTATGTGATTAGTTTTTATACGTTCTATTATAGCTTTTTAAATATATTTTTTACATATTTTCTTGGTTACATATTGAAATGGTAGAATACTTTGGAAATTTAGGATCAATCGAACCATTGGAATTTAGTTCAGCGCTAGAAAACCCTGTCGATGTTTGTGTCCAACAATCCTTTTTTATTAATAGTGCAAAATCTTTTTTATCTAATCATTTTGACATATTTCGTAATCATCATCCCTTCTTTATATCCTAGGAAAAAATTCTCGATAGGGACTCAAATTTTTGATGTGGCATACCCTTTGCTAAAATCCTAGATCCGCCACTGGCTACATATAGAGCCGGTACTTGAGCGGGGTAGACAAAAGGCTACTCCTGGAGCATGCATTCTAATTTGTTTGTAGGTGCTCAAGTTTCTGGCCCCTTAAGCAATTCTTTCTTTGTTCATGTCAATGCAATAAGAACTATGAAAATTGTTCTGAATTTCGGATAGAGAAGCCCAGTGCTCTGGTATCACAAAGGTAAGTTTCTAGCCCCCTGAGCAACTTTTTTCTTTGTTCATGACCAGTGCATCTCACATCCACGTCAGCATGTACACAGCATGATGCATCAGATTGTAACCTTGATGCCACTTGCCACCCCCTCGGCAGTGAATGAGCTAGGCCGCTAAGTGGATTACAGCTTTTACCTTCCCCGGTGCACGATTCAGTGAATTTCGTTTGGTGAATTGTCACAAGAGCAGTGTTTGTCATGCATACGTAATTTCTTTCGAGCAATCGCCGCCTGCTAGGGTGTCTGTCTACTGATAGGCCACTTCAGTTGCATGAAAACACACTATCTTGACAGTGGCCTGATTGAGCCAATTCCGGTAGCTTTCGAAGGCGTCAAGCCCCCCTTTACAAGCGTGCCAGGTTGCTCTTTCTCTAAGACGCAGACACACCACTTTATCAAATTGTTTATCGTCAGGTTGCGCCTACCCGCCTAATGCTCTGATCTCACTACTCATTTGATCACGACTAGTACTAATAAAACAATGATCTGAGCACGAAGATGCGATGAGACACTAGCTTTGTCCTAATTGCTCGTTGTCGTTCTAGATTTTTCCAAATTATCTGACGAAACTCAGAGGACCAGTGCGTGCTGAGTGCTAACGCTTGAAGATAACAACTACCCAATGGGATGTTAATTTATACAGGGTTATGGTGTGATGATTAACCAACGGAACAAATTCGTGTGTCCTGGTGTGTGCTAACCGTTTCGACGAAATCCTGTGACCCAACTCTGCAAACATTTCACCGCTTCGATCATGGGTTCACACACACACAATCTATGACCCATCATTCAGATGCCTTCGTGGGTCAAACTGTACGAAAAAAATAACTGAGATGAAGAATAAAGGGACGCTACAGTACAAGCACACCGCCACCCCGTTTCCCATCAGTGAGACCGATGCGCCCGCAAGCGACCAAAATTTGCTGCACCCGAATTATCAATGCGTGATGCATAGTATATACGGACATAGAGACGATATGAGAACCTATCAAACCTGAAGATAATGAGCATTGGTTTGGCGTGAAAACCTGAAGATTTTCGATGGCTTCACCAACACCTTAGGTTGCAAAAAGTTGCTTGATTTTAAGCATAATATAAACCTTTCTCATGTCTAGATTAAGGGTCAAGGGTATTAGACATGTAATATACATGTAGTATATGATATGGTGTAGTACATCAATCGTATACACCAATCGTATACATTCCAATATTTGTACAACCACGTGAGGGCTTTTTCTCACATATATCAACACGTATCCGGCCCTCGAGAGAGGTAAGTCGTTCGACCATACGATCTCAGGATTTCAACATCATTTTCCTGAATACTTTCGACTTGTAATGACCCATACTATAAGGTGGTGCTAATCTATGGTCGTCGTTTGAGTCCTACGACCTTCCTTCGCCTCGTCGGCACTAACACTTGGAGCATCTCCATCCGTCGACGCCCCCTAGGCCATTTGACAACATTGAAATGGGCCTCTTGGGGGGCACCGAAGAAAACTTTCGGCTAGGGGGTGCCGATTTTCACCGCGCCCCTAGTTTCGACCCTAGCCAACGATTTTGGTAGGAAAAACAAAAATAAATTCAACATAATTCCGCAAGTAGTTCGATAAAGTTAGCAAATAGTTCAATAAAGCACATAGTTTGGCATCAATTTAACAAGTTTTAAAGCACAAATTAAAATACATCAAACTAGGTGTTGTCTTTGCGCCTCCACAGATGCTCCATCAGATCCTGCTCTAGTTGTTGATGCATATTTAGAACGATCTCCTGACGCATAGCGAGGGAGACAACCCATGATATCAGCACCTCGTGATCAACACCTGTAAGAAGATCCTGAAATATGGTTCAATGCCAATCACCAGCTTGTCTCGCTCACTCTCAATGATCATGTTGTGCAAGATCACACAAGCATTCTTCATCTCACACATATGAAATTTCGACCAGGCCAGAGCAGGCTACTAGACAACACAAAATCGAGCTTTGCGAACACCAAAGACCCGCTCGAGATCTTGCTGAAGCTCGCAATGTGATACGGACATTGTCGGGGTGGCCATCGGTTGGCATGGTGCTGCAAGGAGCTGGGGGACCTGCTGCCACTGGTGGTTGCCGATGCCACGACGATAACACGGAGGTACTACCGGCAGTGGTCATTAGGCTAGGGAGGATTCAGGGTTGGGTTCCGCTGCTGCAACAACTGTCTTCTTCGATGGCAGCCGCGACACACGGGAAGGTCACACGTGAGCTATGGAGGAGTCGTCGCATGCGGATTTGTCATTTTCGTTTTTGTGCTGTTTTTGTGTGGAGATATTAGGTAGGAAGTCTAACGGTACACTGCCCCAATTGAACGACCATCTACCTAGGGGATCGAGGATTTTGATTCCAATTGAACGACCATCTACCTAGGGGATCGAGGATTTTGATTCTCTCGAGGGATGCTTGTCGCTTTCGTTATTGTTATTGTATTGGTTTCCCTTACACTTATTATGTGGTGCCACCATGTGCCGTTTTGTGAACATGTGTTCAACTTTCTCCATGTAGTATAGTGTTGCACACTTGGATAATTCTATTGACCACATTGTTTACATAAAGAAAAGAAAATTCTCTTTTTTCACTTCCATTCCGTGTCTACTTCGCTTTCTCTACGAATTCAGGGTCTAATATACTCATGCATTTCCAAATTTCATACACATAAAATATTGCCTATGTATTTTAAAATTAATTTACATATACATGGATGCCATTTTCATAGTTGTTAAAAATATGTGTATGTGAAATATGTTCATTTACATCATGTATTATTTTCTAATGTTCATGTATATCTTAAGAAGGGAAATGGAAAAAAAAGGAAACTTGAAGAAAATAACAAAAAGGTAAACCATATGTATGTATTGTAAAACATGAAAGTATACATATATTTATAAATATGCATGTATTTATTGAAAAGGATAATATAAAAATGGAAAGTAAAATTATAAAATGTTTATATTGTTTGTGGAGAAAATAAATAAAAAATTAAAGAAAAAGAAGAAGACAAAAAAAAACCTTACCTATTGGACCGGCCCACTAAGGAGCGTTCGTGGGCATAGTTTTGAGATTTCGTAATCTACTATAGCCCTAGTTAATTGGCCCGTACAATTAGGCAAGTTTAGTTTGGTTGCAACAACTTTGTCTCGAATGAGAATCCAACAATGGATCATACACTCAACAGTCAACAGTGAAGCCCACGTTGTTTCAAGAAAACAGTGAAGCCCGCAACGGCGGCGGCGCTAGTGGCGGTGGGCTGGTAAGAAGGTTTTAGCAAAAACGCCACACTGTCTCCAAAAACAAAATGCATAACGCACAGCCTTATCATAACGGGGGCCCTGCTTTACCAAACACAGTATTCTGCAGTCTGAGCATGGATGACACCATACAAGTTCAGATACTTCAGGATTCATCCAGCGTCAGGACTCGGAGGTATAGATAGAACGGCAAACTTTCTGATAAAGGTAATATGTTAATGTCAAGACGATGCCATTACATCCAATCTCTGGAGAAACTCTAGACATCACGGGCACACATCCAAAAAACAAGAAGAAAAAGAGAAAACGAAAAAAACCTATAGAGACAAACAGAAGCTCATTGCAGTACAAGCACCACCAGTGGTGACGACACCTAGAGTCCGACAAAGATTATATAAAACAATGCCTCTAGGAAGGAAACAATGTATAGAGACCATAGTCGTCTGAGCCAATTAACCAATTAGTCAGATCAGTTTTTTCACCTTCAAGAAGGTCTTTCACCAAACAATGTCTTCAACGAGGGAACGACTAGAAAGCTAGTCGAAACACTGTCGGTACTTGATAGTGGGTATTGTGAATTGTATACATTATCGCGTAGTTTGCATTTGCACATTCACTCGCGCTTTGCAATAAGAATTGTGTTTTTTTTTTTGGTACGGAGACGCTGGGTGCTCTGCTATCGCAAAGGGAACCAGGGTGTGTGGTCGTGCGTGTGTCTGGGTGATCTGGAGCATGCATTCTAATCAAGTTTCTGGCCCCTTAAGCAATTCTTTCCTTGTTCATGTCAATGCAATAAGTTTCTGGTCCCTTAATGCGCTGGGTGCTCTGGTATCAGAAAGGTAAGTTTCTAGCCCGCTTCAACATTTTTTCCTTTGTTCATGTCCAGTGCATCTCGCATGCACGTCAGCGTGTACACAGCATAATGCAGCAAATTGCACCTTGATGCCACCCTCTTGCAGTGAATGAGCTGGGCCGCTAAGTCGATTACAACTTTTACCTTCCCCGGTGCACGATTCAGTGAATTTCGTTTGCTGAATCGTCACAAGAGCAGTGTTGGTCATGCGTACGTAATTTCTTTCGAGCAATCGCCGCCTGCTAGGGTGTCTATCTACTGATAGGCCACTTCAGTTGCATGAAAACACACTATCTTGACAGTGGCCTGATTGAGCCAGTTCCGGTAGCTTTCGAAGGCGTCAAGCCCCCCTTTACAAGCGTGCCAGGTTGCTCTTTCTCTAAGACGCAGACACACCACTCGATCGATCCATCCATCGCGGCCGCTTTATCAAATTGTTTATCGTCAGGTTGCGCCTACCAGCCTAATGCTCTGATCTCACTACTCATTTGATCACGACTAGTACTAATAAAACAATGATCTGAGCACGAAGATGCGATGAGACGCTAGCTTTGTCCTAATTGCTCATTGTCGTTCTAGATTTTTCCAAATTATCTGGCGAAACTTACAGGACTAGTGCGTGCTGACCGACTGCTGAGTGCTAACGCATGAAGATAACAACTACTACTGCCAAATGGGATGTTAGTTTATACAGGGGTATGGTGTGATGATTAACCAACAGAAAAAATTCATGTGTCTGTGTGTGTGCGCTAAGTGCTAACCGTTTGACTGCGTCGATCATGTGTTCGCACAGATTCTATGACGCATCATTATTCAGATGCCTCCATGGGTCAAACTGTAGGAAAATAACGAGATGAAGAAGAAAGGGGGCGCTACAGTACAAGCACACCACCACCCCGTTTCCCATCAGTGAGACCGATGCATTTGCTCGCTAGCAGACCAAATTCTGGTGCACCCGAATTGTCAATGCGTGATGCATATATATGCGGACATAGCTAGAGACGACGATACGAGAACCTATCAAACCTGACGATAATGAGCATGGGTTTGGCATGAAAAGACTGCATTTTGATTTTGTTCGGACCCTGCGCTCTTTCTCAAACCTTTCAATCAGTAGTAAATCTGGGTCGCCGAGATCGACACTCCTAGTGGTGAAAAAAAAGGTTGAAAATTACAGCTCCCGAAGTCCAAGCACACGATCGAGTTGGTGCGGTCAAACAAATTGGCCAGGGAAGAAGTTTGCTACACTAGTAGTAGTAGGTGCAAAGAAGCTCCCTCCGTGGTAAAGCGAGCAAAAGCGCTCAATTAGTGGCCTGATTAGTGCTCCCTGGCTTGGTTTGAGGCGTGCGAGAACTGTAAACCCTGCGACCAAATTGACCAGACACGGACCCGGTAAGCCTAATTATCTACCACACGCTTTTCGGCTGTGAGATTCTGCGGCCGCGACGATACGCTCAATCAATCACCTATCCTCCCCGTCTCTCCTCCTGTTGCTTTTCCGGTTTCTTCAGACTCTGGCAAGGCGAGACGGCGAGATCTCCGGCGTGCTCGCCGATTGGGTGCTAACTGACGACCGGTCGGTTTTCACTTGTGCGAGACGGACTCCGTGACCGTGCAGTGACGCGAAGATGATGCTACGAGACCTCGCTCGATCTCGTGCAGCGCGGTCGCGCGCGTTGAATTCTCCGGCCACGCCCGCTCCATCTCCGGCGACCGTCCGGTCGCACTCAGCACGGTTGCTGGTTCGCGACCTTGTACGATTTGCAAAGTGATGACCCTGTTTAGTTTACCACGACCGCACGAGGTCGTCTGGTTTTAGTTCGTCCTGCTTACTACTAATTTCCTTTCATTTACTCCACGTTCGGAATACCTTTTTTCTCTGGATGTACGATTGGAATTCAGCTCCACGTTTCTTCTGGAAGTGCCCAATCAGGAAAGAGTTGTCTGCAGCAGCACTAGCTTGTAGGCTGTAGAAAGAGCAGGAAACGTAATTAAACAGTCGATGAGTTTGGGGTGAGGTGTCTACAACACTCCGTTCAGCTGTATCTCTAGCTGACATGGTAGTAGTACAAGATAAATCTATCCAGTCTTTTCAATTTCACCGGTCGCGCCGTTGAAACGTTCAATCGAAGCACACAAATAAATATCATTCTCCTCCTACATTTTTCTACAGATGCAGCCACTCAAAGCAAACCATGCCATGGAGCACTGTAGTGTGCATTAGTAAACAAAAGAAGCAGAGGAAAATTTGTGGAAGAGCGGTCCCTCACAAACAATACTGTTGGAAGGAACTGGCGTGCAGATCTTCCATGTCCTTTCTGCGGAAAGGACTCCCCAATGGTCCCTCACAAATCATCATCGTCCAGCAACTCGGAGCTGGGAACAATTCAAGAGCGACAGCCCTGTTTAAGCGATTTAACTCCCCGGTTGGTGAAGCATCCACCGCCGAGCCTGTCACTGCCCCAGCCTATTTATACCCTTAACTGTTCAACACTGTAATTGTTTTCGACAATCTTTCTGATCAAATCCCTCTGGATCTCTGATCTGCATTATTACTTCTAGAAGTCCAAGCTGTGCGCCATGTGTGTACGCTCAGCGCAGTAATCAGCATGAAGCGCAGTAGGTTCCGATTAAAGCAGTAGCCAGCAGAGAACATGCGAACCACGCTCCAGATCCAGAGTCTGGCAGTTTCGGTTAAGTCCGTTGGTTCCGAACCTGAACATGCCGGTCAAATGGCACCGAAATCATGCGCGATGTTGTGAACCAGAGACCCCCCCCTCCTCTCTGGCCATCGCTACCATCTCCGTCCTTTTCTCGGCGGTGCCTTTCCGTTATTTGCAGCACCAGCACAGTTTCAGCACGAGAGGCGTCGCCCTGTGTTGAACAGCGTGGGAAACATCCAGGTCCCCGAATAGAAAGGTGCCTAATTTGCCCACACTGTTTGAAGAAAGCAACAGTTTGCGGATTTTAGGTACTAGCTGACAGACTTCTTAGGGGCTCCTGAAAATTCCGCAGCGCTAACGTTACTGTTTAGCCCAGATCTCCGTCGTGGTGATGATCTCTTGTGCTTAACAAATTGGCAGGTGAATGATGATTACTCTCTCCTGATCGTGCCTACTCAAAGAGCTAGTATTTGACTTGCCCTTTCAAGGGAAAAATGTCTCACTTTGCCAGCACAAACAACCTTACAAATTTAGGCGAGAACAGGGACATGTGATTGTGTTTGCGCCGCAAGGATCCAAAGGAGGTGCCAAGTACGTACACACTTGGCTAGAATAAGACAGCTTGCGGTTAGGACAGAGTCCTTATCAAGCTAAGCCCCACATAAAGCCTAGGGATCTGGGGAACTTTCCTTCACTTTTTTTTTTGAACAGAAACTTTCCTTCACTTGGTGTTACTTATCCGTAGCCATTATACAAATATATGGGTCAAGCTGTGCAAAATTCGATCCATGGATTCTGTTCTCTCTGCCGCTTTCACGTGCCTAAGCAATACTACTAAACACTTAATAATACTAGCTAGTTTGAGTTTTTTAAATAAGGGGAAAATATGGATAGTGAATAATATCAACATTGTTGGGTATGTCCGGTAGAGCTTTGTAGTCTACAATCTGCCAAAATTCCACGCCAGCACGAATATTTTTGTACGAAGAACCAGCCGGACCCTGATACCTGAACGACTGACTGTCTTGGAAATATGGTCACTTATTTGAAGAAAGATTATTGCTTCCATCATCAAACATAGCGTACGTGCGGAAACGAGGTCCTTTTGCAACAAATGTGTGTGGCGTACCGGCGCAAAGTTTTACTATACAAAGACGGGTCAAGTCGTGCAAAATTCGCTCCACGGATTCTGCCCTCTCTGCCGCTTCCACGTGCCTCTGCAATACTACTAAACACTCAATAGCATTTTTTTTTAGTTTTTTAAATAAGGGGCGAATATGGATAGTGAATAATATCGCCTTTGTTGCATATGCCCGATAAACTTTGTAGTCTACAATCCGCCAAATTTCCACACCAGCAAAAATATTTTTTGTAAGGCTAGTCATAGTGGGAGTAACTTGGGTAGTAATATAGTCCTACATGTATTGTCAACTAAGCATTTAGATAACATGACATGCAATTAAATGATAAGAGAGAGGCTTGTGATAACTAGTTATGTTATCATAACATCACATATTTAGACAAAATGAGTCTATATTATAATAAATGAGGTTTTGCATGTTACCACACCTATGTTATTTTGCATTATGCAGGTAGTAACTTAGACTAATAACATATATATGTTAATACTCTAAGTTGTTGGATAGATCTCAACGTGACTGGGCCCAACGGCCCAGCACGCCCCTAACTGCGCCCTGATCGGGGGCGCCCGTCCTTATCTAGGACGGTGGGCCCCTATCGCCAGCGCTATATAAAATGGTGGAGAGCCGGCAGCACGACCTACGAGGTTAGCCGTGTCCTAGCCGCCCCACCTACAAGCCAATCCGATCTAGGCTAGTGCTGCGCCGACGGGAAGCTCCACCGCCGCCACCCTAGTCACACGCTCGCCACACTCACCCCCCCTTTCACCCCATGGCCAACGACGGAGGTTCTAGCTCCGGCACCAGCTCGGGGATTCCCTCTGGCTCGTGTTTGTCGAGCCAGGGAGCAGGTAGAGTCCATCTTGGTTCCTTGTCTCTCTCTCTCTGTTCTCGATCTATAAAGATAATGTACAGTGCTACTGTCAGATCTAGACTAGATCCGTGGTAAAGTCATTTTAACATTGGTATCAGAGCCAAGTTTTAGTTGCTAGATTTTACGGTGCTTTTTGGTAGAAAGTGAAAGGAAAGCATTAGATCCAAAAGTGCGCCTGCCTTAGGGCCGCGCCGTTCCTCTCGATCTAGATGGGCATCCATTGTGGAGACATCTAGAAGAAGAACACACCCTTCGGGGGCAAAGCAAAACCCTAGATCTAACCCCAAAAAGCATCCCAAATCCCCATAGATCTAACCCCGAAAAGAAACACACAAAAAAAGGGGAGGCAGACCCACACCGGCCGCTAGGGCTGTCAAAAAAGTTCGGGCTTGACAAACTGTGCGAGTTCGGCGCGTTAACGGCTCGGCTCGAGCTTGATTCGTATCTCTAACAAACCAAGCTCGAGCCTGTTTTCGAGCTCGCGAGCTTAGTCGAGCCGAACTCAAACAGTTTGATAAAGCTCGTGATTTTTATACAGCCATAAAATTGAGACTACTATTATTATTTCATCTGTTGTAAGACCGCTAAAATAATTATGCTTGCATGTTGGCACTGTATTACTATTATATGAAACGCCAAGCCATTTCTGCTATTCCGTTTTCAAGCTTTACTATTTTCTTGTTATGTAGCTGCATGTCGATGTACTAAAATTTTCTTACCGAGCTTCAACGAACCGAGCTCAAGCCTACTCGAGCTTTGGTCGAGCCGAACTCGAGCTTAGATATAGGCTCGAAGGTGAACCTAGGCTCGCTCGAGCTCGGCTCGAGCTTCTACTGAGCTCGAGCCGAGCCTAACAATGTTCGCTCGAGTTCGGCTCGTTGACAGCCCTACCGGCCGCCGTCGTGCGCCGGCAAAGGGCGCCGCCACTGCGCCGTTTGACGGAAGTGCACCCACCCACGGGTGGACGCACCGCCGCCAAAAGGGGCAGTGAGGCGCCATGGTCTCGGCCAAGGTCGACAGAGGGAGGGGCTCGCCGGAACGCCAGCCACCTCACCGCATACGGGAAGAAGAGGTTGGGTGGCGATGGAGAGAAGGAGGGACGCCGCCGCGGATCGCCGGACGGACGCCGCCCAACCCCCAACGCCGCCGGAACTTCGCCTTGGACCTGCTGAGCGAACGCCGCCCCGCCGCCGCGACCTGGCGAAAGCCGCCAAGACGACACGACGACCACGGGCAACCGCCCGGCGGACGCGGCGCCGCCATGGACGCGGTTGGCGGTAGCGGTGACCACGCTGGGCGGCCATTGACGCGGCGCCACGCGGCTACGCTACCGGACGGGCGGGGTTATGGGGCTAGGGTTTGCCTGTGGGCACCGGGTGGGGGGGGTTTATACCTCCGCAGAGGGCGGCTGACCGTCCGATGTAGGGTTTGCGCGTGACGGTCGATGGAGTCGACGGTCGGCGGGCGGGCCAGGCGGGCCATTTGGCTGCTAGCAGAGCCACGTGGGCGGTGTGGCAGAGCGCTGAGCTGAGCACAGGTTGCCGAGGGCTTTGAAGGCTGGGCAAGATCATCTAGCGAAGCGCGCAAGTGGGCCAAGCAGTGGGTTGCTCACGGGCCAGCAGGCGGCATGCGGCCTTGCTGGCGCAGCCAAGTTTCTTGGGCCGCTGGGCGCTGGGCTCTGTTTTGGCCCAGTTAACCAGTTTTTTGCTGTTTTAATTTTACAGAATTGTTTTTAATGCTTTTTGCTTAGTTTTAAGCAAAATTTTGCATAGTTTTTTCTAGTCCTTTTATTTTTTGAGTATATTGTGACTAGAGAATGTTATAAAGGCAGATTTTTTCTGCAAAGTATAAGTTTTATATGAAAGTTTCCGCTGCAAATAGTTATTTTACATTGCAAATGTATGGTTTAAAATGGCACAAAATGCAATAAAAGTTGATTAAATCTTGACATAAAGATGTGATTAAAGTGATTATGCCTCATGCTATTAATTGACCAATGTTATTAATAATCATGACCATAATCTTGTCCTATTAAGTATTAAAGGTGTATTTAAATTTATTTCTGCCCAACGGTGATGTAATTTTAAATAGCACGAAACGATTGCATGCTTAATTTATACCAACGTTGAATTAAAGCATACAGTTGTTTTACTTGGTGATCTCACATTTTTTTGTGATTTTCAGGAGGTCTCAACCTCATGGCATGTTTGAAGGACATCCCGCTCCTTCGGGGGGACAACTACTCCGAATGGAGGAAGAAAGTTGACTTGGCGTTCGTATGCGCCGAAGTGGATTGGGTGGTTGACACCAAGCAACCGGTCAAGCCCGCTGACCCGGTCAGGGAGGCCCGAGAAAGTCTTGACTTTGAGAAAAGGAAGAGGACCATGCTCCATTGAGCTGGCTTACTCTATCGATAACGAAATGGGTGAACGCCAACAAGAAGTGTCGGCATTCAGAAGAACACAATTGAGAACGCGATCGGGCTCAATTGGAGAGTGTGCTACCGTGGTAGTATCCGCTAAGATAAAGAGCCGCCATCGGCTCTTCAAAGATGGGATGCGACCATTGTTAAAGCAATGGTTCTCGAAAAGTATACGGAGGACCCCACGGAATAAGAGAGCACATCTTGAGGATGTCAAACATGGCAAAAAACTCAAGCCCATGGATGAGGACCTCGAGCTAAAGCCAAGACTCTTGGTGCACCTTGTGATGGCCTCACTTCCACACCTTTTGAAAACTTTGTGATAACTATAATATGTCCCCGAAAAGTGGGACATAGAAAAGACCATTGGGATGTGCTCCGGAAGAGGAAGGCTGAAAGCCCTTCACGGCGGTTCTCTCGAACTTCGTGAAGGACAACAGAAGAGAGGCTTCACAGCGGCAACCATGGTGGCTCACCCTCCAAGCCCCATGGCAAGGGTCCAATGCAAAGACCAAGACCAAGATCACCAGTTCACCCTGGGAGAAGTATCAGTGCCATCATCGTAAAAAGCCGGGCCACTACAAGAAAGATCGCCTGATTTGGCTCAAGTACATCATGGCCAAAATGGTAAAGATATTGTTTCTTTTGTTAATGAATCTTTGTATGAAAAGTTTACTAGATCCACTTGGTGGATTGATCGAGCAACTGCTCATGTTGCCAACTCTTCTGTGGGGTTCCATTCGACAAGGACTACGCCAAGAAGAGAAAGACACATTGAAGTGGCGAATGGAATAGAAGCAAGTGGAGGCCATTGGTGACGCCCTCCGAGCTGGTGATGGCTCTTTGCTTTTGCTCAAAGATGTGCTTTTCGTTCCTTCATTACATAGGAATTTAATAAGTGTTTCCTGTTTGGACAAAGATTCTTACGAATGTTATTTTGGTAATGGCAAGTGTGCCATCTGGTTGAAAGACAAATGTGTGGCTGTTGCTACATTATTTGATAAGTTATATTTGTTATCCCTGCATGAGAAAGTTTTTTCTGTGTGTGATGTGAATGAAAAAGTTTCCTTGTCGAACAAAGAACAAAAGAAAAGAAAGCGGACTCTTGACTCATCGAAACTATGGCACTGCAGACTAGGCCATATTTCGAGGGGAAGAATAGAAAACCTCGTTAAAAATGACATTCTTCCTCCGTTAGAGTTCTCCGACATAGAACAATGCATAGATTGCATTAAAGGAAAGTATGTCAAACAGATTAAAAAGGGTGTAAACCGAAGCATAGCTACACTAGAAATAATCCACACGGATATTTGTGGACCGTTTCCGGTGAAAAGTGTGGATGGCTATGATTCATTCATAACATTCACGGATGATCACTCCCGGTATGGTTATATTTATCCAATCAAAGAAAGATCTGAAGCGTTGGATAAATTTAAATTTTTCAAAGCTGAAGTAGAAAATCAGCACGATAAAAGAATCAAAATAGTTCGGTCCGATCGTGGGGGGAGTACTACGGTCGGCATACTCCATATGGTCAAGTACCAGGACCCTTTGCACGGTTCCTGCAAGAAAATGGAATAGTCGCCCAGTATTCTATGCCGGGTGAACCTCAAAACGGGTAGTGAAAGGCAAACTGCATTCTTATGGATATGGTAAAGATGATGAGCTATTCCACCTCCCATTGGGATTGTGGATGGAGGCGCTTAAAACCGCCATTCATATTCTCAACAAGTACCAAGTAAGTCGGTGCCCAAAACACTGCATTTAATTGTGGATGCAGAGTCCCTCTCGCACCACTTGAGGGTCTGGGGAGCCATGAGGCAAAAGTTTTCAATCCAAACATTGCAAAGTTAGACCCCAAAACAAGATTCTTGCCATTTTATTGGCTATCCAGATAAGTCCAAAGGCTATCGTTTCTCTGTCCCGACAGATACACAAAGTTTGTAGAAATGAGACATGCGGTCTTCTTGGAGGACAATTGATGAGGGGAGCACGGTAGCTAGGAAAATTGATCTTGAGGAGAAGAGGGTGCATGCACCTAATCCGATGACTCAGAGACATTTTTCTCGCACTGTGCCACCATTTACAACCCCGAGGTTGTGGTGTTTCACTGTTGTGACTCCACACGTGACAACAATGGGCGAAAGTTCGAACACGTCCATCAGAGCCACCGAACCCTTGTTGAGCACGAAAGGGAGCCAGAACAGCCACCTACTGTAAATGTGCCTGAACCCCAGGCAAGAAATGAGCAAGAGTCTGATGAACTCAGACGGTCTAAAAGAGAACGAAGACCAGCCATTTCCAAAGACATCTACAAAGTCTACAATGTAGTTCATATGGAGGGCGATCCTACCTCATATGAAGAAGCCATGAGTAGTCCTCACTCAGCCAAGTGGGTAGAGGCAATGGAAGATGAAATGACATCGATGAGTTCCAACAATGTTTGGGACTTAGAAGAAATTCCCAAAGGAGCCAAAACAGTAGGATGCAAGTGGGTCTACAAAACAAAGTATGACTCCAATGGAAATGTAGAAAAGTACAAAGCTAGACTCGTGGCAAAAGGCTTTACGCAAAGAGAAGGCGTAGATTACAATGAGACTTTTTCTCCGGTCTCATGTAAGGACTCCTTCAGAATCATCATGGCACTAGTTGCACATTTTGATTTAGAGTTACATCAAATGGATGTCAAAACGGCATTTCTAAATGGAGATTTAGAAGAGAATGTTTACATGAAACAACCCAAGGGTTTTTTCATGGAGGGGAAGGAACATATGGGATGCCGCCTAAAGAAATCCATTTATGGGTTAAAGCAAGCCTCTAGGCAGTGGTATTTAAAGTTTAATGATACCATTAAAAGTTTTGGATTCAAAGAAAATGTTGAGGACAATTGCATTTATGCAAAGTTCAAAAGTGGAAATATATTTTCCTAATTCTATATGTGGATGACATTCTGCTTGCTAGCAGTGATGTTAGTCTACTACTAGAAACAAAGAAATTCTTGTCATCAAACTTTGACATGAAAGACCTTGGTGAAGCATCTTATGTTTTGGGCATAGAAATTCACCGAGATGAAAAGAATGGAGTGTTAGGATCATGCGTATTGTGAAAAGATTTTAAAGAAATACAATATGCATGCGAGTAATTCAACACCTGCTCCCATAGTCAAGGGCGATAGTTTTGGAAAATCCCAATGTCCAAAGAATCAATATGAGATCGATCAAATGAAGTCAGTACCATATCCTTCTTTGTTGGAAGCTTACAAGATGCACAAGTGTGCACTCGCCTGACTTAGCATTTATCACCGGGTAGTCGGTAGATATCAAGAGAATCCAGCATAGAGCCTTTGGAAGATGGTAAAGAAAGCTTTGCGTTATGTGCAAGGCACAAAAGGCCTCATGCTAACATATAGAAGATCCGATTCCCTAGAGATAAAAGGGTATTCAGATGCAGATTTTATGGGAGATAAAGACGATAAAGTCCACGATGTGGTATGTATTTACTCTCGCAGGAGGTGCTATTTCGTGGAGAAGCGCCAAGCAGTCGATAGTTGCATCATCTACGATGTATGCAGAATTTATAGCATGTTATGAGGCCATGGGACAAAGCGTTATGGTTAAAGAAATTCTTACCCGACTTGAAAGTGGTTGATCGCATCAAGAGCCACTAAAGATGTACTGTGACAACGAGCCCGAAATATTCTATGCTCACAACAACAAGTCGAGTAATGCTTCAAAGTCTATAGATATAAAGTATTATGTTGTGAAGGACAAAGTCCAGGATCAAACTATAAGTCTCGAGCATATAAGGACAAAGGATATGCTTGCGGATCCGCTAACGAAAGGCTTACCACCCAATGTGTTCAAGGAGCACATAGCCGGCATGGGTTTAATGGCAAGCCTATGATCCCTGGACTATAGAGGCCCGAAAGTAACAGAATTTGGTTCGGAACATGAAGGTATATAGTAGCTGTCAGATTCTATCGGCAATTGAGCTGAGACGATGAAACATGCTCTATGTGTCATTCTGTGATGAAATAAGTAAAGAACAAGGTTAAAAGTAAAGTCGAGATCTAGGGGGAGAATGTTGGATAGATCTCAACATGACTGGGCCCAACGGCCCAAAGACGCCTTAATCAAGGCTCTGATCGGGGGCGCCCGTCCTTATCTAGGACGGTGGGCCCCTGTCGCCAGCGCTATATAAAGTGGTGGGGAGCCGGCAGCACGACCTACGAGGTTAGCCGTGCCCTAGCCGTCCCAGCTACAAGCCAATCCGATCTAGGCTAGCGCTGCACCGACGGGAAGCTCCACCGCCGCCACCCTAGTCACACGCTCGCCACACTCACCCCCCTTTCACCCATGGCCAACGACGGAGGTTCTAGCTCCGGCACCAGCTCGGGGATTCCCTCTGGCTCGTGTTTGTCGAGCCAGGGAGCAGGTAGAGTCCATCTTGGTTCCTTGTCTCTCTCTCTCTGTTCTCGATCTATAAAGATAATGTACAGTGCTACTGTCAGATCTAGACTAGATCCGTGGTAAAGTCATTTTAACATAAGTTACTCCACACTATGACCAGCCTAAGAAGAACAAGCAGACATTGATACCTGAACGACAGATTGGCATAGAATAAGGCCACTTATTCGAAGAAAGATTTAAGGGCATCTATATTAGGCCGATTGAACTTGTTCTCGTGTGTCTGAACTTGTCCACGAATATTTCCACGCCGTACATGTCCGAACTTGCCGATTTAAAGACAAATTTCCATGCCAGCACGAATATTTTTGTAAGAAGAACCAGCCGGACCCTGATACATAACGACTGACTGTCCTAGAATAAGGTCAGTTATTTGAAGAAAGATTATCGCCGCCATCATCAACATAGCTTATGTGCGGAAACGAGGTTCTTTTTCAACAAATGTGTGTGGCATACGGGTGCAAACACTGGTAGAAAAGGGCCCATGCGTCCCGGTTGGTAAGGGCCATTAGTCCCGGTTGCCCAACCGGGACGGGGCAATCGGGACTAAAGCTCCAACCATTAGTCCCGGTTGCCCCACCAACCGGGACAAATGGGGGCACACGTGGCGGCATCAGAGCGCGAGGGGGGTGGAGCATTAGTCCCGGTTCGTAACACGAACCGGGACTAATAACCTGCCGCCAGTAGATTTGCCCATTTCTGCCGCGGCGAAGAATTCATTTTGGCACATTTTGTTGCCGCAGCATTTTCGCCACTTTTGTGCCGCAGAGAATTCATTTAGGTTGTTTTATTGTTTATTTAGTGTTTTGCACTTATCAATGAAGGAACTTTATATTACACAAGATCATCATGACAACATTACATTCAATACATGATCGAGTTCATGCACTACATACAAAGTTGCTATTCGATGCTACCGCCAATTTCTTGAAAGTTGCTATTTTTACAATTTCTATTGTCTATACACAGCCGAGTAGTATTCCCTTGTGTGTTTAGGACTTGCATCCAAGAATCCCGCCAATTCCTCTGTATTGCTCGTGTCACGATCCTTTGGCGTAAGACCGTCCCAGACGCTCGATCTGATTTAAAAAGGAGTCACCTATATGAATATGAAACTAAACACAATTTGATTGTAATTAAAAACTATAGAAATTGTTTACGACGTGAGTTGCTCTAAATTCCTGCCCTTCTCATCGCACGTCTGCGGATGAACTCGCATACATAGTATCCACATAGATTGTTACCGTCCTGCGTCAGGCACTTTACGACAACAGAGTTCAATCAAAATAATAATCAAGCATGATAATAATTGTATCAAAACTAGAATCAAAGATATGCGCGGATATAGCTAGTGGTGCTTACATCTAGTGGTTTAAATGTAAGCTCCTCTTTCCAAACACCCCTAGCCTTCTTGGTGAACCGTTTCCAAGCGCTGCCCGGCGTAGAAAACGAATAAAATAAGTTATTAAGTACTTGATATTATAAAATTCACGAACGTTGCCGATATAGTGTCGTAATGATTAGAATTACCGCTGGAGAAGTATCTGCATGTCCTTCCACGTCTCAAGGGGTTTATGTTTCGAGTCCATGACTAGTACACGCCCTTTGTCAAGTTGAATGATTAACGGAATATAGTGGTACATGCGAATGCAGAACTAATCAATTATATACTTAACATCGAGTAAGCGAAATAGAAAGTGTATACAAGACAATAACACTCATCGGAAGTTGTAAGGAAATAGTATTTCCTTTGGTTTCTTGAAACCTTAACGCTGTACTATATTATCCTCCGTATCCGGGGGCTTATTTTGAGATTAGCTTCATGAACCCAATATGGGTCAATGAAGCCAATGTCATAGATTTGTTCTCCGCTGCATTCGAGAATCTTCATTACGCATATTAAAGTATGATTATATACATGCAATAAACAAAATATTATAGATGGAGACTAAATTAATTACGAATTAGTACTTACGACAATAGGCACTCATGATCGATTTGTCCAAGGTCTTGATTGAATAATTGAAATAGTTCATCAAATTCAATGGATATCATGTCATCGCTTTCTTTCCCATGATGCTTTTTGTAACCCTCAAAGACTATCCAGTTAGCCCGCCCTTGTGGCATGCATGTACCAGTTATGCAATCTTCGCATTTTTGTTGGAAGATTGTTTACCTCCTCGAGTTTGACGAGAGGTTTTCCGATCGGTATTGGTATGCTACTTCACCACGGGAAGAACTCTAATCGGATAAGTATCGGCAATACTAATACCTTGAGCGTGGCGACTTCTCCAGACAGTGCAACTACCTACGGATCATACTGCTCTTTGGCCCCATATTTGCTCGACCCCACATTGGTTTGAGAAATCACCTTGAGAGGGGCAAGTCTGTTTTGCTTGTTCTCCGATTTGCGGGCAACAGATTTCCGCTTGCATCAAGATCTTGCTCTTGAGGCTTTTTGTGCTGCATGTGACTTGAGAATAGAACGCTCATAGTCCGATGACAGCTTTGGCTCGGGTTGATGAAGAGTCTTTAGCATTTTCAACACTTTGGCTTTTTCTTCTTTGGTCTGGGGAACTCTGGCTCTTCGGCCGCCTTAGCTTAAAACGCTGTCGTTTCGCATCAACGATCGCCAGATCTCCTCTTCAAGATACCATAAGCTCTCTTGGGAGGAACCGTTGGTACTTTTGGAAGAGGCTCTTGTTTACGCTTTCGCGATCGCCACGACGACAAGAGCAGACGCTTACGCTTTTATCCCGAGGCGCCGGCGATGGCTCCATGGGCGATGGCTGCACCGAGATTGGTGAGGCGACGGAGCCGCGAGTGATTTAAGACGGCCAGCAAGGTGGCGGCGACCTACCGGAGACGGGTGAGGCGGCGGCGAAGATGGCCTTGGCGTGTGATTTGAAGCATGATACAATCCTTCGCCATAGAATGGTGACGCGTTTTTGCCACCCAAAGATCACATCCCCTTCACCAGCAGGGTAGTGAAGATCCAAAACCTCAAAGGTGGGCATGATTTCATCCACGCCGACAATAGCGTAGCCCTATGGAACCGGACGACTTTGGTAAGTTGGTGTGGGTCCAATTGGTAAGGCATAGCCGACCGCCACCTTCATTGATATGTTCACAACTTTGACATGTAGCTCGCAGTGTGTCATCTCTGTGATATCATCCACTGGGTATCCAACAGGAGCCATCGTCGGTGCATCATCGGCATCGCCATTGTCACCACCCGGGACCTCGGTGGAAGCCACACTGCTTTTTCGATTATTCAATAGGCCGGTAGCATCGAATGCAGTGTCTTTGAGATGGGCGCCGTAGTACTTTGCTCTTTAAGTGAGTTAATTTCATCTTGTTGTTGCTTTAATCGTTCTTTAATTAAACGCATTCGCTCTTCGACTTTCTGCTTCAACCGCCGCCTCCTTACTCCTCGGCGGCTTCTATCGGGATATTTCTTCCTCTCTTGAAACCCAGTCCTCCATGATTGGGAGCCTATTGTGCCTCGTGTTCGTCCATCATGTTCCTTATTTCCAAGGGCGAGTGTGAGCTCATCATTCTCTCTATCGAATGAAGTCCCCATCTTTAACCTTCTTACCGCTTTTCTCATCCTCTCGATTGGCAAGGGTCTTCTTTATGTCGTATGGTATATATACACCTCCTTCCGAGTCCAACGTGCCCTCATGCCCGTAAAACCAATTCCTTGCACGTTCTACCCAATCGCATCTGCCTGGGTGATATTTTTATCACGCAGTTCTGCTCAAGTTTCTCCCACTTAGGAATGCCACTGTAGCCACCTTGCCCCATAGTATGGTGATACTTCTTGTTAGCGACATTCACTTATTCGTTTCGGACATTTTCTTAGCTTTTTCGATTTCTTGTATTCCACAAACTCATCCCAGAATGGTTTTATCTTCTCAAACTGAATATTCTTGAAATCGGGAGTCTTCTTTTTCACGACATAATCAAGGTGCAATCTTTTCTTCCAGTTGGTGAAACACTGGGCCATCTTCTTCAAAGCCCACTCCCTGACCTTAGCCTCCATGGCTCTCCCATGTTGTAAGGCGTCCTCAACTGGATCCTCCGCATTTGGATCCAGCTCTATCTTCGGTAGTTTGAAATTAACCATGAGCCTCTTCCATAGTAAATCTTTGGCGTGGTTAGGGATAAATAAACATGTTCCCTCTTCATCCGTATTAGCAGGCCTATTCCAATTTCTAATGGTGATCGGGATTAAGTCCCTAACGATTCAGCACAACATCACAAACTATGCCGTGATTCAGCACATAACATCGGTCATTTGGACCGAAAGCCATGAAACCTCGAACATGATAGGTCATTTTGTGAAGGTTTTTTCGAAACATGATCAATATACCAAGTCTGGTATTTTTCCTTTCAACTATGTAACATAATATGACACCACGCGAAGGATTTTCATTGTTCGGATTTTTTTTGAATTTATTATGCCCGTTTTGAATTATCTGAATTTCTAACTATGGTCGAACCGGTGTGCATGAAGATAGGGGACGAACATCGTTAGAAATTGCATTGGATCTCTGAAGAAACCACATATTGCGAGTCTAAAATGATTTTTTAAAAAAATCACGGGCGATAGATCATGTACCTGTAGTACAAACCGGACCCACTTCCTACCGATTCGGCAGACATTTGTCCTTTTTACCCGGGATGGACGAAAAGTTTTGAGATGTCCCGGTTGGGAGATAGTCCATGTAAGGTGGTCTAGTATTTTAGGGAAATGGGACGGTAGCATTCTGAAACAGCACTTTGGTGGTTACTTCACAAAACGACCCGTTTTTTGCGCTTGAAAAATGGAAAAGGGCTTTTCCGTGCGACAAAAAGGAAAACTTCCTCCTGCAACATTGTTCTCCATACCAATGTCCACACACATGCATAATATGGGCCCAACATCATAAACTATGCCGTGATTCAGCACATAACATCGGTCATTTGGACCGAAAGCCATGAAACCTCGAACATGATAGGTCATTTTGTGAAGGTTTTTATCGAAAAATGATCAATATACCAACTCTGGTAATTTTCCTTTCAACTATGTAACATAATATGACACCACGCAAAGGATTTTCATTGTTCGGATTTTTTTTGAATTTATTATGCCCATTTTGAATTATCTGAATTTCTAACTATGGTCGAACCGGTGTGCATGAAGACAGGGGACGAGCATCGTTAGAACTTGCATTGGATCTCTGAAGAAACCACATATTGCGAGTCTAAAAATGATTTTTTCAAAAAATCACGGGCGATAGATCATGTACATGTAGTACAAACCGGACCCACTTCCTACCGATTCGGCAGACATTTGTCCTTTTACCGGGATGGACGAAAAGGTTTGAGATGTACCGTTGGGAGATAGTCCATGTAAGGTGGTCTAGTATTTTAGGAAAATGGGACGGTAGCATTGTGAAACGGCATTTTGGTGGTTACTTCACAAAAGCGACCCGTTTTTGCGCTCGGAGAAAATGGAAAAGGGTTTTTGAAACATGATCATTGTTGCACAAATTTAGTCCGGATGTATTACAAACCGGGACTAAAAATATTTTCGCCATTTCCACCTCTTCCGCCAAGTTTTCCGCCCTTTCTCTACTAGAGCTTTTAGTCCGGATGTAGTCACTAACCGGGACTAAAGATATTTCCGCCATTTCCCAAAGCTTCACGCCAAGTTTTCCTGCCCTTTCCTCTATATTTAGGGTGATCGTGTCATGGCTATCCACACATCCACACCTTCCTCTCTTAGAACAATGGACAACGCCCTCTTGGGCCATTCGACCCTCGAGACCGAGGCGTGGCGCCCAACTACCCTTGTCCACCGGGTACCGCCGCCCGGATGCCGATCTTGGCTGGAGGGGTTCCTGTCCCTCCCTCAAGGTTCCGCACGTCAGCGACCATCACAAACCACTTCTACCACGAGCTCACGCCGAGCAGCGGATGGATCCCAGTGGGATCCCGACAACTATGACACCGAATGCCTTCTTCGCTAATAGGCGTGAAAGGGAGCTCGCCAGTACGAGGGTGATGGCCGCCACCGGTGAACCACAACGAAGTCGGCCGTCGTGGTGGGAGAACCATACTATCATCAGTGATGCGCTACATCGCCGGGGAGACCATCCTCGCCACGGTGCCACGAGTCCACCCGCCACAGGCCCACATCGTCCCGGCGGTAGCGATCGTCTTCCAGAGACCCTCTCCCACCCGCCGTGAACCCGAGGCTGGAATGGCCTCGGTATATGCCATGGATGGGCTGAGGATCCCGAGTGGCAGTGACGGCGATGATGATGGCGACGACGATGAAGACCTCAAGCTGCGTACTATAGGACTAGGCATGATTATGACTAAAGGGGCTTTAGGCCTGAGTGTTAGCTAGTCCCGATTTGTCGGTTTTAATATTAATAAATGTCTTAAGTGTTACCTAATAAATAGAGGGAATGCCTATATAAAGAGAGGGTTCATATTTAGTCTCGGTTGGAGAAACCAAGCTGATCAAGAAGGATGCGGCAGAGTGGGCCAGACAACACTAATAATAGGGGTGAGTGTCGACATTATGTTGTGCGGCTTGTACCTTGTCCCGGATGGTGTCACCAACCGGGACTAAGATGAACCTTTAGTCCCGGTTGGAGACACCAACCGGGACTAAAGATGAGTCAGCACTAATAATAGGGGTGAGTGTCGACATTATGTCGTGAGTGTCGACATTATGCCGAGCTGCTTGTACTATAAATATGCATCCTTGTGAGTCCAGTCCTCCAGCCAGTTTGAGGCATCTCCAAGATGGTTTTAGAGAGCAGGGACACCACTACGGGCCAGTCGGGGAGATGCGATGGAGCAGCCTCCCGGCATCTCCGAGAAATCGGTCAGAGGCACTCCTAATATGTGAAATTAGTTAGCTCCGAGGCGTATTGATCTAGTTAGTGAAGTTACAAGCTACAAGATGGTTTTCAAGAGCAGGACACCATCTGCGGCCAGTGTGGAGATCTGACGAGCGGGCCCTCCGGCATCTCCGAGAACTGGTCATAGAGGCACTCCTAATATGTGAAATTAGTTAGCTCCGAGGCGTATTGATCTAGTTAGTGAAGTTATAAGCTGCAAGATGGTTTTCGAGCAGGACACCACTGCGGCCAGTTTCGAGGAGATGCCGACGAGCCAGTCCTCGGCATCTCCGAAACTGGTCATAGAGGCACCCTAATATGTGAAATTAGTTAGCTCCGAGGCGTATTGATCTAGTTAGTGAAGTTACAAGCTGCAAGATGGTTTTCGAGAGCAGGGACACCATCTGCGGCCAGTTTGAGGAGATGCCGACGAGCCTGGGCCTCCCAAGATCTCCGAGAAATCGGTCATAGAGGCACTCCGTCCAGCCACAAAATGGGACTAACACTCAAGACATTTATTAATATTAAAAGCGAGACTACAAAACCGGGACTAAAGGCCACAAACCGCGAAAGATATCCTTGGTCAAGCCACAAACCGCGAAAGACATGAACTAGAGTTACATAATATGAGCATGAACTTCTTGGCATATGTCATTCCTTATGACCGCTTGAGACGTAACCATGGAGCATCTTCTTTACTTAACGGAATGCTTGGGTCGTTTCACCGTGAAGGGCGGAATTTCATCAAACTTATTATAATCTTGACATGTCCATCTTGTCCTCGATTCCCACGATGTTTCTTTTCCTGAAAGAACTATGTGACGCTTTGGCTCATCATATGATGTATTCGTTTGCATAATTTTTCTTTTTTCGATCCGGAGGACATGTCCTTCACATAGAAAACCCGAGACACATCATTGGCTAGGACGAATGGTTCATCTCTATAACCAAGATTGTTGAGACCCATTGTTGTCATTCCGCATAACCGGGTCTATCTTTACCCTTCCCCATTCAGTTGACCCATTTGCAGCGAAACAAAGGGACCTTAAAAGAGACTCCATAGTCTAGTTCCCATATCTCCTCTATGTAACCATAGTATGTGTCCTTTTTTCCATTCTCGTCTATTGCATCAAAGCGGACACCACTATTTTGGTTGGTGCTCTTTTTATCTTGGGCGATCGTGTAGAATGTATTTCCATTTATTTCGTACCCTTGTAAATTCAATACAGTAGAAGATGGTGACGCGGCCAAAAAGTATAGCTGCTCTCCAACAGTGGTGTCATTCAAGAGATGTGTCCGCATCCAACCACCGAAAGACTTCATGTGTTCACCTGTAATCCATGATTCAGGCTTCCCCGGGTTTTTGGAGCGTACAATATTCTTGTGTTCCTCGATATACGAAGCTGCCAAGGTGGAATTATGTAGAACTGTGTAGTGTGCTTTAGTGAAAGAATCCGGTCCCTACATATCATTGCTTTCTTTCCCAGCGTGTCTTTTCCACTTAGTCTTCCCTCATGCCGCGAGTCAGAAACACCAATCGGCTTAAGGTCAGGAATAAAGTCAACACAAAACTCAATGACCTCCTCTGTTCCATATCCCTTGGAGATGCTTCCTTCTGGTCTAGCACGGTTATGAACATATTTCTTTAAGACTCCCATGAACCTCTCAAAGGGGAACATATTGTGCAGAAATACCGGACCGAGAATGGCAATCTCTTCCACTAGATGAACCAGGAGATGCGTCATAATATTGAAGAAGGATGGTGGGAACACCAATTCAAAACTAACAAGACATTGTACCACATCCTTCAGAACCTTGGCGAATATCCGGATTGATTACCTTCGAGATATTGCATTGAGGAATGCACACAGCTTCACAATGGGTACTCGAACATTTTCCGGTAGAAGCCCCCTCAATGCAACAGGAAGAAATTGCATCATAATCATGTGATAGTCATGAGACTTCAGGTTTTGGAATTTTTCTCTGCCATATTTATCATCCCTTTATATTAGATGAGAAGCCGACGGCACCTTGATCGAAAGGACTTCAAAAGATTTCCTTCCGCTTTGGTAAGAGCATATTGTGGCACGACTTAAGTGACGCCTTTATCCATCTTGTTATCTGTATGCATGTTCTTTGGGTCTTTCATAATTTGTTGGTCCTCCTGCTTCGTGTGTATCTTTTGTCTTCCCATACACGCCTAGGAATCCTAGCAGTTCACGCAGATTCTTCGTCACGTGCATCACGTCGATTGAAGAGCGGACACGCAGGACTTTCCAATATGGCAGCTCCCAAAATATAGATTTCTTCTTCCACATGGGTGCGTGTCCTGTAGCGGCGTGCTCGAACTGATTGACCGGGGACCCTTTCCAAAGATTACTTCTATGTCCTTGACCATACCAAATACATCATCACCGGTGGGAGTTCAGGCTTCTTCCGGTGATCTGCCTCACCTTTGAAATGCTTGCCTTTCTTTCTTACGGATGATTGGTCGGAAGAAATCGTCGATTCGCTAGGTACACAACCTTCTTGAATTTATGCAAATATGTACCTTCGGTCTTATCTAAACAGGGTGCATGCCTTATATCCTTTGTTTGTGCGTCACGAAAGGTTACTAAGAGCCAATAATCATTGATGGTTACGAATAACAACCCTCGTAGATTAAATGGCTCTGTTTGTTCTCATCCCACGACGTACACCTGGTTTGCCCCACAACCGTAAGAGTTCTTCAACTAATGGCCTAAGGTACACATCAATGTCGCGTTGCCGGTTGCCGGGCCTTGGATGAGCACCGGCATCATAATGAACTTACGCTTCATGCACAACCAAGGAGGCAGGTTGTAGATACATAGAGTCACGGGCCAGGTCTTTGTGGCAGCTCTGCTCCCCAAAAGGATTCATGCCATCCGCATTTAGACCAAACCATAAGTTCCTTGCGTCACCTGCAAAGTCTGGGAAGTCTCTCTCGATTTTTCTCCACTGTGACCCATCAGCAGGGTGTCTCAACTCCCCGTCTTTCTTACAGTCTTCTTTGTGCCATCGCAACAACCTGGCATGCTCTTTGTTTCTGAACATGCATTTCAACCTTGGTATTATAGGAGCATACCACATAACCTTAGCAGGAACCCTCTTCCGGAGGGGCTCTCCCTCAACATCACCAGGGTCATCTCGTCTGATCTTATACCGCAATGCGTTGCATACCGGGCATTTATCTAAATTCTCATACTCCTTACCGCGATAGAGGATGCAGTCATTAATGCATGCATGTATCTTTTGCACATCTAATCCCAGAGGAAAGAGAGTCTTCTTTACTTCGTAGGTACTCTCGGGAAGTTCGTTATGTTTTGGAAACTCCGGCTTCATTATTTTCAGCATCTTTTCAAATGAGGAGTCAGTTAGACCACACTCTGCCTTCCATCGCAACAATTCCAAAGGTCGCATCGAGCTTTGTGCTGCCATCTTCACAATTTGGGTACAACAATTTCTTGTGATCTTCTAACATGCCCTCTAACTTCAACTTCTCATTTTCTGTTTCACAGTCTCGCTTTGCATCGAAATGACCCTACCAAGTTCATCACCGGCTCATCCGATGCCCGTTCTTCACCTTTTTCCTCCATTATCTTCCATTGCGGTATCCTTGTATTCAGAAACATATGATGATAGTTGTTATCATCATCTTCTTCTTCACCATCTTCCATCATAACCCCTCTTTCCCGTGCTTGGTCTAGCAATTATAGTTGGGCATGAAACCTTTCATAATCGGTGGCGCGAATGATTTTCGAGGAAGAGTACTCCTTGTTGTTCGACATTGAACACATGGACAACGATAAATCCATTCTCTTTGTTTGTCGTAGCCACATCGATAAATTTATCCACGCCTTTGATATACCCGGCTACCCGCCGGTCACCGTACATCCATTCCCGACCGTTCATCTGCATCATATAAGTAAGTTTATCAAAAAACAGGACATCATAAATAGTGAAATAACCAATTCACACCGACACATGAATTGTATCAATCACCTAGAAAAGATAAGATTGCTAACCTCGATCCAGGGAAATAAAGAGGAGAAAGCTCAAGTGCGTCTCGGACACCTTCTATATTTTTGTTCTATGAGAAATTCAACGGGATTTTTCACTCAAACATTTCAACAAACACCTTCAATGCATGCATGAAAAAAAAACTAGCACACACCCTCACGCCTTACACCATTCGAAAAAACAGAGTGGAGGCAGAGGGGGCTGGGGCGTTGCATTTATAGAGGGCAAGGGGTCTTTAGTCCCGGTTGAAGCCAGCAACCGGGACTAAAGGTGCGTGCCAGGCCACGTGGCTGTGGCCAAACCTTTAGTCCCGGTTGGTGGCTCCAACCGGGACGCATGCCCCCTTATCAACCAGGACCCATGCCCCCAGGCCCCGTGCCCGCTCCAACCGGGACGCGTGCCAGCATTAGTCCCGGTTGGTGGCGCAACCGGGACTAATGCTCCGAGGGGTCGCGAACGGATGGCTCTTTTTCCTCTAGTGAAAGTTTTATACCAAGATAGGTCAAGTGGTGCAAAATTCGCTCTCTTCTCTTTGCCGGTTCCGTGTGCTTCTACATTACTAAACACTCCATAACTAATTTGATTTTTTAAAATAAGCAGCGAATATGCATAGTAAATATTTTCACCATTGTTGCGTATGTCCGAGATAGAACTTTGTAATCTACAATCGGACAAATTTCCACGCCAGCACGAATATTTTTGTAAGAAGAACCAGCCGGACCCTGATACATGAACGACTGACTGTCCTAGAATAAGGCCACTCATTTGAAGAAAGATTGTTGCCGCCATCATCAACATAGCGTACGTGCGGAAACGAGGCCCTTTTGCAAAAAAAATGTCTGTGGCATACGGGTGCAAAGTTTTATAAAAAGATGAGTACGGTCAAGTGGTGCAAAATTCGCTCCATAGATTCCTTCCACGTGCCTCTGCAATACTAAACACTCCAAGAGCTAGTTTGAATTTATTTTAATAAGGGGTGAATATGTTAGAGTGAATAATGTCACAATTGCTGTTGCTTATGTCCAAGAAAGCTTTGTAGTCTACAATAATCGGCCAAATTTCCACGCCAGCACAAATATTTTTGTAAGAAGAACCAGCAAGACCCTGGTACTTGAATGGCTGATTTGTCCTAGAATAAGGCTAGTTATTCGAAGTAAGACTAGGGAAGTAGGCATGATGCCACGTCGCGTCCTGTGTGGTTAATTTATTTTGTAGATATTGTTATGGAACTTGAGTTAAAAAAATTAGCGGTAAAATATTTTGGTCGAAGAGGCACGAAAGAAAAGCGGAAAAAAGTATGGCTTGTAAAAAATTGAACATTTGTTTTTTACTGTTTATTGCATTTTACTTTACGCTCACGTGTTGTCCAACCGAGAAACTACAATACCATCGTTCGAATATATGTGAATCACTTAGGGGAAACGCAAATCTAACATGCCTTAAAAGATAGTGTCTATTATGGCCGGAAAGGCGTGTCAAGAATTATCGTCCAGTAGCAAGGAGGAAAGGACCTAAATAAATACCGCTTGGGTAACCTCCTGTTTGAGAGGTAGCCGCAGTTAATTGACAGTCAAAAATTGCAGTTAAAGAGTCAAAAAAGATGAACCAAAAAAAAGGTGAAACGGCTGTGTAGCATGGACCGAGATGAGTGAATAAAATATAGAAATATTTTAATACATTATTGACAAATCTTAAAAAACTACCGTTAATAAGCAATGGTAGATTTATCTATATCTTGACCGAAGTTAGGCGCAAATTAATGCAGCCAGGAAATATTAGTCGAGAACTCAGGCCAAAAATTGTCGTCGAGGAGTCCAAAAAGAGGAACTAATCTTTTAAAAACATTGTCGACAAACATTAAAAATACGTCCAAAATCTACTGTTTGGAAGATAGGCGTAGTTAAATGAGAACCAAAAAATTTAGCTTCTAAGAGTATTACCAATAATTATCGTTGAAAAGTCTAAAAAAAACGACAAAAGTTAAAAAATGCCATCTAGAAAATCTAGTCGACAAATGTTAAGAAATACCGTCTAAAAATCTATTGTTTTGGAGGTAGACGTAGTTAAATGCAGGCCAGTAATTTTAGCCGAAAAGTGACGCTAAAAATTCACCGGCAAGAATAAAAAATAAATAAACGAAAGTACCGATAATTATCGTTGAGAAGTCTAAAAAGAAACGACAAAAGTTAAAAAATGCCATCTAGAAAATCTAGTCGACAAATGTTAAGAAATACCGTCTAAAATCTATTGTTTTGAATGTAGACGTAGTTAAATGCGGGCCTCTAATTTTAGCCGAAAAGTGACGCTAAAAATTCAACGGCAAGAATTAAAAGAAAACGAAAAATGCAAAAGTTCTATTCATACCTATGTACTGTTCATGTCTAAGTTACTGTTCATGTGAACAGTACCTGGAGCAGACAGAATGGACAAAAATAACCCAAATTTAAAAGGATTTCACAAAATGACCCATCTGGAAAACTATTTTCCTGGCACTAACCTTTTGGTAGCGCCTAACAGCTAAGTGTAGCGCCTTTCATCTAGGCGCTATGCCCCTGCCAGCGTGGCACCGCCTGGCCCCTCGCTGGCCCCACCCGGCCATGTGACGCCCAGGCGCTATGTCTGGAGCGGCGCTACACATTAAAGTGTAGTGCCTAGCAGATAGGCGCTACACTTTAGGAGCATACTGAGAGCAAATCGAGAGTTCGCTGACGGAGGAAATCTCTAAGTCAGGGTGTATCGCCTGTCTGATAGGCGCTATGCTCTGATGTGTAGCGCCTATCAGACATGCGCTACACTCCTGAACTGCACTAGTTTCAAACAACATGTACTCAAAAAACACTTGTTATACTAGTTTCAAACAACATATACTTGTCATACAGCCGCGTTGAGGTTCGGCGTCGACCGGCTCACAAGCGTGATGAAAGGGAGGAGGCCTAGCCGCTTGACGTACTTGGTATACCGCTCGTCGTACGGCATGTCATTCGAAGACGCTCCATGAGACCGAATCTTGAGGGGACGAAGCCTCTGCATACATACAAGATCGAACATTATGCTTTTTCCAACACAATTGAATCAATAGAAAAACAAAAGCAAAGAAGTTCAACCATGGTTTATTACCATATGCTTCTCCTCCATCAAGTATGTCCGGTGTTGATGATCATAGTAATCCTCAAGTAGCCACACCATCCTACATATACATTCCAAACATCAATAAAATGTGTGTGGTATGTGGACATTGTTTGAATTTATACAATAAACTACAAAGAATATGGTAGCATATTATTCAAACATCCATACAAATCCATATACAACCATCATTTTTTTTGGAAAAGAGCATATATTAATATCACAGGATACTAACTACACCCGGCCTCTGCAACAACGCATGCCTAGCGGCTCTACGGATGCACACAACCCATAAAAAAGAAAGAAGAATTACAAAATAAAAGTCCCGCTACAGAGAACTAATCCTCAAAGCAACAACAGTGACACCATCAGAACAACACCAGTAGTCCCCACTCCAATAACAACGCCTTCAAGAAGGAAACAGTGCCCAAGCGCCGTCGTTGCTCGATCAAAGATCATAGGTTTTCACCCTGGAGAAAGTCCTTGCTCACAAAACAATATCTTCATCAAGGTCATTGCCAGGCACAACCAGTTAAGGCCAGACCTTGGATTTTCACCCTACAAGATAAGACTAGGAACTCCCCCTGTGTTGTCTTCCCGCACCTTGATACCGCAACGAGTCCCAGATCACGCAGCCGGATCGCCGCCACAATAACAAAAATCACCATTGCTACCCTCATATTCCGCTTCTCGACATTCTCCGATCCGACTTCACCATGGCACTAAGAATGGCACTTGGTGGGAACAAAATGAAGCCAGAACGCTCCCGCTGAAACCAAACGGCTAGAAAGACAAGGTGCGCACGACCGAATACCTTCCGATCCAGCAATCTCCAGGCATGATACGCCTATGGGAGTTCGCCGGCGGAGCCTTCCGGAACCCGTCTCTCCAGACCAGATTAACGAGGGCAGACATCAAGCAGATCTTCGTCATCGTGTGAAGGAAACCAAAGGACCACCACCATTATTAGATCCGACACATCGATCCCCACACCGTCGGCCGGTTCCAGGAGAACGGATCGAGGAGGCAACTAGGGTTGGATAGCCGATCTAGGTCTTCCAACGGAATTCCATCGCCGGTGCCTCCACCACCAGATCGCCCCACTCCGCCGCCATGGAAGAACGGACAAGCCGCCAAAGACGGGTACAGCGGCTGCCAAGACTCGGACGGGCCCTCCGCCCTCTATGCTGCCTCGCGCCGCCGAGCCACCTTCCCCGCGCCGCCGCTGCCTTCCCGCCAAGGTTCGCCGCCTCCCACACACCACCCTCACCACCCCTGTGACGATCCGCCTCCGCCGGAGGAAATCTCAATCCCGAGAAAGTATCGAAGAGGACCAAGATCAGTCATAAGAAACTGATCACGAAGACGAGCCTTAACAAAGGCGATATACTCAGGATCATCACCAGTAATGATCATGTCATCAACATAGAGAAGAAGAAGTCGTCCACGAGGAGAAGTGTGAACAAACAGTACCTGGATCATGAGCACTAGGGGAGAAACCAGCAGCAATCACTACGAGCAAAGCGCTCAAACCAGGCAGGAGCTGTTTGAGGCCATAAAGAGACCGTCAAGGCGACAAACCATCCTCGAACAGAATACCCAGGAGGAGGCTGCATATAAACCTCCTCACTCAACTCACCATTGAGAAAGGCGTTACGAACATCAAGTCGAGACAGACTGTGACGCAATGTATAACAACAAGAAGAGTACGCATGGTGGTCATATGGGCCACAGGAGCAAAGGTCTCATCATAGTCACGACCATGCTCCTACTGAAAACCACAAGCCACAAGACGCGCTTTATAGCGCTCAAGAGATCCATCAGAGCGGGTCTTAATCTTATAGACCCACTTACACGTGATAGGGCGAACACCGGAGGGGAGAAACAAGATCCCAGTGCCGGCTCAAGCGCAGCAATCTCCTCGACCATGGCCAGCCATTCGGGATGATGCTCAAAGATCCCGATAAGAAGTCGGCTCGGAGGCAACAGAAAGACCATACCGACTAGGAGAGTAACGGTTGGGGCACGACGGTGAGCAGGGCAGTAGAGGAAGATCATCAGAGGAAGACGACGCAAGAGACGACAATGAAGAAGAGGGAATAGTAGAGGAAGACTCCGGAGAACGAGGAGAACTAGGAGAACTAGACGGAGCAGAAGAGGACGGTGTCGAAGAAGAGACATCAGGGGAGGAGATCCTGAAGAAGACACAGTAGGGGTAGAAGGAGGTGTGTCAGGAAAGAGAAGAAAAGAGATATCTTCCACCGGGTAAGTACCTGTTGGAGATATGCCCTAGAGGCAATAATAAATGTAGTTATTATTATATCTTTGTGTTTATGATAAATGTTTACATTCATGCTATAATAGTATTAACAAGGAAACCATTAATATTTGTGTGATTTGTAAACTTAATTTGAAGTCCCTAGTATAGCCTCTATACTTCACTAGCTTGTTGGTTGATTAATGATTGTGGTTTCCCTATCATGAACATTGAGATGTTATCAACAACAAGATCATATCGTTAGGAGAATGATATGGTGGACATACTCCTATAGATAAGCGTAGCATAAAGATCAAGTCATTTCAATAGTTCAATTGCTATATGCTTTCTGATACATAGTAACCTAATTCCTTCGACCATGAGATCATGCATATCACCTTTACGGATGGATGCTTTGATGACATCAAACACCACACCGAATCGGGTGGCTATAAAGGTGGCATTAAGTGTTCGGAAAGTATTGGTTGAAACACATGGATCAAGAGTGGGATTTGTCCATCCACATGACGGATAGATATACTCTGGGCCCTCTCGGTGGAATGTCATCCAATTGGCTTGCAAGCATGTGACTTGGTCACAGGATCACATATCACGGAACGAGAAAGAGTACTTATGTAACGAGGTTGAACTAGGTATGCAGAGATACCACGATCATAACCTCGGATAAGTAAACTATCGTGTGACAAAGGAAATTGGTATCGTATGTAAGTGGTTCATTCGATCGCAAAGTAATCGTAGAAATATGTGGGAGCCATATGAATTTCCAGATTCCTCTATTGGTTATTGTTCGGAGAAGTGTCTCGATCATGTCCGCATAATTCACGAACCGTAGGGAGACACACTTAAGGATTCGACGTTGTTTGAGTAGTTATGGTATTATGAGAAAGAGACCGAATGTTGTTCGGAGTCTCGGATGGGATCCGGGATATCACGAGGTGATCCGGAATGGTCCGGAGAATAAGATTCATATAAGGAAAGTCCCGTTTCGGAGTTCGGGAATGATTCCGGTGTTTTCATCGGGAATGTTCTAGAAGGTTCCGGTGTCATTACATATTGGAATGATTGCATCATGTACTAAGTGTTCTTGCTGTTCCAAAAACATGAAAGTCAAATTGCCAGTTTGAAAGTCAAACGGCTAAAACAGGAAACTGTGGGAACAGGAAGCGTGGGAAACAAGCAAGAGGAGTTGGAACCAACTGGAGGAGGAGTTGGACCTCCAGCCGGGCGCCCAGCCCTAGTCCGAGTTGGGGAGGACTCCTCCCTCCTGGCGCCAAGGCCCCTCCACCTATATAAGGAGGCAGGGCTCCTCCTAGACACACAACTTTCTACCTCTAAATCTCCGGTTTAGAGCCGCTTTGGTTTAGAGCTTCTAATTGCTTTAGCCAGCGGTTTAGAGCCTTCTAATTGGTGTGTCTAATTACTAGACCACTAATAGCCTCTCATAAGCTCCACCATACTGCACCGCTTAAGGCGAAGCCTGCGGATTTCCCTACTTAGGTACCACGCCGTTGTCACGGAATCACGAGGAGAGTGCTACAACCTCCGCTGCTAGAACAAGGGAGAGGAAGGTCTTCGTCAGTACCGAACGTGTGACCGATCGGAGCGCCACGGAACGTGGCGCGGAAGGATCGTCTACACGATCTTGAGATCGGAAAGAGTACGACTACATCACCCACGAGAATCCGCTCTCGTTAAACGCTTTGGAATCTTCGAGGGTAAGTTATACCATCGACTCGTTGCTACAATCTAGTAGATAGATCTTGGCTTGTTTGTTTGTATGCGATAGAAAAATTTTGTTTTCCATGCTACGAATCCCAACAGTACCAGCGGTGGGACGAGGATAGAAAGGACGCGTCTCATCAAAAGTAACATCGCGAGATATACGCATCCGACGACCAACAGGGTCCCAACAACGATAGCCCTTATGCTCATCACTGTATCCAAGGAAGACACACTCAACAGACTGAGCGGTCAGTATGGTGCGTTCGCGAGGAGCAAGGAGAACATAGCAAACACAACCAAACAAGCGAAGCATGGAGTAGTCTGGAGACTGTCCAGATAGGCGCTCAAGAGGGATACCACCTTGCAAGGCAGCAGAAGGCTGAATATTGATGCGGTAAGCCGACGTAGCGACAACCTCAGCCCAGAAATGCGGCGGGAGAGAAGAAGCAATCATCATAGCGCGAGTGGTCTCAAGAAGATGGCGATGCTTACGCTCAGCAACGCCATTCTGGGCATGTGCGCCAGGACAGGAGAACTGAGGAAGGGTGCCCTACTCAGCAAGAACACCACGCAACATCTGGGAGATATACTCACCAGCAGAATCAGCACGAAAAACACGGATGGGGGTAGAATACTGAGTACAGACCATCGCCGCAAAACGCTGATATATGGAAAGCACCTCACTACGAGAGCGCATAAAATACAACCATGTGTACCGAGAAAAATCACCGATGAATAAAATATAGTAGCGATGGCCCCCTTTGGGAGCAAAAGGAGCCGGGCCCCAAACATCTGAATGAACTAAATCAAAAGGTCGCTGAGATACAGACGCACTAGTAGGACAGGGAAGCTGAATCTGTTTACTCATCCTACAGCCCTAACAATGCAAAGACCCATCTCTTGAGACAGACCCCAGAAGACCACGATGAACTAATGACGACAGGCAAGAGTCACAGAGGTGACCAAGACGATGATGCCACTGCTGAAAGGAGCTGGTGTAGAGGCGACGACCGGAAAAGAACTGACAGATGAAGTGGCAGCGGAAGGAACACGAAGCCAGTCTACTCCCAAAGACCTGAAGAGTCACGGCTGCGAGGGCGGCTCAACCAGGGCACAGGTGACGGTCTGAACAACACAAGAATCAGCATCAAGAATGACGCGACAACCGAGTCGAAGTGGCTAGCAAAGAACAGATTCATCTTAAGAAGAGGACATGAGAAATATCGTGAATGTAAAAAGAAGAAGTAGAAAGGGTGCCCGACTAGAAACAGGAGAGAGGTACCATCAGCCGTAAAAACACGGACAGGAGAAGGGAGAGAACGAAGAGCGGATAGAAAAGAAGACTCAGAGGTCATATGAAAAGAAGCTCCAGAATCCAGATACCACGGAGACGTACCTAACTGTGTAGAAGGTGGTGGTCGACGTTGGATCAAGAGTCGATCCATGTAACCAGCGGTGCCGTCGAAGAAGAGCTCAGAGCAAAGCGCACGCGAAGACTCCTGATAATGTCCTGATCAGAGAGAGCAACTACTGAAGATCCGGAAGAAGCCGACTGCCCACGAGCCTGGTGCTGTTGACTTGACCTGGTTACGATGGTTACTTGCGGATTTTGGGGTCTCTATTACCACACCCACTCTGGTTTTGTCTGACAGTACAAGTGCTATTAGTGTTGCACATGATCCGGTCAAGCATGATCTTACCAAGCATATTGGTGTTGATGCTTTCTACACGTGCAAAGAGGCTCAGTTGTTGCGCTCAAGATGTGCCTTCAGATTTACTGGGCGGATTTCTTTACGACGCAGACGAGCGCAAAGATGATTTCTTACTCTCCAAACTCAGTGTTGTGGATCCACCATGAGTTTGAGGGGGGGGGGTGTTAGATGTAATATATGTATATTGTATTTCCCCCATATGTTAGGGGGCTTCCTGCATATTTGTCCTGTACCTTTACTATATATTGTGGCCTTTGGTCCCCAGAGGAATACAAGTTGCTTATTCCTAACATGGTATACAACCATCATATACAATGCAAATCAACAACACACTTTCATTCCCCATCAAATACAACTAATTTATAACTACCAAGTAACTAAAAACATGCACAAATAGTCCATATTATGAATCCAACTACATCTAGGGTTTGAGGATAATGTGCAAGATTCATTGGATGAAAGAGAGGGAAAAGGAGGGGATTACCTTGAGGGAGGTATGGGGAAGCAAATCCACGGTGAAATCCCTCAGATCTGTTGGTTTTAGGGATGGATTTGAGAGAGGGGGAGAGAGGAACCGTCGTTGCCCTCTATGTGTTCTTCCAGAGCCTGAGAGAGTGAATGAGGAGGGGTGGGGAGGGGGGCTGGCGCGACAGCTTAAGTCCTAGGGTGTAGCGCCTATCTGCTAGGCGCTACACCCTGGGCATAGCGTCTGGGCGTTACTCGTCCCAGGCATAGCGCCTGGGCATCACACGGCCGGGTGGGGTCAGGGAGGGGCCAGGCGGTGCCACGCTGGCAGGGGGCATAGCGCCTAGCTGAAAGGCGCTACAATCTACAGTGTAGCGCCTAGCTGTTGGACGCTACCCAAAGGGTTAGTCTAGGGAAATAGTTTTCCAGATGGATCATTTTGTGAAATCCTTTTGAATTTGGGTTATTTTTATCCATTTTGCCCCCGGAGCAATGAGAAGCCGTTGTCCCGAGCCTTAATATATAGTATTATGATTATTGCTGCCATTATCAACATAGCGTACGTAAGCAAACGAGATCCTTTTGCAACAAATGCGTGTGGCATTGGTGCAGTAGTTATTTCTCGATAATTAGTGTCATGTACTTTCCTAAAATAAAGTATTTTCAAAGTACCATATCATCCTTTGGCCCGAATGACAGTCATGCATGGAATGGAAAATCATAGTACAGTACATATAAGGAAGTTGAGAACTTGCTTGCTGATGAAGCGCGCAATTCAATGGTACAAGTCAACGGAATTACAGAGATTCTTGCCGCCGTAGCTAGTTAATCTTCGATCTAGCTAGGGCACATGGAGCATTGGAGTGTGTTAGTTCTTTTGCTGAAATGGAAGACATGCACTGCACCTGATCGTGCCTACTCAAAGAGCTAGTATTTGACTTGCCCATTTGTCTAGATAGCCTCTTTCAAGAGAAAATGTCTCATTTTGCCAGCACAAAGAACCTTACAAATTAAGGCGAGAACAAGGACATGTGATTGTATTAGTTTCACCATCGTTGCATATGCCGATAAAGCTTTGTAGTCTACAATCGGACAAATTCCCACGCCAGCACGAATATTTTTTATGAAGAACCAGCCGGGACCCTGATACCTGAATAACCGACTGTCCTAGAAGAGTGAATTCCACCTTTTACCTTCTATTTGTGTATTTGAGACACTAATTATCCCATTTAGTAGAAGTTGTATTTGAATGTTCTATTTAAGAAAATTATAGGCATGATTTTGTCATGTTTTAGCATTCAACACGTGTTCTTGGATAAGACTGACATGTTAGGACAATGTGCCGCTATAAAATATGTCAAGATCGGAGGACGTCGTCGTCGATCATATCTAATCTTCTCTGCACCAAATGTTCTATTCTTTGTTGTCATCTCGATAATTTTAAAGTTCAATTGTCACCGCACACCTTGCCCAATAGATATGTATCAGAAAAATAAGAGTTTAAAGTTTTCAAAATGGTAATTTAGATGATTTTTTACTACATAGGGTAATTAGTGTCATAAATGCACAAATAGAGGATAAAACTGGAATCCACTCATCCTAGAATAAGGCCATTTATTCTTCGAAGAAAGATTATTGCTGCCATCATCAACATATATAGCATACGTACGTGCTCCATCCGTTTCAAAATATAAGATATTTTAAGTTTGTGAAGAAAATAAACCTAGATTTGTTTTAATATATAGGTTTATTCATTTTTAGAATGAATTTGCACATTAAAAAAACTAGATTTATTTTCTTTACAAACCTAAAATATTTTATATTTTAAAACGGAGGGAGTACTTGCGGAAACGAGGTCCTTTTGCAACAAAATGCGCTGTGGCTTTGGTGCATGTCGTCGTTCACATTAGTTAGGTCTCGATAATTAGTAGGAGTACGATACTATACGGACGAGTATTTTCAAAGTACCTGACATCTTTTGGCTCGATCGAATAAGAATCACGCATGGAATGGAAAATTATACTCACTCCGTTCACAGTTACCTCGTATCCTGAATCTAGTCAAACTCAAATTTTATAATCTTTAACCATATATTCAAATATTAACAATGAAAAATTATTGTATTCGAATTTTTATAAACTATATTTTTATATTATATGCATTGGAAATCATGGATGCTGATATTTTCCCTTATATTGTTGGTCAAAATTTGCAAAATTTAATTTTAACTAAATCCAGAACACGAGATAATTGTGAATGGAAACAGTAATACTACAATGAAGTGTGGAGCTCTTGTTAGCCGACGAAGCGCGCAATTCAACTCATCAACTATACAGTAAGTCAACGGAACTACATAGATTCTTGCCGCCGCAGCTAGCTACTTAATCTTCGATCTATAGCTAGGGCACATGGAGCATTGGAGTGTGATAGTCAAATATGCCATCTTCACTTTTTGCTGAGACGGAAGACATGCACTCTACGGATGGCTCCAATTCCGTAGCCCACTTCTTCTTTCATCAATGGTTTCCTTTTCTTATGCCCCGAGGCCGGCTTGATCCGTGGAGCCATTCGCTCCGCGAATCACGGTACCAGGAGTACGTGGCTCGGAAAAGACAACCTTCGTTTTTCCGGGACGTGTGGAACAGGCGAGCTTCGCAGATTCGCAGCTGGGTTTTTCCAGTTGTTGCGTAGTGTGTATGTCGCCTGCGGCAGGATGTTCGTTTCACGTCCCGTTCCGTCGCGTCGCCGTCGTCACTGCCGATGCTTCCAGCAGGGGCAGTGAGATGAGCAGAGGGCAGCAGAGCTAGCCATGTGTCAGCTCTGCTCCATGTGTACGTACGTGTGAAGTTTGCTGCGGCGACCTGGAGGAAGGAATAATAAATCGACGGTTACATCCTTACGTCAGTTTTGGTATAGCTGCTACTACTACTAGTATTATGGTACTAGTAGATGAGGGAGCAGATGTAGTATTTTCGTGGCACTCTGACTAAGGTACGCAGGCACGCTGATCAATGGTTTTGGAACGTACACGTATGTAGGAGTATACGTCATGGGAAGTGATGAATAGCACATAGATAGAGAACAAACTCACGTAAGGCATTTGGTTAGCCTGCTTTCACCGATTAAAACCGAAATAGTTCTAAATACACATGCCAAAGTGTGATCCTACACAACCATGTTTTCCGCCTTTTCGAGCTTTTTTTTCTAACCATCCATACTGTACAATACGAGTCTTATTGTTGTACACACTTTATGGTAAGGGTAAAGCAAAGACGTACGCTTGGATCTTCCTTCGGAATGCAGCCTCACTGTGCCGTTCATCGACCACCTCATCGATATGTATTTTATTTTTTTTGAATAACAACGGTGGAATTGTTATATATGTTCAGTGTGATAGAAAAAAATATACTCTCTCAGTCTCGAAATAGATATCTTAGATTTATTAAAAATTAGATGAATCTAGACACTATTTAGTATATAGATTTATTTAAATTTTTACAAACTTGCGACATCTATTTTGAGACGGAGGGAGTACAAGAGACCCGAACTGCTCCGTTTATTGGAGTAAATCCGGGCGAAAACCTTTATAAAGACAATCTATTTAGCTAAACTAGATCTAAAGCACCACAAGACATACAAGAGCATCGAGCACTTGACAATTTACAAAGCCCTTTCTAACAAAAAGTGGATGAAATCCATCCTTATGTGCCCCCAAGTGTGGGATTTTGGGCTATCTGAAATAATAATCCCTTAGACTTGTTTTTATGTAAAAATATCATTTGGTTATGGGTATGTGTTTAGTTTTTGTTATTTACTCAAAATAATTTTTGAATTAATTTGATCATCATACTATAGATATGGCCATGTTTAACAATTTCATTTCACTAATATACCTGGTTCCTTAACATGTCTCTACCATATTAATTATATTTGATTAATTTCACCGTGTTAATATCTACTCATGCCAACTCAAAAGTGGGGAAATTAATACTCCCTCCATACCAGATAGTTGGGCTAAATTAACAAAACACCAGGATCTACGCAGTTTCTCATTGGTGATGAAAAATGAGATATAGGCCATGATTTAGCATTGATACATGTGATAATTAAAACATGTTGTGAGAAAAGTCCATGCATCGATGGAAGATTAAATATGATTGGTTTTCATACTGCATGCAACCGAAACCAACAGATAATTAAACGTATTCACATAAGTAAACTGAATGTTTACAAGGAACGAGGCCACACAGGAGATTTAATTGGGGGTAAATAATACATAATTTATCCTATTAAATCGGTATATTTCTAAAAGGGATATTAGCCCAATAATCCGGTATGGAGGGAGTATTCAATGCTCGCATGATTTAATGAAGAATTGATTAGCTTAATTTACATGTTTTATTGAGATCTTTATAATCTCCAATCTTATTAATAATAGGATTTTTACATAATTAGGTATTTGCAAACTCTATGCCTTACTAATTATATTTCTCTATTATACTTAGTAACATCAACCAAATAGCTAATAGCGTTAGGCTATACAAAATTCATTTTTTTCAATAGTTAAAATGTGCTAAACTTGAATTGTATTTTTGGTGGAAGTTATTAAGACTTTTATTAAAAAATATTCTATTCAACTAAAATACTTCCTAGATATAAAAAGAATAGAAAGAAGTACATAAAACAATCTTGTCTGGGTCACGTTGTTATAGTTTCACTATATGTGTGCGCATACACATATTTTTCATCTTAAAATATCATTGTAGTAAGATCTACTAAGAGCTCATGTGTGTAAGAAATATCTTAAGAGATCATTTAAAGGAGCATGATCGCCCTTAGGGTGTGAATAAATACAAACATTGTCGGGTGCATAAGATGTCTGGGAGTGATTTGATATAGGATCGTTAACATTTTTCACTTTTTCGTTCTTCGATATTCAAATATGCTATGTCTATTATGTGAAGAGACGATGTGAGGTTCAACACTGTACCAACAAGCGCATGCATGATCCACACTTATTATCAGTATGGAACATTTTTTAACTAATGATGGTTAGAACTTACAATCTAAATGTGTAGTACTACTAGACCTACGTGGGAGGATCCCATTTATTTTTGTAATTTCGAGAGAGATGTTTAGCTCGCCAATGCATGAGCTGGCCACTAAGACCCGAAACTTCCCTCATATTTAACTAATCATGGCTAGAACTGCAATCCAAATTTATAATACTATGCATCTATATTTTTCTTTATAATTAAGTTGGACCCCTAATTCCCTATATATGAAGTGTCCCCTCAAATCTGTCTAAAACCAACCAACTAGGGAAGATAGATGCTTCTACGGGATGGTTTTAAATTCATTTGACCATCATATTTTGCCCTTGGTAGTCAAATTATATTGTACATGAGCTAGAGATAAGAATTGTAGACTCTAGGGTGTAGATGAGATGTTGTTTCCGCCCACGTTTACATAAAGGAGATTCTTGTAACTAATCTTATAATCATCTAATATAGAAGTCATGCAAATTTCAAAAACAGAACATGAATATACATATGTTGTTTATTGAAGTTGGAATCATTTTGTTATATTGGACTATGCACCATAGATGCATGATGACATAACTTTATTACATAATTTATTACAAGTCACAAAAAGCATACTGGCCAATAAAGTGTGACCAGCCACACATCGTAAAAAATAACTCAAGCAGTAAAAGCATATGACAAATACACGGGTCCAAACTGGGTTATAAACTCAATGATGAGCCATTCTAACGTATTCCCACCAAGCTCCATCCGATATTGATGAATTGAACTATATTGATACTTTTTTATAGATGTTTATTAAAGAGTGTGGACAGATGGAGGCCGAGCTACATGTAGACCTTTATTTTTTGAATTCAAAAATCATATTCGCAAATTTCTAAATAAAACTTCAAAAAATATGGATATACTCAATGGTACGTCCTACGAGTATGTAAATTCTGAATGTGAAATTCTTTGTTTTCTATGCTATAAAAAATTAAAAAAATCTAACAAATTTTATAGTTTTCAAATGTCCACTGTTCGTTGTACTCAGACCCGTATTTTGTCATTTTCTGTATAGCCTAAAATACAAAGTAGTTCGGATTGAGGTTTTGCACGTTCTAGTATGCATCATCAGCCACATACAACAATTTTTATAGGTTTTTTTTTTTGAAAATTTAAAATATGGTTTCGAATTTTCGAAATAAAGGGCTACATGTAGCTTGGCCTCCATTTAAAATTTCCATTCCTTAAAAGTACACAGAGTATAGAATTAGCATTCTGTCCGGCATACAAGAGTACACCTAACAATCTTTTGCGGGAGACATGCCGGCCGGCGCAAAGCACTGCCTATTTTATAGTTAGCCTAAACTTGTATGCGGATCGTGCCAAAGCCAAAAGCACGTACTAGCTAGACAACAAATGCTACGACATGATAGTAGTTCGCCCCAACAGCGAACGCATACCAACCGAGAGTAAGAACTTTACAGTGCATTTCACAGGACAACAATGCATATCCCTCGGTAGAGAGTCATCTGTTTGAAATTGGTGTTTAATTAGGCTAACCAAACAAGCTAGCAGGGCTGGATCCATGACCTGCAGGCCACGTGCAGGAGTTTTGACGCCAACAACCCTCGGGCGCCGCTTGCTTGCTTGCTCCGCAGGCTATAATTTCAACTCTGCCGAGCAAAGCCATACAAGACCACCAACAGCGGATGCACGACGTACGATGCATCACCGGCGCGGCGCGGTGAGAATGCGCGGCGAGATCGACGGCGCGGTTCAACCGGTCAAGCCGTCACCGTACATACGCTTGCGCGCGCCATGTGACAGTCGGCACCTGCCTACGTGCCGTGCGACTTCCCTTGCCTTCGCCAGCGCGCGCGCGCGTGGCACCGCCACCAACAACCGATCGATCGGCCAGGCGTGTCGTCGCGTTGCCGCCGCCAGAGCCACACCACGGCTGACCAGCTGCCGAGCAAGGCGTGTCACGCCTCATGCCCGCACGCATGTGCAGGACGTACGTACGTCCAGTCCTCCACAGCCCTGCCTTCAAAGTCGTTAACGAGAACACAGGGTCTAAAATCGACACTCCGCGCTGAAAACTGAACGGTCCTATACACCACGTAGGCGCGAACTGGGCATGAACTTGACCACATCTGACAAGAACAGCGCCACCATATCAAACATAACATGCCCGCAAGCGCATACACACACCACGGAGCCGGCTTGCCGATGGACAGCGCGAGCGGGGCCTGATCAGAACAGAGAGGACAGGAAGCGGGCGCCGCCGTGCGTGCTGACGCTCTCCGGCCGGGGAGACGTCTCTGCAACTGCAACCGGCGCATGCGAAAACGACGAGATCGATAAACTACATCGGAGCAAAACCAACAGATGGCTTTTACACTGGACCAGATTCCCTCCCTGGTGACCGAACCGTATATATGCTGATAAGGCCAACGAACGACCGCGGCAGCCAGCAGAAACGGCATGCATGTTCTGCTTTGCTCCTGTGCCGGTACGAAGAAATGTGCGTCGTGACGACCGAGCGTATGTCATCCGGGGCAAGGGAGTTGGGAATCCTCGGAAGCCGCAGAGACGAAAAAGGAAACACGTGGTCTACGCCTGCACCGGCCTGGTATTATGGATCGGTAGGTCATGATTCTCAAACGGTTGTGCGCACGTTTGGTGGCAATGAGACTCGTTCTCCCTTTCTGCCTAAACCAGTCCAGAAAATATCACGCTAGTATTTCAGGCATGGATTGGCATGTCATCATGGTTCTCACGATTAACCGCTGTTTTAGGCGCAAGTTTATTATCGTACTCGAGGCAATGTACCTCAAATTACCTTGGGTTCCTGGTCTTAAAGTCAAACTTTATAAAGTTTAACAAGATACTGTATATAGAAACAAATATCAAGACCTAAACATATCACATCAATACTACTAGAACTGACATGACATTTATTTTTATACTTTATATGCATTTTTGTATTGTAAATGTTGACAATTTTTAGGGAGTACCATATATATACTTGGTCGAATTTATTAAGTTTGACTTGGCCCAAAATCTAAAATACGATTCTCACGATTCAATGGAATCTCTAGTGCACATTTAGATTTGCTAAAATATGGATGAATCTAGACACTATTTAGTATTTAGATTCATCTAAATTTTGAAAACTCTAAGACACTATTTTGAGACGGAGGGAGTATGAATTCATCATTTTTTTGAATGGTATGAATTCATCATTTTTTGAATTGTATGAATTCATCTTCATTGTAGATTTTTTTTATCTTTTAATGTAGATGTTGATAAATTTTTCTACATGATTGAACATGTTTTGTTGAGTTTCACTTGTCCAAACTTAAAATTCAAGGCAATATGAGAAAAAGGTGTGCCGCACCCCTCCCCTCCCGCAACCGGCGCGGCGGCGCCGCGCCGCGCCGGGAGGCTCCCCCCTTCCCGGCCGATTCCTCCCTCCCGTGCTCCCTCCTCCCGCCGCCGCCGCCCGGATCGTCGCCCGACAAAGATCTGGTGGCGTGGTGGCGGCGGCGACCCTGTCCGCGAGCCGACAGGAAGGCGGCGGCGTCCACCCCTGCTGGTTCGGTGGTGGTGTTGCGACGGGCGACGGGCGGTGATTCTCGGCCCAGATGGCGGCAGGCGGCAGCGGGGATTCGGGCCTAACTGGCGATCTGTCCCGTTCGTTGCCCTGGACACCGGCGCCCAGGCCACCCGGGCCTTGTTCGCGACACTAGGACAATTGGGGCATCTGCCCCTGGCATGGTGGTGGTGAGCTCCTTCTCCGTCGGAGTGGTCAGCTGGATGGTCTTGACGTCTTGCGGCGGATCCAGTTAGTTTCCGGCGCGTAGCATGGGGAATGCTGGCTCGGTTTCAATAAAAGAGGTGTTCCTGGATCCCTCTCAAGTCAAGACGATGATCTGCCAGATGTTGGTCTCCATTGATCTGATTTCTGTGTCGTGTTCCGGAAGGCTCCGCCGGCGAACTTCATAAGTGCAATCATGTCGTGAGTTTACTGGAAGGATTGGATTCGGTCGTACACTCTGACTGTTTGGTTTCAGAGGGTGTGTTCTTCGAAGCTTTGTTGGCTGTTATTATCATGGGGCATGTTCTCGTTCCATAGTATTGACGGAGAAAGTCATGGAGATCGAGATCCGAGGACTGACAATGGTGGTTCGAGTCTAGGTGGTGATGAAGAATTGGCTAGGTGACTTGTGAATTGGAGCAGTGGCATGCAAGTGGGGGCGACTACACAAGAGAGATTCATGGTCCTTCATCTCAGGGTGAAAACCCAGGGTCTAGCCTTAATTGGTTGTGTCTAGCAATGGCCTTATTGAAGGTATTGTTTTGTGAGCATGGACTTTCTTCTGGGCAAAAACCTAGATTTTTGATCGGCCGATGATGGTGTTTGTGCACTTTTCCCTTCTTGAAGGCGTTGTTTTTAGAGAAGATGGACTTTTGGTGTTGTCTTAGTGGTGATAGTACTACTGTTTCAGTGAATGAATCACTGTAGCGGGACTTTTCTTTTTTGTAATTCTTCTTTTTTTTTTTTTTTTGACAGTGTGCATTCGTGTGGCCGCTAGGACAATGCGTTGTTGCAGAGGCTGGGTGTAATTGGTATCTTCTGATATTAATATATGCTCCTTTTCAAAAAAAAATATTAAAAGTTGTTTCTTAAGAATTCATCGGTATTAGTATGGTATTTGCACATGCACGCTATACATGTAGCCCTCAAAATGCGAAAACGACCACGTTGCATACTTCATTTTCACGATCTAGAATACGGATTCAAAGATGTACACATGCACACAGGACTGGAGTACAATTCTACTATGCGCATGCATGCACGTGCTTCTCCGGGCGTACATTGCGCGCCTTGAGCGGCAGGTAACCTGCCTACAGTCATCGCAGACGACAACGGCTTCGCGCCTCCGTTGCATAAGTGAAGAAAATAAGGAGAAACTCTGAAAGACAATACTACCTAGCTGAAAGATAATACTAGCTGACATGATTTCATTTGGTTCCCTTCGTATGTGAAAACCACGTCAGAGCGCATCTTAATTAGATTCTTTCTTGTAAGGTTCTGAATGCTCTTTGTATTGTGGTTTGTTCAATCACCTCCTGGTAGAGCCTGTCTTCGCCCGGCTCCTCCGCCGCAACAGTTGCCACGGCGTCCTCGCCATCACGCCTCACAAGAGACACCCCTCCCGTCCCGTGCTCTCCTCCTAGCCTCCCTTGAGAGTCGACCTCCGCGCCCCGGGCCGATCCGACGTCTCCCTCGGCAGCGATGCCTGTCGGAGGCGGCTTAGGAAAGGCGCCGGCTCTAGTAGTCTAGGTTGTAGGTTTTGTAGATGTTTGTCCCTGGTGGCGTGTTGGAGTCGGTCGCCAGATCCCATCAGCCGGATCTGGCGCGCCCAGGGTTTCATCCTCCTCGATGGCCTGCTCCGGTGGCAAGAGCAGTGGCATGGGGTGAGGATGGGGCTTGGCATCTCCTTCAATAAGGCCGTCCTTCTCTCTCTCTGGAGGCCGTACGTGCTGATGCTTTTCCGCGGCGTCGCGCGGTCGCCGGTGATGTTCTGCGTCGAGCTGTCGAGGAGGTGGCTGGGCGTTGGGTGCAGATCCGGTGAAGCCCCCTTCAATAAGCGGTTTGTCTCGGCTCATCTCCACCGCCATCATCTATGCTTGCCTCGCCGAGCCCGTGGCAGGAGCTCTGGTCCTGACGGTGAGTCGTTTTCTCTGCTGCGGTGTGGGTGTGCCTCTGCTGCTCTTGTTTCTTCGTTAGCTTTGCTGCTCCTCTTCCTCTCAAGCGTCAAGGGGGCGATGAAGGAAGATGTTGTCGAAGCTGGCTTTGAACAGGGGTGGCATCGGAGTTGTAGAACCAATCTACTTTGGAGCACATCCTCAATTTATTTGAAGAAATTCCTGGCCAAGATGGCCTTAATGATGCCGGTGAGCTCCGGCGAATACACAACCTCCACAGAGAGGCCCTATCCGAGTGCAGCCGTTGAGGACTTCGCCAGGCCAGGGGCAAGTGGTTGCGTCCCCGCCGTTGACCATGGCTGCAACGTGTTGTGCTTCCTGCTCCACAGTGGTGAAGAGGAAGGACTAGATTGTAATCTTCAATCTTTTAGCAAGGTCCTTTCTACATATGCTAAGGATCTATGTGTTATTTTCTTATCTTATGAGGTCCTTTGTAATCTTTGTACCCCCCACTGTTATTTTAATGAATGGTTCTAGCCCCTTCTGGGGCGCTCCAGTTGTCAAACAAAAATAAAAATCAATCACCTCCTGTTTATATATTTTTTTACTTTTTTTTGCGGGTAACCTCCTGTTTATGTTGTATAAAGTACTAGAAAATAGTCACAAAACTATGAAATCGGGTTGAGCAAACACTAACATATAGGCAAAATCTAGTTGAACAAACGTGAGTCTCATGATTTATCGCAATTTTCAGGTGCGAATTTAAAATGTAGTTTGAGAAGGAAGTTTCAATATACTTTCTCCGTCCAGAAATAACTGACTTGAGTTTGTTTAGATTTGAATGTATCTAGACGACGCATTTTAGTGTGTAGATACATTCGAGTTTAGACAAACCCAAGTCCAAGTCAGTTATTTCTGGATGGAGGAAGTATATAAATCCATCTTTCATTATAGATATCGGTAATTCTTTTCAATATGGTTGATCCGATTTTCGTAAGTTTGACTTGACCAAACTTAAAATGCAGGGCAATCCGAGAAAGATCGAGGTGTTTCGTACGGATTCATCTCTGGCATTGGTGGTCGCAGATGCACGCTACGCACGTTACATGACTTCAATTTCACGACCTAGACCGAAGATCGAATCAAAGATCTACATACGCACACAGGACAAAGACCTACAGTTCTACGACGAGCGAGTATGCATGCATGGATGCACGTGCTTCTCCGGACGCTGCGCGCCTTGAGGGGAAGGCAACCTCTGCCTACAGTCATCGCAGACGACAACGTCCACGCTCGTCCGTCTGCGTGCAGATCCAGAACGCGACACGACGGCTGCCGTGGATCGTCGGACTGCCAGCTCCCGGCACCCGATCCCGCGAAACCAACCCACTGTGGCTACAGCCTACACAGGTGCATTAACACTTAACAGTTACACGAAGCGCGGCGGTTGACCTCGCCGCCGCCGCCGGCGGCCGGCCGGACATTCCTCTCGGTCCCGTGCCGTGAACGGCGCGTGAAAAAGGCAGGACCTTCCACCATTCTACCGTCCGCCGTGGCGATTCCGGCGGTACGGCACGCGTGGCGTGTTGCTAGCTCGATCGATCGGATGCCACATATATTAACTAGCCGCGCGCGAGACAATCACTCAATCAGAGCAGACCACGTATGTGACCACACTAATGGCGATGTTACGAATTACTGGTGCGACGTCAACGTTGGTGATTTAAAATGACGGCGAGCGGTAGATGTGAAGTTGGCCACGAAATAACAGCAGGATCCCGACTGCTGGACGAGCTCGTCACGTTTGCTAGTAGATCCGTAGGACGGTAAACGACGTGATAGCACTCTGAGTAGTAGTATTGTTCACGGTAATTAAAGTCTCTAAATTTCTTCCCGCTACTAATTTCAATTAGGTGCGAAGTCAATTTGGCGCGTAAAGTACCTCGCTAATTTAAATTTTACGTCTGCACTGCACGTACGGCAGAAGAAGGCTGAAGCAAAAACCTACACTTCACCGCCCTAAAATATGGAAAACGTTCAGACAAGTAGACTTAGAACTTTAGAAGATACAACATCGCAGTTGCGTTTCGCTTCGCTAGAAGTTACTGCTTTGATTCTGGAACTACTACTAGTGCATCGTGGGACGGTCAAAAACGTGTTTCTTATTATTATTCCTCGGTGATAGTTAGGCGTCCAGCCATCCACTAGCTAGGACGGCAACGGATTTTAACCTCCTCTCTTCACTTCAGTGCCCTGCTGCTAGGCTGCTATGCCATGGTGCGCGGGGCGGCTAGCTTTTGTAGACGCCCCTTCCAAAGTTGCGATGGAGAAAATAAAGTTGCAACGAAAATAAAGGAGGGAAGTTCCCAGACTTGCCGAGCTACTATGCTCCCGTCCATGTCCAGCGAGCCCAACACTCGCGTAGACTCGCCACAACCTTTGACTCCCAAACCTTCCCCCGACCTCGCCCCTTTTTAAATTCCCACGCCCCCACTCACACAAACACCGCAGAGAACAACGACGCCAACCGAACCGCCCTCGCCTCACCTCACCTCACCACCACCACCAAGGCACAGAGCGCAGAGGCGGCCAAACGTACGCAGGAGAAGAAACCGCAGCCAGCCAGCCGGCAATGGGCAACAGCATCGGCGGGCGGCGGAAGGGCGCGAAGGTGATGCAGCTGGACGGCACGGCGTTCCGGGTCAAGCCGCCGGCGTACGCGGGCGCGGTGCTGCGCGAGCACCCGGGCTTCCAGCTCCTCGACTCCGAGCAGGTCAAGCTGCTCGGCGTCCGCGCGCGCCCGCTCGAGCTCGACGCGCTGCTCCGCCCCGGCAGGCTCTACTTCCTCGTCGCGCTGCCCCGCCCCACCGCGCCCCCGCGCCGCGCTTGGTCCGGCGGGCTCCACGTCGGCGCGCGCGAGCGGCTCGAGTCGCTCATGCTCACGCGCCGCTCCACCTCCGACCTCTCCTTCCCCACCGCGCCGGCCTCGCCCGCCGCATCCGACGGCGGGCCCGTGCAGCTCAGGATGCGCCTGCCCAAGGCGCAGCTGGCCAAGCTCATGGGCGAGAGCCGCGACGCCGCAGAGGCCGCCGCCAAGATCATGCAGCTCTGCGCCGCCAACGCAGGGAGCGGCGCTGTGACGCCGGAAAGGTTCGCGCCAAGGACGCCGGACCGGAGCCCGATGTTCGTGCCCACGCCGGACTGGGGCACTGGTGTCGGGCTCCCGCAGACGCCCGAGCGGAGTCCGCGGTTCGTGCCCACGCCGGACTGGGGCGCTGGCAGGTTCTTGCAGCAGACGCCGGAGCCCAGCCCGAGGTTCGCTGCAACGCCCGAGTGGGGCGCCAGGTTTATGATGCCCACGCCGGAGCGGGGTGCTGGGGTGACCAAGACGACGGATAGATGGTCCGCTATACCCGGCACGCCGGACGCAAAAGCCAGCCGGAAGGAGGTAATGCACTGCTTCTTCAGAGCTTTTTTTTATTAATTATTCAAAACATTACCTCTAGAACTACTACTATGTTAGGTACTCCCTCCGATCGATATTACTTGTCGCAGAAATAGACGTATCTAGACATAATTTAGTGCTAGATACATCCAATCCAATGACAAATAATATGGATCGGAGAGAGTACTATGCATGGACTGAATCAAATATTATTGATAGCTATAAAAAAAGGGAGTGCCTAGATCTCAGGCGCCTGAGAAATAGTTATGTCTAAGTCGCTGATGTCATCCTAATATTTGTGCTAATTCTCAGTTGCAACCTAGTTGCAACTCCTAAGATTCAGATTAGATTCTCCATAACCTAACAGAACTCATTAAATTCTTAGTTACACCCGAGTTGCAACTCATGTATAGCACGAATCACGAGGTAAATCAAACGGTGAAAGAGGCGACTGAGAAATAACTATTTCTCAGGCGCCTGAGAAATAACTATTTCTCAGGCGCCTGAGAAATAGCAAAACCGATAAAAAAATCATTGTTGGTACAATTTGGTCTTTTTGTATTTTTCGGATTTCATTGTTGCTTTTCAAACAAAAAAAACATTTCAGTTGTTTCCTGCAAACAAAGGAATTGACGCCTAGGCCTTGTCATTTGTGATGCTTGCCCACTTACTCGGATGCATTTAGTTCATGATAAAAAAACAAACTTTCATCGAACTGAATTCTCTAGTCCAATTTTGTGTTGTCCATTATATCGTTTATTACTGACATAGATAGCTAGATCCGGTTAAAAATCAGGATGTGTAATTCCAGTTTTTACTGGTTGGAATTTAGGAGGTTGCAACAATGAAGTTATGCTTTTCGCACGGACAGCTCCAAAAGATATGAATCCAAGCTGTATATGTTCCCTTTTCTTGAGCATATACACGCTTGTAGCATACTAGTACTACTGTATGTAGTATATAGGAATATGCCGAGTCATGGTTAGGAAGAAGCGATGTAGATGTGGCTGAAGACGATCCTGACCCGTTAGTTATTTGTTCGCCGGCCGTCAATTCAAGGATTTGACCTGCTGAGTGAGGATACAAAAATACAGTCGCCTGTATCAGCGTAGCAGTCATAGATCTATACCAAGGAAAAATATTTCGCATGCTGAAGTTTCAAAGAGAGCGTCTCTGAATATTCAGTGTTGTCAACAGATATTTTTGCAGACCCGCAAAAAAAAAAAAAAGATAGATATTTTAGCAGAGCAATACAGCTCTGTTCCAACTTCGAACAGTCTGCATTTCATTCCATGGATAGTCCTCCACCATCTGCGGATTCAGCACAGCAGCCAGCCGTGGTGGATGTTTCTTCTAGACGCCCAATAACTAGAGCTCCTTCTTCTACAGTCATATTTGTGGAAAGTCTATGCGTTGCGTACCCAGGATGGTCTCAAATTCCCATTACAAAACATTAGCCGTACAATACTTCAATACTACTCAGATAATTCTATGGTGGCAGTTCAAAGACGCCTAGAGTCCGATGTCTGACTAAGTAACCAATAAGAGAAAGGATCATAACAGGACAGGTTGCTCGATAGGATTTATGCCCATAAGTGTACTACCTCTGCCCGATTCTTCCCAGTCACCGTCAAGCTAAATGTACTGTATCAACTGTTCATTATTGAGCGCCTCCGCAAAAGTCAGACCCGTAAAATCAACCATTAAACTAGCTTATGCAGATAGCAGGAAGCATTTAGATGATAGTAGTGTGGTTACGATCTCGTTGAAGTTTTCTTTTGGGGGAACTATCTCGCTCACTGAAGTTAACCTTATCACCATGACGGCATGATCCCATCATTAGCCACCATCTCAGTGAAAAGTTAATCTTATCACCATGAGAGTTGAGCAAATCGTTTTCTATATACGTGCTAATTCTTCTGTCTGAAAGATAAGGGGTGTTACATCAGCAAAACGTTTCGTTGCAGATTTCCTTTGCTTTGTTATTTGGCAACTGCATTATTGCTAATGGATTCATCACGCCATTTTTTCCTTTCTCTGTAGTGCTTCCTTGCTCAGATCTTGGCCTATCGTTTTCCTTTAATGCATAGACAGAGTAACAATTGGATTGAAACGAGTTAATCCGTCGCTTTTATTGACATCTTCTGCCGTGATTAATTATTTCTCCTCTTTGGTTATGTGGTGTTTCAGAAGCGAACGCGGTTCGTCGCCTTGCCAGACGAGATAATCGCGTGACTTTTTCCTGCAACCAAACGAGGGAGCTCATATATGGTCTGCAACACCGGCCGCAGGAATGTTGGCGCCTTTTCTGCTTCATCATTTATTTCCTTGCAAGATCGACCACAGATTGCCGGAGTCGGAGACGACGAGGCCGCTGAAGCCGACGGTTTCTCCTGCCTCGCTTCTTCGTACGGCATGTAGTGTCGTTGTCCATCTTCCTACGATGCACCTGTAGTAGTGCTCTCGTCGTCTGTTCTGTTTCTGTAGTTAGCTGAAGCTTAGAGGAGATGTATACGGAGCTCTACCTGTAAACGTACATAAGTTATGTCATTATGTGCATGACGTTGGAGATGGGACCCTGCGTTGTCAACACGTCGATGGGTCGTCTCCAACTTTGCTGCACTGGGTTTCTCGATCCAGTCATGATTTTTGTAAATATATGTGGCTGCAGACAAATAATGAATCACGAATCCGTACATGGTTAGTGCTTGATTTGACGAAAGGGAGCGGATTCTTTCTACTATTTTTTTTTGTTGCTAATTCTCAGTTATAACTTAGTTGTAACTTTAAAATTTTATACTAATTCTCGGTTATAACCCCTTGCAAAAAAAAAAAACCCAGTTGTAACATAATTACAACTTATTAAAGTCTTAGTTATAACCTAGTTATAACTTATGTACAACTCTTACATTGTACGAATCGCAAGGTAAATCTAATTGTGAGAAGTGATAGAGATATAAAAAATTCTCAGACGTCTAAGAACTAGTAAATTCATTGATGAAATATAACCGCTGGCTCCCGGCTGCTTATGCACGACGTTTGCATGAATTTTATGAGAGAGTGAAAATAGCAAAGAGGTATGGATATTTTTGTGGATAAAAAAGGGTCATGATATAAACTCTTCCGGTCGTTTTTTTAGGCAAGCAACAGAGGGCGATTGCCTACCTGACTTTGTATTAAAACTCAAAATATGTCCAACGTACACCCAGATAAGTGATCCTATGCCTCGCCTAATCGTCATCGATTAGGGTCCTTTTTCTATGACTTCTGGAACTTGTGAGAGAGACGAATGACAACAAGAACAAAAAGACCCATGATATACTTTTTTCAATCACCACATCTACCTCACAAGTGGTGCAATAAAATAGTTACACATGTACATGTCTAAGTTCTTAACATATTTGCCAATTTTCATGTAAGAAATAAGAATTTATGTGTCATAAAAAGCAAAATTAGGTACTCTCAAGAGAATGAACTTTTTGGGCACCAAACTTGTCCTTCTTGCACGGGTCACAAATAGTATCATTTTGGCAATGCAACATGCTTAGAAAGGTGCTTGTAACAAATAAACCGATTTTTATTTAGCACTAATGCTTATTTCCATAGGACATGTGCTTAATTAGCATATTTGCTATTGAAATAAGCACCGGTGCAAGAAATAAACCGGATTATCTTTATAAGCACCTTGTTGCATTGTACATGCCTTTAGAAGGCATGAACATTGAAATGTGTGTGTTTTTAACAAATGGAACATAATTATAGTTAGAAAAATTAAGCAAGAGAGCAGCGCAATGTTTAGTCCAAGGAAATGCTTATAACCAACAGAAAAATAAGTGCACAAGCTAAAATAAGATACCCATGACCAAGGTCAACTAAGCATGGAGGAGCCTGAGTGATCACAAAACAATTCTCGGTAAGAGCAAAACAAAGGATCTAGCTTAAAGAATTTGAACATTTAACAACACTAATGGAAATAACACTAATGGAAACAATTTACGCCATGTTAAACTTGTTCAGTGAGAGATATTACAAAGTTAAGCAAGAAAATAGATAAAATAATATTTTGTGTGTCAAACAATTCACGCCTACTGATTGAAAAACATTCGCTCGACAAAATAAAATGTTATTAGTGGGAGAACGAATGAGCTTATGACACAGTTTAATAACACACTAGAAGAAATGGGGAAATATAATATCCCACAAAACAGATAAAATGTAAATGTTCATCTGAGCCATTCAAAATAAGTAACTATGCATGTCAATCAACATGGACATAGCTATTACATCACCTAGTGAAAATATAGAAAGTAAAAAAAGAAAGTGAAAATAACGAAACCATAAAGTAGAAATTTTGAACAATAATTATAGGAAACACTGTTTTAATCTACAAGTAAAGGCACCATGAAAGCTTAACAATTGCCCTATCGTTTTCATTCTCTATACTTTTCCTTCTCAAATCTTGCCCTATATCGTTTTCTCCCGATGTGTAAACAGATTAACAATTGGATTAAAACGAGTTAATCCGTCGCTTTTGCTGACATCTTCCCCCGTGACCAATTATCTTTTGTCTGATTCCGTGGTGTTTCAGAAGCAAGCGCGGTTCCTGGCCTTACCAGATGAGATAATCGCGTGACTTTTCCTGCATTGAAACGAGGGAGTTGTGCCCCTGAGATTCAGAGTATGTGAACGTACGGGTCTGCAGATGCCAACATACCAGCTTCTTCAGTCATTTTCTTGTATACTGTAGTGATAGTTCTACCACAGATTGCCGGAGTCTGAAAAGAGGAAAAAAGCCGGCGATGGTTTGTCCTGCTTGCTTTTTCAGACGGCATAAAGTGTCGTTTTCCTCTGTTTAAACACGCTCTCATTGTCATTTCTGTTCATGTAGTTTGCTGAAGCTTAGAGGAGATGTATCCGAAGCTATACGTGTAAACGTATATACTCCCTCCGGTCCATATTAATTGACTTTGATTTGTCAAAATTTGAATGAATCTATACACTAAACTCAATTAATATGGACCATAGTGTATAGATTCATTCAAATTTTGATGGACCATAGTGTATAGATTCATTCAAATTTTGACAGTCAATTAATATGGATCGGAGGGAGTAAGTTATATGCATGGCGTTGGGATGGGACCCTGAGTTGCCATTGTCGACGGGTCGTCTCCAACTTTGCAGCACGCAGGGGTTCTCAATCCAGTCATGATTTTTGTAAATATATGTGGCTGCAGACAAATAATGAATCATGCATTCGTACGTGGTTCTCCTCATATATGACGCTTGCAGGAATTTTGTGAGAGAGAATGAAAAGAGGTATACTAGTATTGATATTTTTGCGGATAAAAAAGGGTCATGATATGTGCTGTTCCAGTCGTTTTTTTAGGCAAGCAACAGAGGGCGATTGCCCACCTTAACTTTGTATTAAAACTCAAGATATGTCCAACGTACACGCAGAGCACATGCCCAGATAACAAGTGATCGGACCCCTGGGCTGATCGTCATCGATTAGTGTCCTTTATCTATGACTTCTGCAGAAATTTGTGCTGAGAGACGAATGGCAAAAAAAAGACCCATGATATACTCTTTTTCAATCACCACATCTACCACACAAGTGGTGCTATAAAATAGTTGCACATGTTAGACTAAATATTTGTAACATGTCGAGCTGTAACGTGGTGGCCATGGAGTAGTACTCCACGTCACACATGATGCCATGCATGCACACGGTTTGTACCAGATTAGCGATAGGGTTCTCATCTCTTTATCTCTTAGTCCATTGTAACCCTCTCCTGTAATCTTGCTATGTACCACCACGCTCGGGGCTTTTCCGAGTTATGTTAACACGTAGCCGAGACTCCCAACGGAGTCATCGTTTTCTCCAAAATTAGTCTCTCGACATGGTATCAGAGCCACCTCTTCCATGATCTAGCCGCCAAAAAAATCACCCCACACAAAGCCAAGAAAAATCCCTGCTGCCGCCGCCGCTACAACGACCAAGACTACGATCGGATCCCCCTGGTGGCCATGACGTATTCTTCTTCCTCGTCGACGACGCTCTCTGCTGCCCTTGGATCCCCTCCCCCCCAGAAGCTGACGCGGGCTAACTTCCTTTACTGGAAGACTCTCGTCTACCCTCCCCCCTTTCGTGGCGCTCAAGCTCTCGGCTTGCTCGATGGCACTGACGCTACGCCCGTGAAGACCCTGGAGGTTGAAGATGACAACCAAAAGAAGATCACACTCCCCAACCCTGCCTATGCGGGCTCTCGCAAGATCAAACGGTGCTCGGGTTTCTCGTGAACTCGTTGTCGCCAGAAATCATACCCCATGTTATGGGGTTGGAGACGTCTGCGGCGGTGTGGTTTGTCATCGTCGCCACGTGCTCCTCCCACTCCCGCACGAAGATCAACCATCTCCGCGGGGCGCTGAACAACACCAAGAAGAACGAGCTGACCGCCGCACAGTTCTTTGCGACAATGAAGGGCTTCACCTCGGAACTCGCCACGGCGGGCAAACCTGTTGATGAAGATGAGATAGTTGGGTACATCCTCAACGGTCTTGACACCAACTACAAATCCGTCATCGCCTCCGTCAAAGGCAACCCCGGTACCACTCTTGATGACCTCTATGATCAAATATGTGCAAATGATATTCGCACCGAGATGCTCTCTGACACAGGACATGATACCGTCTTCACCTCCTCCGCCAACGTCGCCACCCTGCCATCTCGCGACGACAGTCGCGACCCCCGCCCACGTGGTGATCGTGGGCGCTCTCCCGCTCGCCCTGAGTGTGGAGGCGGGGATCACCGTGATGATGGAGGGAGTTTCCGCTGCCGTGATGATCGAGGACACGAAAACAACCGTGACGGACATCGTGACTGGCGTCGTGATGATGCTGGTCGTGACAACCACCGTGAAGATGGAGGGCGTCGCCGCGATGACGGCAGTCGCTGTCGTGATGATGGAGGAGGGCGTTGTTATGATGGGGGACGCCACCGTGGCCGTGCCCCTACACCCCACGTCGACGTCACCTGTCAAATCTGCAAGATCCACGGTCATCATGCAAGTGCCTGCTGGTGGCGCTATCAAGACCGTCATGATTCTGATGATGATGGCGGTAAGAAGGGTGCCCATGTTGCATCTGATGGGTTTCGCAGCATAGTAAATCAAAAAAATTCTACGGATGCGAACAGGAAAGCCAAGATCTAATCTATGAGATGCAAACAACGAGGGGGAATAGATGAGATCTTCATACCCTTGAAGATTCGCACAGTGGAACGTTCGACGGAACGTGGGTGATGTAGTCGTACTCGCTTCTCCTCCTCGCGATCCGATCCGATCTAACACCGCAAGTGGCGATGCCTCCGAGAGATGCACACGTGCGGCACCTCGACGTCTCCTCCTTCCTCGGTCCAGCAAGTAGGGTGGAGAGATGGATTGGATCTACAACGCGACGGCGCGGCGCAAGTGGTGGAGAGTTTCTACGGCAGGGCTTCGCCACTGCAATCGGGAGGAGAGAGAGAGGGCGCAGCGGGCTAGGGTTGAGGAGAGGTGTGTGGGGGGGTGCGCCCCCAGCCCTCTTTATATAGAGGGGTGGGCGGCCAGCCCTAGCCCCTCCCCCAAGCCCTAGGCCGGCGGCCAAGGAGGGAGGAGTGGGGGGCAAGTTTCCCCCTCCCTTCTAGAAGCTCCCCTAGGGTTTCCTACGTGTTTGGCCGGCTGGGCCCTATGGGGCCTTGTGCCCCTGGCCCAATGCGGACAGGGCACTCCCTCATAGGCCCATGCCCCCTCCCAGCAGGTGGGGCCACGTTGGTCCTCCTCCGGAAGGTTCTAGAAGCTTCCGGTACAATACCGATTAACGTGAAACAATTCCGAACTCCAAAAACTGCATTGCCTTATATGAATCTTATTCTCCGGACCATTCCGGAACCTCTCGTGACGTCCTGGATCTCATCCGAGACTCCGAACAAAACTCATAAACCAATTATCCAATCTATCCTAGCGTCGAGACACGTTAAGTGTGTGACCCTTCGGGTTCGAGAATATGCAGACATGATCTTCTATCAATAATCAACAGCGGGGTCTGGAAACCCATATTGACTCCCACACATTCATCGATGATCATATTAGATGAACCACGATGCCAGGATTCAATCAATCCCATATATATATTCCCTTCGTCACGCGATATTTTACTTGCCCGAGATTTGATCGTCGGTACCGCCATACCTAGTTTAATCTCGTTCACAGCAAGTACTTTACTCGTTCCGCAATCCGATATCACTTTGTGATTAACTCCTTAACCACATGCTTGCAAGCGGTGTTGATATCGATTACCGAGTGGGCCTGAAGTATATCTCTCCGACTTGGGAGGGACAAATCCCATCTCGATACATACAACCCAACAGGTACCTTCCGATCACCTGAGAGACACCTTTATGATCACCCTCTCATAGGATGACGTTTGATGACCTCAAAGCTTTCTTCCTATACCAGGGAGTTGTATTATCTCATGGTCTAAGGAATAAAATATTTGACATAAGAAAAGCTTCGCAAAGATGAACACGATGACACGATCTAATTGCTCCGCTTAGTTTGGGTCTGTCCATTATTAATCGACAACTCATGTCTATGGTTAGGAAACCTTAACCATCATTAATCAATGAGCTAGTCCATAGAGGCGTACTAGGGACACAGTGTTGTTCACAAACCACACAAGTATTAAAGTTTCCGCTTAATACAATTCTAGCATGGAATATAAACTTTATCATGAACAAGAATTATAATAATAACATCTTTATTATTGCCTCTAGGGCATAATTCCAACAACATCCTACGGCATCGACACCAACTGGTACCCTGATTCAGTTGCCACTTACCATGTAACATCAGAACTGAGCAAACTCCACACGCATGAAAAGTACAACGGGCATGATCGCGTCCATACGGCCACCAACGACAACGGTATGCAAATAAGTCATATTGGTCATTCAACATTATGCACCCCACATAATTCTTTACACCTCAACAATGTTCTCCATGTTCCAAGTGCTTCAAAGAACCTTCTTTCCATTCATAAACTTACTCTTGATAATAATGTCTTCCTTGAGTTTCACCCATACTTCTTTTTGATTAAGGATCATGCAACAAGGAGGATTCTATTTAAGGGACCATGTCATGGTGGCATCTATCCACTTGTACATTTATCTACTGGGTCTCACAAGCAATCTCTCGTCATAATAAAGCCATCATCCTCTACATGGCATCGTCGTTTAGGACATCCTTCATCTTTTATGGTTCAACAAGTACTTAGAAAAAATAATATTTCTTATTTTCCTGAAATAAATCCCTATATTTGTGATCCTTGTCAACTAGCTAAGAGCCATCAACTGCCATATCCTATCTCTACTAGTGTTTCCACTGTTCCTTTGGAACAAGTGTTCTCTGATGTATGGGGTCCAGCACCTGTGTCTGCTGGTAAACATTCCTATTATGTAAGCTTCATTGATGATTTTAGCAAGTTTATTTGGATATATTTGCTCAAAAAGCGTTCTGATGTCTATCAAGTGTTTCTCAATTTTCAACAACTTGTTGAAAGAAAATTCGCTAGGAAAATAATTACTATGCAAACTGATTGGGGAGGTGAATATGAAAAGCTAAACAATTTCTTTCAAAAGATTAGCATTACTCACCATGTTTCTTGTCCACATGCCCATCAGCAAAATGGCTCTGCTGAAAGAAAACATCATCATATTGTCGAAGTGGGTCATACCTAGTTCAATCTCGTTCACAGCAAGTACTTTACTCGTTCCGCAATCCGATATCACTTTGTGATTAACTCCTTAACCACATGCTTGCAAGCGGTGTTGATATCGATTACCGAGTGGGCCCGAAGTATATCTCTCCGACTTGGGAGGGACAAATCCCATATCGATACATACAACCCAACAGGTACCTTCCGATCACCTGAGAGACACCTTTATGATCACCCTCTCATAGGATGACGTTTGATGACCTCAAAGCTTTCTTTCGATACCAGGGAGTTGTATTATCTCATGGTCTAAGGAATACAATATTTAACATAAGAAAAGCTTCGCAATGATGAACAGGATGACACGATCTAATTGCTCCGCTTAGTTTGGGTTTGTCCATCATATCATTCTCCCAATGATATGATCTCATTATTAATCGACAACTCATGTCTATGGTTAGGAAACCTTAACCATCATTAATCAATGAGCTAGTCCATAGAGGCGTACTAGGGACACGGTGTTGTTCACAAACCACACAAGTATTAAAGTTTCCGCTTAATACAATTCTAGCATGGAATATAAACTTTATCATGAATAAGAATTATAATAATAACATCTTTATTATTGCCTCTAGGGCATAATTCCAACAGTCTCCCACTTGCACTAGAGTCAATAATCTAGTTTACATCTGGCAACAATCTATCACCCATGGCACTAAGGTGCTGATCATGTTTTGCATGTGGAAGAGGTTTAGTCAATGGATCTGCGACATTCAGATCTGTATGTACTTTGCTAATCTTCAGATCTCCATCTGCTATATAATCTCGGATTATATGAAACTTGCGGTTGATATGCTTGGTCTTTGGATGATATCTTGGTTCCTTAGCTAGTGCTATGGCGCCAGTTTTGTCACACAATATCTCCAGTGGGTACAAGGCACTTGGAACCACGCCAAGCTCAGTGATGAAGTTCCTGATCCAAACTCCTTCACTTGACGCTTCTGCAGCAGCCATGTATTCCGCTTCTACTGTAGATCCCGCGATCACGCTTTGCTTGCAGCTTCTCCAGCTCACAGCTCCTCCATTCAAAATATAAACGTATCCTATTTGAGATTTAGAATCATCCTTGTCGGTGTCGAAAATAGCATCGACGTAACCCTTTACGACGAGTTGTTCATCACCTCCATAGACTAAGAACATTTCTTTAGTCCTATTCAAGTACTTTAGGATGTTCTTCACGGCTGTCCATTGTTCCACTCCTGGATCACTTTGGTACCTGCTCATCAAACTAAGAGCATTGGACACATCCGGTCTAGTACACAGCATGGCATACATGATAGAACCTATGGCCGAGGCATAAGGCATTTTGCTCATAGCTTCTCTATCATTTACCGTAGCTGGACACTGAGCCTTGCTCAATATCTTACCTGACAACATAGGCACTGAACCTTTCTTTGCCTTATCCATTCTGAACCTTTTCAGAACTTTGTCTAGGTATGTACTCTGGCTTAAAGCTATCAGGCGTCTTTGTCTATCTCTATAGATTTTGATGCCCAATATATAAGCAGCTTCACCTAGGTATTTCATTGAAAAACATTTGTTCAAATAACTCTTCACATCGTTAAGCATGTCAATGTCATTTCCAATAATCAATATGTCATCCACATATAGTACCAGAAATGTCACTGAGCTCCCACTCACTTTCTTGTAGATACAAGCTTCGTAGCAATTTGGAACAAATCCAAAGCTCTTGATCACTTGATCAAAATGAAGGTTCCAACTCCGAGATGATTGCTTCAGTCCATAAATGGAACGCTGAAGTTTGCACACTTTATCAGCATCCTTAGGATCGACAAAACCTTCGGGTTGCATCATATACAACTCTTCATCAATGTTGCCATTGAGGAACGCAGTCTTGACACCCATCTGCCATATTTCATAATCATGAAACACAGCAATTGCTAATAAAATCCGAATGGACTTAAACATCGCTACAGGAGAGAAAGTCTCATCGTAGTCAACACCTTGAACTTGTCGAAAACCTTTCGCGACAAGCCGTGCTTTATAGACGGTAACATTACCATCCGCGTCCGTTTTCTTCTTGAAGATCCATTTGCACTCAACGACCTTTCGGTCGCTAGGAGGGTCCACCAAAGTCCATACTTGGTTTTCGCTCATGGATCCCAATTCGGATTTCATGGCCTCTAGCCATTTCTCAGAGACTGGGCTCATCATCGCTTCCTCATAGTTCGCAGGTTCACTGTCATCTACTAACAAGACAGTTAAGACAGGATTTTCGTACCACTCAGGAGGGGCACGCGACCTTGTCGACCTGCGATGTTCAGTAGTAGCATCGTCCGAAGCTTCATGATCCTTGTCATTAGCTTCCTCTATTGTTGGTGCAGGCGGCACTGGAACAATTTCAGGTGCTGCGCTACTCTCCAATTCAAGAGAAGGTTCAACAACCTCGTCTAGCTCTACTTTCCTCCCACTCACTCTTTCGAGAGAAACTCCTTCTGAAGAAAGGATCCGTTCTTTGCGAAAACACTTTGCCTTCGGTTCTGTGATAGAAGGTATACCCAATAGTTTCCTTAGGGTATCCTATGAAGACGCATTTCTCCGCTTTGGGTTCGATCTTGTCCGGCATCAACTTCTTGACGTAAGCTTCGCATCCCCAAACTTTAAGAAACGACAACTTAGGTTTAGCACCAAACCACAGTTCATACGGTGTCGTCTCAACGGATTTAGATGGTGCCCTATTTAAAGTGAATGCAGCGGTTTCTAATGCATAACCCCAAAATGATAACGCAAATCAAGAAGAGACATCATTGATCGGACCATATCTAATAGAGTTCGATTCCTGCTCGAGACACACCATTCTTGTTGTGGTGTTCCAGGTGGCGTGAGTTGCGAAACGATTCTGCTTGCTTTAAGATGCATGAGAAAATCATAACTCAAATATTCACCTCCACGATCGGGTCATAGAAACTTAATTTTTCTGTTACGATGGTTCTCCACTTCATTCTGAAATTCTTTGAACTTTTCAAATGTTTCAGATTTATGTTTCATTAAATAGATATACCCATATCTACTTAAGTCATCAGTAAAAGTGAGAAAGTAGCGATATCCACCGCGCGTCGAAACACTCATCAGTCCGCATACATCGGTATGTATGATTTCCAACAAGTCCGTTGCTCGCTCCATCATTCCAGAGAACGGATTTTTGATCATCTTGCCCATGAGGCATGGTTCGCATGTGTCAAATGATTCAAAATCAAGAGACTCCAAAAGTCCATCATAATGGAGTTTCTTCATGTGTTTTACACCAATATGACCTAGACGGCAGTGCCACAAATAAGTAGTATTATCACTATCTACCTTGCATCTCTTAGCCTCAATGTTATGGATGTGTGTTTCATCCCTTTCGAGATTCAGAAGAAATAAACCATTCACAGCAGGTGCATGACCATAAAATATGGTACTCATATAAATAGAACAACCATTATTCTCAGATTTAAATGAATAACCGTCTTGCAATAAACACGATCCAGATATGATGTTCATGCTCAACGCAGGCACATAATAACATTTATTGAGGTTTAAAACTAATCCCGAAGGTAAAACTAAGGAGAGCGTGCCGACGGCCATCACATCAACTCTTGATCCGTTGCCAACGCGCATCGTCACCTCATCCCTCGCAAGCCGTCGTCTATTCCGTAGCTCCTGTTTCGAGTTACAAATATTAGCAACTGGACCAGTATATAATACCCAGGCACTACAATGAGGGCTAGTAAGCAAAACATCAATAACATGTATATCAAATATACCTTTGATGGTGCCAGCCTTATTGTCCGCTAAGTACTTCGGACATTTGCGCTTCCAGTGACCCTTGTCCTTGCAATAAAAGCACTCAGTGTCCGGCTTAGGTCCAGACTTGAGCTTCTTCTTAGCAGAGGCAACGCGCTTGCCGCCGCCTTTCTTGAAGGGCTTCTTTGCACCCTTACCTTTCTTAAAGCTGGGGGGCTTGTTGACCATCAATACATGATTATCCTTTTTGATGTCCACCTCCGCAGCTTTCAGCTTAGCGAAGATCTCGGTGATCGTATCAGTGGAACCAATCTGATTATGAGTCACTACAAAACTTTTGTAGCTGGGAGGGAGTGATTGCAGAACCCTGTTAATCTTGAGGTCCTCTGGAATCTTGCAGTCCAGTTGCTCAAGGCGTTGAGTATAGCCCGGCATCTTTATGGCGTGCTCACTAAAGGAACTCCCTTCCTCCATCTTGCAGTTAAAGAATTTCTTAGAGATCTCATATCTCTCAGAACGGGACTGAGTCTAAAACATTGTTTTCAGCTCCTCAAGAATCTCAAAGGGCCCGGGATAATCTTCAAAACTATTTTGAAGGTCCGATTCCATAGCAAACAACATGGTTCTCTTAATCACACCATAATCATCTTTATGATCGATAAACTTTTATCATCACCGCGCATCTACGAGGGCGTCACCTAGCGCATTCTCAAGGACATAGTCCTTTTGTCCGCCAGCGAGAATGATTCTCAGATTGTGGAACCAGCTGGTGAAGTTAGACCCATTGTTTCTAAGCTTTTCTTTCTCAGCAAAAACGTTGAAGTTGAAGTTGGACTTAGCCATTTGATCTACAAAATTTGCAAGTAGAATTTAGACTATGTTCATGATAACTAGTTCAACTTAATCAAATTACTAGATGAACTCCCACTAAATTCAACATCCCTCAAGTTGCTTAGTGAACATGATCCAAATTCACCACACCTAATCCGATCTTCACGGGAAGAGATGTGGTTTCAATGGTGGACAACGGAGTGTCGATCATATCATTCATATGACTCATGCTTAACCTTTCGGTTCATGTGTTTCGAGGCCATGGCTGTACATGCTAGGCTTGTCAAGTCAAACCCAAGTATTTCCGCGTGTGCAAAACTGGCTTGCACCCATTGTATGTGAACGTAGAGTTTATAGCACCCGATCATCACGTGATGCTTGAACACGACGAACTTTCGCAACGGTGCATACATGGGGAGAACACAGTTTTTTCTTGATCTTTAAGTGAGGAATCATCTTATAATGCTACCGTCGCGATCTAAGCATAATAAGATACATAAAAGGATAAACATCACATGCATATAACTTTATGTGACATGGTATAGTCAATCTTCGTGCAATGATCTCCATCTTGTGCGTGCCGGCATGATCTCCATCACTCCACCATGATTTCCTCCACCACGAATAGCAACTACAACTATTGCTAACTACTTAGGGATAAAGTAAAGCTATTACATGGCGTATAAGAAGTTGACACATAGGTTATACACAATTATAAAGACAACCATATGGCTCCTGCCGGTTGTGTACTCATCGACATGCAAGTCGTGAAACATTACAAAACATGATCACTGCATACAACATACACATCACATCTTGGGCCATACCATATCATAGAAAACACTCCCTGCAAAAACAAGTTAGACGCCTCTACTTTGTTGTTGCATGTTTTACGTGGCTTATGGGAGTAGCAAGCTAAGAACGATTCTTACCTACGGAAAGCCACAACGGTGATATTATGGTTGCCAAACTCCGGTGTAAATCCCATGACAACTAGAGTGAGAGAAACTGGCATCCACCAGCCGCATGTGTGGAACAAGCCACACGTCAAGTGCGGAGCCGGCTCGCGAACGAGGTCGCGTAAGGTTGGCCTGGACCGCTTCGATCTCAATATCCCGCGTCGTAAGAAGTACACAAACAAGAGGCTTGCAACAGAAAACATCAACGCCCGCAACGACCATGTTGCATTCTACTCGTGAAACACATCTACGCATATATCTAGCTCTGATACCACTTATGGGTCTCGCAGCATAGTAAATCAAAAAAATTCTACGGATGCGAACGGGAAATCCAAGATCTAATCTAGGAGATGCAAACAACGAGGGGGAATAGATGAGATCTTCATACCCTTGAAGATTCGCACAGCGGAACGTTCGACGGAACATGGGTGATGTAGTCGTACTCTCTTCTCCTCCTCGCGATCCGATCCGATCTAACACCGCAACTGGCGATGCCTCCGAGAGATGCACACATGCGGCACCTCGACGTCTCCTCCTTCCTCAGTCCAGCAAGTAGGGTGGAGAGATGTATTAGATCTGCAACTCAATGGCGCGGTGCAAGTGGTGGAGAGTTTCTGCGGCAGGGCTTCGCCTACGCGCAGTCGGGAGGGAGAGAGAGAGGAGGGGCAGCAGGGCGGCTAGGGTTGAGGAGGAGGTGTAGGGGAGGGGTGCGCCCCCAGCCCTCTTTATATAGAGGGGTGGGCGGCCATCCCTAGCCCCTCCCCCAAGCCCTAGGCCGGCGGCCAAGGAGGGAGGAGTGGGGGGCAAGTTTCCCCCTCCCTTCTAGAAGCTCCCTAGGGTTTCCTAGGTGTTTGGCCGGCTGGGCCCTATTGGCCTTGTGCCCCTGGACCAATGCGGCCATATCACTCCCTCATAGGCCCATGCCCCCTCCCGGCAGGTGGGGCCACATTGGTACCCCTCCGGAAGGTTCTAGAAGCTTCCGGTACAATACCGATTAACCCGAAACAATTCCGAAATCCAAAATCTGCATTGCCTTATATGAATCTTATTCTCCGGACCATTCTGGAACCTCTCGTGACGTCCTAGATCTCATCCGAGACTCCGAACAAAACTCATAAACCAATTATCCAATCTATCCTAGCGTCGAGCCACGTTAAGTGTGTGACCCTTCGGGTTCGAGAATATGCAGACATGATCTTCTATCAATAATCAACAGCGGGGTCTGGAAACCCATATCGACTCCCACACATTCATCGATGATCATATCGGATGAACCATGATGCCAGGATTCAATCAATCCCATATATATATTCCCTTCGTCACGCGATATTTTACTTGCCCGAGATTTGATCGTCGGTACCGCCATACCTAGTTTAATCTCGTTCACAGCAAGTACTTTACTCGTTCCGCAATCCGATATCACTTTGTGATTAACTCCTTAACCACATGATTGCAAGCGGTGTTGATATTGATTACCGAGTGGGCCTGAAGTATATCTCTCCGACTTGGGAGGGACAAATCCCATCTCGATACATACAACCCAACAGGTACCTTCCGATCACCTGAGAGACACCTTTATGATCACCCTCTCATAGGATGACGTTTGATGACCTCAAAGCTTTCTTCCGATACCAGGGAGTTGTATTATCTCATGGTCTAAGGAATACAATATTTGACATAAGAAAAGCTTCGCAAAGATGAACACGATGACACAATCTAATTGCTCCGCTTAGTTTGGGTATGTCCATCATATCATTCTCCCAATGATATGATCTCATTATTAATCGACAAATCATGTCTATGGTTAGGAAACCTTAACCATCATTAATCAATGAGCTAGTCCATAGAGGCGTACTAGGGACACAGTGTTGTTCACAAACCACACAAGTATTAAAGTTTCCGCTTAATACAATTCTAGCATAGAATATAAACTTTATCATGAACAAGAATTATAATAATAACATCTTTATTATTGCCTCTAGGGCATAATTCCAACAGCATCCTATGGCATCGACACCAACTGGTACCCTGATTCAGGTGCCACTTACCATGTAACATCAGAACTGAGCAAACTCCACACGCATGACAAATACAACGGGCGTGATCGCGTCCATACGACCACCAACGACAACGGTATGCAAATAAGTCATATTGGTCATTCAACATTATGCACCCCACATAATTCTTTACACCTCAACAATGTTCTCCATGTTCCAAGTGCTTCAAAGAACCTTCTTTCCGTTCATAAACTTACTCTTGATAATAATGTCTTCCTTGAGTTTCACCCATACTTCTTTTTGATTAAGGATCATGCAACAAGGAGGATTCTGTTTAAGGGACCATGTCATGGTGGCCTCTATCCACTTGTACATTTATCTACTGGGTCTCACAAGCAATCTCTCGTCATAATAAAGCCATCATCCTCTACATGGCATCGTCGTTTAGGACATCCTTCATCTTTTATGGTTCAACAAGTACTTAGAAAAAATAATATTTCTTATTTTCCTGAAATAAATCCCTATATTTGTGATCCTTGTCAACTAGCTAAGAGCCATCAACTGCCATATCCTATCTCTACTAGTGTTTCCACTGTTCCTTTGGAACAAGTGTTCTCTGATGTATGGGGTCCAGCACCTGTGTCTGCTGGTTAACATTCCTATTATGTAAGCTTCATTGATGATTTTAGCAAGTTTATTTGGATATATTTGCTCAAAAAGCGTTATGATGTCTATCAAGTGTTTCTCAATTTTCAACAACTTGTTGAAAGAAAATTTGCTAGGAAAATAATTACTATGCAAACTGATTGGGGAGGTGAATATGAAAAGCTAAACAATTTCTTTCAAAATATTAGCATTACTCACCATGTTTCTTGTCCACATGCCCATCAGCAAAATGGCTCTGCTAAAAGAAAACATCATCATATTGTCGAAGTGGGTCTTGCTTTACTTGCAAATGCATCAACGCCTCTCAAGTTTTGGGATGAAGCATTGCTCACTGCTACCTTTCTTATAAATCTTCTACCTAGCAAGGTAATAAATGATGACACTCCTGCTGAACGTCTTCTTCATACAAAACCAAATTATGGATCTCTTAGAGTTTTTGGTTGTGCTTGTTGGCCCAATCTCCGTCCCTAAAATGAAATAAATCTATGTTTTCGCTCTACCAGATGTGTCTTTCTAGGCTATAGCCCCCGTCATAAAGGTGTCAAGTGGCTAGACGTATCAACTGGTCGCGTCTATATTTCCCGAGACGTAGTATTTTATGAAAATATTTTTCCTTTCTCTGAGCTGTTGGAGATATGCCCAAGAGGCAATAATAAAGTGGTTATTATCATATCTTCATACTTATGATAAATGTTTACATACCATGCTATAATTGTATTAACCGGAAACATTAATACTTGTGTGATTTGTAAACATAAAAGAGTCCCTAGCAAAGCCTCTTGTTAAACTAGCTTGTTGGTTAATATATGATCATGGTTTCCTGATCATGAACATAGAGATGTTATTAACAACAGGGTCATATCATTAGGAGAATGATGTGATGGACATACTCCTATAGTTAAGCGTAGCATAAAGATCAAGTCATTTAATATAGTTCATTTGCTATAAGCTTTTTGATACATAGTAACCTAATTCCTTCGACCATGAGATCATGTTAATCACCATCACCGGAAGTATGCTTTGATGACATCAAACACCACACCGTAACAGGGTGGCTATAAAGGTGGCATTGAGTATTCGGAAAGTATGGGTTGAGGCACACGGATCAAGAGTGGGATTTGTCCATCCATATGACGGATATATATACTCTGGGCCCTCTCGGTGGAATGTCATCCAATTAGTTTGCAAGCATGTGACTAGCTCACAAGGGATCACATACCACGGGAACGAGAAAAGAGTACTTATCGGTAACGAGGTTGAACTAGGTATGCAGAGATACCGACGATCAAAACCTCGGATAAGTAAACTATCGTGAGACAAAGAGAAATCGGTATCGTATGTAAGTGGTTCATTCGATCGCAAAGTAATCGTAGAAATATGTGGGAGCCATATGAATTTCTAGATTCCTCTATTGGTTATTAATCGTAGAAATATGTGGGAGCCATATGAATTTCCAGAAATATGTGGGAGCCATATGAATTTCCAGATTTCAGATTCCCCTACACCCAACACCACCCAAACCCTAGCCTCAAGCCGCCGGTGCCACCACCCCCTGCTGCCGCCTAGGGCACCACCAACTCGCCGAGTTGGGGTGAACCCTAACCCTAGCCGCCGGCTAGCCTTCTCCCTTGGCGCCTCTAAACCCTAGATCGCCAAGGCCTCTCTCATAGTCCACCATACTCGCTCCGGCTTAAGGCGAAGCCCTGCGATATCTCCCCTCTACTTCCGGTACCACGCTGTCGTGCTGCCGAAATCGCGAGGAGAGTGCTATAACCTCCGCTGCCTGCTGGAACAAGGGAGAGGAAGGTCTTCATCGAAAATTTAACGCAGATGTGATCAAGCGAGCGTCAAAACGCAGCTTGGAAGGATCGTCTACGCGATCTTGAGATCGGAAAGAGTACGACTACATCACCCACGAGAATCTGCTCTCGTTAACCACTTTGGAATCTTCGAGGGTGAGTTCTTGTATCGACTCGTTGCTACAATCTAGTAGATAGATCTTGGCTTGTTTGTTTGCATGCGGTAGAAATTTTTTGTTTTCCATGCTACGAACCCCTACAGTGGTATCAGAGCCGTGTCTATATGTAGATTTGTTGCACGAGTAGAACACAATGGTCATTGTGGGCATTGATGCTTTTGTTGTTGATTGCTTCTTGTGTACTTTGCATCTTGCGGGATGGTGGGATGAAGCGGCCCGGGCTAACCTTAGATGACATCGTTCATGAGACTCGCTCCACGCTTGACATGCAACTTGTATTGCATAAGTGGCTTTGCGGGTGCCTGTTTCTCCCAACATAGTTAAGATTCAATTTACAACGGGTGATTGACAATACTAGTATCAATGTTGTGTTTCTTGTTCGTAAGTTAGAACGATACTTATTGAAAGCCCCAAACCACGTAAAACATGCAAAGAAAATTAGAGGCGTCTAACTTTGTTTTGCAGGGGTGTGCTGTGATGTGATATGGCCATGATAGTGATTATATATGATGTATGCAATGTTCCTTATTGTAAGTTGGCAACCGGCAGGAGCCATATGGTTGTTTCCATTAAGTCCTGTGTGTCTATTATTCAAAGTAGTTGTAATAGTTGATGCTGGTGGAAGACAACCATGAAGCGGCGCCATTGACCTTGACGCCACACCGGTCATGATGGAGATCATGTTCATGCTTGAAGATGGAGATCGGAAGCACAAGAAGAAAGGCCATATCATATCACATATTATGAATTGCATGTGATGTTAATCCTTTTATGCATCTTGTATTGCTTAGTTAACGACGGTAGCATTATAAGATTATCCCTCAAGCACACAATTTCAAGTTTTAAAGTGTTCATCCTTAGTAAGCGCCGTTGCTAAAGCTCGTTGTTTCGAAGCACCACGTGATGATCGGGTGTGTTAGATTCTGTGAGTAAATACAACGTGATCAAGCCAGATTTGCTCATGCGGAAGCTAAGGTTTGATCTTGACAAGCCTAACATGTACATACATGGTCTCGGAACACGGATCACCGAAAGGTAAAGCATGAGTCATATAGGAGATATGATGAACATGTTGATTGTTCGCCATTGAAGCTACATCAACTCTCGTGATCATCGGTTTTGATGTGGTGAATTTGGTTCGTGTGATCACTAAAACAATGTGAGGGATATTGTTTTGAGTGGGAGTTCAACATCAATATGATTAAAAGTTGAACACTATTTATCATAAATTAAATTGAAGTGAATTTGCATAATTGTTGTAGTCATTGGCATCCGTTTACCACCTTGCGCTTAGTTATAATTGAGATGATAGAACTATAGAATTTTGGTTAGTTACTTTACGAACTGGTATCGTATTGTTTTGAAGTGTTAATCTAAAGTTTAAAAGTCCTATTGCAAACTTTCAGTAAGTTCCGGTTACTCCATGAAGTTTAATAATTGGTATTAAATCGAGAGTGACAATTCCAAGAGTTAGTGTATGAGTATCATGTTTGTCTCCATGATTCTTGATATTCAAAGTAATATCAAGGTTATCTAGGATCTAAAAGAGTTGTTTCAGAAACCATGATGTGTGGAAGATATTGTGATATCTGAAACGAAGTTTTGGTTGCAACATGATAGAGTATAATATGGCAAAAGTCATGTTCTCATATTTGATGAGAATTTGCAAAAGGTTGGAGACACTAGTTGTCCTAATCCTCCAAAAGGTTTTGGAGAGCAACATTATACTCACGATTCACCGCAATAAGCTAAAGTAGATTGATCATGAATAATTCCATGATAAGGGTGAATATTTGATGTAGGTAAAATATTTACTACACCAAGAGATTACTAAAGAATGGAATTTGAAAGCACATCAAACATTTGATGATGGTGATCTACTTCAAAGTGCAAGTCCAAAGACATTGGTATTTAATTATACATGCTTTGGACTATGTGTCATATGTATGACTCCACTATCGATGTTGATAGATTCTTTCAAACAGAAAAGGAAATACTGAAAGAGAATCTCAGAAATATATGGCAGAAAAGAAAAGACTAGAATTGTTCAGCTTGGGTATATAGAGGATGTACATGTTATGGATATATTCTTTGCTTATTAAACAATGTGGTTCTTAAGTATTTGATACTGAATTTGTTGGTGTAAATCGTCATACGAAACAACACAATTCATGAACTACAATGGCTTAAGTAACTAGCAAAAGAATATGTGATGATGTTCATCGAGAACAAATAAAGGGTTATTGTGTTGCTTGTTAAACATCAAAGCTTGCCTTCAAGATTTGTTTTATCAGGTATTATGAGAACAAAAGGGTTGTTCAAATAATTGCCGTAATCCATAAAAGATGGATGATTCACAAATCTCGTTGGAGAAATCAATCCATAAACCTAGTGCTAAAAATGTCGAAATACAAATTGATTGAAAAATCACTTAGGAAGTGACATCGCCGTTTAAAATTATATTGGAAATAAAACATGAAGAAACTCCATGTGGATGGAATTTTGGAGTCTTTTGATTTTTGATCAAATGATGCTTGTTAAACTTTCCTAGAGATAATTAAAACTTCATTCATAGGCCAAAAGGAACAAATGACTGGCTTATTGGAACTTGTACATATTTTTGTATGAAGTCCATTATGTGTAGTCAAGAGCGATGGATTTCAACTTCATATGCTTCCTCCAAAAATTTGAGTGAATATATGAATATTTACTTAATAAGGATGAAGTATGAAACATTTGAAAAGTTCAAAGACTTTCAAGATGAAGTGCAAAATCATTGTAACAAGAATATAAATAGTTTATGATAAGATCATAAAGGAAGATATTTGAGTTACAAGTTTAGCATAATACCTAAGATTTAAGGAATCATTCCGTGGATTTGCATTTTTCGAAACACCATAAGAGTATGGAGCATTTGAGATATGTAATTAAACCTTGTTTGACATGGTAAGATCAAAGGTGTAATTCATAAAACTGCCATTATATTTTAAAGATTAAAAGCTTTAGAGACTACCGTTTTTCCACTAAAAGGGGCTCCATCATAATCCATTGAATTGACACCATATAAAGTTATGGTTTGGATAAAACCCAAGTTGTCCTTTCTTAAACATTGGTATGCTATGCATAAGAAAGATGTTTGCAACCAAAGTCGGATGAACCTATCTTTGTATGTTATTTCGAATAACTGTTCCTCCATAACATCAGAGACAAAAATGTTTGTCGCTTAGAACGTCAAGTTTCTTAGAGAAGGAATTTTTCGTGAAAAGTTAAGTGGGAGGACAATAGAACTTTGATAAGGTTAAAAGAACCTTAGCTATATGTGCAAAGTTGCGCAGCGCCGAAAAGTGTTCCGGAGGTAACAACAATGCTCATGTCTCACGTGCCTCAAAGGTTGTGGTCACGGAGATCTAAGTTCCTATTGAAACAAGTAGGTCGGATAAACAATCAAATACCAAGATTTGAGAGTTAAATCATTATTTGACAATAATGATCCTACTACATGCAAAGAAGCGATGATGGGCCCTGACTCCGTCAAATGGCTTGAAGCCATAGAATCCGTGATAGTTCCATATACGAGAGATCAAGCTTTGAACTTGAAAGACCCTCTGGAAAGGTACAAAACCTTACAGTCATATTTGGATATATAAATAAATAGACATGGATGTTTCACATCTATGAAAAAGTCGACATGTTGGGAAAGAGTTCACAACAATGTTCAAAGGTTGACTATGACAAGATCTGATCTTTCATAGCGATATTTAGTCTAGACGGATTAATGTAGCAACCACGACATATAATTTTGTTATGTGTTGAATAAACAAAACAAGTTCTTCTAATAGAATGGTTACCAAGGACGTGTGCATGACATGGTCCGAAGGGTTTTGTTAATTCAAAGGATGCTAAAAGCATATGCAAATTTCAATGGTTGAAGTAAGCATCGCGAAGTTGGAATCTTCACTATGATGAAACTGTTAAAAGAGTTTAATTTCATTGGAGACGATGAAGATGCTTGCATTTGCAAGAAATTAAGTGGGAGCACTAAGACATGTTTCTAATACATTATGTGGAAGACATATTGTTGATTGGAAATGATGTATCTTTTGTTAACATAGGATAAGAATTTCATCTCGATGAAAGACTTAGGCAAAACCCAAATATTTGGCATCAATAGATGCTAATATGGTTGTGCCGAAAGTACATAGATGATATATTGAATGAGTTCAATATAGAAACTTAAAGAAAGGTTCTTGTCGCACAGAAAGGATTGAATGAGTTCAATATTGATGATATATTAAAGTGTATTGACACTTGGTAAGTGAAACAAATATTCAAGTATAGATTGATACTTGATGTATGAAATCACAAAGAGTATTTATATCAATCATGTTGTGATATGTACAAATCCAGATATGTCCTATGCTCTAAATGTTATGAGCATATACCAGAATGATTCATAAGATGATTATTGGACAAAAGTAAAGATATTCTTATGATCTTGTAAAAGAACTAAGAATATATTATTTTGTAGAAGTGACAAATAGATGGTTAGTTCATTGTAAATGAATTACATTGATACTAGTTTTTTCACAAAGTACAAATAAAGTTTATCTCAATCTAAACTAAGGGTGGCACAATATGATGGAATGAGAGTTCCATAATGAATTTGGATGAGTTCCAAAGTTAAGATATTGTGACAGATACTACAACAAAAAGGGCTAAGTATATAACTGCTATTATATCAGCAAAAGAGGGCATTTGTGTCAAGTAGTTTGTTATCAAACTAGGTGTAGTTCACAACAGGGATAATGCTATGAAGATATATTGTACGACAATATTATCAACATGTTTTAACCCCAAAGAACTAAAGGTCACACCAAAGGAACTTATCGGTAACGAGGTTGAACTAGGTATGCAGAGATACCGACGATCAAAACCTCGAATAAGTAAACTATCGTGAGACAAAGAGAAATTGGTATCGTATGTAAGTGGTTCATTCGATCGCAAAGTAATCGTAGAAATATGTGGGAGCCATATGAATTTCCAGATTCCTCTATTGGTTATTGATCGGAGAAGTGTCTCGATCATGTCCGCATAATTCACGAACCGTAGGGAGACACACTTAAGGATTCGATGTTGTTGAGTAGTTATGGAATGATGAGTAAGAGACCGAATGTTGTTTAGAGTCTCAGATGGGATCCGGGATATCACGAGGAGATCCGGAATGGTCCGGAGGATAAGATTCATATAAGGAAAGTCCTGTTTCGGAGTTGGGGAATGATTGCGGTGTTTTCACCGGGAATGTTCTAGAAGGGTCTGGAAGGTCCGGCACTCCGGAGGGGATGGGTACATGAATGTGTCATGACAATATGGAATTATTGCATCATGTACTAGTTATCATGGCTGGGCAAAATAAAGGAAGAATTCAAATCCTAGTTTGAAAGTCAAACGCCAATTTGAAAAGTCAAACGACAAGTTTGCTTGGTGGAGGGAGAGTAGGAAGCCTACTTGGGGAGGAAGTCCTACTCCCTCCACCCGCCGGCCAAGGAGGAGTTGGAGGAGGTCTCCCTCCTCCCAACCACGCCTTCCTCCCACCTTTAAAAGAAGGGGCAGGGGTGCCCCTCTTCCCTACACCCAACACCACCCAAACCCTAGCCTCAAGCCGCCGGCGCCACCACCCCCTACTGTCGCCGCCTAGGGCACCACCAACTCGCCGAGTTGGGGTGAGCCCTAACCCTAGTCGCCGGCTAGCCTCCTCCCTTGGCGCCTCTAAACTCTAGATCGCCAATGCCTCTCTCATAGTCCACCATACTCGCTCCGGCTTAAGGCGAAGCCCTGCGAGATCTCCCCTCTACTTCTGGTACCACGCCGTCGTGCTGCCGGAATCGCGAGGAGAGTGCTATAACCTCCGCTGCCTGCTGGAACAAGGGAGAGGAAGGTCTTCATCGAAAATACCGAACGTGACCGATCAAGGAGCGCCATTTAACGCAATAAGGATTGTCTACCCGATCTTGAGATCGGAAAGAGTACGACTACATCACCCACGAGAATCTTCTCTCGTTAACCACTTTGGAATCTTCGAGGGTGAGTTCTTCTATCGACTCGTTGCTACAATCTAGTAGATAGATCTTGGCTTGTTTGTTTGCACGCGGTAGAAATTTTTTGTTTTCCATGCTACGAACCCCTATATGAGCTGCATCCTAATGCAGTCTCCCGTCTTAGAAATGATATTCTTCTTCTACCACACCACACATCATCTAGTGGGGATGCATCAGTTAATGACTATATGCATTTATCGTTTGTACCAGTTTTTACAAATGTTGATAAAGATGTTGGAGAAAGAGATATTTCGGCAGATCAAATAGCAATACCGGAGTAAAATGCTGTAGAAAACAACGGACCAACCGATCCTGAGGTGGATCCAATATGCTCCAATCCCGAAGGATTCCCTGGTGTCACGCGCACGGAGTCCCAGCCTTGTAGGGATGCATCCCGTTCGCGCCCACGGTCGCCGAACCCACAGTGATCTCCTCGACAGCAACGCGCTGGGATCTCTCCTTCACGTATGGACGCATCGCGATCAGGCGCGTCACGCGACGGAAGTCGCTCTCCGTCCCTGCCACGTGCGACCGAGTCACGGTCCCGCTCGTGGACTCCGTCACAATCTCCTCGAGAGCAACGCGCATCGCGATCAGGCGTGTCGCGCGACGGCTCACGAACCCCGCCACTCTCCCGCACGCGGACCCCACCATAGTCCCCTCGATAGCAACACGACGAAAGTCGCTCGCCCTCTCCTTCTCGTATGACTGAGTCGCGGCCTCCTTCATTGATCGACGCGTCCAACAACGATGGGCCGGGAGATTCTCCCGCGCACTTCCATGACAACGACCGGGATGGATTTTCTGCGGATAACACGGCTACTCCAACATATTCATCACCAATTTCATCACCAACTCCTCCATCGCCTCAACCCGAACCAAGAACACGACTCCATAAAGGTATATGATGCCCCATAGTATATACTGATGGTACAGTTCCATATAGCCTATTTACGTCTACATGTGAACCTAGTACACTTTCAGAGGCTCTTGAGGATGACAGATGGCGAAAGGCTACGGAAGATGAGTACACTACTTTAATACAAAATAAAACATGGCATCTTGTTCCTTCACATTTTACAAAAAATCTTATTGACTGTAAATGGGTGTACCGTGTCAAAAAATATGGAGATGGAACAGTTGACAGGTATAAGGCACGGTTGGTTGCAAAAGGCTTCAAGCAAAGATATGGAGTAGATTATGAGGATACATTCAGTCCTGTTGTCAAGACGGCAACTATCAGAATTGTCTTCTCCATTGCTGTTTCTAGGGGCTGGAGTTTGAGGCAGCTAGATGTCAAGAACGCGTTTTTGCACGGCGTTCTGGAAGAGGAGGTCTACATGAAACAACCCCCCAGGTTTTGAGTCTTCCGCTGCTCCTCACTATATTTGCAAACTTGATAAAGATCTCTATGGGCTCAAGCAAGCTCCCCGAGCATGGTACTCCATACTTAGCACCAAGTTGCAACAACTTGGTTTTGCCCCTTCCAAATCAGATACTTCACTATTTCTAGATCACAAAGCTAATGTTATGATATTCGTTTTAATATATGTTGATGATATCATAGTCACTAGCTCATCAGATCAGGCTATCTCTACACTTCTTCAAGATCTTAATAATGATTTTGCACTCAAGGATCTGGGAGATCTGCATTTCTTTTTGGGAATAGAGGTAAAGAGAACTCAGAATGGCTTGCTTCTTACTCAGGAAAAGTATGCTATTGATTTGCTGACAAATGTCAATATGATAAAATGCACATCCTCCCCTACATCGCTATCCTCTACTGAAAAATTGTCCTTAACTGAGGGAACTCCTCTTGGTCCTGATGATAATACACAATATAGAAGCATTGTAGGAGCCTTACAGTATTTGACACTCACCAGGCCTGATATTTCTTTCTCGGTAAATAAAGTTTGTCAATATCTTCATGCTCCTACAACTGCTCATTAGACAGCTGCCAAAAGAATCTTGAGATATGTCCAGGGTACTATACATACTGGTTTAACTTTTCAGAAATCTTCATCTAGTTTGCTGAGTGCCTTCTCAGATGCAGCTTGGGCCGGTTTTCTGGATGACAGAAGATCCACAGGAGGTTTTGCTGTATTTATTGGACCAAACTTAATTTCATGGAGTGCACGAAAACAACCTACAGTTTCTAGATCCAGCACTGAAGCAGAATACAAAGCCCTTGTAAATGCCACAACAGAATTGATATGGGTTGAAGCTTTTCTTGGTGAACTTGGTGTTCAACTAAAGGTAAAGCAATGTTTATGGTGTGATAACTTAGGAGCTACCTATCTGTCTGCAAATCCTATTTTTCATGCTAGAACCAAACATATTGAGATTCATTATCACTTTGTTCGAGAACGAGTTGCTAACAAAATGCTTGAGATCAAATTCATATCAAGCAAAGATCAAGTTGCCGATGGTTTCACCAACTTTGGCAGTTAAGGATCTAAATAAGTTCAAGCGTAATCTCAACCTTTCAGAAGGTTGTGATTAAGGGGGCTGTTAGACTAAATATTTTCAACATGTTGAGTTGTAACGTGGTGGCCATGGAGTAGTACTCCACGTCACACATGATGTCATGCATGCACACGGTTTGTACCAGAGTACGGTTTGTACCAGATTAGCGATAGGGTTCTCATCTCTTTATCTCTTAGTCCATCGTAACCCTCTCCTGTAATCTCGCTATGTACCGCCACGCTCAGGGCTTTTTCGAGTTATATTAACACGTAGCCGAGACTCCAACGGATTCATCGTTTCCTCCAAATTAGTCTCTCGATAGCACATGCACATGTCAAAGTTCTTAATATATTTTTCAATTTCATGTAAGAAATAAAAATTAATTTGTGCATAAAGAAAAATAAAGTGCTCTCAAGAGAATGAACTTTTTTGGCACCAAACTTGCTGTAACATCCCACCATTAGAGCTCAGAAATAAGCTGAACCCAGATGTGTGCATTGTATTCATGCATAGAAAATCCGAATAATTTTTGTGCTTTTGAACAAACTTGTTAAAATGATTGAAGCTTCTCTCAACTTGATGGAATTGAGGTAGATCATCAAGTTGACTGTGATAAGTTTCTCTATGACTTCGCTAAAATCTTATTTTTGGGTAACCATAATTTGATCTAAGGGTAGATCGAATATAATAACATTTAAATCATAATGCATTCTTTAAATGATTAATATCTGATCCTTAAGGGATCATATCATACTATTCATCCCAAAAACCCATGAATATCAAGTTAAGAATGTAATAATTTACTCTTGACTTATTTATTTCTTATCCCATAATACCATGAGTAGCATGGTAATACCTAACTTAAAATCTTTAGTGAGATTGGGAAGGAAAGAAACTAAGCCTAGATCATTCACCATATACCTTTGTTTCCATATCAATCCTTATGGAATCCTATCTCAATATCTGTTGTTCATTAATGTGGAGTAATCAACTATTGATTCACCAACTCTTAATCTATCAACTCCTGACCATACCATAGTATACATTTAAGTGCCTATAAAGAAACAACTAAGAAGAGGTAAATAAGTAATGCTAGTTTTAGATATCATCTATAGGATGGGAGTGATTGAAGAAGAATAAATCAATGTGATAATTGATGGAGTTCAACTCACTCCTGAAATGATAGAAGAGTTATTGGGATATGTAATTATATGGTAGGAAAGAAGATTACAAGGATGAATCCTAAATATAGTTACCAATAGTAATTCTATTGGAACAAGTAGGTATAGTCCATGAATAACAACCTTAATCCAATTAAAGATACTAAGAAGATAATTCCAATACAATGGTAGGATTGTATTGATAAAACCTTGACTAGCCAACTGGAAATCTAAGCTATAAATGGTTAAAGGATTATAATGATCATGCCTTGCTCACCAGGATTGTATATTTATATCAAGTATAAGTGACATTGGTGGGTATAAAATGATTGAAACCCTAGTATAGGTAAGTTATCCTAGAGTAGCTATTACAAGTCACATTAATATAAAGTGAGGTTGGAGTATGAGTTAGTAGAGTAAAGTATATGTAGGATAGTGATTAAATTGAAGCCAGTATAGCATAGAGTTAAGAAAGATAGTTGGATGTATACATCTAATGGAGAAATATTAGTGATGGATGCTTAAGGAAGATTATGAGTAGAGTTTGAAGGAACTACTTGTTAAACTGAAGATTATCAGCAGAAGAGTAGTTGATATAGCCAAGTTTGGATATGAGAAAACTATAAAAGCTTTAGTGTCAAGCTCATTGGATTTTTAAATGGATTTAGAAGATTAATAGGTGGATAAGAATATTTTTATGAAATAAAGCTCATGATGTTAACCATGGTGATGGATAGGAAGAAGTAGTATATCTGGAAAAGGAATTCCTTAATTAGAAGTCCAGGATTGTGAATCATGGAAAATAGACATTCTTGGTAAACACCCAACTCTAAATCTCAAACCAAACATCATATTCACTCCATGTTATTGATCCATCATCTTATCTCCATATCACTTTATAGGAATATTTTCCTATAGCAAATCACATAAGCACATCTTTATCATTTCCAATCATCTTAATCATATGTCTTTAAGAGATAAATTTTTATCAATTCTTTTCCATAAGACATTTTTAACTTTCTATTTTAAAAGGGTGATATCATTATAGATCACAAACAGAAAACAATATGCTTAGTTATTAAATCTTTACTCACATCAACAAAAAAATAGAAGTAAATTAAGGACCCTAAACTCTAGGGTAAGCACTTACAATTCAAACCCTAACTTCTATGATAATCTTAATAGAGTATATACATTGAAATTTTCTAAATTAAGGGGAGTAATGTCAGCCATATTAAATTCCTTTGTATCTTATACAATAAATAATCATATAGAACCATAATATAAGAATTTTCCTCCAAACCAAGAGTTAACTAGAGTTAAGTTTTATAAACAAATAAGAAAATATCATATAATAAAGCCATGGTTTAGTATAGAAAGAAAAAAATAAAGGCTTCTACATAATATTCACAGGGGATTTTTATAAAGAAAATAAAGAAATATATATAAAGAAATATCTATCATTAAGATTTATAAAAAAATCTCAATCAATACTAATTGTTGCTACAAGTGTTTAGCAAATAAACTTTGTTAGAAAAGTTATAATTATAGATTAAATACAAATATAAAAGTAAAACAGAAAATAGAAAAAGAAAAACAAATAAAAAACATTTCCTAGTTGTGGCCCAACTTCCTTTCTTCTTATCTGTCGCCCACGTGCAGCCCACAAAGGCCCAACAACCAGCCCAGATCGTGCTCTTCTGTGACTGACGGGTGGGACCAAAGAAGGATCGCGGGTTGAGAATAAAGAAGTGCCAGGGGGTTTTCTGCAAAACCGTCGTCGTCATCCTCACGCACACAGGCAGCTCGCTGGAGGAGTCCGCCGCCGCCCGATGCCGCCGTCGTCGTCAGCCGTGCATTGAGATGCTCGCCATCATTCCAGAGGGGGATAAGAAAGCCACCGCGACACCCTTCCTCAATCCCTATCCACATTCTCTCCTTATCCTCTCTGATTCGAATGGGGCCAAAACCCTAGCTCACCGGAGCTTGCCTCGCCGTCGAGCCGCAACTCCCCACTCTCTTCCAAGTAGCCATGTTGAAGCTCCGTGCTCTGTAGATCCTCTGGGTGGAATCTTGCATCAAGGGGAGCACTGGAGTGGAAGAATTTTGCGATTCCTCTTTGCGGCAGTTCATCTGAATCCTCGTTGGAGAGCTCGTCTCCGACCGCACCAGTCCTCATCGATCTCTCTATCGTCATCAGGGTGAGTTCCGGAACCTTCCAGTACCCCTAAATCGCCTCCTCTCGTTGTAACACGTCGTCACACCTTTTTCCACCGTCGACCACCGTCGGAGCTCGTCGGAGCCGAGGCTCCGATGACCATTTCCGAGCGGCGCCGCCACTTTAGGGTCCAGCTTGATGCGCTGATTCGACCAAGGTTAGTTTCGCTTGTTGGGGCGCCGTGGATCGTCGCCGACGACCACCCACTGACGGTGGTGGTTGTGCTGACGCCATAGCGACGTCATGCCCACGTCACCATCTGCCTAGCCAGCCTATTAGACCCGGTCTTTGTCTCGCGTGGCAGGTGACATGGCCTTGGGCCCATATGTCATTGTCTCGGAGTACAAATAGGGTCGGTAACAAATACATTTACTAACCTGAGAGCTGAGGTGGACATAGGCCCACTAGTCAGTGACTAGGGCTAGGTGTGGGTGCGGTGTAAAAAGTTATTCATTGTTTAAGAAAGAATAAAAAGTATAAATCCAAATATACAAATTCGAGAAATGAAATAAAACGATTAAATCTTATTAAATCAATAACTTTTGTTTTATAATTCAGAAAATTGTGTATAATATATGGAAATTTTTAGAAAAATAAAATCTATAACATTAAACTATTATAAAAAATTATTATGATAAATATTATTTAATAAAGGTTTTATAAGTAATAAACTTGGATAATTCATATTCTAATATTGGTAAATAATAAAAATATAAATAAAATATCATAAGTTTTAGAAAAATAAAAACAATACTTTAAAACTATGATCATACATTATTATTTCACTTAATTAAATATTTATTATTTATTAAGTATTAAATCTTATAAAAATCATATTTTATTATTTATAAATCACAAAAATAAATGTAATATACCAAAATGTCCACAAAAATAATACCTACATGTTAAAAGTATAATATTCCACTTTTGAGGAAAATAAGAATTTTAAATACTTTAATAACTTGAATTTAAATCTATTTCCTTAGTTGTTAATTCATATAAGGGTAAATAAAAATTTGTTAAAGTTCTAAAATCCACCAATTAAAGTCTAATAAGTAATACTAGTCTTAAATATTAATAATAGGAAGTTATAATGGTTCAAAACATTATAAATACAATTTTATTGAATTATCTTTCAACCATATGCGTAGTTTATTTTCTAAAAAGGTCTTTGACAACTATAAAATCTTCAAGAATGATATTTTAATCCAATACAACATTATAATGGACTAAATCCAAAGATAATTCATAAGTAATCACTAGTACTATTTACTATCCAAGACTATAATCACACCTTTATAAGGAAATAAATAATCTTGTTCCATTATAAAGTTAAGAGACCACTACTTAAATAGGAGAATAAACATTATTAAATAATCTTAAGGAAACATTACCAAGTACACAAGGTACAAATGTTATAAGTATTACATTTTAAAACCATCTATGCTTCAAAGTTAACTTTAGTCTACAAGACTCTAAATATAATACTAAAGACATTGTTATATGTTTTATAGTTAACTTTGGTCTCTTATAATTAAGTCATAAAGCCTCACAAGTGCAAACTATTCAAGCAAGCACAAATAACATCGACCCGACTCAACTAACCACAAAGATTGTTTAGTCCTTAGAAAAGGAATCTTTTCTTCAAAATTTATTCGTTTTTCCACTTGAATCAACAAACATTATAATAATATTTCCCAACTCTTAACAAATTAAATTCAAGGACTCTCATCATAATCATCTGATGGCAATTAATCGTAATCACATTACTTTATACTTTACTTGTATACTTAGGATCGATAACACTTAAGTTCTTTATAAGTGACCTTACTTATAAAGAAAAATTTGAAGATAAACAATTAAAGTGTAAATAATCTTGAATAGCATTCCGTATGTGTATATTTTATTATTGTATAAATATGTGTTGCTCACACACACTCACAAGCCCTAATAAGAAGCATAAGTGTGAAACCTATCTAATCGGACAACACATCCTAAAGAAACCATTTCCAGATTCCAAACCCTAAAACGATGTTATTCCCGGGATTTGCGTTTATTAAGTGCATCACACTACTTATGCATAAGAGCATATTGCTTCTTTAAACATTAGTCCTTACCAGAGCATTGATACCGATTTCAGATATTGGATCTTACATTGACTTGAAGATCGTGAGTGCATAATCATGCAATCACAAAAGGCAAGTTCACACTTGCTCATGTCCTTCGATTATTTTCTATAGAAGTATTTTACAAATCCAGTGTTGTCATCACCTGCATTTCAAAAAGGTCAGAAAACACTATTTTCGTAATAAAATGATTATAGGTTATTTACCATGAGGTAATAACCTACTATGAAAGTTCCGGTGGTAAAGGAACATATTATCTAGGACTTAACAACCAATGTGCCCAGTGATTCTTGCGCCTTATATTACGCGTTAACCATGTGATTTGGAATGGGGAGGAGAAGTCAGCTATATTATTTTCCTCTCGTATGGAGGCAAGACGACCTTAACATGACGTTGTGATTCCTTGTGCGGATCCAACATATGGGTGGGCACCCTTACGCCTCACACTTTTGGTGTCTAGATTATCTATGAATGGTGTTTAGTGGATGGACCATTTACTATGGCACTTGCCAGGGCAACACCAGGTCATAGAGTCTTCGGGAACTCGTCAGGGTTTTAGCCTGCCCGAAAGGGGGCTTAACGGAGATGAGCCAGCCCGAAGGATCATGCAGACATATGAGGTCGCGGAAAGGGCAGTGATTGGCTTGGATCATCTACTGGTCCCCACAACATGGAATTGTGGATGGGTAAGCTGCCCGGTTGTGCAACAAGGAGTTGGTCTCTCATGGGAAAAGTAACGCACCTCTGCAGAGGGTAAGAATTGTAACTTGTTACTCCCTGTTCCGGGAAGGAGCTGCGAACGCGGCGGGAAAGGAACTCCATGAAAGTTCTGGTAAACCTGTGAAGGCTGATGGATATAGCTTTTTAGAATAAAAGCAACCTTTGAAGAAATGTTTATGAAAACATGCATTTCCTACGACCTACGGTCCGTGGCTGTAGATTTAGTGCATCAAACACTCATTTTCTAGTGAACTTGTTGAGTACGCTCGTAATCAACGTATCTTCTTAACCCTTGCTAGATTCTGAAGCCAAAGCAGACAACGTCTACATCAAGGTATGCTCCAGGAATCATCGTCAAAAGTTAAAGCTCTTCAATGAAGTCAAGGAAGACAACATACACCCCAACTCAAGTGAAGACGAAGTTACTGTTTTGATAGGAATATAATCTCTAGCTATAGAACCTATTTCTTTAGTGTATTGCAATAGCAGCAATGCCAACCCCTTAGTTAAACTACTAGTCTTAAAAGTATAATAGTTGGTGCATTATTTAACTTTGATTCTTCTTTGTAAGAAGTTCTTTCTCTCTCTTTAACCTAGAGTGTTCTCTGGATCTTGTGTATAGAGTGAGTTGTAACCTTAAGCCATGTATTGGACCTGTTGTGTTTCTGTTGTGCCACTCCGAGGGATGTAATCCTAGTGAACGGTGTTTCGTTGGTGTTATATCAACGACTATAGTGTACTACATCATGTAGTGGTATGCTGGGTCACCGCACTTGCCCTTCTTGCACGGGACACAAACAATATCATTTTGCCATGAAAATTACAATGCACTTAGGTTATATGCAATGCAATGTGCTTAGGGAGGTGCTTGAAACGAACAACCCGGTTTTTATTTAAGCACTGGTACTTATTTTCATAGGACATGTTCTTGATTAGCATATTTTCTATAGAAATAAGCATGTCGACATGAGAACAAATCGGTTTATCTTTATAAGCACCTTATTGCATCCTACATGCCCTGAGAAGGCGTGAACATTGAAATGTGCAATTTGTTTTGACAAATGGAACATAATTATAGTTAGAAAATTCAAGCAAGAGCAGTGCAATGTTTAGTCCAAAGAAATGTTTATAACCAACAACAAAGAAAGTGCACAAGCTAAAAAAATATCCATGATCAAGGTCAACTATGCATGGAAGAGCTAGGGTGATCACAAAACAGTTCTCGATAAGATCAAAACAAAGGAAAATGGCTACAAGATTTTGAACATTTAACAACATTAATGAAACAAACATGAGCATAAACCAACAAGATGTCCATAGAATAACTCGCGATTATTAATGGGGGCGAGAAAATGATTTATATCTGATGTTCGAAAAACATGTCAAACTTGTTCAGAGAGAGAGAGAGAGGGAGAGAAAGATATTAAAATTTTAAGTAATAAAAAGAGCAAACCAAAATATTTTGTGTCAAACAATTCACACCTATTGATTGAAAAAATTCACTCCACAAAATAAAATGTTATTTATGGGAGAACAAAAGAGATTATGGTACAGTTCAATGCATGTATTAGTAAAAAATGGGCAGAAATAGTATCCCACAAAACATTTAAAAGGTAAATGTTCATCCGACCCATTCAAAATAAATAACTATGCATGGCAATGAATAGGGGGCGTAGCTATGACATCACCTAGTGAAAATATAGAAGGTAAAAAATCAAAGTGAAAATTGTTGAAAATATGCCCTAGAGGCAACCATAGAGATGATTATATATCTTATATCCATGATTTGTTTCTATATATGTTCCTTGAATATCCATAACGGTCAACATGTATTGATTGTCAAATTGTGATTTGTTTGTAGAACTCTTTATTTGTATGATTATTCTAAAGTTGTCCTTAGTCATAGTTCATGTGGGAACACACTTAAACATTAGACTAGCACATGAATTGGTTGATGACTATGTTTGCAAGTCATAAATATGGAGATGTCAAACCAATGATATGGACTCATGTTATAAACATGGGGTTGAACTGACCCAACACGAGACATGGCAAGATTGCTTACAGTTCTCTCTCTACATGATGTGTATGTTTTGACCGTTGACCTGAGATTATTGCATATACTCGAGATGTGAATCGACCTACTTAACAGTTATCAAACACAACACCATAAGAGGGTAGTTATAAAGATAGTTTTCGGGTTTTTCATAAAGCATGTTGCGAGGCATGATCAACCAAGATGGGATTTGCCGCTCTCTACCTGAGATAATTATCATTGGACCTCTCGAGCGATTGGATCCATAAATGCATGACTGGGCTACCTATGGCTAAGAGTTAACCTAGTAGGGGATTCTGAATAACATGATCGAAAAAGACTGGTTAGCTTGGAGTTGCATCAAATATCTTGAGACAAAGGGAATGGCATGTTCGTAACATTGTGATGATTCGTCTAATATGTTCTTTATGCATGTTTTAGGAGTTGGCGCGTCTTACTATAGGCCGCTATCAACATCAGACTGAGTAGAAATACTCGTGTCGTGTTTATACGTGCGTGAACCTATAGGGTCACACACTTAAGAGTCTGAAAGCATGTTTTGGATTGGATCTGAATTAGACCAGGCTTAGTGTGGAAGCTTATCAGGGATGCCTATATAAGAGAGGGTAGGCAAGGTGATTAGGGTTGATAACTCCATCCAGCAACCACACCACTCATGCCTCGGTTGGACACTCAAACATAGTCCTACATGTGACGCTTTCACCCCGTATTTGTGAATACAGATGCTGCATAAGCCACATGAGAGGAGCTCTTCATGGGAGGACACAACAAGGACGAGAAAGTAATCATCTACACTGCCCGGCATGCTTCACTGAGTCCCTTAAGTACGTATCTAGTGGTAATCTCGTAATCTATTACTGCAGCAATTCTGGTTTACATGATAGAAAATTTTAATTTATGATAGTGTAGCCTACCCAAGACCAAGTGAGCTACAAGCATGTCGAGGCCACCGCCTTCAGATTTTTAAAAATCATTGAAGGAAAAAAAATTTGGGGGCCTAAAAAGAAAAATTAGTGCCATTTGCACCCCCCCAAACATCCATAATTTCGTTTTGCCCCCCCAATATTCTTGGCTAGTTCCGCCACTGCATACCGGTATCCCTACAAAATAAGAAAAACAGATAAAATTTTTGAACAATAATTATAGGAAACAATATTTTAATCTACAAGTAAAGGAAACATGAAAGCTCAACAATTGCCCTATCGTGACCCGCAATAAAAAACAATTGCGCTATCATTTTCTTCCTCTGTACTTTTCCTGCTCGAATCTTGCCCTCTCGTTTTCTCCTGATGCGTAAACAGACTAACAATTGGATTAAAACGAGTTAATCCATCGCTTTTGCTGACATCTTCCCCCGTGATGATTAACTATCTTTTCTCTGATTTTGTGGTGTTTCAGAAGCGATCGCGGTTCGTCGCCTTACCAGATGAGATAATCGCGTGACTTTTCCTGCATTGATACGAGGGAGCTAATATTCTGCAAGACTGCAGCACCGCAGGCATGTTGTTGTGCAGATTCAGAGCATGTGAACGTACGGATCTGCAGACTTCATCAGTCATTTTCCCATATATCAGTGATAGTTCGACCACAGATTGCCGGAGTCGGAGAAGAGGGAGAAAGCCGGCGATGGTTTCTCCTGCCTCACCTTTTCAGACGGCATGACGTGTCGTTTTCCTCTCTGTTTATAGTTTAAACACGCTGCACCTGCCTCTGGACTGTAGTGCTCTCGTTGTCTGTTCTGTTTCTGTAGTTTGCTGAAGCTTTGAGGAGATGTATCCGGAGCTCTACGTGTAAACGTACATAAGTTATGCGCGTGACGTTGGAGATGGGACCCTGCGTTGCCACCAACAACATCGTCGTGTCGTCTCCAACTCTGTCGAGTGTGCTATTCACTCATGATTTTTTGTAAATATAGTTGGTTGCAGACAAATACTCCCTCCGTCCATAAAAGGATGTCGCAACGTCAGTTTTGCGAAAACCCCCTTGAGTGGTTTGGAGCATCAACCCGCAGTCCCCTCCAATTTTTCCCTCAGAAAAAAAATCTAATCTTTTCTGTGCAGCCTCGGCCTCTCGCTTCTTCCTCCCAGGCTCCCAGCAACCCGGTCGATCCCCTTTGCGCCGCCACCTCCGCTAGTCCGTCCCGTCCGGCTCCGGCGAGGCCTAGCTCTGCTGACCTCATCCCCAGCACCATCTCCTCTTCCTCCACCTATTCGACGGCTTAGAACCTTCGATTTGTTGCCCCCAGACGAACCCTAGCCCAGGCCGCTGGATCTCGATCGAGCCCGCCTCCCTGGGGTCCATACCAGCCCAGGACCCACGCCGTGCTGGTGCCCTTACTCCTCCCCTCCTCCTGCTGACCGTGGAGAACCCACAAACGTAGCAGGCGCGCCAGGATCCACGCTGGCCGGTCGTCATGCCCGCGCTCGTCTCTATGGCCGGCTAAGCCCCACGGCGAGCTAGCCCAGGCAGGGGGCGAGCGAGCCAAGAAAGTGGAGGCGCCAGAGCTGCACGCGTCGTCCTGGTGGACGGTCACGGCCACTGCATCCCCACGACAGCACTGCCTCGGTCAGTCCCTCCTCCTATGCTAGGTCTTCCATTGTTGCTCTGCTTCAAGAACATGTTGTTGCGCTGCTAACACACTTACTGATTTCTTGTCCTGTGGTGTGTTGTGACACCGTGTGTCGGTCTGTGGTGAGCTGGTCTGCTCCAAGGAGATGTCCTGCTGCCGGCGTCTTCCGGCGGTCACCTTCCTGAGCTGCTGTTGGTAATCATGTCCCCGACCTCCTGCTCCAATACTGAATCTCCATCTCTCCATCTCGAGCACATCCTCGGTTGGATCCATGAAAAGGTTGAATTTTTTTAAACCTTTTTCACCAATCCGGTGGTGGCGATGCTAGATCAGGTGACGAGGTGTCGTCCCCGCTGCCTTTCAGGATCCCCGGCTTCTCCAAATTTTTCATGCTGGTACGTGTATCCTCATCCTTCTCCTGCATGCTGTTTCTATGTTGCTGATTCCTTCATCTGTTGTTTGTTTGATTTGTTCTCCTTCCTGAACGAGGGGTTCAAGCTATCAATTGTTTGATCTGTTGTTAATTTGGTTTGTGATGAGACACAGTACTAGACGAGTTGTCCGAGGCTTAATTATCGGTCTAAATTCAAGTAATTGTAAGCCTGCAATCGGTAATTATGGTTTTGACATTGCACGACCTGTTAGCTGATTCAAATGACTACTCAAGGATCAAATTCTAGCTTGCCACTATTCACTAACATGGTCTATACATATTGCTGCTGCTTGCATGAACAATCTCTAGCTGAACTCTTGCACTTGTTTAATCATTTTACATTCTGAGAGACTTGCATCATAATGGTACAAGTTTCCTTTCACTTATCAATGAGCAAGTGTTGGCCTGCTTGATTAGCATAATAAGCCTATAGGCCCCAAAAGTATATTTATTTCAAGAACCATGGTTCCAAGCATTGAAATTCTTGGCTTAAGAATATGGTTCAGTATCCACACTGAAGCCAAAATGCTACCTTGATTTCTTGAATGTCAATATTTGATGGTATTCTTGCATTATTCAATGTTTGCACGTACAGCAGTAATCTCAAACTTGTTCCTATTGTTCACATTCAACAATATTTACATGCTTTTTATGTACAGTATAGGCAGGGCCGGCCCTGAGCCGCTGCAACAGGTGCGGTCGCACAGGCCCCTGGTTGCTTGGGGCACCCCCAACCAGGTACTTACGTACATGCAGTCACAATTATAAAAACTGAACCGAATCAATTAGCTCTACTAGTTTAGGCTTTAGAAGCAGGACGCAGCTTTCCTTTTCCTTGGTGGCATAGGCAAGACAACATTGGTTCAGTCTGTTCTGTCAGATAAGAAGCTCACTGTCTTTGATGTGTCTGCCTGGGTCAATGTGTCCAAGCAGTTTAGTTTGCTCAAAATTGGGAGTGACATCCTGAAAAGCCTGAATAGCAACATCAACCTTGACAGCTGTACCTCCCAGTTTTTGCATGACAGTCTGAAAAAAGAACTTGCTACTAGAAGATACTTGATTGTTCTAGACGATCTCTGGGAAGAAGATGGAGATAAACTGGAATCGTTGAAGCGGATGTTACAATATGGCTGCAGGGGTAGCCGGATTATTGTAACTACCCGAAATCTAAGCGTAGTACAAAAACTGTGCACTGGTATTCTTGCAAATGATGCTCTACTATGATTCTGATAGTATGCCCTAATGTTTTTTTCAATTTGTGTAAGTGCTTTAGTATATGCATTTCTGAATTTAAATTTACTTTTACTTTAAAATTTTGTACTTCTGGGTAGATTTACAGCCTAAATTATATGCCGCAAAATGGAATTCTACATACTGCTTCGAGTGGGAGGTCGGTGTCCTTTTCCTGACTCGGAATTTGTACTCGATTTCAGCTCCCGTGAGGAATCAATTTCAGCTTGGCAAGACGGCGAGGATGATGGCAGACTCGGTGCCGAGGTCGCGAAAGGAGGCGGCGAGGTGGGGGTCCCTGGAGCAGCACCCACGCGTGGCTGGCGGAGGCGGCGTAGTAGACGAGCAAGTGGTCGTTGTGCTAGGATCGAACGGAGCAGGCTGGCAGGAGATCGAGCTAGACAGAAGGAGCAGCGGATGCGCACAGGGTATGCTGGGATCGAGCGGAGCAGGCCGGCAGGAGATCGAGCTAGACAGAAGGAGCAGCGGATGCACGTAGGGTATGCTGGGATCGAGCAGAGCAGGCCAGCAGGAGATCGATCGAGCCGGCCGGAGTTGTAGATGCGCGTGCTATACTGGGATCAAGCGGAGCTGGCCGGAGCAGCAGAATCGAGCGTGGTGGTGCTACGATCGAGAGGAACAGGAGCTAACAGAAGATCGATCGAGCCGGCCGGAGCAGCGGAATTGCGCTCGCGGTGCTGGGATCTAGCGGAGCAGGAGCAGGCAAAAGATCGTTTCTTTCACGCTGGATCCGTTCGTTAGAATTTGAAGTGTATAGGGTTGAATTGTAAAATGGACTTGTGCTGAAAATTTTCTCCCCTGCGACATCCTTTTATGGACGGAGGGAGTAATATACTTGGTCAGTGTTTGATTTGATGAAGCATGACCACTGGCGCTCCGAAGCCCTGGCTCCTCCTCATCGATTGGAGGCCTTCCTTCCAAGTCTTTCGCATGGACTTTGTGAGATACGAACGCCACAAGGTAAGGATATCATGATAATGTCTATTTCAATCATCACACCTACCCGCGTCGTGATGTTATAGAACAGTTATATGGTTTCATGTTCAAGTTCATAACACAAAAGGGGTAGACTTTCAAGTATTAACATATCTATAAATTTTCATGTCTAAAGAAGGTTTTTTGCGTTCTTAAAAACTGATAAGGTACTAACCACAATATTTTGCATAAAAAGTATCATGCAACTGGAAGGCTGGAACAGTGACATGCGCGACGTTTCTAAAAAATCACGCTTGACAGAAAACCGAGAGAACAATCCTAGTCCAAGGAAATGTCTGAGAAAGAAAAAGCTACAACGTAGTAAGAGGGCAAGCTATAAATTTCTGGTGAACATGGTCAAATAAACATGGAAGAGTTAAAGGTGATCACGAAGCAAAAACACAATTAACTAAATATTTTTCTGAACACTTAACACCATTAGTGGAAAACGGGAAAATTGAGATCTTCATAGACCAATTCATGATTATTAATGGATGGAAAACTAAGTCACCGGCCATTGTTGGGGGACTGAATCGATGTTTACCTAGAAGATTAAGAACCTTAAGTGATGCAGTAAAAATGTCACAACAAAAAATTGCATATTGAACAAATCAAACATATTAATTGGGAAACATTGTCCAAAAAGATTTGTCTACATAAAAAAGAGGGACAAATCAGCGACGCTTTTTTTGCAGGGTAAATCGGAGGCGCTTATGGTACATTTCAATACCATTACCGGAAGAAACAGGAAAATAATCTAAAATATTCAGCTAGAAAATAAAATTCAAGTAAAACTTTAAAATAAAAATAAATAGATAATTTTTTTAAAGTTATTAGTTGAGCCAATCAAACACAATCATAGTACCTAAATAACAAAATGGAAAAAGTACATGTTACATTATCATGCCAAATAAAAACAAACTAAAAAGCAAAGGATTGATGGTACTATCTAGAAAATGAACAAGGCATCTACCATTTGAAGAATAATTACAGAAAAAATAATTATAATATAAGTGAAGAAATTAAAAACTCAGTGGCACCATGTAGAAAATTGATTTCAAGCGAAAACAAAATGGCTATTGGGACAAATACTAAATTTGTAAAACAAACTTAAAGTGTAAAATTACACCCTTACACCCTACAGATGTTCATGAGAAAAACATTGTTGCACCCTAGACAAAAAAAATGAAAAAAAAGTCTAGTCATAAAATTCGTCATTATGGATCTCCATTCTTCGACAAAATTTTACAAGCACACAAATGACTCAAACATTATATGCTCATATTTTCGAGGGTTTATTGGCATGTAAAAATACTAGCATCTAGGAGCTTGTGCTCCCATATGCACATTTGAATTACTATGAGTGGAGTACATAATGCTTTTGTTTATGTTTATTGCCTTCCCTTTTTTTCTCAAGGCGGTTGTGCACCGTAGAGATAAAGTAGGCAGCAGGGGCATTAATTTGTTTCTATTTAACAAAAATTCAATAATGAAATTTTTGGATTTAAGAAAAAGAAAAGAAGAAAAAAAGGAAGGAAGAGAAAAAAAGAAGAAAGAAGCTCTCCGGCAATGAAGGAGAGACTGGAAAACCCCAAATCGCACGATCAGATATGTAGAGACCAATTCGTTACTATCTATTGGCCCCCATCCATCTCAACTACTAGTAAGCCTATCGGAAATTTTATTCAGAAAAAAGAACTCCAAGGGCTTAGCAAATGAGTATTGCTGTGCGCCTTTTTTTTCTCCCTACAGGCCCAACTCACCCTGCAACACAGCTTTAGGCCCTCTGATGTTTTTTTTTCTTGAGACGTTTATCCTGAAAAAGGACGTGAATGGGCCGCCTAGAAAATATCGAAACGCAGAAGCTCTAATCCCACCAGGTTCCTTCTTGCCCTAAAAAAAGTTCCTCTGTTTTTTTTTTGAATAAGTGAATTGAGTTACAAAGTCCATGTTTATTAAACTTGACCAACCTTTTTTTTATAAAAAATCACCAATCTATTAATAATCATAAACAACAACACAAAGCGTCTAAAAATAATAAAAAATATAAATAGATCATTTAACCACCTAGCGACGACTACATACCCTAGCGCGGGCCGAAGGCGTGACGCCATCCCACCCCTCCATCACCGATGTCAGAGAAAGCTTGTTGTAGCAGAGCTTAAAGTAGGTAGGCGGGAAGTCGCCGTGCTAAGCCTCCAAATGACCAACATATAAGAGCAACAACCATTGTCAATGATGACTAGATCAGAAGAATCTAACCTGAAACCACACCTAGGACACGAAAACTGAACGGATCCCATGAGATACGCCATATGCATGACTCCATATGACCTCCATTAGCGCTAGATGCACCACCAGAGAGAGAGGATATAGCGAGGCAGACCTTATTTTGACTTCAGAATGTAGCCGCATCACCATCCCCAAGAAGACACTCAAAAGAAATCTAAACAAAGAGCAGGAACCCTCTTGACGACAAAAGGCCATGGTCCGCCATGCCTCCAAGGGCCCAAGGCCCCCGAAGACGAAGCGGGTAGATGGCGTCGCCGGCAAGGGGGATGGAACCCTAGATGTGTTTTTTCCTTATCGCCACCTATCTCTCTTGTAGCCTCGTGCATAAGGAGGCAAGGTGAATGGAACCCATAGATGAATTTTTCCTTATAGCCACCTCTCTTTCATGTTGCCTCACGCCTAAGGTTTATTTTAAGAAATATGAAGATGCGCAATACAAACCCAATATCTATAGAACTCCAAAGATATATTTTCATATTATATTTGTTAAATATTGTAGTTGTATATTTGGCCAAACTTAGAAAATATTTAATATTTTAACAAATATTTAAAGATTGAGGGAGTACACCAGAAAACCCCAAACAATGCGACCACTCACTTTTTTCGTGTGAAATGGTCAACCAATATATTAATAACCATGAACAAAGTACAAATAATTCAAAAAGTAATAAAAATATAATTATGTGCTTAGATCGTCTACCAATGACTACAACCACAAAACGAGCCAAAGGCATTGCTGCCCTCCCCTCAGTGGACCCGGTCAAACCATGTCATGGTACAATTTGTTGAGATCAGGGCCGGTCCATAGGTTTTGGGGGCCCTTAGACAACACGACACCAAGACATTTGTTTAAAGTGGGAGAGCTTCCCTATGGTCTATGTGTTGGGGGGGGGGGGGGGGGGGGCTTAATGTTTGTCGAGATCCTCCACCTGTTTTCTTAAAAATATTAGTAATCCGCAAGAGAAATATTAGTTTAATACAATAGCAAAATAAATAATATGTACATTCGATAGATCCATGGTCTTTGGAAATCTCCATGAAAAAATTGAAACTACTATATATCATGATACGTATTTCTATGAATTAATATTTGTGTACATGTGTATGTACATATGTATCAATGATAGTAACAAATCCATATCCCTGTGCAAAAAATAAATATAATAGTAGACATATTAGACATAAAATTAATATCAGAAGTATGATGTGACAGATATAATCGTTGGAATCAGAGGAGAGACGCTTGCGAAATGATATAGTCATATGATTGTATCTAATCTCCAGTAATGAATGCTCAATACCTTATAAAGACACGTGAGTTATTTTTCTATGGTTTCTTACTGAATGCTCTAGCAAAGGTGGACATGTGAAGTTTTTTACTTCGTGTATACATATGGTATGCATACACAGGATTATACATGGTCTGAATATTGGTTTCTGCAGGCCAAAGAAAAAACATCCAGCGACACAGATACCCCTTCAAACTTAGGTTAGGGAGGAGCACTGAAGCAAGGCTCATTTGGGTAACCATTGTAATACTTCTGAACAATATCTTCGCCCGGGAATATGGGCACACATCCTGTTTTATGCTATAGTTCAGCATAGTTAAGTAGGCAATTTATTTGTTTCGAAACAAGGAAGTAGGCAATTTATCATCACAAAAGAAGACACATTACTTCGATCGATTACATACTACTACTATATTAGATAACAATTAAGTAGTCAATTTATCACCATAAGTTATGTACGCAATCCTTTCGTTATTGGACAATGATTCAAACAAAACCAATTATCTTAGACCGATTTCCCTGATGATATGAAGTCCTTTTATATAACTATCCAAGGGAGCGCTCGCTGCGCCGCCCTCCCTCTTAGCCAGCTACAAGATAGTATCTTAATGGCGCTTCTGGGCTAGTCTTAGATAACCAAGTAGCTATTCGAACATCATAAGCATCAGTTCAATCTAAGATTTCAGATTGATTACCTGATTTTAATAACCAGATTTAAGTTTCACAACAAACCTTGATTGCAAATTGATTGGTGAAGTCTTGCGGATCAGTATCCTCGAGGACATCAACATCGGCCCAGCCGATCCACTTCATATCGACCTGCTTCACATCTGCATAATTACGAGGCAATTGCATAAGAAAATATAGTCCAAAAACATTACCCAAATTAGTTCCAGCTAATCAATTACCATGCAGGAGGCTGGCAAGACCACCACCGCTCTTCTCAAGCGACCATACAATGCCATCTCACTTGGCGGAGAATGGGAGCATGTTGGTGATGACAAGCACACGCTGCTGCTCGGAGCAGGGCCGTTCCATAGATTTTGGGCGTCCTAGGACAACACGACACCAAATCAATTTGTTTAAATTGGAAGAGGTTCCCTAGGGTGGGTTGCGGGAGGGGGGGAATGGCCCCCATACTACAAGAAATTCTGTAAATATATTTTTAATATCTGATAAACTCCTTCACTTGTTTTCTTAAAAATATTAATATTTTGCAAGAGAAATATTCATGTAATGCAATAGAAAATTTTAAAATATGTACATTTATAGATCCATGGTCTTTGGAATCTCTGTGAAAAAAATCGAAACCACTATATACCATGATACTTATTTCTATCAATTACTATTTGTGTATCATGTATATACATATGTATCTCTACAATTAATCATAGAACAAGATAATGAGAGTAACAAATCCATACACTACAAGGAATATGGCTATATATGACCCTCCATTTTCGTCACAGAATCGTCATAGTAGTCCGTTTATGACGATTCTATGACGATTTTGAGATCGTCAAAAGCTGGGCGTCGCAAATGAACTATAACGACGTTTCTTGCAAAATCATCATAACCGTCTATGACGATATTGGATCGTCATAACGTCTATGACGATCCAATATCGTCACGAGCCTTCTAGCCTGGCCAAGTCAGATCCTACGTGGCCGATCCTACGTGGCAAAATTGTGACGAAATTAAATCGTGGTGTGAATTCAGCCCATCCATTCGGTCTATGTAGGCCAAGCCCAACAATTCTGGCTTTTTCATTTTAATTAGATGGGCTTTTTCTTTTCATTTAGATGGGCTAGACCCAATATTTGTAGCCTTTATTTTCTCAGACATGGCTTTTTAACGATGCATTTTGTTTTGGGCCCTAGCCTTTTAAAGTCTATTTTTTCTATGGGATGTGGCCTTATTACAGGCTCTTCCTTTTTTATACAGTCATTTAGTTGTGTTTTATTTAAATTTGAATTTTATTCCAGTCCAAAACCTTTTCAGATCCATTTACACAACTTCAACAAGTTACATCAATATTTTATAACATACATAGGAACAAAACATCAATTTTCAATATTGTAATACATCAAATCATACACAGGAACATAAAAGTAACTCTATTACACTACGATCACATCCACAATGTGCAAGGTCAAGCTCGTCGTGGCTTCCCCACTCACCGGACCGATGTAATCAACGCTATCTCCCTCGGCCTGCGATTAAACAAAATTTTACAATAACCCAAAGAATTTTAAAAATAGCAAGGATAAACAACTATCTCGCAATAAAACTAGTTGCACAAGTAATACACAATGAATTTAGAACATCAAGACATTTAGTAAACTAACTGACCACAGAATTGCACAAGATTTAAGTGCCATAGAACTATAAAATGTAGCACGACTTATGAAATTCAGAAACCAAAGGCGTCACAGTAGTTCATCTACAAGAACCCAACTCCAAATCAACAGATTATAGTTCACAAACTAATTGCTACTGACACTCAAATATACACATGTAGTTCATCAAATGCACGACCAGACACTACAAGTACTAGATAGAACAAATGTACTAGCACACGTGAAGCTCCAGGAAATGCTCCGTGTATACGAAAAGAACAGCAGCAAGAAAATTAAGCTCCAGGAAATACTCCACAGGTTAAGCAGGCAAAAAAAAACGGGAACCTAATAAAACGCTATTCAGACAATACCTTTCCACATCACATAGGAACTCGACAAAATAATATGCCATGGAACCTTGGCCTATCAACCAAGTAATAAAGGAAGAGGATGGGAGAGATCATGGACTTATCTAATCCATAAAGGGAACACCCCTGCGGTGGCAGCTTGCTGATCTCGACGCTGCAAATGTGGTAACATGGCAAATCTGATAATGTGATACCAAAGAACACGAACTGCAAGGTTGATACAGAAGTTTTCAGAGATGTGGCATGTGACTTTGGATATAGTAAAAGATGTAACTGACTAACTAACAATAAAATAAGTTTTTATGCCCTTTGTATGAACCTCTAGAAAGTTCAATTGGGACGTAAAGAGTGTTCAGAAGTAGAAAATAAGTCAAATGAACTTAGTATCCCATGATCCCACTGGAAGTTCTGACAGGAGATTGGACTAACCTTGTGCTCACACATCAACAAAGGCAAACAGAACTCTGAATCAGCAATGTCCTGCAAGACCGCACTAGACTGTCTTGTTGCTTGGGCAAGGGAAGGCATGTGTATGCATGAAGAAATGTAGCAGATTCACAGAGAAGTTTTGCATAAGATTTGAGTTAAGCACTAAAGTATACATGTATATGGCACAACATCGATGATGGGAGCAGAGATGTCTCACCAAATCCTAGGCAGCAACAGAAATAAATGAGGATAGAAAGCATATCAATGTACTTACTATTTTCTCACTAAGATCTCATATTACACGATAAACCCAAAGATTAATGTACTCTACCTAGCAGTTGGAACCTGCAGGACGATGTCAAGAACCTGCAGGGCCTCCTAGCGAGCCTCTTTACATGCCTCCCAACTATGAAGTGGTCAATTCGGATATCCCACGAGCAGAGAACCATGCTGATGAGAAAGGACAGAACCGTCTGCATCAGAACCATCGTCTTCATCGATAAAAAGGTGATATGAAACTCTTTCGAGGGAAAGCAGAGTGGCACGGCCATGTACATGTGCTTCCTTTCATTGTAGGCCGAGATCCGACCTCCGAGGCAAGAGGCATTGTTCACTCACGGCGCCTCCATCATGACGTGGTCGACAACCCGCGAGGTCGTCTCGCTTGATCGCAATCTGCAAGGAAACCATACGCCACGCCAATCAATCAGGCTTTGGCATCAAGAAAACAATATGAACTCCATCATTCACCTAGTCAACAAGAACATGTCAACAGATTTGACAAAGACATTAGGTACAAGTAATACATGGAAGTAATTTTTCATCAATACTACATGGTATACAGATTTCTATTACTCAATCTACACAGCAACTGCTAACCAGCCAGACAAGTAAGCTACCTAGACATCAACACTCCAGTTTCCGAACCAAGCACAAGTATCGACACATCATAGCAGAGCAAAAAAAGGAAATCAAGTGAATCCATACCTAAAAGAAGCATAATATTCTGAACCAAGGCCATCTGAAGGTGCTGCTGCTCCGCCGCAATGCCACAGACAGAGCCGAGGCAACCTGGGTTAGCCTCCTGCGACTCGCTAAGAAACATTTATCTTTCAGTCAGATTGACGCAGGGCTCGTCCTCCTCCCAGCTGATCTAACACACCATGCTGCAACACAAGAAAGAACAAGAAAAAAATACAATGTCTTGAGCAGAGAAGCAACTACCATGCATCAGCAGAAGCAATGGAAGATGAAATACAGTAGGAGGAACTTAGTGAGGAGGTTTTAAAACCATGGACAGTGTTGATCTGCCGGTAAAAAGACCTCCATGGCGGCAACGCTGCCAGGTCGGATACCTTGGAGGACCAGCTGTGACGGCTAGTAGCATGCGATGCCGGCTCCACCACTGGCCAGACCACAGCATACAAGTAGGATCCAACGTGCTTTGATCATGATAGTGTAAAAGAAACATCATACGCTGTCTATGCATAATAAGCAGAAAATAAAAAACAGAGATGTCTCACCGCCAGACTCCTCTCTTTATTCTAAGCAGTACAGCAACAACTTCTAAAGTGATGAATCAACAATTGCACTAACTCCCCTATTGACATGAAGACATGATTCTCCCATATCTATTAAATTTGCCAGCACCAAACCATCCATGTAGCTATGCTGGAGAGAGTCGAAAAGAAAGGTGGAGTCGGCGACTTACCTACACCATAGAGATCATGATGAAGAGGGCATTGGTGGATCTGGTGTTGTCACACGAGGTGATGCAAAGTGAGGAGGTGGCATAGGCCGTCGGGGTCGGTCTTGGCGTGTGCAATGCGGTGGTGTGAGCTCTGAATGCTCTCCAAGCATGCCGTCCACAAACCAAATCCAAATCGAGGCACGAATCTTTCCCAACGACACGAGAAACAGAGTAGAGAGGGCAACAGGGGCGCTTACCATGGAGAACTACTTTTGGCGCATTGGTTCCAGATCTTGATAACACATGCCAAAAAACCAGCAACCACCGTTGCCATTCCCTCCTATCTGAGGTGCCACATGGGTCGCGTCACGCTGCCAGTCATCTGGGGTGGCCGGCGAGGTGGCGCCCGGGAAGGAGGAGATCGAACGGGGGCGGTGGCTAAGATCCACCTCGATCTGGATGGGATAGAGCGCTTTAGAAATCCTGTGAGGGGAGATGGGGTCGAGGTGTGAGGTGGTTCGGATGGGAGGAGGCGCCAGGTGTGGGGTGGCCGGATGTGGCACTGGGAAGGGTGAGAGCCGAGGGGTGGGGTGGCCGATGTGGCGATGGGTCGTATGGGGAAGAGGCGCGCATGGGTGGATGAGTGGAGAGGGAGGGTGAATGGGGTGGGGGTATGGATTTGAGGTACGCGGCCTGACCTAGGTGATTTTGGGTCTCCGGCCCAAAATTGGAACCTTCCCACCGAAGCCCATCGCGACAGAGAAATCAGCCCAGGCAAAACAATTGAATAGATATAAAGGATCGTTGTAGTATTATGCCAAGTAAGGTTAGTTGGTGTAGTGGTATTGTTCGCTGGGTACGCTGGGGAGGTCGTGGGTTCAAATCCTCGCATGTCCTCTTTTTTGCACATAACTTCTGTCTATTAAGCAACGTGCGTAAGCAGCGCCATGTAAGCAAATATTAACACATAGATATGACACGTAGTCCAGATATGACACGTAGTCACACATAGATAAATAGATATTAATACACGGATATTACACATAGTAAAAAACTGACACATAGACACGACACATAGGCGGAAATGCTGACGTGGCCGACTACCAATTTTAACTTATCTTAATTTGGAGCTCATGACGATTTTAAATCGTCGTAGTGAGGTTCAAATAACATCATAGGCTATATTGGTCAGGTTATGACGATTTGGGCTAATGAAACTATGACGATCCTGAGAAAAATCGTCATAATTTTGTAAGATTTTCAACCTTCCGAACGGCTTTTGACCATCTAGTGCGAAATCGTCATAATTCTATGACAATTTTGTCCATGGTCACTATGAGAAGGTCATAGAATAACACATTCCTTGTAGTGATATGTTGTGCAAAATAAATAAATAGAATAGTAGACATATTCCGCACAAAATTAATATCATCATGGAATAGTCTCTCAAATATGTATGATGTTGTAGGGGTTCGTAGCATGGAAAACAAATATTTTCTACCACATGCACACAAACAAGCCAAGATCTATCTACTAGATTGTAGCAACGAGTCGATAGAATCACTCACCCTCGAAGATTCCAAAGAGGTTAACGAGAGAAGATTCTCGTGGGTGATGTAGTCGTACACTTGCTGATCTCAAGATCGCGTAGACGATCCTTCCGGCGCTGCGTACTTTGGGCAATTCCGCTTCCAGTGACCTTCTCCCTTGCAGTAAAAGCACTCAGTATCAGGCTTAGGCCCAGCCTTGGTCTTCTTCGCCGGCACGACAACTTTCTTACCGCTCTTCTTGAAGTTTCCCTTTTTCTTAGACTTGCCTTGCTTCTTGAATTTGGCGGTCTTATTGACCAACAACACTTGGTGCTCTTTCTTGATCTCCACTTCTGCAGATTTCAACATGGAGAAAAGTTCTGGCAACGACTTGTCCATGTTTTGCATATTGTAGTTCATCACAAAGTTCTCGTAACTTGGTGGTAGTGATTGGAGGACACGATGAATCCCCAAAGAATTAGGAATCACTATACCCAAGCTTTGAAGTTTGCTTGCGTGCCCATACATCTTAAGCACGTGCTCACTGACGGAGCTACCCTCTTCCTGTTGGAGATATGCCCTAGAGGCAATAATAAATGTAGTTATTATTATACTTTGTGTTTATGATAAATGTTTACATTCATGCTATAATAGTATTAACAAGAAACATTAATACTTGTGTGATTTGTAAACTAAATTAGAGTCCCTAGTAAAGCCTCTTCTTAATACTAGCTTGTTGATTAATAGATGATCATGGTTTCTTGATCATGAACATTTGAGATGTTGTTAATAACAAGATCATATCATTAGGAGAATGGTATGGTGGACATACTCCTATAGATAAGCATAGCATAAAGATCAAGTCATTTTAATAGTTCAATTGCTATAAGCTTTCTGATACATAGTAACCTAATTACTTCGACCATGAGATCATGCTTATCACCATCACCGGAAGGATGCTTGATGACATCAAACACCACACCGTAACTGGGTGACTATATAGGTGGCATTGAGTGTTCGGAAAGTATGGGTTGAGACACATGGATCAAGAGTGGGATTTGTCCATCCATATGACGGATAGATATACTCTGGGCCCTCTCGGTGGAATGTCATCCAATTAGCTTGCAAGCATGTGACTGGCTCACAAGGGATCACATATCACGGGAACGAAAAAAAGAGTACTTATCGGTAACAAGGTTGAACTAGGTATGCAGAGATACCGACGACCAAAACCTCGGATAAGTAAACTATCGTGAGACAAAGGGAAATTGGTATCATATGTAAGTGGTTCATTCGATCGCAGAGTAATCGTAGAAATATGTGGGAGCCATATGAATTTCTAGATTCCTCTATTGGTTATTGTTCGGAGAAGTGTCTCGATCATGTCCGCATAATTCACGAACCGTAGGGAGACACACTTAAGGATTCAGTGTTGTTGAGTAGTTATGGAATGATGAGTAAGAGATTGAATGTTGTTCGGAGTCTCGGATGGGATCCGGGATATCACGAGGAGATCCGGAATGGTCCGGAGAATAAGATTCATATAAGGAAAGTCCTGTTTCGGAGTTGGGGAATGATTCCGATGTTTTCATCGGGAATGTTCTAGAAAGTTCCGAAAGGTCCGGCACTCCGGAGGGGAAGGGTACATGAATGTGTCATAACAATTTGGAATGGTTGCATCATGTACTAGGCATCATGGCTGAGCAAAATAAATGGATAAATCAAATCCTAGTTTAAAAAGTCAAACACCAATTTAAAAAGTCAAAAGGCAGTTTTGCTAGGTGGAGGGAGAGTAGGAAACCTACTTGGGGAGGAGTTCCTCTCCCTCCACCCGCCGGCCAAGGAGGCCGACTTGGGGGAGGACTCCCTCCCCTTGGACGGCGCCCTCCCACCTATAAAATAAGGGGCAGGGGTGCCCCCTCTTCCCTACACCCAACACCACACAAACCCTAGCCCTAAGCCGTCGGCGCCACCATCCCCTGCTACCGCCGCCTAGGGCACCACCAACTCGCCGAGTTGGGGTGAACCCTAACCCTATCCGCCGTCTAGACTACTCCCTTGGTGCCTATAAACCCTAGATTGCCAAGGCCTCTCTCATAGTCCACCATACTCGCTCCGCCTTAAGGCGAAGCCCTGCAAGATCTCCCCTCTACTTCCGGTACCACGCCGTCGTGCTGCCGGAATCGCGAGGAGAGTGCTACAACCTCCATTTTCTGGAACAAGGAGAGGAATGTCTTCATCAATCAGAGCGTTTGACCCATTGCAGGCTTGTTGGAATCTGGCCGGAAGGATCGTCTACACGATCTTGAGATCGGCAAGAGTACGACTATATCACCCACGAGAATCTGCTCTCGTTAAACACTTTGGAATCTTCGAGGGTGAGTTCCTCTATCGACTCGTTGCACAATCTAATAGATAGATCTTGGCTTGTTTGTTTGCATGCGGTAGAATTTTTTTGTTTTCCATGCTACGAACCCCTACACTTCCATCTTGCAGTTAAAGAACTTTTCAGAAGCCTCATAACTCTCAACTGTCGCCTGAGCCTCAAATATCATTTTGAGTTCACGGACAATATCATTTGGTTCATGGTTCTCAAACCTTTTATGAAGCTCCCATTGCAAACCATACAAGATATCACACTGAACTGTGGAGTATTGATTCTTCCGAGTGAGGAAAACATTCTTTACCTCATCGGTAGCAGTAGCTGCAGGCGGGTCACCCAGCGGTGCATCCAGCACATAGGTCAAATTACCAGCATGGAACAAGATGTATATACATAGGTATCTCTACAATTAATCATACAACAAGATAATGAGAGTAACAAATCCATATGTTGTGCAAAATAAATAAATAGAATAGTAGACATATTCTGCACAAAATTAATATCAGCATGGAATAGTCTCTCAAATATGTATGATGTTGTAGGGGTTCATAGCATGGAAAACAAAAAAATTCTACCGCATGCACACAAACAAGCCAAGATCTATCTACTAGATTATAGCAAGGAGTCGATAGAAGCACTCACCCTCGAAGATTCCAAAGCGGTTAACGAGAGCAGATTCTCGTGGGTGATGTAGTCGTACACTTGCCGATCTCAAGATCGCGTAGACGATCGTTCCGACGCTACGTTCGGCGCTTCGCGATCGGTCACACGTTCGTACGATGAAGACCTTACTCTCCTTGTTCCGGTGACGGAGGTTGTAGCACTCTCCTCGTGATTCCGGCAGCACGACGGCGTGGTGTTGGAAGTAGAGGGAAGATCCCATAGGGCTTCGCCTAAGCCGGAGCGAGTATGGTGGAGTAAGAGAGGGCCTTGGCAATCTACAGATTAGAGGCACCAAGGGGAGGTGGTGTGGCCGGCGGCTAGGTCTTGGAGAATCCCAAGTCGGCGACTTGGAGGAGGCCCTGGCGGCGGCAGCACTTGGAGGTGGTGGCGCCTAGGAGATAGGGTTTGGGTGTGTAGGGTAGGGGTGCGCCCTACACCTCCTTATATATGTGGGGAGAGGCGGTTTGGGAGGAGGGAGTCCTCCTACAACTCCTCCTCCTTGGCCGGCGGGTGGAGGGAGTGGGATTCCTACCCTAGGTAGGTTTCCTACTCTCCCTCCACCAAGCAATGTTTGGATTTGACTTTTCAAATTGGAGTTTGACTTTCAAACTTGAATTTGATTTCTCTCTTCATATTGCCCAGCCAAGTGACCTAGTACATGATGCAACCATTCCACATTTTCATGACACATCCATGTACCCTTCCCCTTCCGGAGTGCCAGACCTTCTATACCCTTCTAGAACATTCCCGGTGAAAACACCGAAATCATTTCCGAACTCCGAAACAGGACTTTCCTTATATGAATCTTATTCTCCGGACCATTCCGGATCTCCTCATGATATCCCGGATCCCATACGAGACTCCAAACAACATTCGGTCTCTTACTCATCATTCCATAACTACACAACAACATCGAATCCTTAAGTGTGTCTCCCTACGGTTCGTGAATTATGCGGACATGACCGAGACACTTCTCCGATCAATAACCAATAGAGGAATCTAGAAATTCATATGGTTCCCACATATTTCTACGATTACTTCGCGATCGAATGAACCACTTACATACGATACCAATTTCCCTTTGTCTCACGATAGTTTACTTATCCGAGGTTTTGATCGTCGGTATCTCTGCATACCTAGTTCAACCTCACATCGATAAGTACTCTTTTCTCGTTCCCGTGATATGTGATCCCTTGTGAGCCAGTCACATGCTTGCAAGCTAATTGGATGACATTCCACCGAGAGGGCCCATAGTATATCTATTTGTCATATGGATGGACAAATCCCACTCTTGATCCATGTGCCTCAACCCATACTTTTCGAACACTCAATGCCACCTTTATAGCCACCCAGTTACGGTGTGGTGTTTGATGTCATGAAAGCATCCTTCCGGTGATGGTGATTAACATGATCTCATGGTCGAAGGAATTAGGTTACTATGTATCAGAAAGCTTATAGCAAACGAACTATTGAAATGACTTGATCTTAATGCTACGCTTATCTGTAGGAGTATGTCCATCATACCATTCTCCTAATATATGATCTTGTTATCAATAACATCTCAATGTTCATGATCGAGAAACCACGATCATCTATTAATCAACAAGCTAGCATTATAAAGAGGCTTTACTAGGGACTCTAATTTAGTTTACTAATCACACAAGTATTAATGTTTCCGGTTAATACTATTATAGCATGAATGTAAAAATTTATCATAAACACAAATATATAATAATAACCACTTTTATTATTGCCTCTAGGGCATATCTCCAACAGATGTGACATGTAGAATCGTTGGAATCGGAGGAGAGACGACTTGTGGAATAATATAGTTATGTGATTACATCTTTAGTCTTCAGTAATAAAAAGGAAGAGAACGGGAATTTGTTAGGCTGGCGAGACCACCCTCGCTCTTCTCAAGCGATCATATGTTGGTTGAGAACGGGAATCTGTTGGTGATAATGAGTAGCGTGGTGATGACAAGCACACGCCGCTGCTTGGAGCAGGGCCGGTCCATAGATTTTAGGGGTCCTAGGGTAACACGACACCAAAGCTATTTGTTTAAAGTGGAAGAGGTTCCCTTAGGGTGGGTGGGGAGGGGGGGCAATGGCCTCCCTACTACAAAAAATTCCTTAAATATATTTTTAATATCTGGCAATCTCCTTCACTTGTTTGCTTAATATCTATGTAATGCAATATCAAAAATATTTTGCAAGAGAAATATCTATGTAATGCAAAATAAATAAATAGAATAGTAGACATATTCAGCACAAAATTAATATCAGTATGGAATAGCCTCTCAAATATGTATGATGTGACAGGTAGAATCATTGGAATCGGAGGAGTGACGCTTGTGAAATAATATAGTTATGTAATTACATCTTTAGTCTCTAGTAATCAAAAGGAGGACTACTATGAAATATTTTAAGTCTTATATATTTTTTTAGAATTATTTTTATGCCGTTTGAGCTCAAGAATAGAGACTATTATGAATACACAAACATGTCTTTGATTGGGGGCCGGGGCAAGCGCCTCTCTGCCCCGCGGTATATGGGTCGGCGCTGGGTTTTTTTTTGAACGGGAAAAGGCCACGAAGGGCCTAGAAGCTGCTAGGATTAATCAGGCGGTTACAGATTACAAAGAGACCCCTAAACAACAGGGAAATTAAAGATAAGGCCTCCATGTTTGCAAACAGGACCCTAGAAAGAAAATAAGAAAAGCAATCGAGTCCACGGTCCATCTCGCCGCCGGTAGACCTCGAGACACCGGAGTAAGCGCCACCACCGGGGAACAAGCCACTTGGGGGCGACGCCGACTGTGTTTCCGGCTCTGAGGTCGATGAAGATCTTCCCTATAGGCAAGTGCGCGCCCTCTTGCGCAAGCATAGCCATGGAAGAAGCAGGAGCTTGGTCACCACCGAGCGTGGAGTGGCCTCACCGGCCAAAGATAGCTCCGGCGACATGCCTTCGCTTGGGGACTCCGCCAGACGCAGCTTCGGGATCCACTTCACTGCAACACCACCAGGCGCCAGCGCCCAAGCTTGCTCTCCCTCGCCGCCACGGCCGGCCGAGAGCATCTGGGGACACTGAAGCTTGACGAAGACGCAGAGAAGAACAACGGGCTTATCTTCCAAGCTGCCAACGCCTCCATTCCCAATCTTGGCTCTGACCATCAGAGCTCCGACGAGAAGGGAGAGTAGCAACCTCTTAGCGCCGCCCGAAGGCGCCAAGGAGTAGCTCGGGGCCAGCTTATTTGCGGAGATCCTCCAGCTTCCCACCCCGACGGGAAGGTTGCTCGAGCTGTCCCAGATCCGGCCGGCGAGATCTAGAACCCTACTCCAAAACTGCACAGAGGCAACACAAAAACTAAAACCTAAACTACCTAAGCCGGCGCCGCCCCTTCATCGCCTTCCGACGGCAACGCCGCCGCGAGGGACTTCGGTTTGGCCCGGCACCACCGAGGAAGCTCTCAAGCTACTGTAGAGAAGAGAGAGAAGGGAAAGAAGAAAGTAGGTCGGGTCACTCTTCCTTCGGCCGGCGCTGGTTGAGGTAGGCAAACGGATATGTGAGGTAGTGTGACCGGCTAACTAGGAAGTGTATGCCGAGGCTAGGGTGGGCAAAAAAATAGTTTAACTAGTTTAGCCGGTTTTAGATACTAGTTCATTTTCTTATAACTAGATTGGAATTGCCGATTGAGATTGTGAAGAAAAGTAGCTCCCCACCGGCCGGTTTACATGAGTTTCAGTTTTTGCCAACTCCTAGCCGGGGCCGGCGAGTCTACTCACAGCTCACGACTCGCAAGCATGGTAGCCCAACGGGTGATGAATGAAACTAGCCGTGCCGAGCGTTACGAGGCGCCTCGTCATCCCAATGAATCTGAACCTATCCCATCAGATCTGGTAGAATACAACCTCTATTCAGAGGATTCTTAATTGATTTGTCCGTGGACATGTCGCGCGCCTGCTACCTTTACATGTCGGATCGACGCGGATAGCCGTCGAAGGTTAGGCATGGCACGGGTCCACCATTAAGTTGACAACTTAACCACATAGAATTAGTACACCTTCGCCCAGTGTTTTGCTTGGCCGCCATAAAAGTAGTCAGGTACACCTCGTGCTCGGTGCTTCAGCGTTGTGGAGATATTTTGATCGAGCGCCCAGCCCGCCGATGGGTCGGAGACCATTTTGGCACGAGATTTCTGTGCTCTGTCTCTCTCCGCGATGATCCGACGGAACCAATTAAGCGCCTCGTCAGCGTACCATGCCCAGGGGCAGGGGCAGTGGACAGTGGATCACGTCAGTCCGGACGCCAGTGGGCGGCAACGCCATGGCGCGCGCGGCGCCGTGCACGTCTCTGGCAATGGCATGCATGGCTCTCTTGTCATGGAGCCCACGGCGCCGCCGAAAGGCTATGCGGGACAGCAACCAACTATAGCACATCCACGTAGCCTACGTAGGACAGAGGTGACCCGGCGTCCACTGTCATGCTGCTTGTGTTGTCCAATCAATTTAGCATGTGTATGCATGTTTAGTTAATTATACGGCATTATAATCCCGTCCAGAGGTTATTCTATAGTTAAACAACTCCACCTTTTAAGCGAATATTAAACATGAGTACATGTACAAACTTGCTTTGTAAAACTTAGCCAAAATCAACATTTATGATTATCTGAAAATGGCGAATGATATCAGCCATGGAGGCGCTCTCGAAGCTTGCTCTTACCAGTTTTGGCAAATAATATCACCATCTACCATCTGTGCAAAATCAAAAGTGAGTTATGACATTTTGTAGTACAAAATACTGCAATAACTATATACATATTAAGTATTTACTCCATCCCATTGACTTAATTTTGTTTAGATACGCGTGTCTAGACACTAAAAACGCCTCTAGACGGCCTCTTCTAAGGTCAACCTAAATTGTAAAATATTTCCAGCTGTAACTCTAACTCTATACACTGGTCGATCGGATATATAGTTCTCAACATCCAGATTTTTTTTTGAACTTTTTAAAATTCAAAATCTAAGTTTCGAATTTTCTCCAGAGCCGACTTGGCTAGGCCGGCTAATAGCCAACATGTGGGGCCCAATTCTTGTACTACATCGCAAATTGCAAATGGGAAAGAATCCACCAAGGAATAGATAAACTAGTTAGTACACAATAATAGATGGAACACTTGAGACGGCATAATTACTTATACAGTTGATGACATGAACCTGAAACGCAAGAGGATAAGATAAACAAGAAAACCGCATCGCCTCAGTTTCTGTTGAATGGATCATCCTGCCTCATCTGACTAATGCGCACAAAACTAGGCATCCGAGCAATTGACATCGTGACTCGTTCTTTTGTGCCTTTGTGACGACTATACATGGACGGTGCCATAAAATAAAGTCCCTCTTCTCTTCGAAAACCTTCTCTGCATTATTGTTTGGTACGCACAACATTATTCGAGCATGGCATGGCATGTAGACAAATTGCATCGTTTTGTGAAACACAGTATCGTGAATAAAGTGCAAATAGTCAAAGACAGACATGATATACACATGTGCATAGCTTGGTAAATCAATTTTACGAGATATGCCATACACGTAGCTCCTACCAAATTTACTCTGGGATGCAAGCTGAAGTTCAGTTCTTTTCAAATACTCCCTCCGATCCATATTAATTGACTTTGATTTGTCAAAATTTAGATGAATCTATATACTAAATAGTGTCTAGATTCATTCAAATCTAGACTAATTTGAGTCAATTAATATGGGCCAGAGGGAGTAGAAACCTTTCGCTTGGACAAACTGCGATGAACAAATTAACTATGAGTTATCAGAACAAGAAAATAAGGCATGGAAAGTGACCACAATACAGTTTTGCACTTGTATCCTTCCCGCAAACAGTTATACACACTAACCTACATCCTCAAGTCAAAAGCTGATCGTTAGGTGGCACGCATCAACTACAGCACCACTGCTTGTGGCTGCATACAAACTTGTCCAACCACATAAGTCATTACAGAGAACAATTATCGTTCTGCAGCCAAGCAGATTGTATGCTGATTCTTGGGTTTTCTACCTGACATTTTTCTTTTGAAAGAAAGACAAAATATTTGCCTTAATTCGTTAATAAAGGAGTTAACAAGGTCTTAGATTACAAACCACCGCACCGGGACGCCGCCTCCCCCCGCGCTAGCCCCCCTCCCTCTCCTTCCCATCCCCTCTGCTGCCGCCAGCGACAACGCCAGGGCAAAGCCTGGGCGGCCGGCGGCATCCTTGCCAAGGATCAATGGCGTGCGGCGGCTCGTCTTTATGTTCCTTGGTCGTGCGGTTGGACGAACGGCGGCAGGCCTCGACCCCTAGGCGCGGCCGTCCTTGGGATGGAGGCGGTGAAACTGGCGGACCCGATGGGGTCTGGCCAGATTTCATCATCTTCCTCGTACCGGTGGCGGCGTTTTGGAGGGGACCTGGCTTCGGCTTCGTAACACGAGGAGGCCCGGGGCGGCGACCCTGGGTTTGGCGGTGGTGGTCGTTTCCTTCGTCGGAAGTGGCCGGCCGTGGATTGCGGCTAGAGGGATGGATCTCGGTCAACCTTCTAGTCCCGGAGGCAAGAGGGGAGTCATAGTCGCCGGTGAAAACCGAGATGACTTCAGTCTTGGCGGATGATGGCGGCGTTTTTATGCCGTTACCTTGATGAAGGCGTCGTCGTGCGACTATTGTCGACCCACTCGTGATGCTCTGGGGAAAACCTTAGGATCTGGCTTTCGGATCAGGCGATGGCGGCGTCGCAGTGTCGCGTTCTCTCTTGGGAGCATCGCCCGTGGAGTACCGTTGGATAGAAGAGGCAGGAGAGGTGGAGCGGCTAGCGCGCAGGAAGGTGGTGCTACTTGGCACCGCGGTGGTGTCGGTGGCTGGTGTGACGAGAGTCTGCGCAACGACCTACATGTTGATGACGGTTTGGCGGAAGATAGTGAAGACGGCGACATCCGGACCATGTGCGTGGGCGCCGTTTCCATGGATAGGCTGTGCGGTTCTAGGGCCCCTTTTGCCTGAGTTCGAGCTGTCGCGCCCAGGCACTCTAGCTTCTCTTGGAGAGTGGCAATGTGTGAGTGACCGTGGGGCGGGGTCGAAAGAGGCATCTAGGTATTTGCTAGATCTCATTGGGGAGCAGACGGTACGGTTATCGTTTTGCTCGGTGTTTTGTTTTGGCGGATCTGGTTTGTATCATCTTTGTAATGGCCTTTGCCAAACACTATGGTTCTAATAATGAATAAAGGTTATGTGCATCGCTTGATGCAGAGGCCGGAGCTTCACTTCCCATTTTGAAAAAAACAAATTACAAACCACCGAAACAACAATAGAAAGCGTCTAATCTCCTGGCAATAAATGACCTAAATGCTTATCCCCCAAAAAACTGATGAACGAGCCTTCTCGCAAAAATGTCGGTGCTTCTTGAAACTCTCATTCCATAGCTCCACGAGACGAGCATAACAAGCGAGGCCATTACCTATCGTGGTGGTGGCACGACAGATGCCATGGGTAGGCTAAAGTATGGAGCCAATGGATGCTAGAGGGATCCGGGGAGGGAAGATGTAGTGGTTTCTACACTCAACAGTTCTACAAGTAAATCTGTATTCCTCTTAATGAATACAAGTGCTCCTAGAGCTGTCCCATAGAGAGGAAGAACAGTAATACACGAGCCTTCTGGCGCAGAGTGAATCCTTCTCCCTCAGGAGCTCGCGTCTCCCCTTATAAAGGGGTGCTTTGGTTCCTTCTAGGGCTGACGTGGCAAGCATATCCTTGGAATATGCTTGTCCCAATATGGTAACTCGGCAGCCTCCTTTCTGTGTCCCCCTTCTATCGGCGGCAATGTTCCAGAAACCTTCACATGCGCGCCTCGGGCTTCCTCACTGTCACCTCCGTGACGTTCGTCTGCCCTTCTGCTGCTCTGCTCCTTGTCCTTTGCGCTTGGCTCTGTCTAGATTCCTCCTAGCCAATGACTAGGGTTTAACTATAGGCACCTCCTTCTTCCGCAAGCTTCGCGTTATTTGGCCTTGTCTCACACGACTCGGCTTGGCCTTCACCTGTATTCGAATTAGTCAGAGTCATTCGGCCGACTTAACTCATATGTCGGCCGGATAAGGAGCTACTCATTCTACATTTGTGATGGCCCTGCTTATCTCGGCCGACTCTTACATGATTCGGCCGACACAATCAGTAATTCGGCTCACGACAAGGGAGATTCCTTTCGTCTTTCCCCTGTCTTGACCCTATCCGGGGTCATCTCCCCAACATTAGTCCCTGAAGCTGGTGTGGTCCTGCCAGAAACCTCGGCCGGGCCACATCAGTTTCCCGACATTCTTCTCTCTTTCTTTCCGAGTTATTTTTCTCTGTTCGAGGTATCCACGCAACTTCCTGGGTACGCCTCTTCCTACGTGTACTACTCATCATTGCTCTTCTAGTTTTTTGTTCCGCTACAGTGTCCACTGACAAGCTACAATGATTATTGTGCCCGTCGCGTCTACCGCATCGGTCAATTGGCCCGATCCTCTCCTGTGCCGTGTGGCCTGTGGTGTGGCTCCACTAGCTATGCATGGTTTCGCGATACACGCGATTACGTGGATCCCACTACGGTTACTGTGGCGCGGTTATAAAGAGGGGAGAGGGGTTTGGGCAGTTCACTTTTCCCCTTCCGCTCCCCCTCATCTTCTTCCTCGCGCCGCCGCTCTTCTGCGTGTCCGGTGCTTTTTCCTTCGTCGTCCTCCTCGACGGTCACGCCGCCGTTCTCCCGCTCCTGCGACCTCACAGCCGTTCCCTCGTTCCGGTGCTCTCACTGGTGAGTTTTCCAACTGCCGCTAGTTATAAGCACAACGGGGCCCTGTGTCTCTCGGCCTCTCCCCGCCGCTAGTCTATCCTCCGTTGACTCCTCCGACGAACCCATGTCTAGTTCTTCCAGCGGAGCCCTCGTTGAGGACAATGACTTTGCGTCCGGTCCTGAACGGGGTTCTTGGCAGGGTTCCACCGTTACTCGTCGCGAAGTAGAGTGGTTGATTAAGACGCGCCGGATTCCTGCCGAGGTAAGCTATCGCTTGCCTGGCAAGGAATCTTCTCCCGTTCTCAACGAAGGCGAGTATGTAGTCTTCATGTCCCACTTTGCTCGTGGGTTCGGCCTCCCCCTTAGCAATTTTGCTAGGGGGTTCCTCGATTACTTCGGCCTCCAGCCACATCACCTGCCGGCCAATGCTATCGCCTCTTTGTCAGCTTTTATCTTGGCTTCGGAGGGGTACTTCGGCCTTTGTCCCTCCGTACATGTTTGGTCCAAGTTCTTCCAAATCCGATCTAATGTTGTGCCGGACAAATATCTTCATCCTTCTGAGAAATCTCTTACCCAGTGCGGGGATGCGTCCATTACACCTCGGAGAAACTTTGAGTTCCCACGTGTCGCCGGCCTTGAGTCTTGTAAGAAATGGCATAGATCATTTTCTATGTCAAAAATACTGGGAAGGAAGATAAGATTCGGCTCCCCGCTTTTTCTATCGGCCACCCTTCCAAGAAGAATTGGAACTACAACCCTAGGAAGAGCCATGCTCTGGCCGAGGCATTTGAGATTCGGCTCAAGGAGTTGATCCGCACCGGGCTCCGTGGTGAAGATCTGATGACCGCATTCATCAGCAGCCGAATCTGCCCTTTTCAGCTTCGCTCTCACAAGCTTTGTTACATGAGTGGTCCTCTCGACCCCAACCGAGTTTCTACGGTTGAGCTCGACGATTATCACATTTATAAGCGTGTTCAAGCTATCTTCAAGACCGATATGCCGGAGGAATGGGCATGGGGACTGAAGCCATTCACTTACGGGAATCCCCCTCCTCATGTAAATTTACGCGTTGGTGTTTGCTTCCGAGTCACCTTTGTGATTGTTCTTTTGCTAATCCTACTCTATCTTTTTTCTCGTAGAGGTTTACGGAGCAAAAGACAGAGGATGCCGACGTTTTGGCTCTCCCGTGGACTACAGATCGTAATACCCCGGACAACGGGGAACCTGACTCGGAGGAGTTTGTACCTAAGTCGGATGTTGCTCCGGTTCGTGCCCGTGGCAAGACCTAGGCCCACGCGGATGAAGGTGACTCGGACGATGTCCAAATTCTTGAGGTAGTTGCCGCGGTGCCTATCTCTTACGCATTTCCGGCTCCTTCTTTCCCAGCTAATCCAGCTGGTCAGGTGTACGACGCCGAGCCTCTTGCTTCTCAAGCTCCTGCTACTTCGAAGAAGCGCACCGCTTCGGCAGATCCCTTCGGTGCTGCCCCCAAGAAGCGAATGAAGAAGTCTTCGCAGCATACCCCGAGGCGTAAGACCATGTCTGCGGTTACCGGGTGAGTTTACTTTCATTTGTATTTCTTGTTTCTCTCTTTCTGTCTCTTGACTTGACTTTTTTGTCTTTCGCAGAGCTCCTCTCTCCGCAAAGCCTAGCGGTCTGAGCATGACAAGCCATACTACTCGGCAGCCTTCTCCTCCTCCTCCAGAAGATACTCGGGTCCCCAGTCCCTCTCGTGTTGATTCTCCTCCTATGCCGACCCATATGTCGCCTCAACGGGACGCGCCTATTGCCCCCACTGTTATTGCCGACATAACCCCGACACCTGATCACCCGGTTGAGCCCGTTGCCCCTGTCAAGACCACCGAGGTTTCCCCTCATGATCCTTTGATCACCACAATCCCAGCTGCTACTCCAACTCCAACCGAGGATATCACCACCTCGGCACCCTTGGAAATTTTAGTTCCTCCTTCCCCCCAGGACTGAGGTTGCTGCCCTGCCGAAGCATCTACTAAAAGTAGGAAGATTGTTGTTACTAAACCTTCGGCATCTCAGAAAGGGCCAGCTAGCTCTTCTCAGCCCAACATAGCTGATGCACTTCGCAGGGGAATTTCTTCTGCTAAGCCTGGTGTCACCCCTGCTGCCGACACTCAACTTACTCTTCATAAGAGTCCGACGACGACGGTGGTCACACAACGGGCCCGAGGTAAAGAGTTGACTCGCACTGAGAGTGGAAACAGTCTCGGCTTTTTGGTGGAGTATGCCAATAACTGGAACGCCGCCGATCAACTTGAAGGAAATCCGAGTAGCCAACCATTTCAGCTTTCCGACATCAGCAGTCGCTTGCACATGGCTGCTAAGATTGTCCTTGATAGTGACAAGATGAATGAGGTAAGTGCTTTCGTTGATACTTCGTCTATCATTCAAATGGTATTATATACACACTAGTCCCCAAAGCTTGCAACCGGATAACTTGTTGTTCGTTTGGAAGCTTTGTCAGGCTTCAAATGCATTTCTTGCTAAGTCAACCCCCTTCGTGACTCGGATTAGCCGTGATATCCGAATCAAGTTTTACTTGGTTAGGATTTGCTTTAGCTTTGAATATCTAGCCACTTTGATCCGAGTCAAGTTACACTTGGGTTGGATCTGCCTTAACTTTGAATATCCAGCCACCTAGATCCGAATCAAGTTTTATTTGATTCAGATCTGATTTAACTTTTAATATCCAACCACCTAGATCCGAATCAAGTTTTACTTGATTCGGATCTACTTTAACTTTGAATATCCATCTACCTAGATCCGAGTCAAGTTTTACTTGATTTGGATCTGCTTTAACCTTGAATATCCAGTCTTGTAATCTTCTATTATATCTAGGTTGCCCATGATCGGCGGACATCCGAATTTCAAAGGTTGCTCTTTGCCCACAAGAAACTGCAAGAAAAATATGAGAAGGTTGTTCCTGTAGTGAAGAAAACTGGTAATTTAACAAATTTGTGTACTGCAGAAGGTGGGGGAGGGAAAGAACCCCGTGAGAAGTAGCGACGCGGTCAAAATGACGAGACCACCTCCCTAAGGCGTCAGTAGGAGGAAGGGTGAGCAAGCGATGTGTACGGCGGGGGGGACACGGGTTCTAGACGCGTCACGTCAATGACGAGGACACCTAAGGGGGGACCGGTAGAGAAGGGGGTGGAGAGCAGCCGATGTTAACGGCGGGGGACACGGGTTCACGTCGCAGGAGCACGGGCTCGGGCATTTTTTTTTCCTATCGACCTATGCAAACTTGGTATATTGTAAAAATGCAGTTACCTGACGTTTTATTTCACGATAACATCTAATTATTTATTTCATTCCATAGATAGGCACTCAAGCAAAATTCGTGACAGCTGCTCTCCTCCTTCTTTTATCAATCAGAACCACTTATTTACAGTGTTGATCAGAAGTTCAGAACTCACTTTTTACCGCACAGGTCGCCGTGGTGCAGATCCCACTGCTTACTATCCAAGAGCGACAGGTCATCAGCTCGGAATGGACTAATCATCTCTGGACTCTGGATGAATCTCCGGCCCACACGTCTCTTCTGTCTAATCCTTTTTCTAATCTTCGCTAAGAAAGGTCATTTTGGTCTACGCAGTCTTCGTTCACCTATCACCTTTATCGCCATCCGGTCTCTGTCGGAAGCGACCTCCGCCAAACGTGCAACCTAAACACAGTAGTGCGGGGCCATATCAAACACGTGAGGAATTAAATTCTGGCACTAATATTTACAACACAAATGAGCCAGAAAAAGGTTCGGTTTGCGACCGGTGAACAGTGGCCTACTGAACAGTAATCATGAAAAGTATTCCTCGCGTAGAAGTATTCATGTCAGTAGAGAAAAGTTGGTTAGCAAACGTAAAAATAGTCAAAACCTGCATACGTGAGATGCGCTAGTTTCTTCTTGCTGGCTATAAGCAGTGTTGTAGTTTTCTTTTGTGAGATTCAATCGATGTATTAATAATTATCGATAGAAGTACAAAGAATTTTAAAAATATAAATAAGTCATTCAATCACCTAGCAACGACTATAATTAAGCAATATTACATATGCTTTTTTTATACTCCCTCAAGCGCATAGTATATAGATTTATTCAAATTTTAACAAATCAAAATCAATTAATATGGATCAGAGGGAGTAGATGTTTTGCTTTTTGAACTTACAAAAGTTAATTTGACGGGTCCTCGTCTAGAATGCTGTTGCAGAAAATACCCTTTTAAAAAGAAATAACAAGCAAAGAACTTAGGGCATCTCCACCGGGCAGACCCATACGGTCGCTCCAACCGGTTCGTTTCTGTCCGTTTGAGTCGGGCCGTGGTTGATATGGGAAGGGGGTCCGGCTGTTCGGCCAACCGTGCCCAGTGGTGCGACTCATCTGTCCGCGCTTGGTCAGCGCCAACGCCGACGTATTTCCAGTGTCTTTCCGTCGCCACGCCATCTCCTGTCTCTCTTTTCCGCCGCTTCCTGCCAGTTCTAGGTGTTTCCCGCCGCGTCCAGTCATAGCCATAAAAAGGGAGGGTCGTCGAGATATCTTGGACCAGGCCGCACCACCCTACAGCACAAAAACCACCATGTCTGGCCGCCGTCGTCGTCCCGACGAGCTCCATGGAAACCAGAAGCGGTGCCCGACCGCTCGCTGCCCTCGTGGTGGCCGAACCCGCCGGTGGCACCAGACGTGGAGCCTCCTCCGATTCCCGGGCGCTCGCATATATTCCATATGCCACTGCAGTCGCGTCGCTCTCACTACGACTACAATAGGACCACCAGCGACCGTTTTTCGTTCGAGGTGATGAACCGCGTCTTTCTGCCAGAGCACCACCGGTGGCTAGCTCTTATGGAAGTGCGTGACAACATCCGCGAAGCATTGCGGGTCAATCCTGACGACACGTACCTGCGTGCCCGCCTCCCCCAAGCCGAAGAAGAGCTGTAGACGGAGGAAGCGATCTACTGCTCTCTCAGCATAGAATAGGGCCTTGTTGACCCGTAGGCGGCGCCTAGCTATAATGTCCAATGTCGGTCGACCCGTAGGCGACCCGTTGTACTCTTGTTTGTAATATATTTTCCGATCGAATAAAGATTTTCATTGCAAATGGACAATGCCTACATTGATACATCATACATGGCGCGCGCACATCCTAACCTACTCGTTGGAGTCAGAGGAGGAGTCGGAGTGGTAGCAGCGACGACACATGGTGTGGTCGAAGACGCTGATGCCGAACTTTCCTTCGCTGTCGTACTTGAAGATGAGGATGTTCCCCGTTTCGATCTGGTGCGAGCGGGCGAAGCACTCCTAGTCGTTGCCGATGTACATCTGACCGAGGTGGTCAAACTGCAGATCAACCTGGTACCTGCTGGTCCTAAATACGTTTGCCCGCAGCATGACAAGTGGGTACGGCGTGTCGCCAATTAGTGTCATGAACCCGCGGAGAAGGGGCAGCCTATCATGTGGCATGCCGAGGTGGATGGCCACGGCGAACTGGGTGCATGGGTCGAAATCTTCGGGCGACAACGACGTTGAGGGAGAACGTGGTGGCGCGGTGATTTGGCCGCGTCCTCCACGCCTCCCTCGACGTCCACGCCCGCCGCGCCCTCCCCTCGATCCAGCGCCGCTGGCCATGGCTAGCGACAGGTAATGGAGAACGAAAAGGAGGAGGAGAGAATGGTGTTCTGCGGGGGAGAAGATGGCCGCGGACGGCCAGTTAAAAAGGACCGGCATCAGGTGATGGTGCAGAGGTCTAAGAGACGGTATTAAAGTGTCCAGCCAGTCAGTGTGCCGTCTCATCGCCATTGATGGCACAGACTGCCGCCGGTCAGCCTTCCGAATCACCTCTGAATCGATGCCATGATTGTGTCTAAACCAGTGCCGCTGCGCACGTCTAAATCAACGCCGCGATGGCTGACGGGTGGGCCAGTGGTAGGCGCGGGCAGGACACCCACGTTGTCGGCGCGCGTCCGGGCCAACGCAATCGTTGCCCAGATTAGATGCGCGGATGGGTCGAGTCGGACACGTTTGTCCGGATGGGTCGGGTCACTGGGGCGTGGCGCACGTCCTGCGCGGACGAGTTTGGACACGCTCGGACATGATGGGTCGACCCGGTGAAAATGCCCTTATGTTAAATTAAAGTAGTACTGTTTTTAAAACAAATGTTATTTAGAAAGCTATAATTAGGAAAAACTCAACATGTTTGTTGCTACCCACCAATCTTGTTACATCAGAGATTTCACTTTCAAAACTAACTAATTTTGTGAAACCTGCACCGAAAGATCTCACTCTTGTAAGCAACCATTGTGGTGTTGTATGCCTGGACCTCTATAACTTGTATATACCGTCTAAATATGTACTACCTCTGATTTATAATAAGTGTTGTTGTTTTGAACTACGGAAGGAGTACCATTTTCTCAATCTTTTCATCATGCTAACGCGATTTTTTAGATCACTTGAAAAAAAAAAGACCCAGAGGTCGCCCCTGAATATGATCGTCAAGAAGCTCCACTTCAAACTCGAGCTATAACAACACCAGTGGATCTATCCGCTACCAATCCTTCTACGTCTTGATTATCTCCAAACTGTTCGGAAATGGCATCTGGTGTACTCTATCTTGCTACGCCTCCATCGAAGAGTAATCTTGATGTTTGAACGGATGCTCCGTCATAGCTAGTCAGATCCTCGAGCACTATAAGAACACATGGCTATACCCAACACTTTTTTTTGACGTTGCAAACAAAAATTGTCTATAAAAGTCTGGCGGATGGGCTTTCTCGGCGGCAATAAAGATGGCACCTATATTTTTTGTTACGATAGATCCCATATTGACAGGATGAATCGGTGCTTTATACGTCATTTCTTGCTTTTGATGTCATTCGACTCCTTTGTTGTTATCCGGCGACACCCTTCTCTTTTGACCATGCTTTATCATGGTTCCTTTTTTATCTTATTACTTGGAAAGCAGCCACGCGTTCTTCTTGACCCGGCCTTTCCTCGTGAAACCCGACTCATCGCTACCTGCAAGGTAAGTATCTTTGTCCTGTGCGGACCGACATACTTATTATGTCGGCCTTACACAGACTCTATATCCCAGCCGTTAAGACCCGACTGGTGTTCTCTTTGACTCGGCCTAAGCCTAGCTGGGCGATATTTTACCCCTTATGACCCTACCGGGGATTATTCCCCCGACATTAGTCCCCGAAGCTGGTAAGACCTAGCAGTTTTTGCTGTTAGGCGTCTCCGGGTTCCTTTAACGCGCTTGGAACTTCTATTTTTATTCTGTATTGCTCATGCAGGTTGGCCTAACCTCGACCTTTGCCGAGTCTATCTTGGTATTTCTGAGTCTCATCTTTGACTTATCAAGGTCTTTTTGACCTTCGCCGAGTCATTTCTGGCTTTGCCGAGTCACCTTGGGCTTTTTATATTAACCTTAGTCACTAACAGGTTGTAATCATGATGTTCTGCCCCAAATTTTGTCTCAAATCCTGACAGCACAGTGACAGCGACGCAGTTACTCCCGTCATTGTGGCAGTCTCATCGCTTAGCGCCTCGTATCTTGCGCAGCGTGACGTGGTGTGGCATGACTCGTGTATCACGCACACGTGGCACCCGCTGATGCGTTTACCCAGGCGCATACATGGCCACACCGTGGCCACATGGCACACGGGGATTCCATGCCTAGGGTTTTTACTCCCCTTAAGTAGGCGCATGGGGGAACTTAACCGCCCCTGCCGCTTCAGTTTCCCCCCCATACTTCTTCTTCCTCGCGCCACCCCAATCTGCAACTGCCCCTTAGCTATTCTTCTCATTCGCACCACTGGCCAAGCGATTCCCTCTGCCTTCCTTCGATTCCTTGACGAGTCCTTGGCAATCTAGGCCACTTCCGACGGAGGAAGGGCCCGAGCCGCTGGAGATCATGGATGCCCGTGACGGAGGCGAAGAGGTGGAGGAACACGAGACCGCCGGCAAGCGCGGCGCCTGGGAGGGTTCGGAGGTTAGTCTCCGGGAGATTGAGTGGTTGCGCGCTACCAGGCGCATCCCTCTTGACGTTGATTGCCGCCTACCTCTTGGTGAGATTTCTCCCAAGCCCGAGCCCGACGAACGGGTAGTCTTTCTATCCCATTTTGAGTGTGGCTTTGCTCTTCCTGTTAGCAATTTCTTTAATTCACTGTTGTCCAATTTTCACTTGCAAACTCATCATCTTCCCGCCAATGCCATTGGCTCCCTTTCTTGCTTTATCTCTGCCTGCAAGGGCTACCTTGGTCTCTGGCCCACTGTTCTTCTTTGGGCCAAGTACTTTAATTTTCGGATTTAGGTTGTTCCGGATCCTGGTGTTCCCTCCTCTAAGAAGAGGCCTACCCGGTATGGTGCTGTTAGCATCACGCCTAGGAGGGACTCCATTTTTCCTCGCGTCACTGGTCTTGATTCTTGCAAGAAGTGGCATAGAACTTTTTTCTATGTCAAGAACAGTGGGCAAAATGACTTCATCTGTCTTCCCCCCTTCAAAGATGAGGTTCCTAGTAAGGACCTCTGGAAGCTTGACCCGTGGGATAAGAACCCGGCGGTGAACGAGGTCCACGGCGTCATCGAGAGGTTGCTCGACCCAAAGGAAGAGTTCCACTTGACTGAGGAGGATCTCATGTGCACTTTCGTCCCCTGCCGAGTTAGCCCCATCTAGGCCAGGTGTCATAAGATCTGCTTCATGAGCGGTTCTCATGACCCCACTCGCCACTCTACTCTTGAGCTAGCCAATGACTCCGTCTCTCACCGGGTCAGCTCCATCTTCAAGCTGAACTTGGCGGAAGATTGGACTTGGAGTTATCCACCTTTTAGCCAGGATAAACTCATTCCTTGGGTAAGTTTCCGAGTAATTGAATGCTGCCGACATACTTTACTCGGCATTTACTTGTCACCCGTTTCTTGTATTGATTCTATTCTTTTTGCGTTTTGCAGAATTTTGTGCATCAGGTTAACGATAGCGTCGTTCCTCCTAGCGGCTATTTTAGCGATTGATCCGACGATGACGAGGATGAGTTTTACTTGGAATTCTTCATTCCCATCCCCCACGTTGTTGCTTCTCCAACTCCGGGTAAGAATTTCACCCGAAATCCTTTGTGGGATTGGTCAGATGATGACGACGATGATTGTGAGTCTTGCATTTACTAATGCAGCTGGTCAGGTACATGAGGATCCTCCCCTCGCTGTTGGAGGTCGCGGCAAAATCCCTGTCGCCAAATCGGGTAAGCGGCGTGGGGCCTCCTCCAGTACTCAGCCCTCCAAGAAACATCGGGTGAAGCCGTCGCGGCCCCCGAAGCTACGACTTCACAGCCCCGCAAGGCTCCACGCCGGGCTGCCCGTTGCGTGTCGCGCGATCCCACTGTATCCGGGTAACTTTCGCTGTCTGTTACCTTATATTTTTACTTTCTATGGTTCTTTCCTTATTGGTTTATGCTTTTGTTTTCAGTGCTGCCCTATACGCGAATCAGTCCACCACTTGCATGGCCTCCTCCATCTCCAAGCCAATCTCCCCTGCCCGTGCTACTCCAGACTCACAGAGCCCTGTTCGGGTCTCTCCTCCCACGATTGAGGCTTCCGAGCCTCAGCCTGAAGACGACCCAGCAGCGCGTTCTGCGGTGGAGACTCGGCCTGTTTCTCCAGTTATTTCTAAGAATGTGGATTTGGGACCCGGCGCCAGCAAAATCGGCGTCGAGTCCGCCTAGAACGTGTCTACCGCACCTCCCCCAGTAAAGGAAACATATGTCTCTGCTTCCCATCCAGTCATTGAGCCTGCTCATTCGGCTCTTTCGTCTCAACAAATAAGTACAAAGCCCCCTCCTTTAGCTCCAGCTGCCAAGACCTAGACCCGACCTGCTTTGTCTGGCCTGACCCGGACTGCGCCTGCCAAGACGATGGGTCCTAGGCAGCAGACTTTGGTCTTTGCTCCTGGCTCGGCTCCGCATATTAAGTCAACCCCATCATCAAAGACACCCGCTTTGGCAGGTCAGTTGGGCAAATCTGCGGTCGTTCCTAGATCCGGCGGCACTCCTGTAGCCAGTGCCTTACATGCCAGCCCCGCTGCCACGCGTGTCGTTGTAGGAGCTGCCTCGAAGAAAGGCCAAGTTCTTACCCGGGGAATCAGCGGGCACAGCCTTGGCTCCGCCGAGCGATTCGCTTTAGAGTGGAATGCTACAGGCAACCAAGAGGTTAACTCAGGTGCTCCTTCGGGTTCATGTCTGGGCCCCAAGACAGTGTATGAGATGACCCACCAGGCCATCGCACTTATGACACACGTCGATCGGGTGAACGAGCAAAGCCCCTGTTTTACTCTTTCATGTTCCGAGTATTTTTATACTCACATATTCCCTAGTCCCCGAGGTTACTCCCGAGTAAGAAACTTACTCGGCTGTAAGCTCCTAGTTAGGGTATTTCTTTTTTCTTTTTCTTGTTAAAAATGTCAGAAATCTGCTCCCTAGCCCCCAAGGTTACTGGCGAGTAAAGTAGTTACTCGGCTGTAAGCTTAGAATGAAGGTATTATGTAGAACTAGAGTTGTTAAGATCTTATGTAAAAAATCTGATCCCTAGCCCCCGAGGTTACTGCTGAGTAATGCAGTTACTCGGCTGTAAGCTCATAGCCAAAGTATACCTCCTTTTATTTTATATCGGGATTGAATTTTTTGATCCACTGATCTTTTTCTGTTTATTCCTTCTTTTGCAGCTTACGCATAATGAGCGCACCAAGATTCATCAGACCTTGATATTGAAATATCAAAAACTTGTTGCAACTCATCGTGACCTAAAGGACGAAAACCAAGGTCGAGGTATATCCTTACTCGGCCTCTCTCCTACCAGTAATTTTTGTCTTTTTATCTTGATTCCCTCTTGTTACTCTTTTCCGCAGCTACTTCACAATCCACCATCGATGCGCTACACAAGAAAATCATAGACGCTGAAGGTAGTGCTCTTTTCCTTAGAAATTTTGCAGCTGACTAGCTTTAGTGTTCTCTTGTTCATCCCTTTTTATCTCGGAGCAGCCGAGGAACTCTTGCTCATGGCACAATTCCAAGATATTGTTTCTATGCCGGTACTGATGAAGCATTCTTTCGAATAAGCAGGTTAGCACCAGATTGAGCTCTAGAAGGAGCGAGACGAGGTGACTCGGCCCAAGCAGCAGATGACGGATATGGAGTAGAAGCATAAGTTCGATGTGGAGGGTCTGCGCCAGGAGCTCGTCGAGAAAGAGGGGCAGTTTTCTGGGAAAACTGAGAAAATGAATGAGCTGCTTAAGGAGGGCGAGTCAGCTCTATACATGGCGCACCAAGACTTGGATGCCCTTCAAGCAAAAGCAAAGATCTGGCAGACCAAACTCGGCTGCATCAACTCTTTCATAGGTAGTGAGTTCTTTCACTTTTTCGTAGCGCTCTTGTTCTTACTTCTATATTTTTCGTGTCCTTTGATGATTCCTTCTTTCCTTTGCAGAAAACTTCCCCGAGGCCAACATGTTAACCCTGAGAGCCATGAAGAAGGTGCTGTCCGAGTCTGGTGATTCGGCAGACGGCGAGGTTACCACTGATGAGCATCTGGCTGCCCTTTCAGAGCGCGTAACCACTGTGAAGTCATGTGGTGTCAACTTACTTAAGTCGGGAATCCATGTATTTAGGATGATCTGGCCAGATGAAGACCTGCCTGAACTCATCGAGCCTCTCACAGCCAGACTGCTTCTCTCCAAGGAAAGGCTGGATGAGTGGCGTGAGTCAGTTGGCCACGCTGCTGCAGACAAGGCCTTGTCCTTTGTGCTCTCCTGGTATAAAGACATCAATCTTGATGTTCTTCAGACATGAGGGCCGAATGCAAGTGGACTCATGACCCAGAGCTCATCAAAAGGCACCAGGAGCGAGCCCATGCCATGGTCGAGTACGTCTTGGTCCATTCTTGGTGTGACGGGCCAAGTTTCCTGGATGCTGCTGAACCCGCTGCCGAGACTGCTGAAGAAGGTGTCGCCGACAGTGAAGCGACCGAATTAGATGTGGCTGCCGCCACTGGTGACTTGGTCGAACCTGACGACGCACCAAGATCCAAGCCTGCGGATGAAACCCCTCCGAGTCCAGCTGCCTCTTAAGCTGGATTAAAAACACTTAAATTTCATGAGATCCCCGGTATGCCGGGTGCAGATGTAACAAATACCGCAGTTCTTTTGGGTGTGTGCCTTTGTGAATGCTAAAACTTTTATTCTGGCTTAAATGTGAATCACTCAGGGGCAAGTCCTCGAGTTTCATTTGCCGTTTTCCCTATCCTTGAATTTGGCTCTTGTCTACCTTTTTTGGCGTTAGACATTAGAGTCTCAAAATCATAAAGATTAAGTTAGCGGGTATGAAGGTAACTTGACCTAGAGTCATTCGACATATAGGCCGACATATCTTGCAATGAGTTAGTTATAATTACACATAGGGTTGACTCGCGTTTTTTCTTTACTTATCTGATGTTCATGTTTACCCGTCCTTGGCATTTTTCTCTTGCTTGCCATGAAGTCGTGTTTTCAGACAACAACATAGTCAAAGAGTTAACCTTATATGTGTATACATCACTATTCCGAGATAAGTTTAGGCGACAGTGCCAGCCGACATAAGATAGGTAAGAATAAACATGAGGGGGAGTCCCCGAGTCAATTTTTCGAGTCATACCATTTTTATTATTAGCACATAGCCGGCATAAGTGTCCGACATATGAGAGTTTGAGAAATACATACATTGTTTTCCTTAGGTATAGAAAGGAAGAAGCAATGCCACATTCCATGGCCTTTTGGTTTCATCACCTGACATGTCCGCCTTGTTCTTTTGTGCCTCACGGGCATCTATTAGATAGTATGAATCATTGTTCAATGCTTTGCTTACAATGAACGGACCTTCCCATGGGGGTGATAACTTGTGCATCCTAGTTGTGCGTTGCACTAGTTTGAGCACCAAATCCCCTTACCGGAAAAACGAGGTTGGACTTTCCGGCTGTGATAGCATTAGAGATTTTGTTGGTATATGGCGGATCCGGACAATGTCAGTTCTCGAGCTTCTTCGAGTAAGTCCACTTCATCTTCTCGAGCTTCTTTCACCTCGGCTTCCGAGTATTGCCTTATTCTTGGCGAGTCATGTTCTATGTCGGCAGGCAAAACTGCTTCTGCCCCATAGACAAGGAAAACGGCGTATAGCCAGTTGATCGATTCGAAGTTGTTCTTAAGCTCCATAATACTGAGGGTAATTCCTCTATCTAGTAGCCTGGTGATCTCTGGAGTGGTTCCATTAACCGATGTTTTATCCCGGATAGAACTAGCCCATTAGCTTGTTCAACTTGCCCATTTGATTCTGGGTGAGCGACCGATGCTATGTCGAGTCTTATTCAGTTATCCCGTCAAAATCGAGCAAAGGCTCCTTCGGCGAAGTTCGTACCATTATTTGTAATTATGCTATGCGGGTAGCCATATCTTAGGATTATATCCCTCAGGAATGTGATAGTTGTTTTTCCATCAATCTTTTTGATGGGCTTCACTTCTATCCATTTTGTGAACTTGTCAATCATCACTAGGATGTGATTCATGCCGCCACGTGCGGGTTTGAATGGTCCTACCATGTCCAGGCACCATACCGCAAATGGACAAGTGATGGGTATAGTTTTCATCTCTAATGCTGGCAGATGTGTTTTTGCTGCGTATCATTGACACCCATTGAATTTTCTTACTAATTCCTGCGCCTCCGCAAGTGCGCCTGGACAATAGAATCCATGTCGGAATGCCTTGGCTACCAATGCTCTTGATGAGGCATGATGCCCACATTCTCCTTGGTGAATATCCAACAGTATCTCTTGGCCTTGCTATGAGATAACGCAATGTTGTAGCACACTTGTCACACTCCTCTTGTACAACTCCTGGTTAATTATGGTGTATGCTTTTTCCCTTGTTTCTATTTGTGTTGCTAATATCTCATCATCAGGCAAAGTTCCATCCTTTAAGTAGTTGAATATTGGTTATGCCCAAATTGGTATCACTAGTGCTGGATCTGTTTCTCCATCAATTTGCATGGGCTCAGTCGACATAGTTTCTGCCGACATGACCTGAGGAGTCCCCGGGTTACTCAAACCTATCCCTGTGTCGATGTCCATTGGCACAGCCTCCGATTCCTGGCTTGCCAGGAAGAATATTGACTCGGATTCGAGTAACGGTTTGATCTACGGCTTTTTGAGATGTTCCAGTGCTAATCCTGGCGGGATTGCTTGCCGAGATGACCCTAGCTTTGATAACACATCAGCTGCCTCATTTTCTGCTCTGGGTATGTGATGAAACTCACACCCGTCAAAGTATCCCGAAATTTGCTGCACATGGAAACGGTACAGTGCCATATTCGCGTCTAGCGCGTCCCAGTGCCCAGATACTTGCTGAATAACAAGATCCGAATCGCCAAAGCACGTGATCCTTTTAATGCCAATCTCCTTAGCCACTTTGATCCCATGAACAATTGCTTCATACTCGGCAACATTGTTGGATGCAGCGAAGTGGATCTGCAACACATACTTGAGCTGATCCTTCTTTGGTGAAGTAAGAACTATCCCGGCACCCAGACCCATTTTTGTCTTGGACCCGTCGAAATGCATTTTTCAATAATTCGGGTCTGGCAATGGCGGCTCATACTGCATCTCCATCTAGTCCACACAAAAATCTGCCACAACTTGAGATTTAATTGCATCTCGCCTATCGTATTGTGAAGTACATGGTGCTAGCTCTATGGCCCATTTTTCCACTCGAACGCTGGCACCTTTACTGCCCAATATGTCTGAGATAGGTGCCTCACATATTACCCTGATTGGGTGTTCCTAAAAATAATGCGTAAGCTTCTTTGGTGCCATATACACCCCATATGTCATTTTCTGATAGTGGGGGTAATTTTGTTTTGATGTAGAGAGCACTTCGCTCAAGTAATAAGTTGGTATCTAGACTGATTTGCCCTCTTCTTCGCAGTCTACCACTATTACCGCACTAACAACTCGATTGGTTGCTGCGACATAGAGCAACATTGCCTCTTTGGAGAGTGGTGAGGCTAGTATTGGTGTTGTTGCCAACATATTTTTGAGTTCATGGAAAGCGCTATCAGCTTGCTGTGTCCATGTGAATTTGTCTGATTTTTTCATCAGTTGATATAATGGTAAGGCTTTTTCGCCTAGCCGACTCACAAACCTACTCAATCAGGCCATGCATCCTGTGAACTTCTGGACATCATGAGGGTTTTCGGCAATTCCATTCTTTCGATGGCCCTGATCTTTGTCGGGTTAGCCTATATTCCTCGACTGGATACAAGGAATCCGAGTAATTTTCCAGCCGGGACACCAAAGGTGAATTTTCTGGGTTAAGTTTCATCCAGAATCTTCTTAAGTTTGTGAATGTTTGACGCAAGTCTTCGATTAGAGTATGAATTTGTTTGGTTTCTATTACCACGTCATCGACGTATACTTGAACTTTTTGTCAAGCTGATCTTGTAAGCATTTTTGCATGCATCTTTGATATGTTGCACCTGCGTTTCTTAATCCAAATGGCATAGTACAATAGCAATAAGCCCCATACGGGTGATAAAAGCTGTCTTTATTTGATCACTCGGATTCAGTGGTATCTGATGGAAACAAGAATACGCATCTACTGAAGGGTTTCGTAGCATGGAAAACAAAAAATTTCTATCGCATACAAACAAACAAGCCAAGATCTATCTACTAGATTGTAGCAACGATTCGATGGAATAACTTACCCTCGAAGATTCCAAAGCGTTTAACGAGAGCGGATTCTCGTGGGTGATGTAGTCATACTCTTCCCGATCTCAAGATCGCGTAGACGATCCTTCCGGCGCTGCGTTCTGGCAGCGCTCCCGCAGTCGGTCACACGTTCGGTACTCGACGAAGACCTTCCTCTCCCTTGTTCCAAAGAAAATGGAGGTTATAGCACTCTCTCGTGATTCCGAAGACAACGGCGTGGTACCGAAGTAGAGGGATATCTCGAGGCTTCGCCTTAAGCGGAGCGAGTATGGTGGAGTATGAGAGAGCTCTCGGGTCTAGGGTTTAGACACACCAAGGAGGGTATGCTAGAGCCGCGGCTAGGGGTTCCGGGGACCCCAAGTCGTGGCTAGGGCAAAACCCTAAGTGGGCGGCGGCTATGGTCAGCTGACTTCTAGGGTTTGAGGTGAGGGACTTGTGTGCTCTAGGAGGGTCCCCGCCTCCTTATATAGGTGGAGGGGCCGGCCAAGGGTAGGGAGAGGAGTCCTCCCAACTCGGCTTGGAGGGTTGCCGCTTGGAGGAGGAACTCCTCCCAACTCGGATTCCCCCTCCTCCTCTTTTCCACTTTCCAATTTTAGCTATTTGACTTTTCAATTTAGCTATTTGACTTTTCAAACTAGGATTCAATTTAATCCTTTATTTGGAACAGCGAGGACACTTAGTACATGATGCAATCATACCAACTTGATACAACACATTCATGTACCCTTCCCCTCCGGAGTGCCGGACATTCCGGAACATTCTAGAACATTCCCGATGAAAACACCGGAATCATTCCCCAACTCCGAAACGGGACTTTCCTTATATGAATCTTATTCTCCGGACCATTTCGGATCACCTCGTGATATCCCGGATCCCATCCGAGACTCCAAACAACATTCGGTCTCTTTCTCATCATACCATAACTACTCAAACAACGTCGAATCCTTAAGTGTGTCTCCCTACGGTTCGTGAATTATGCGGACATGATCGAGACACTTCTCCGAACAATAACCAATAGAGGAATCTGGAAATTCATATGGTTCCCACATATTTCTACGATTACTTTACGATCGAATGAACCATTTACATACGATACCAATTTCCCTTTGTCTCACGATAGTTTACTTATCCGAGGTTATGATCGTCGGTATCTCTGCATACCTAGTTCAACCTCGTTACCGATAAGTACTCTTTTCTCGTTCCCGTGATATGTGATCCCTTGTGAGACAGTCACATGCTTGCAAGCTAATTGGATGACATTCCACCGAGAGGGCCCAGAGTATATCTATCCGTCATATGGATGGACAAATCCCACTCTTGATCCATGTGTTTCAACCAATACTTTCCGAACACTCAATGCCACCTTTATAGCCACCCAGTTACGGTGTGGTGTTTGATGTCATCAAAGCATCCATCCGGCAAAGTTGATATGCATGATCTCATGGTCGAAGGAATTAGGTTACTATGTATCAGAAAGCATATAGCAATTGAACTATTGAAATTACTTGATCTTTATGCTACGCTTATCTATAGGAGTATGTCCATCATATCATTCTCCTAACGATATGATCTTGTTTGTTGATAACATCTCAATGTTCATGATAGGGAAACCACAATCATTTATCAACCAACAAGCTAGTGATGTATATAGGCTATACTAGGGACTTCAAATTAAGTTTACAAATCACACAAGTATCAATGTTTCCTTGTTAATACTATTATAGCATGAATGTAAACATTTATCATAAACACAAATATATAATAATAACTACATTTATTATTGCCTCTAGGGCATATCTCCAACATCTACGAATGATAACAACTCACACCCAGCAGTATAATCAATGACTTGATTGATCCGTGGCAATGGAAATAGATCTTTTGGACACGCCTTATTGAGGTTCGTGTAGTCAATACACATGCGCCATACCACTGCCACGTTCGGGTCATCCTTCTTTTTCTCGACCAAGACTGGATTTGACAACCAATCTGGATGCAGTACTTCCATCATAAACCCAACAGCTAAGAGCCTGGTTATCTCGGCAGCTATTACTTTCCTCCTATCTTCGGCGAAGTGGCGGAGGGGTTGCTTCACTAGCTTGGCATCTGGCCTTACGTGCAGAGAGTGCTCATCCAACTCCCTCGGAACCCCTTGCAAATCCTGTGTGGACCATGCAAAGATATCCCGATTCTCACGGAGGAAGTTGGTGAGCTCGCTTTCCTATTTGTCAGTTAACCCGGCGCCAATAGTCACTGTGCGCTTCGGGAAAGCCTCATCAATCTGTATCTTTTTTGTCTCCTTGGTAGCTTGGAAGGACACGCTACCATGAGGGTTGGTGAGTATCGGCATAGACATCTGTGATGCTTTAGCCAATGCTGCAACCTCCATCATTTGATGTTTTTCATGTGCTATTACCAGTGACTCAGCCAGCGAAGAGTCGGCAGAGGCGCATGCAATAGATCGCTTATAGTCACCTTCAACTGTAATAACTCCACATGGACCTGGAAACTTCATATTTAGATAGGCAATGCGAGGGGTGGCCATAAACTTTGCCATAGCTGGTCTGCCAAGTAACTCATGGTATGAGATGACATGGTCTACCACCTCGAATTCTATGGCCTCAGTGCGACAATTCTCTCTATTGCCGAATAACACGTCAACCCAAATCTTTCCATTTGGATCACATGACAATCCCAGCACAATGCCATGGAATGTTGTCTTAGTCGGCTCCAGCATGTTCATTGTGATACCTAGCTTGAGAATCATGTCCTTGTACATGATATTAATGCTACTGCCATCATCTATTAGTACCTTGGAGAATTTCAAATTGATGTCTGGGCCCATGAAAGTTGGATCCAGCACTAGAGGGTACCCTCCTGGAGTCGGCATGATCTTGGGGTGATCCTTTATACTCCATGTTATTTCCTGCTTAGACGAATGCATGTACTTTGGTATCGCTGGCATTGTAGCCTTCACTTCCATCATCCGTCTCTACTGAATTTTCTTGTCAGTTGGCTCTATGACAAACACAATGATGACCCACAAGTATAGGGGATCGCAACAGTCTTCGAGGGTAGTAAAGCCCAGTTTATTGATTTGACACGAGGGAAGTCAAAGAATATTTATAAGCCTTAACAACTGAGTTGTCAATTCAGCTGCACCTGGAAATAGTCTTGCTCACAGCAGTTTATCAGTAGCAACAGTTTTGTAGTAGCAATAGCAAAGTAACAGCAGCGGTAAAGTAAAGGCAGTAGTAACAATAGTAGCAAACAATAGGATTTGAGTGATGTAGACATAGGGATGGATGGACGGGTGTTGCATGGACAAGACTATTCATGTAATATCAAGATCTAGGGCATTTGCAGATAAATAAGATAAAGTATCCAAGTACTAAATAATCATAGGCATGTGTTCCATATATAGTCATATGTGCTCGCAATGAGAACGTGTACAACATCTTTTGTCCTGCCAGCCCGTTGCAGCGGGGCCTCAAGGGAATCTACTGGCAATTAAGGTACTCCTTTTAATAGAGTACCGGAGCAAAGGGTTAACACTCCGTGAACACACGTGATCCTCATATCACAACCATCCCCTCTGGTTATCCCGACTTCTATCACTTCGGGGTCTTTGGTTCTGGACAATAATATGTGTAAACAACTTGCAGATAAGATCACAAACAATACTATCATCATGAATCAATAACATGTTCAGATCTGAGATCATGGCACTCGGGCCCTAGTGACAAGCATTAAGCATAACAAGTTTCAACAATGTCAAAAAGAACTAACAATAGATACTAGGCACCATGCCCTAATAATCTTATTCGATTACATGATAGATCTCATCCAATCCCTACCATCCCCATATCCTACAGCGGGGGATTACTCACTCATGGATGGGGGAAACTTGTATGGTTGATGGAGAGGCGTAGGTGATGATGATGGCGATGATCTCCTCTAGTTCTCCGTCCCGGCAGGGTGCTAGAACGGAGTTTCTGGTTCTGAATCGCGGTTTCTGGTGGTGGTGGCGCAGCAGAACTCTATCTGGAAAAACGTCAAACCCCCTCTTTTTTTAGGTCAGGGGGCTTATGTAGGCGAAGGGAGAGTTCGAGGGGGTGCCCGAGGTGGCCTCACCACCCCCAGGCGCGGTCTGGCCTGGCCCATGCCACCAGGGGGTGTGGGCCCCTCGTGGCCCTTCTCCGTCTCGTCTTCTGGCTCCGTGAGTCTTCTGGTAAAATAAGAGTTTTGAGATATTTTCCGGGATTTTTCCTGAAAGTTGATTTTCTGCATAAAAATGAGACACCAAAGCAATTCTGCTAAAAACAGCGTCAGTCCGTGTTAGTCGTATCCAAATCACACAAATTAGAGGAGAAACAATAGCAATAGTGTTCGGGAAAGTAGATACGTTTTGGACGTATCACACAACATAACTTTGTTGGTGCTCTCTGTATTCATTTCTGGTTCCATGGCCGACATGAGCGCCATCGTTCCTTGGATCATGCACTTGATGCACTGCTTCTCTCCTTATTTGATTACGGTACCTTGGCTGTTGGTTCTCATATCTATGCTCAGTTCCAACAATTTGAGCATTTCCTCCTGTAAGTGGTGGTGGGGGAGGTGGTGGTAGCTACTGAATTGGCGAATCCACTCTGTCACCCCTCTGGAACCAAGTACATTGTCGATTTGTGTGGTTTGTCGGCTTACTTGGACTTGGCGTATGAAACTTGCAAGATCCGACATCATATCGTAAGTGTACTTTTGCCTTTCTTGATATGGATTTCTCTGTTCATATGGTTTTTTGCCATAATTCTTTGGTACCCATTGCTGTTGCCCACTTGTCCTTTGACGATGGCTGCCCAAAGATCAAGATGATCTTGACTTATCACTGCAACTTGAGTCGAACTGCACTGTAATCCAGCCTCTCATCCCGTCTTTTGCTTCAGACTCACTTCTCTCTTGGTGTCTTTGTGACCGGTTGCCGTAGATCTAAGTCTCAGTGATCCCGTTTGCCGACATGAGCAAAGGCTGAGTCAGATCTCCTAACACATACGAGTCGGTAATTCTTATCGTTTCGGCTAAGCTTGCCGACATATCTCTCTGTAACCTTTGCCATAGCACACTTTCGTGTCAGCATCCTTGTGCAAACCACGCAATGGCCTGAGATTCAATTACTCCTTCGCAAGAATTGCATATAGTGCACCATCTAGTGATAAATTCTCTGTATGTTTCATTTGGCATCTGTTTGCACATAGCCAGTTGTTGTGGGTGATTCGGACTCTTGTAGGTGCTTGTGAAATTACTCACAAAAGCCTCTTGGAAATCAATCCAGCTGTTGATACTTCCAGGTGGCAAGTTATTCAGCCACACCTTCGCTGGTCTCTCTAGCATATGTGGCACGTACCACACAACCCATCTCAGATTACCCTACGTGATTTTCACCATATTTCTATCGATAAGCCAATCCTCTGGTTTTGTGCTTCCATCATACGTCTTTGTTCCTCTTGCCAATTGGAAGTTTGGCACCGGTGGCTCCCTCATGATCCTTGGGCCAAAACATGGTGGACCCTACAGACCTTGTGATTCGACAAGCTACGCCATTTTTATTCGGTCAAGCTTTATCCTTGCATCATCTGGTTGGAGGTTTCTGCCTCCTAGTCTTGATCCCATCGCTTGGTACACGTGATCCGGCATTTCATACCCATCATGTACCATTATCGAGTAACCATCATTATACATGTTTGCATTTGGATCTGCAGGTTGTTGCACTGCATGTCCTGCACTTTGCTTCCTCCTTTCGGGTTGGGTTGGAAGTGGATTCAGAGGCGGGTTTCCTCCTCCTGCCGAGTGAGTCCCACGCCTAGGCTGAGGCGCGATGTTCTGGCCTCCATTATCATTTCTTTGTCCACCTTGCCTTTCTCGGCCAGTGTTTCTTGGTTATCGTTTCCTCGACCGAGATTTCTCCTCGCGCCTTCGGCACGAGCCGGGTTTCCTTGAGCTACCGTCGGATCATAAGACACCATTTGTTTTTTTTTTCTGAGTCCACACTTTTCTCTTTTCTATGTCTCGGTGCATCCCCTGGCGAGGAGGGTGTATGTCCAGCGGACCTGGCCAGGATTGGGGTTGCCGAGTGAACGAGCTGTGACCTTCCAGCTATACCCGAATTTGCCCTGTAGTACGCCTCATTCAGCTCTCGTGCTGCTCTCAGTTCCTGCTGCTTTCCCATTGCCTCACTCGTTAAGTGGGGTAATTCCGCCATTGCTGCCTCTACAGCTCTCAGGTTCACCACTGTCGTATTGTATGTCGACCATATGTATGTTTCATTGCTGCACTCTGGGGTTACCTTGGACGTAGCATCCACCAGTTCCTCATTGAGGTTCCTTCCTCTTATCCTCGTTGCCTCAAGCCGGGTCTTTGCGCCCTTGACTCGGTGCACCGAATTATATTCTCTGATCGTTATATCCATATCCTGTTGTAGCTTGGCTAGCTCTTTTGCTTTTTCCAACATGTTTTCTTGGTATCCTCTAACTCGGCATGCGTACGCGCCGGGTTGGCTGTCTGTGCCACTGGATCTGCTAGTTTTTTTATTGCTTCCTGCAACTCTTTGGCTCTTTTACTCTTTGCTATGTTCTCTGGCTTCTCCAGTGGTACCTTCGCAGTTCTTGCTGCCCTTGGTGTAGCATTTGGGTCCTCTTCCTCTGCATTCTCATTCACTACAGGAGCTACTGGAGGTGCTGGGGGACGCGATGGATCATGAGCAGTCATCATTACCTCGATAGAAGCGAGCTGGTGAAGCCTTCACCGTGGGTGGATCCGGCGCCAAGATGATGTGCTCGGGGTATGCACGCTCCACGCGCACTGCGATGTAGACTTGGTTCTCACCGAACTTGATGAAGCGGCCACCCCTAGGGAACGACTTGGTCCCGAAGCAGCCCGCGTTGCCGCTGACGAAGTTGAGCGCTCCAAACCTCTGGATGAGGCTGGAGTAGACGCGCTCACCCGTTGTGGCGATGATGTTGCCCGTCCGGATGAAAAATCTAGCAAGTGACGCTGATTTCCCCATGGTAGGCGCCAACTATCGTGGTGGTGTCACGGAAGATGCCATGGGTAGGCTTAAGTTGGGGGCCGAATGGACGCTTGAGGTAACCGGGGCGGGAGTGCACGATTTGGCCACGCACAATGAACATGATGAACTCTCCAAACATGATTTGTATTCCTCCTTGATGTTTACAAGTTTTCCTAGAGATGTTCAAGCATAGCCTCATGGCACTAGTTTACTACTTGGTCGATCTCTCTAAACCCTAGTTATGCCCCTCCTTATAAAGGAGATGGGTATCTAGGTTATACTTTGGGCCTTAGGGTTTACTATTTGGATCTTTGTCCTTACTATGTGGGCCGGGTCATGAGCCATCCCTAGGCCCCTGACCCAGTCAATAAAGCTATACAGCCAACGGTCCTTCTGTACATATACGCCAGCTCTAGAGGGTCCTACGGTGCTTTATACGTCACTCCTTGCAACGGTGCTAACTAAGGGTGAACACTTTATGACTTGAAATTCATGTGCATGAGGGATCATCTTATAATGCTACCGTCGTGTACTAAGCAATACAAGATGCATAAAGGATTAACATCACATGCAATTCATAATATGTGATATGATATGGACTTTCTTCTTTGTGCTTCCGATCTCCATCTTTAAGCACGAACATGATCTCCATCATCACCGGCATTGCATCAAGGTCAATGACGCTTCTCCATGGTTGTCGTCCACCGGCTTCAACTATTACAACTACTTTGAATAGACACGCGGGTCTTAACATAAATTAAAGACAACCATATGGCTCGCCGTTGCCAACTTACAATAAGGAACATTGCATACATCAAATATAATCACAATCATGGCCATATCACATCATCGCACACCTCAAAAACAAAGTTAGACGCCTCTACTTTCTTTGCATGTTTTACGTGGCTTAGGGCTTTCAATAAGTGTCGTTCTAACTTACGAACATGAACCACAACATTGATACTAGTATTGTTAATCACCCGTTGTAAATTGGATCTTAACTATGCTAGGAGAAACAGGCACCCGCAAAGCCACTTATGCAATACAAGTTGCATGTCAAGCGTGGAGCAAGTCTCATGAACGATGTCATGTAAGGTTAGCCCGGGCCGCTTCATCCCAACATACCGCAAGATGCAAAGTACACAAGAAGCAATCGATAATAAAAGCATCAACGCCCACAATGACCATTGTGTTCTACTCGTGCAACAGATATACATATAGACACGGCTCTGATACCACTGAAGGGTTTCGTAGCATGGAAAACAAAAAATTTCTATCGCATACAAACAAACAAGCCAAGATCTATCTACTAGATTGTAGCAACGAGACGATGGAATAACTTACCCTTGAAGATTCCAAAGCGTTTAACGAGAGCGGATTCTCGTGGGTGATGTAGTCGTACTCTTCCCGATCTCAAGATCGCGTAGACGATCCTTCCGGCGCTGCGTTCCGGCAGCGCTCCCGCAGTCGGTCACACGTTCGGTACTCGAAGAAGACCTTCCTCTCCCTTGTTCCAGCAGGCAGCGGAGGTTGTAGCACTCTCCTCGCGATTCCGGCAGCACAACGACGTGGTACCGGAAGTAGAGGGGAGATCTCGCAGGGCTTCGCCTTAAGCCGGAGCGAGTATGGTGGAGTATGAGAGAGCTCCTCGGCGATCTAGGGTTTAGACACACCAAGGAGCGGATTCTAGAGCCGGCGGCTAGGGTTCCGGGGACCCCCAAGTCGGCGGCTAGGGCAAAACCCTAAGGGGGCGGCGGCGGCTATGGTGGGCTGCAGCTTCTAGGGTTTGAGGTGAGGGACTTGTGTGCTCTAGGAGGGGTCCCTGCCCCTCCTTATATAGGTGGAGGGGGCCGGCAGCCAAGGGGAGGGAGAGGAGTCCCTCCCCAACTCTGCTTGGAGGGTTGGCGGTTGGAGGAGGAACTCCTCCCAACCTGATTCCCCTCCTCCTCTTTCCACTTTCCAATTTTAGCTATTTGACTTTTCAATTTAGCTATTTGACTTTTCAAACTAGGATTCAATTTAATCCTTTATTTGGAACAGCGAGGACACTTAGTACATGATGCAATCATACCAACTTGATACAACACATTCATGTACCCTTCCCCTCCGAAGTGCCGGACATTCCGAACATTCTAGAACATTCCGATGAAAACACCTAATCATTCCCCAACTCAAACGGGACTTTCCTTATATGAATCTTATTCTCGGACCATTCCGGATCACCTCGTGATATCCGGATCCCATCCGAGACTCGAACAACATTCGGTCTCTTTCTCATCATACCATAACTACTCAAACAACGTCGAATCCTTAAGTGTGTCTCCCTACGGTTCGTGAATTATGCGGACATGATCGAGACACTTCTCCGAACAATAACCAATAGAGGAATCTGGAAATTCATATGGTTCCCACATATTTCTACGATTACTTTACGATCGAATGAACCACTTACATACGATACCAATTTCCCTTTGTCTCACGATAGTTTACTTATCCGAGGTTATGATCGTCGGTATCTCTGCATACCTAGTTCAACCTCGTTACCGATAAGTACTCTTTTCTCGTTCCCGTGATATGTGATCCCTTGTGAGACAGTCACATGCTTGCAAGCTAATTGGATGACATTCCACCGAGAGGGCCCAGAGTATATCTATCCGGCATATGGATGGACAAATCCCACTCTTGATCCATGTGTTTCAACCAATACTTTCCGAACACTCAATGCCACCTTTATAGCCACCCAGTTACGGTGTGGTGTTTGATGTCATCAAAGCATCCATCCGACAAAGTTGATATGCATGATCTCATGGTCGAAGGAATTAGGTTACTATGTATCAGAAATCATATAGCAATTGAACTATTGAAATGACTTGATCTTTATGCTACGCTTATCTATAGGAGTATGTCCATCATATCATTGTCCTAATGATATGATCTTGTTTGTTGATAACATCTCAATGTTCATGATAGGGAAACCACAATCATTTATCAACCAACAAGCTAGTGATGTATAGAGGCTATACTAGGGACTTCAAATTAAGTTTACAAATCACACAAGTATCAATGTTTCCTTGTTAATACTATTATAGCATGAATGTAAACATTTATCATAAACACAAAGATATAATAATAACTACATTTATTATTGCCTCTAGGGCATATCTCCAACAGTCTCCCACTTGCACTAGAGTCATCTAATCTAGATTACATGGTAATATACCGAACACCCATGGCAGTTTGGTGCTGGTCATGTTTTGCCCTCGGAGAGGTTTAGTCAACGGATCCGCCACATTCAGATCTGTGTGTTCTTTGCAAATCTTTATATCCCCATCCCGGATATGTTCTCGAATAGCGTGAAAACGTAGCTTGATGTGCTTCTTCTTGTGTGACCTTGGTTCTTGCGCATTGGCTATGCCCATGTTATCACAAAGAGATAGACATTGGGTCCAGCACTAGGAACCACACCCACTCAGTAATGAACTATTTCATCCATATCGCTTCTTGTGAAGCCTCCGAAGCGACCATGTATTCCGATTCGTTGAAGATCTCGCCACAACGCTTTGCTTTGCACCTCCACTAAGCCGCACCATTCAAAATAAATACGTATCCAGATTGTGATTTAGAATCATCTGGATCGGTGTTCCAACTAGCATCGGTGTAACCATTAACAACGAGCTGTTCATCACCTCCATAAGAAAGAACCATATCCTTAGTTCTTCTCAAGTACTTAAGGATGTTTTTGACTGCTGTCCAAGCTAGTCAAACTAACAGCATATGCAATGTCGGGTCTAGTACATAGCATGGCATACATTAGAGATCCTATGGCTGAGGCATAGGGAGTCTTACTCATCCTTTCTCTATCTTCTGCCGATGTCGGACTTTGAGTTTTACTCAAGGTCGTTGTCACATCCCAAGATTTTCCAAATCTTGTAATGTGAAAATAAATGAATAAAATAAAACTTTGTTTAAATTTCAGAGCTAGTAGAAACTTTTTGAATTCAATTGGAACCTCAAACCCATTTGAATTAAATAAAACCAAAAGGGATTTAAGATGATAAACTTTTATTAAAAGAAAATAAAAATAATTAAAATACTATTTTGAAACTCTTAAATGAAAAGATTTGTTTTCAAATGAAATAGAAGTTTTACAAATAAGGATTATTTGATAAAGCTAAATTAAACTTTGACCAAGCCTTGGGAATTAAAACATTTAGTTTTTGAATAAAAATAAACAAAGGTTTATTTGAAATAAAATAATAAGGAATTAATATCAAAAATTTATTCAAATAAAAGGTTTTACCATTTTAATTAAAACATCAAAACTTATTAAAATTGTTTTAAATAGGTTTTCCAAGTATTTTATATTCTCTAATAAAACCTACTAAGGTGTTTTGACTTTAATTTAGATTTCAAAATGAATAACTCAATAAAATAAATCCTATTTGAATTAATAAAGAAAGTCTATATTATTTAAATCATTAATGGACCCTAAAATAAAAGGTTATTTTGTTTTAAACAAGTTTCCCAAATATCCTTTATTTCCAAATAAAACCTACTGATTTGTTCTGAAAATATTTGGATTTAAAAATGGTGATTTTATCAAATAAATCAAACCCTATTTAAATAAATAGCTAAGGGTACATTTTATTTAATTAATGAATGGATTCTAAAATGAATTAAAATATTTTTTTTTTGAATTTTGGTATTGGTTACTGAACAGAATCAAGTTCAAAAGTTGTGAAGTGTGATGTTGGTTTGAATTTAATTGGTTGTTTGAATCATGTGTTTGAATAATCAAATCAGAAAATAAAATAGAAAAGAATAAAGCAAAGCAGACAGAAAAAAATAAAAGAAAACCGACCCAACCCAGCAGCCCACGAAGCCCATCTAGCCCACCTCCTCTCCCGAACCGTTTTCTGCACCGCAATAGAAACCCGCCGTGAGGCTGACAGGTGGACCCCTCTCTTCTTCTATTCTTCCACTGCCAGGTAGACCCCACACTGCCTCCTCCTTCTTCTTCCTCGCGCGAACCACGCCTCTTCCCCCTCGCTGCCGTTGCAGGCCTTGATTCCGCGCGTTCAATTCACCTTAACGCCGCGTTAATTCCTCGTCGCGGCCACGCCCATTTAACCGCCTGCTCCTCCTCCTCCTCTTTCCCCAGACACCGCCTCCATTTCGCCCCTAGGCTGCCTCCATTTCTCTCTATACCGCCGTCTGCCTCAACTCCGACGACGCCCACAGGTTAATTCCGACCACCCCGTGCCCTCTGGATCACGCACACATATTTGCCATGGTCCTACGCAGCTAACCCAACCCTCCGTTTGTCTTCTCGTGGACCACAGTGTCATCCTCGACCTCGACCGCGCGCATCCGTCGCCAGAACTAACTCCGGCGAAGAATTCTGCCCGTCCCCGTGCGCCCCTCCACCAACAGGTAGCACGTTGAGCATCAACGTTGCATCACGAGCCTGGTGAGCATCTTTACCCTTTTCTTCGCGTTCTGTTTCGCTAGCGCCGCCAACTAGTTCGTTACGCCGTCGACCTAGCGCCGCCAGTCCTTGGCCAGGCCGCAGGAGCCGTCCGATGTCGATCAGATGGATATAATAGAACCACTTAACGAAGGGGTATGCATCCATCAGTGCCGCACGTTCCAGTTAGATCCAACGCACCCCAGTAGTCGATCCACACGAACCGTTTTTGGCCAATTAGAATATGACGCGTGGAAGGATTTGTGTTAAAACAGATTTTTGAAATCAGATTGATTTGCAAACTTCAAACCCCTGTAACTTTCAAACCACACGTCCAAATTTGATAAATTTTATATCAATGAATTCAGGAGAACAAGCCCTAACCAACCATGGCCTTAGTTTTGAAAATAGTATCTGTTAGCTTGTTTGAAATTACAGAAACATTTGTGTACTTGTTTAGAGTATAAAAATTGTTTAAAATTGTTTTTAGGATTAAATCTTTTGCAAAAGGGATTTGTGTGACCTTACTGACCCTAGAACCAGCCCATAGTGTTAAAAATGATTTTTGTGAAATTTAAGTTGAATTAATTAACTTAGTCATTTTCTAGCCAAATAAACTCATTAAATTTTATTATGAAAAAGTTTTTGCAAGGAAAACTTTGGGAAAATGTTATGGATCAAACTTACTGACCCAAAACACCAAGCCTTGCCAAGGGCAACTCACTTGGTGAAAAACATAAAGTTTTGTTTTGAAAGGAATAATTTTCACCACATAAAATGTTGAATGGATTTTAAAATAGACTTTGAGCAAAACCCTCTAACAAATGACTTTGCCATTTTGGTAAAAGACCAATGTGGACCTAACAAAGTTTATAAACCTAGTAGAGACCAACCTTGCCATAGAACCCTCTCTTGCATGACTTAGGATCCATTGCTTTGTGTGTGAAATAATGTTTGAATGTTGGTATGGAATGCTACTTGATACTATGCTTGTTTGATTGTAGTGAAATTAGCAAAGTGTGAGACTAGCAAGATCAAGGAGTGACTATCATTCCCTAAACAAAAAGGCAAGTTACACTATCATACAAAAGACCTACTATTTTCATTATACTTAGTGGATTTTGTAAACATGCATGAAAATGTTTTATACTTATGCTATGCTAATCCTAAAAGGATTCCCTATACACTCCTTAGTAAAATATTGAAGTTGTACATGCTTAGCCATGCTATGTTTTGAAAAGAGATACATGTGGATATTTTACAAAGTTGTGAAAAAGACTTGTGTTTTATATAATAAAACAAGGACTAAATGAACCACCTAGGTGGTGGACACTTTATGTTTTGGAGAAGGTGGCAACAAAAGGGAACCATGTCTATGGCAATCACTTTGTGTTGTGCTCCAAATGAAAACCACCTAGGAAACTTAGAGATTGAACATGTTTCTCCAATTGTGGCTTTCGTGTACAACCACATGCTATTATGGCTCTGGCTTAGTCAACTACATTAGGAAGACCCATACATTGTCTTTAGTTACCGGACATGGGGATCTGGAATGCTTCATGGGGGCTGAAGACAAGCTAGCAATGATGTATGGAGAGGACCTCTTGGAAAGACTTCGTCACATTCTCGGCCCCAAGACTCCATCTTGGTGAGCACTAATCCAAGAGGCCACTGGTGGCAACAAGATGGGATTGTGTCATGTGGGTAAAGTGTACTCTTCTGCAGGTTAATAAAATCTAAGTACTTAGCCGTGTCCCCGGTTATGGACAATCTTGAGCAACTAAAGTTTGAACTATGGGAGATCTCGACATTCCAACTTCTAATATAAAAACTTGATGCACTTGGGGTACCAAGGAATTCAAAGAGATTTGATAAAGCTTGTTGCACTTGGGGTTACCAAGGTGCACAAGAGTATGATGTACTTGGGTTACCAAGGAACTCATGAGATTTTATAAAACTTGTTGCACTTGGGGTTACCAAGTGGCTCAAGGGATTTTGACAAGGACTTGAACACTTGAGTTTCTACCAAGGAGTTCAAGGGATTCTTGGAAAAGAGATTTGACAAAGGACTTAAAACCCTTTTTGAAAAGATAGGATAAAATATTGCTTTATGCAAATAAGCCTTAAAGCTCTACTTAGCCAAATATGCATGTATTGGTAGGATCCACTCATACACACATAGAAGTGAAACTTGCCAATACAATTCAAATGTATTGACCCTTGTGGCTGTAACTTGTAATGTTGCAGGTTGATTGTTTTTAAATGAAGATTGTTTGATTGACTAGGACTACAAAGCCTACAACCAACTTCTGCCTGTGGCACTATGAAGATGAAGGACCCATGACTATATTTATTCCGCTGCAATGTAATATAATAGCCAAATGAGCTATGAATGATGTAATAAAATTTATGTTATTCCTGGTTATAAAGTTATGTAATGACCTTTGTATCTTGATATTACATCTTAACTGTGGATGCTAGCTATTGATCCAGGGACTGGCATTGTAAACACGGGAGGACTCTACCTCATTAGGTTGGGACCCCTACAGATGGTATCAGAGCAATGTGTTGCCTGTAGGAATTGTAAACCCTAGGATTGGACAAAAACCCTTAGAAAATAGGAGTTATAATTTGATCCAAAACTTATTTACAAAGCAAACTTGTAAATTCTTTCCTCAACCATTTTGGTTTCAACTCTACATCTTTTCTACTTCAACTTGATGAGAAAACCTACCACATGACCAAAGACTACACTATGTGCAAAGGACTTATTCAACTTCTTCAACTCTAATGACTTCAACATCTTCAGCTTCTTCACCAAGGACTTCCCACATGGAAACTACTAAGGACCACAAGTGAGACAAGAAAATCTTACTTAGGAATTAGAGACTAAGGGAATGCAAAATAAGAAGGAACCATCAACAACTTTGAAGTATTATGACCAAAAGTTTTTCCAAAGGAAACTATGATCTCATGCAAGAAGGATCAACCAAGAAGGACGGAAAGATCACAAGTGAACCATATAGATGGACCACCATAATTTAGTTAAGACAAAACACATCAACTTATGTGATGTAACAAAAATATTTTGTTGCCTAAGTATGTGCTTGAACCTTGTTGTTTGAGTGCAAAAGTTGATTGTGAATGTTTGTTTTGTGAGTGCATTCACATTGCGTGTGTGAATTGTGATGTGTGTGATTAGAAATATTTCCTTAGAAATGACTTGCCCATTCTAATCTTCCTTCAACCCAAACAGATGACTACTCCAAAGGACTCCAAGGTTGATGACATCAACACCGACCCAGTTGACAGCCTGGGAGAGCTCATAGCAACCCAACATCAGCTGAACCAACTGACAGCACAATTCCTAGCCAACAATAGTGATAAAGATCCAGCACTGCAAAAGTTTTTGGAGGAACAATCCCAACTAATGCTTAAGGTGACTAATCAAATGATTAGCATGGAAGAAAGCTATCCTAGAAGAGAGTATGATAGCAAGGATGACAAAAATGTTGTACTAGATGGAGCCCCAGCTTGCATTAATTGTGGAGACAAGGATCATACTGCCACAGAGCATGAAGGACAATGCCCCAATTGTGATGAAGACCATCCTGTTGGACAATGCCCCACCTCTCAAGCTACTTGCTACCTTTGTGAAGGAAGTGATCATACTCCTGGCCTATGTCCCATCTATGCCATGGTAGAACAAAGGAAACAAGAAGGATCCAAGTCTACCAAAGGAAAAGGACCACTCATACCTCCAAACAAGACAACCCAATTCAAAGGATCAAGGAAAATCAAGAAGCCCAAGCAAGACATGAGCCTTGCACAATGTCATAAATGTAAAGAAATGGGACACTACTCTAGTGGATGCCCAGAGAACAAGAAGAATAAAGGGATTGACCAAGTGTGGTGCAACAACTGTAATGAACCAGGTAATTATGTAGCAACTTGCCCGCAAGATCCACGTAAAGAACTCAATGACATTCATTGCTTCAACTGCAAGAACCCAGGACACTATGCAAGCAACTATCCAAAAAGGATGAAGAACAAGTTGAACAAGCCTATGGAGAAGCTCAATCTTGGCCCATGAGTCAAATATGGAAACCAAGGAACCATACAAATGTTTGCAATGAGAATTTTTTCTCCAGAACCCAAGAAGGCCAATATGTAATTTTGTTTGAAAATTTTAAGGGTGGTAGTACCCTAGTTGCTTTGAACTTGCTTGTAACCCTAGCCTTCCCAAATCTCGGGACGAGATTTATTTTAAGGGTGGTAGCCTGTCACATCCCAAGATTTTCCAAATCTTGTAATGTGAAAATAAATGAATAAAATAAAACTTTGTTTAAATTTCAGAGCTAGTAAAAACTTTTTGAATTCAATTGGAACCTCAAACCCATTTGAATTAAATAAAACCAAAAGGGATTTAAGATGATAAACTTTTATTAAAAGAAAATAAAAATAATTAAAATACTATTTTGAAACTCTTAAATGAAAAGATTTGTTTTCAAATGAAATAGAAGTTTTACAAATAAGGATTATTTGATAAAGCTAAATTAAACTTTGACCAAGCCTTGGGAATTAAAACATTTAGTTTTTGAATAAAAATAAACAAAGGTTTATTTGAAATAAAATAATAAGGAATTAATATCAAAAATTTATTCAAATAAAAGGTTTTACCATTTTAATTAAAACATCAAAACTTATTAAAATTGTTTTAAATAGGTTTTCCAAGTATTTTATATTCTCTAATAAAACCTACTAAGGTGTTTTGACTTTAATTTAGATTTCAAAATGAATAACTCAATAAAATAAATCCTATTTGAATTAATAAAGAAAGTCTATATTATTTAAATCATTAATGGACCCTAAAATAAAAGGTTATTTTGTTTTAAACAAGTTTCCCAAATATCCTTTATTTCCAAATAAAACCTACTGATTTGTTCTGAAAATATTTGGATTTAAAAATGGTGATTTTATCAAATAAATCAAACCCTATTTAAATAAATAGCTAAGGGTACATTTTATTTAATTAATGAATGGATTCTAAAATGAATTAAAATATTATTTTTTTTTAATTTTGGTATTGGTTACTGAACAGAATCAAGTTCAAAAGTTGTGAAGTGTGATGTTGGTTTGAATTTAATTGGTTGTTTGAATCATGTGTTTGAATAATCAAATCAGAAAATAAAATAGAAAAGAATAAAGCAAAGCAGACAGAAAAAAATAAAAGAAAACCGACCCAACCCAGCAGCCCACGAAGCCCATCTATCTCACCTCCTCTCCCGAACCGTTTTCTGCACCGCAATAGAAACCCACCCTGAGGCTGACAGGTGGACCCCTCTCTTCTTCTATTCTTCCACTGCCAGGTAGACCCCACACTGCCTCCTCCTTCTTCTTCCTCGCGCGAACCACACCTCTTCCCCCTCGCTGCCGTTGCAGGCCTTGATTCCGCGTGTTCAATTCGCCTTAACGCCGCGTTAATTCCTCGTCGCGGCCACGCCCATTTAACCGCCTGCTCCTCCTCCTCCTCTTTCCCCAGACACCGCCTCCATTTCGCCCCTAGGCTGCCTCCATTTCTCTCTATACCGCCGTCTGCCTCAACTCCGACGACGCCCACAGGTTAATTCCGACCACCCCGTGCCCTCTGGATCACGCACACATCTTTTCCATGGTCCTACGCAGCTAACCCAACCCTTCGTTTGTCTTCTCGTGGACCACAGTGTCATCCTCGACCTCGACCGCGCGCATCCGTCGCCAAAACTAACTCCGGCGAAGAATTCTGCCCGTCCCCGTGCGCCCCTCCACCAACAGGTAGCACGTTGAGCATCAGCGTTGCATCACGAGCCTGGTGAGCATATTTCCCCTTTTCTTCACGTTCTGTTTCGCTAGCGCCGCCGCCAACTAGCCGTTCCGCCGCTCGCCGTCGACCTAGCGCCGCCAGTCCTTGGCCAGGCCGCAGGAGCCGTCCGATCTCGATCGGATGGATATAATAGAACCACTTAACGAAGGGGTATGCATCCATCAGTGCCGCACGTTCCAGTTAGATCCAACGCACCCCAGTAGTCGATCCACACGAACCGTTTTTGGCCAATTAGAATATGACGCGTGGAAGGATTTGTGTTAAAACAGATTTTTGAAATCAGATTGATTTGCAAACTTCAAACCCCTGTAACTTTCAAACCACACGTCCAAATTTGATAAATTTTATATCAATGAATTCAGGAGAACAAGTCCTAACCAACCATGGCCTTAGTTTTGAAAATAGTATCTGTTAGCTTGTTTGAAATTACAGAAACATTTGTGTACTTGTTTAGAGTATAAAAATTGTTTAAAATTGTTTTTAGGATTAAATCTTTTGCAAAAGGGATTTGTGTGACCTTACTGACCCTAGGAACCAGCCCATAGTGTTAAAAATGATTTTTGTGAAATTTAAGTTGAATTAATTAACTTAGTCATTTTCTAGCCAAATAAACTCATTAAATTTTATTATGAAAAAGTTTTTGCAAGGAAAACTTTGGGAAAATGTTATGGATCAAACTTACTGACCCAAAACACCAAGCCTTGCCAAGGGCAACTCACTTGGTGAAAAACATAAAGTTTTGTTTTGAAAGGAATAATTTTCACCACATAAAATGTTGAATGGATTTTAAAATAGACTTTGAGCAAAACCCTCTAACAAATGACTTTGCCATTTTGGTAAAAGACCAATGTGGACCTAACAAAGTTTATAAACCTAGTAGAGACCAACCTTGCCATAGAACCCTCTCTTGCATGACTTAGGATCCATTGCTTTGTGTGTGAAATAATGTTTGAATGTTGGTATGGAATGCTACTTGATACTATGCTTGTTTGATTGTAGTGAAATTAGCAAAGTGTGAGACTAGCAAGATCAAGGAGTGACTATCATTCCCTAAACAAAAAGGCAAGTTACACTATCATACAAAAGACCTACTATTTTCATTATACTTAGTGGATTTTGTAAACATGCATGAAAATGTTTTATACTTATGCTATGCTAATCCTAAAAGGATTCCCTATACACTCCTTAGTAAAATATTGAAGTTGTACATGCTTAGCCATGCTATGTTTTGAAAAGAGATACATGTGGATATTTTACAAAGTTGTGAAAAAGACTTGTGTTTTATATAATAAAACAAGGACTAAATGAACCACCTAGGTGGTGGACACTTTATGTTTTGGAGAAGGTGGCAACAAAAGGGAACCATGTCTATGGCAATCACTTTGTGTTGTGCTCCAAATGAAAACCACCTAGGAAACTTAGAGATTGAACATGTTTCTCCAATTGTGGCTTTCGTGTACAACCACATGCTATTATGGCTCTGGCTTAGTCAACTACATTAGGAAGACCCATACATTGTCTTTAGTTACGGACATGGGGATCTGGAATGCTTCATGGGGTCAAAGACAAGCTAGCAATGATGTATGGAGAGGACCTCTTGGAAAGACTTCACACATTCTCACCTGCCAAGACTCCATCTTGGTGAGCACTAATCCAAGAGGCCACTGGTGGCAACAAGATGGGATTGTGTCATGTGGGTAAAGTGTACTCCTTCTGCAGAAGTTAATAAAATCTAAGTACTTAGCCGTGTCCCCGGTTATGGACAATACTGAGCAACTAAAGTTTGAACTATGGGAGATCTCGACATTCCAACTTCTAATATAAAAACTTGATGCACTTGGGGGTACCAAGGAATTCAAAGAGATTTGATAAAGCTTGTTGCACTTGGGGTTACCAAGGTGCACAAGAGTATGATGTACTTGGGGTTACCAAGGAACTCATGAGATTTTATAAAACTTGTTGCACTTGGGGTTACCAAGTGGCTCAAGGGATTTTGACAAGGACTTGAACACTTGAGTTTCTACCAAGGAGTTCAAGGGATTCTTGGAAAAGAGATTTGATAAAGGACTTAAAACCCTTTTTGAAAAGATAGGATAAAATATTGCTTTATGCAAATAAGCCTTAAAGCTCTACTTAGCCAAATATGCATGTATTGGTAGGATCCACTCATACACACATAGAAGTGAAACTTGCCAATACAATTCAAATGTATTGACCCTTGTGGCTGTAACTTGTAATGTTGCAGGTTGATTGTTTTTAAATGAAGATTGTTTGATTGACTAGGACTACAAAGCCTACAACCAACTTTTGCCTGTGGCACTATGAAGATGAAGGACCCATGACTATATTTATTCCGCTGCAATGTAATATAATAGACAAATGAGCTATGAATGATGTAATAAAATTTATGTTATTCCTGGTTATAAAGTTATGTAATGACCTTTGTATCTTGATATTACATCTTAACTGTGGATGCTAGCTATTGATCCAGGGACTGGCATTGTAAACACAGGAGGACTCTACCTCATTAGGTTGGGACCCCTACAGTCGTATTGGGCAACATGGGCAAGAACCCTTTCTTGCTATCTTCCATTCCAAACCTCTTTAGAACTTTGTCCAAATATGTACTCTGTGACAATGATATTTGGCGTTTCGATCTATCTCTATAAATATTTATGCCTAATATGTAAGCTGCTTCGCCAAGATCCTTCATTGAAAAACTATTATTCAAATATTCCTTGACACTATTAAGAAGGTCTACATCATTCCCAATCAACAATATGTCATCCACATATAGTATTAAGAATGCTACAGAGCTCCCACTCACTTTCTTGTAAATACAAGCTTCTCCATAAGTTTGTATAAAACCAAAACTTTTGATCACCTTATCAAAACGTTGATTCCAACTTCGGGATGCTTGCTTCAATCCATAAATGGACCGTTGAAGTTTGCATACCTTGTTAGCATCTTTAGGATCGACAAAACCTTTGGGTTGCATCATATACAACTCTTCATCAATGTCTCCATTGAGGAACGCTGTTTTGACATCCATCTGCCATATCTCATAATCATAATATGCACCGATTGCTAACATAATCCTCACAGACTTTAGCTTCGCTACTGGTGAGAAAGTCGCATCGTAGTCAACTCCTTGAATTTGTCGAAACCCTTTTGCGACAAGTCGAGCTTTATAGTCAGTAACATTACCATCAGCATCTGTTTTCTTCTTGAAGATCCATTTGTTCTCGACAGCCTTTCGGCCATCCGGTAAGTCCACCAAAGTCCATACTTGGTTTTCGTACATGGATCCAATCTCGGATTTCATGGCTTCTTGCCATCTATTGGAATCTGGGCTCATCATCGCTTCCTCATATGTCTCAAGGTCATCGGTGTTGTCCACCAACATGACACTCATAACGGGATCATACCAATCTGGAGTGGTACGAGTTCTCGTTGACCTCCGAGGCTCTGTAGCAACTTCAACCGAAGTTTCATGATCATCATCATTAGCTTCCTCTCTAATTGGTGCAGGCACCACAGGAACTTCTTCCGGTGCTGCGCTACTCGCAATTTCGAGAGAAGGTTCGATAACCTCGTCGAGTTCTACTTTCCTTCCAGTCACTTCTTTCGAGAGAAATTCCTTCTCTAGAAAGGATCCATTCTTGGCAACGAAGATTTTGCCTTCGGATCTATGATAGAAGGTATACCCAATAGTTTCCTTTGGGTATCCTATGAAGACGCATTTTCCGCTTTGGGTTCTAGCTTGTCCTTTGTAACTTCTTTACATAGGCTCAGATCCCCAAACTTTAAGAACGACAATCTAGGTTTCTTCCCAAACCATAATTCATACGGTCATTTCAACGGATTTAGATTGCCCTATTTAAAGTGAATGCGGCTGTTTCTAATGCATAACCCCAAAATGATAGCGGTAAATCTGTAAGTGACATCATAGAACGAACCATATCTAAGAGAGTTCGATTACGACGTTCGGACACACCATTACGCTGTGGTGTTCCCGGCGGTGTCAATTGTGAAAGTATTCCGCATTTCTTCAAATGCTCGCCAAACTCGTAACTTATATATTCACCTCCACGATCAGAACGTAGAAATTTAATCTTCTTGTTACGTTGATTCTCTACCTCACTTTGAAACTCCTTAAACTTCTCGAAAGTTTCGGACTTATGTTTCATGAAATAGATATACCCATATCTACTCAAATCATCTGTGAAGGTAAGAACATAACGATTACCACCGCACGATGCTACACTCATTGGACCACACACATCGGTATGTATGATTTACAATAAGTCCGTAGCTCGCTCCATCATACCAGAAAATGGAGTCTTAGTCATTTTACCCATTAGACATGCTTCGCATCTTTCAAGTGATTCAAGAAGTCCATCGGAATGGAGTTTCTTCATACGTTTCACTCCAATGTGACCAAGACGACAGTGCCACATATAGGTCGAATTATCGCTTGATTTCAAACGTTTAGCCTCAATGTTGTTGATATGTGTATTTCCACTATTGAGATTTAATAAGAATAGACCATCTATCAAAGGTGCATGTGCATAAAACATATTACTCATATAAATCGAACAACCATTATTCTCGGACTTAAACAAGTAACCGTCTCGCAATAAACAAGATCCCGATATAATGTTCATGCTCAACGCAGGCACCAAATAACAATTATTTAAGTATAAAACTAATCCCGATGGTAGATGAAGGGGTAGCGTGCCGACCGCGATCACATCAACCTTTGATCCATTTCCCACGCGCATTGTCACCTCGTTCTTCACTAGCTTCCGTTTATTCTGCAGCACCTGTTTCGAGTTACAAATATGAGCAACCGAACAAGTATCAAATACCCAGGCACTACTACGAGTACTAGTGAGATACACATCAATAACATGTATATCAGATATACCTTTCTACTTGATGTTGCCGTTCTTCAAATCCGCCAAGTACTTTGGGCAATTCCGCTTCCAGTGACCTTCTCCCTTGCAGTAAAAGCACTCAGTATCAGGCTTGGGTCCAGCCTTGGTCTTCTTCGCCGGCGTGGTAACTTTCTTACCACCCTTCTTGAAGTGTCCCTTCTGTTTAGACTTGCCTTTCTTGAATTTGGTGGTCTTATTGAACAACAACACTTGGTGCTCTTTCTCGATCTCCACTTCTGCATACTTTAACATAGCAAATAGTTCTGGCAACTGCTTGTTCATGTTCCGCATGTTGTAGTTCATCACAAAGTTCTTGTAACTTGGTGGTAGTGATTGGAGGACACGGTAAATCCCCAAAGCATTAGGAATCACTATACCCAAGCTTTGAAGTTTGTTTGCGTGCCCAGACATCTTAAGCACATGCTCACTGATGGAGCTGCCCTCTTCCATCTTGCAGTTAAAGAACTTTTCAGAAGCCTCATAACTTTCAATTGCCGCATGAGTCTCAAAGATCAATTTGAGATCCTCGACAATATCATATGGGTCTGAATTCTCAAACCTTTCAAGCTCGATTCCAAACCATACAAGATAGCACATCGAACTATGGAGTCGATTCTTAAGCGAGGTAAACATTCTTTACTTCATCGGAAGCATCACAGTGGGTCACCCACCGTGTATCCAAAGACATAGGTCAAATTACCAATGAGGACAATCCTCAAATCGGAACCAATCATGGGTTGCTTCCATTGTTTTTCAACTTTTCTTTCTCTAGGAACGCATTAAAATTAATGGTAGGGGCTGCCATTGATCTACAACATATTTGAAATAGTTTAGACTAAGTTTATGACAAATTGAGTTCAAATTAATAATAAAATTAAACTAGTTGAACTCCCACTCAAAACAACATCCCTCACATTGTTTTAGTTATCACACGAACCAAATCCACTACATCAACACCGATCATCATGAGAGTTGACATAGTTTCAATGGCGAACAATCGACATGTTCATCATATCTACTATATGATTCATGCTTTACCTTTCGGTGATCCGTGTTCCGAGACCATGTCTGTACATGCTAGGCTCGTCAAGATCAAACCTCAGTTTCCGCATGAGAAAATCTGGCTTGCTCACGTTGTATACACTTGCAGAATCTAACACACCCGATCATCACGTGGTGCTTCGAAACAACAAGCTTTAGCAATGGTGCTAACTAAGGGTGAACACTTTATGACTTGAAATTCATGTGCATGAGGGATCATCTTATAATGCTACCGTCGTCTACTAAGCAATACAAGATGCATAAAGTATTAACATCACATGCAATTCATAATATGTGATATGATATGGCCTTTCTTGTTTGTGCTTCCGATCTCCATCTTTAAGCACGAACATGATCTCCATCATCACCGGCATTGCATCAAGGTCAATGACGCTTCTCCATGGTTGTCGTCCACCGGCTTCAACTATTACAACTACTTTGAATAGACACGCGGGTCTTAACATAAATTAAAGACAACCATATGGCTCCTGCCGGTTGCCAACTTACAATAAGGAACATTGCATACATCAAATATAATCACAATCATGGCCATATCACATCACTGCACACCCCTGCAAAACAAAGTTAGACGCCTCTACTTTCTTTGCATGTTTTACGTGGCTTGGGGCTTTCAATAAGTGTCGTTCTAACTTACGAACATGAACCACAACATTGATACTAGTATTGTTAATCACCTGTTGTAAATTGGATCTTAACTATTCTAGGAGAAACAGGCACCCGCAAAGCCACTTATGCAATACAAGTTGCATGTCAAGCGTGGAGCAAGTCTCATGAACGATGTCATGTAAGGTTAGCCCGGGCCGCTTCATCCCAACATACCGCAAGATGCAAAGTACACAAGAAGCAATCGACAGTAAAAGCATCAACGCCCACAATGACCATTGTGTTCTACTCGTGCAACAGATCTACATATAGACACGGCTCTGATACCACTGAAGGGTTTTGTAGCATGGAAAAAAAAATTCTATCGCATACAAACAAACAAGCCAAGATCTATCTACTAGATTGTAGCAACGAGTCGATGGAATAACTTACCCTCAAAGATTCCAAAGAGTTTAACGAGAGCGGATTCTCGTGGGTGATGTAGTCGTACTCTTCCCGATCTCAAGATCGCGTAGACGATCCTTCCGGCGCTGCGTTCCACCAGCGCTCCCGCAGTCGGTCACACGTTCGGTACTCGAATAAGACCTTCCTCTCCCTTGTTCCAGCAGGCAGCGGAGGTTGTAGCACTCTCCTCGCGATTCCGGTAGCACAACGGCGTGGTACCGGAAGTAGAGGGGAGATCTCGTAGGGCTTCGCCTTAAGCCGGAGCGAGTATGGTGGAGTATGAGAGAGCTCCTCGGCGATCTAGGGTTTAGACACACCAAGGAGGGGATTCTAGAGCCGGCGGCTAGGCTTCCGGGGACCTCCAAGTCGGCGGCTAGGGCAAAACCCTAAGGGGGCGGCGGCGGCTATGGTGGGCTGCAGCTTCTAGGGTTTGAGGTGAGGGACTTGTGTGCTCTAGGAGGGGTCCCTGCCCCTCCTTATATAGGTGGAGGGGGCCGGCGGCCAAGGGGAGGGAGAGGAGTCCCTCCCCAACTCGGCTTGGAGGGTTGCCGCCGGTTGGAGGAGGGAACTCCTCCCCAACTCGGATTCCCCCCTCCTCCTCTTTTCCACTTTCCAATTTTAGCTATTTGACTTTTCAATTTAGCTATTTGACTTTTCAAACTAGGATTCAATTTAATCCTTTATTTGGAACAGCGAGGACACTTAGTACATGATGCAATCATACCAACTTGATACAACACATTCATGTACCCTTCCCCTCCGGAGTGCCGGACATTCCGGAACATTCTAGAACATTCCCGATGAAAACACCGGAATCATTCCCCAACTCCGAAATGGGACTTTCCTTATATGAATCTTATTCTCCGGACCATTCCGGATCACCTCGTGATATCCCGGATCCCATCCGATACTCCGAACAACATTCGGTCTCTTTCTCATCATACCATAACTACTCAAACAACGTCGAATCCTTACGTGTGTCTCCCTACGGTTCGTGAATTATGCGGACATGATCGAGACACTTCTCCGAACAATAACCAATAGAGGAATCTGGAAATTCATATGGTTCCCACATATTTCTACGATTACTTTACGATCGAATGAACCACTTACATACGATACCAATTTCCCTTTGTCTCATGATAGTTTACTTATCCGAGGTTATGATCGTCGGTATCTCTGCATACCTAGTTCAACCTCGTTACTGATAAGTTCTCTTTTCTCGTTCCCGTGATATGTGATCCCTTGTGAGACAGTCACATGCTTGCAAGCTAATTGGATGACATTCCACCGAGAGGGCCCAGAGTATATCTATCCGTCATATGGATGGACAAATCCCACTCTTGATCCATGTGTTTCAACCAATACTTTCCGAACACTCAATGCCACCTTTATAGCCACCCAGTTACGGTGTGGTGTTTGATGTCATCAAATCATCCATCCGGCAAAGGTGATATGCATGATCTCATGGTCGAAGGAATTAGGTTACTATGTATCAGAAAGCATATAGCAATTGAACTATTGAAATTACTTGATCTTTATGCTACGCTTATCTATAGGAGTATGTCCATCATATCATTCTCCTAACGATATGATCTTGTTTGTTGATAACATCTCAATGTTCATGATAGGGAAACCACAATCATTTATCAACCAACAAGCTAGTGATGTATAGAGGCTATACTAGGGACTTCAAATTAAGTTTACGAATCACACAAGTATCAATGTTTCCTTGTTAATACTATTATAGCATGAATGTAAACATTTATCATAAACACAAAGATATAATAATAACTACATTTATTATTGCCTCTAGGGCATATCTCCAACATCTACGAATGATAATAACTCACACCCAGCAGTAGAATCAATGGCTTGATTGATCCGTGGCAATGGAAATAGATATTTTGGACACGCCTTATTGAGGTTCGTGTAGTCAATACACATGCGCCATACCACTGCCACGTTCGGGTCATCCTTCTTTTTCTCGACCAAGACTGGATTTGACAACCAATCTGGATGCAGTACTTCCAAGATAAACCCAGCAGCTAAGAGCCTGGTTATCTCGGCAGCTATTACTTTCCTCCTATCTTCGGCAAAGTGGCGGAGGGGTTGCTTCACCGGCTTGGCATCTGGCCTTACGTGCAGAGAGTGCTCATCCAACTCCCTCGGAACCCCTTGCAAATCCTGTGTGGACCATGCAAAGATATCCCGATTCTCACGGAGGAAGTTGGTGAGCTCGCTTTCCTATTTGTCAGTTAACCCGGCGCCAATAGTCACTGTGCGCTTCGGGAAAGCCTCATCAATCTGTATCTTTTTTGTCTCCTTGGTAGCTTGGAAGGACACACTACCATGAGGGTTGGTGAGTATCGGCATAGACATCTGTGATGCTTTAGCCAATGCTGCAACCTCCATCATTTGATGTTTTTCATGTGTTATTACCAGTGACTCGGCCAGCGAAGAGTCGGCAGAGGCGCATGCAATAGATCGCTTATAGTCACCTTCAACTGTAATAACTCCACATGGACCTGGAAACTTCATCTTTAGATAGGCAATGCGAGGAGTGGCCATAAACTTTGCCATAGCTGGTCTGCCAAGTAACTCATGGTATGAGATGACATGGTCTACCACCTCGAATTCTATGGCCTCAGTGCGACAATTCTCTCTATTGCCGAATAACACGTCAACCCAAATCTTTCCATTTGGATCACATGACAATCCCAGCACAATGCCATGGAATGTTGTCTTAGTCGGCTCCAGCATGTTCATTGTGATACCTAGCTTGAGAATCATGTCCTTGTACATGATATTAATGCTACTGCCATCATCTATTAGTACCTTGGAGAATTTAAAATTGATGTCTGGGCCCATGAAAATTGGATCCAGCACTAGAGCGTACCCTCCTGGAGTCGGCATGATCTTGGGGTGATCCTTTATACTCCATGTTATTTCCTGCTTAGACGAATGCATGTACTTTGGTATCGCTGGCATTGTAGCCTTCACTTCCATCATCCGTCTCTACTGACTTTTCTTGTCAGTTGGCTCTCTGACAAACACAATGATGACCCACAAGTATAGGGGATCGCAACAGTCTTCGAGGGTAGTAAAGCCCAGTTTATTGATTTGACACGAGGGAAGTCAAAGAATATTTATAAGCCTTAACAACTGAGTTGTCAATTCACCGCACTGAAATAGTCTTGCTCACAAGCTTTATCAAGAGTAACAGCTTTGTAGCAATAGCAAAGTAACAAGAATGTAAAGTAAAGGCAGTAGTAACAATAGTAGCAAACAATAGGATTTGAGTGATGTAGACATAGGGATGGATGGACGGGTGTTGCATGGACAAGACTATTCATGTAATATCAAGATCTAGGGCATTTGCAGATAAATAAGATAAAGTATCCAAGTACTAAATAATCATAGGCATGTGTTCCATATATAGTCATATGTGCTCGCAATGAGAACTTGTACAACATCTTTTGTCCCGCCAGCCCGTTGCGGCGGGGCCTCAAGGGAATCTACTGGCAATTAAGGTACTCCTTTTAATAGAGTACCGGAGCAAAGGGTTAACACTCCGTGAACACACGTGATCCTCATATCACAGCCATCCCCTCTGGTTATCCCGATTTCTATCACTTCGGGGCCTTTGGTTCTGGACAATAATATGTGTAAACAACTTGCAGATAAGATCACAAACAATACTATCATCATGAATCAATAACATGTTCAGATCTGAGATCATGGCACTCGGGCCCTAGTGACAAGCATTAAGCATAACAAGTTTCAACAATGTCAAAAAGAACTAACAATAGATACTAGGCACCATACCCTAATAATCTTATTCGATTACATGATAGATCTCATCCAATCCCTACCATCCCCATATCCTACAGCGGGGGATTACTCACTCATGGATGGGGGAAACTTGTATGGTTGATGGAGAGGCGTCGGTAATGATGATGGCGATGATCTCCTCTAGTTCTCCGTCCCGGCAGGGTGCTAGAACGGAGTTTCTGGTTCTGAATCGCGGTTTCTGGTGGTGGTGGCGCAGCAGAACTCTATCTGGAAAAACGTCAAACCCCCTCTTTTTTTAGGTCAGGGGGCTTATGTAGGCGAAGGGAGAGTTCGAGGGGGTGCCCGAGGTGGCCTCACCACCCCTGTGCGGCAGCCTGCCCATGCCACAGGGGTGGGCCCCTCGTGGCCCTTCTCCGTCTCGTCTTCTGGCTCCGTGAGTCTTCTGGTAAAATAAGAGTTTTGAGATATTTTCCGGGATTTTTTCTGAAAGTTGATTTTCTGCATAAAAATGAGACACCAAAGCAATTCTTTGAAAACACAAATCCGTGTTAGTCGTATCCAAATCACACAAATTAGAGGAGAAACAATAGCAATAGTGTTCGGGAAAGTAGATACGTTTTGGACGTATCACACAACATAACTTTGTTGGTGCTCTCTGTATTCATTTCTGGTTCCATGGTCAACATGAGCGCCATCGTTCCTTGGATCATGCACTTGATGCACTGCTTCTCTCCTTATTTGATTACGGTACCTTCGCTGTTGGTTCTCATATCTATGCTCAGTTCCAACAATTTGAGCATTTCCTCCTGTAAGTGGTGGTGGGGGAGGTGGTGGTAGCTACTGAATTGGCGAATCCACTCTGTCACCCTTCTGGAACCAAGTACATTGTCGATTTGTGTGGTTTGTCGGCTTACTTGGACTTGGCGTATGAAACTTGCAAGATCCAACATCATCTCGTAAGTGTACTTTTGCCTTTCTTGATATGGATTTCTCTGTTCATATGGTTTTTTGCCATAATTCTTTGGTACCCATTGCTGTTGCCCACTTGTCCTTTGACGATGGCTGCTCCCAGCATCAGTATGATCTTGACTTACCGCTACAACTTGAGTCGAACCGTACCTATAATCCAGCCTCTCATCCCGTCTTTTGCTTCTGTACTCACTTCTCTCTTGGTGTCTTTGTGACCCGGTTGCGTCGTAGATCTAAGTCTCAGTGATCCCGTTTGCCGACATAAGCAAAGGCTGAGTCAGATCTCCTAACACATACGAGTCGGTAATTCTTATCGTTTCGGCTAAGCTTGCCGACATATCTCTCTGTAACCTTTGCCATAGCACACTTTCGTGTCAGCATCCTTGTGCAAACCACGCAATGGCCTGAGATTCAATTACTCCTTCGCAAGAATTGCGTATAGTGCACCATCTAGTGATAAATTCTCTGTATGTTTCATTTGGCATCTGTTTGCACATAGCCAGTTGCTGTGGGTGATTCGGACTCTTGTAGGTGCTTGTGAAATTACTCACAAAAGCCTCTTGGAAATCAATCCAGCTGTTGATACTTCCAGGTGGCAATTTATTCAGCCACACCTTCGCTGGTCTCTCTAGCATATGTGGCACGTACCGCACAACCCATCTCAGATTACCCTACGTGATTTTCACCATAGTTCTATCGATAAGCCAATCCTCTGGTTTTGTGCTTCCATCATACGTCTTTGTTCCTCTTGCCAATTGGAAGTTTGGCACTGGTGGCTCCCTCATGATCCTTGGGCCAAAACATGGTGGACCCTACAGACCTTGTGATTCGACAAGCTACGCCATTTTTATTCGGTCAAGCTTTATCCTTGCATCATCTGGTTGGAGGTTTCTGCCTCCTAGTCTTGATCCCATCGCTTGGTACACGTGATCCGGCATTTCATACCCATCATGTACCATTGTCGAGTAACCATCATTATACCTGTTTGCATTTGGATCTGCAGGTTGTTGCACTGCATGTCCTGCACTTTGCTTCCTCCTTTCGGGTTGGGTTGGAAGTGGATTCAGAGGCGGGTTTCCTCCTCCTGCCGAGTGAGTCCCACGCCTAGGCTGAGGCGCGATGTTCTGGCCTCCATTATCATTTCTTTGTCCACCTTGCCTTTCTCGGCCAGTGTTTCTTGGTTATCGTTTCCTCGACCGGCATTTCTCCTCGCGCCTTCGGCACGAGCCGGGTTTCCTTGAGCTACCGTCGGATCATAAGACACCATTTGTTTTTTTTCTGAGTCCACACTTTTCTCTTTTCTATGTCTCGGTGCATCCCCTGGCGAGGAGGGTGTATGTCCAGCGGACCTGGCCAGGATTGGGGTTGCCGAGTGAACGAGCTGTGACCTTCCAGCTATACCCGAATTTGCCCTGTAGTACGCCTCATTCAGCTTTCCTGCTGCTCTCACTAACTCGTTTACTCGTTCCTGTTGCTTTCCCTTTGCCTCACTCGTTAAGTGGGGTAATTCCGCCATTGCTACCTCTGCAGCTCTCAGGTTCACCACTGTCGTATTGTATGTCGACCATATGTATGTTTCATTGCTGCACTCTGGGGTTACCTTGGACGTAGCATCCGCCAGTTCCTCATTGAGGTTCCTTCCTATTATCCTCGTTGCCTCAAGCCGGGTCTTTGCGCCCTTGACTCGGTGCACCGAATTATATTCTCTGATCGTGATATCCATATCCTGTTGTAGCTTGGCTAGCTCTTTTGTTTTTTCCAACACGTTTTCCTGGTATCCTCTAACTCGGCATGCGTATGCGCCGGGTTGGCTGTCTGTGCCACTGGATCTGCTAGTTTTTTTATTGCTTCCTGCAACTCTTTGGCTCTTTTACTCTTTGCTATGTTCTCGGCTTCAAAGGTACCTTCGCAGTTCTTGCTGCCCTTGGTGTAGCATTTGGGTCCTCTTCCTCTGCATTCTCATTCACTACAGGAGCTACTGGAGGTGCTGGGGGACGCGATGGATCAGGAGCAGTCATCATTACCTCGATAGAAGCGAGCTGGTGAAGCCTTCCCATGGTGTGAACCGTGGGTGGATCCGGCGCCAAGATGACGTGCTCGGGGTATGCACGCTCCACGCGCACTGCGATGTAGACTTGGTGCTCACCGAACTTGATGAAGCGACCACCCCTAGGGAACGACTTGGTCCCGAAGCAGCCCGCGTTGCCGCTGACGAAGTTGAGCGCTCCAAACCTCTGGATGAGGCTGGAGTAGACGCGCTCACCCGTTGTGGCGATGATGTTGCCCGTCCGGATGAAAAATCCAGCAAGTGACACTGATTTCCCCATGGTAGGCGCCAACTATCGTGGTGGTGTCACGGAAGATGCCATGGGTAGGCTTAAGTTGGGGGCCGAATGGACGCTTGAGGTAACCGGGGCGGGAGTGCACGATTTGGCCACGCACAATGAACATGATGAACTCTCCAAACATGATTTGTATTCCTCCTTGATGTTTACAAGTTTTCCTAGAGATGTTCAAGCATAGCCTCATGGCACTAGTTTACTACTTGGTCGATCTCTCTAAACCCTAGTTATGCCCCTCCTTATAAAGGCGATGGGTATCTAGGTTATACTTTGGGCCTTAGGGTTTACTATTTGGATCTTTGTCCTTACTATGTGGGCCGGGTCATGGGCCATCCCTAGGCCCCTGACCCAGTCAATAAAGCTATACAGCCAACGGTCCTTCTGTACATAGACGCCAGCTCTAGAGGGTCCTACGGTGCTTTATACGTCACTCCTTGCTTTTGGCGTCATCCGACTTCTTTGTTGTCACCCGGCTTCTTTGTTGTCACTCGGCGGCGCCCTTCTCTTTTGACAATGATTTACCATGGTCCCTCCTTGATCTTACTCGGAAAGCAGCCATGCGTCCTTCTCGACCCGGCCTTCCCTCATGAGACCTGGCTCATCGCTACCTACAAGGTAAGTATCTTTGTCCTGTGCGGGCCGACATACTTCTTATGTCGTCCTTACATGGGCTCTATATCCCAGCCGTTAAGACCCGACTGGTGTTCTCTTTGACTCGGCCTAAGCCCAGCTGGGCGATGTTTTACCCCTTATGACCCTACCAGGGGTTATCCCTCCAACACAAATCCATGGAACGATTCCTCAAATCTTAGGTATTATGCTAAACTTGTAACCCAAATATCTTCCTTTATGATCCAATCATAAATTCTTTATTTTCTTATTAGAATGATTTTTCACTTCATCTTGAAAGTCTTTGAACATTTTCAAATAATTCACACTTCATCCTCATTAAGTAAATATACACATACATTCACTCATAATTTCCGAAGAAATCATATGAAGTTGAAATCCATCGCTCACGACTACACATAGTGGACTACATACATCAATATGTACAAATTCCAATAAGTTAGTCATTCATTCTTATTTGGCCTTTGAATGAAGTTTCAATTATCTCTAGGAAAGTCTCACAAGCGTCATTTGATCAAAATCAAAAGACTCCAAAATTCCATTAGCATGAAGTTTCTTCATGTTTTCTTTCCAATATAATTTAAATGGTGATGTCACTTCATAAGTGATCTTTCAATCATCTGTCTTTCGACATTTTTAGCATTAGTTTTATGGACATGATTTCTCCAACCAGATTTGTAAATCATCCATCTTTTATGGAATACGGTAATTATTTGAACAACCTTTTGTTCACATAATACCTGATCAAAATAACAATTATCGAAACAAATCGTGAAGAAAATATTTAATGTCAACGAGAAATACAACAACACTTTGTTTGTTTTCGATGAACATCATCACATATTCTCTTACTGGTTACTTAGGCCATTGCAGCTCATGAATTGTGTTGTCCTGTATGACATTTCACACCAACCAATTCGGTATCCAATACCCAAGAACCACATTGTTTAACAAGAAAATAATACAACCATAACATGTATATCATCTATATACCTAAGCTAGAAATTTCTAGCCTTTTATCTTTCTGCCAAATATTTCAAAGATTCTATTTATAGCATTTCATTTCCCTTTTAAAAGAATCTATCAACATCAACAATGGCGCCATACACATGACACATAGTCCAAAGCATGTATAGTCAAATACTAATATCTTTGGACTTGCACTTTGAAGTAGATCACCATCATAAAATGTTTGGTGTTCTTTCAAAATCCATGTTTTAGTAATATTTTAGTGTAGTAAACATTTACCTACATCTTCTATTCATCCTTATCATGACAACTTTCATGATCAAGCTACCATAGCTTACAAAGGTGAATCGCGAGTATAATGTTGCTTCCAAAACCTTTTGGAGGACTAGGACGACTAGCGTCTTCAACCTTTGCAAATTCTCATACAAATACGAGAATATAATTTTTGCTAAATTTTACTCTATCATGTTGCAACCAAAAGCATTGTTTCAGATATCGCAATATCTTCCACACATGATGGTTTCTGAAGCAATCCTTTCATCTCCAAGATAACCTTGATATTAAAAAAAGTCTTTCGAATATCAAGAATCATGGAGGCAAACATGATACTTTTAGATACTGACATTAGAATTGTTACTCTTGATTTAATACTAATTATCAAAATTCACGGAGTAAACGGAGTTTGTTGAAAGTTTGTAATAGGACTTTTAAACTTCAGATTGACACTGAAAACAATACGATACCAATTCGTAAAGTAACTATCCAGAATTCTATAATTCTATTATCTCAACTATAACTAAATATAAGGCGGTGAACGGATGCCAATGATAACAAAAAATTATGCAAATTCACTTTGATTTAATTTATGATAAATTATGTTCAACTTTAATCATACTACTATTTGAACTCCCACTCAAAACAACATCCCTCGAGTCGTTTTGGTGATTACACGAACCAAATCCACTACACCAAGTCCAATCATCACGAGATACGATGTATCTTCAAAGGCGAACAATCATCATGTTCATCATATCATCCATATGACTCATGCTTTACCTTTCGCTATTCCGTGTTCCGATGCCATGTTTGTACATGCTAGCCTCGTCAAGGTTAACCTTAGTATCCGCATGTGCAAATCTGGCTTGCACCCATTGTATGCACACGTAGAACCTATCACACCTGATCATCACGTGATCCTTCAAAACGACGAGTCTTAGCAATGGTGCCTACTAAGGACGAATACTTTATTACTTGATATTTATTGAGAGAGATCATCTTATAGTGCTACTGTCGCGATCAAGCAATACAAGATGCATAAAAAGGATTAACGTCACATGCAATTCATAATATGTGATATGATATGGACTTTATTCGTGTGCCTTTGATATCCATCTCCAAAGCACGAACATGATCTCCATCATCACCAGCATTGCGTCAAGGTCCATGGCATCGCTTCATGGTTGTCTGTAACACCCTCGCCTGATAAGGCTGAGTTCCTATGTATAGTGTCAATCCCTGGATCGGTTCACTGGCACACACAGTACAGATGAATACCAAATATAATTGTGCATCATAAATACAACGAATATGATCCAGAATTTACATTATTTATTCAAGTACATAGCGGAAACATATACAAGGTGGATCTCCATCCTTCAAATGTGCCACAGGCGAACAATTGTTGAGTGGAGTCTCGTGACCTATAACGATCACTCATAAACGATATAACCTACAACATGAAAGGTTGCAGCCACGAATGGTCAATACTTTGAATGTATTGGCAAGTGTCACTAGTATGTGGATATAAAATGGAATCTATCAATTACATGCATATTTGGCTAAGTGGAGTTTCAGGCTGATTTGCATACATCAATAGTTTTATCCTAGCATTTCCAAATAGTTTTAATCCTTTCTGAAAAATTGTCTAAACACATTGGTCAACACCATCAAATTTTATTAGGAAATTAGAATGTCGAGATCATCCATAAGCTTCAAGCCTTAGTTGCTCAATATTGTCCATAACCAGGGACACGGCTAATCGATTAGATTTATATCTTCTGCAGAAGTTGTATAATTTACCCACACGACACAATCTCGCCTTGACGCCACTAGTGGCCGCTGGTTTAGTACACACCAATTGGTATACCGGCAGATCGAGAATGTGACGAAGTCTTTCTATAGAAGTCCTCCCAATACACAATACTAGCACGTCTAATAGTCACCAATGTAAGGATATAACATCCAATACACAATTCTCGTTAACCTGAAGATATACCAATGCAAAGGTTCTTCCGCTATGTAATTAACTAAGCCAGAGCCCATATTAGCATGTGGCTATACTGGAAGCTACTGTACGAGAAACATATCCAAACTCTAAAATGCCTAGGTGGTCTTCTTCTGGTGCACACATGAGAGATGTAACCAAAGATACGGTACCCTTCGTTGCCACCTCTTCCAAACTCAGCAACAACAATATTCCACCCAGGTGATCCATTAAGTACGTGTTTTATTATATAAAAACATAGCTTTTCCAATACCTCATAATACTCATGACATGATATTCCACCCCGAATCTATAGCAGGGCTAAGCATACTACAACTACGATGTTTCCACTAATCAAGATACAAAAAGGGTATCCTAAATAGGACATAGCATAGCATATAGTATAAAATATTCCTACACATGCACTTCTACTAAAAACAACTACAATGCATAGGAAAATAATTAGGACATTTATGATAGTGCCACTTGCCTTTAGTTGATGTAGTTTATGACCCACAAGTATAGGGGGTGTATCGTAGTACTTTTGATAAATAGGAGTGTCGATCCCAACGAGGAGCAGAAGGTGTTGACTAGTGGTATGGAGCAGGAAATCTCTGTAAATACTTAGCAAACGGATTTTTTAGGGGTTTTCTGATAAAGCAAGGAAATTAAGTGCAAGTAAATAAAGACAGCAAATAATTGCAGAAAGTGACCCAACCCTTTCTTAGCAAAGGACAAGCCGGTGGAAATACTTATGAGGACCAAACGTTCTCGAGGACACATGGGAATACTGTCAAGTGCTTTCGTTTCATATAGTTGATTAAACTTCTTTGGTTTTATAAGTGTTGTGTGGGTGAACCTGTGCTAATGTACCGACCTTACTTGGACTAATACATACTTGTGATTAAACCCCTTGCAAGCATCTGCAACTATAAGAAAGCAATTAAGATAAAAACCTAACCACAACCTTAAACTCTGAGATCCTACACTCCCTTGTGCAAAGGTTTCCTAATGGGGGTTCAAGTTTCTGTCACTCCGGCAACCCCACAATTAGTATCCAAATACACAATGCATTCCCCTAGTCCCATAAATGGTGAAGTATAATGTAGTCGACGTTCACATGACACCACTACAAGAATAGTACCACAACTTAAATATTAAACCATTGAATAATACCTCAACACAATTCCACTACTAACAACATGACTTATCCCATGTCCTCAAGAACTAAACGAGCTACTCACGAGACATCATATGGATCAATATCAGACATGATATGATGATGGATAACAATCTGAACATAAACAATAATTCAATGGTTCCACTCACAAGCATCATCTACAATAGTAATCAACATCGGGAAAGTTTTCCCTAAGAACTATGCAAGATTCAACACAATTGTTACAGCGGGATGGAGTGGTGATGATGGTGCTGGTGGAGATGATTGTGTGGATGATGATGATACCAATGAAGTCTAGCTTGATGATGGTGTTGATGGCGATGATCTCCCCTCTCCGGGAAGGAATTTCCCTAACAGAAATCTGTCTACCGAAGAGCTCTTTCTCTCTTTGTAGTTTCCACCCCACAAAGGCGGCGAAATCTTTGTATGGTCGCTCCCTTGACTTTAGGGTTTCGAGGAGAAGATATAGGTGAGAGGGCGGAGCCAGAGGTGGTCCAGGGTGGCCACACCCCCTGTAGGCATGGCCCAGGGTGGCCCGCGCCTAGGGGGTGTGGGCCCCTCGTGGCCCAACTTCGCCTCCCCTTATGGAATCCTTCATCTTCTGGGAAAATATGATTTTCGGTAGTTTTTCTGGTATTTTTTGATCTTCACGAAATTGCATCAAAACACTCCTTTTCCATCAGAATCCTGACTCCGGCAGTTCATCCTCCAAGAATCATCCAACATGCAAAAACAGGTGAAAAGACATAAGTATCACCTCTTAATATGAAATATATCAATGAATAGAAGCAAATTATGATATAGAATGGTGATGCAAATTGGACGTATCAACTCCCCCCAAGCTTAGATCTTGCTTGTCCCCAAGCGAAAACTAACCTCAGTAAACAAGTCCACAGGTTTATGGAGTGAAGTTTCGATAAAAAGAATACAGACAAGAAGCATCACACTTACCAATACACAACTCATAGTAGAAGGAAACTCACCAATATATAACTTAGCTTGCAACAAGTATGGAAGTCACAATAAAGATGCATAAAGATAAATCATAATTGGGATTGGCAAACTTTGTTCTTTGTCAGAGAACAGTTGGCAAACAGTTTTCAAGTAAAGCTTTTGTAAAGTTTATAACAGGGGTCCTTTTGCTCAAACACAAAAAGGCTTTTCATAAATATGGATTCAAAGTAATACTAATTTAGATAAGAGTCTTGTGCAAACAAGGAAGATAAAGAACATGATTGAATAAATCATCATATGAATACTTGAAACACAACAACTCAAATGCTTGCTGGAGATAGAGAGGAATAGGTTTACTGACTCAACTTAGAAGTAGAAGAAGGGCCCTTCATAGAGGGAAACAAGGATTTCAAGTTCATAAAGAGCTTTCAAAATATTATGGTACTTCCTAGCTTTGAGCTCTCATTTCCCCTATCATAAGCATCTTGAGGTGATTAAGGTTAAAGTGAACAAAGATGGAGTATATGCTTGACGAAATATAAGTTGGCAATCTCATGTACCTTGAGTACGAGGGCCGCTCCTCATGCTACTCAACTTTAGTTACCAGTAAGTTCTTATCATAGTGAGTACATGTGTATCATAGAGAACCACCAACGGGGTACCCCTTGCACATTATACAGGAGCTATCCCATATTAACATGACAAGGCAAGCAGACAACGAGCATCTCAGCAATCTCTTATTTACCATGGGAAAATGGTGTTTTTTCTCTCTTTCCTCTTTTCAAAATCTCTCTCTTTTTTTATAAGAAGAAAGCTTCATAGATTGATCACTATGGTGATGCTGCAAGTTTCCACCATGATTAGGCATGGCTTAGGCTAGCGGCCCAGGCGTTTATATAACACACATACATAACTCCATGGACCTACAAGCTCCCCTTTTATTTCATACCGACGACATCCGCAAACAAAAGAGCATGATATCAACTATGTACAATGTATAGGTGCAATGTTGAAAGCGATCCCCATGACAGCACGGTTCTGCTAATTCCAATGTATAGGTGCAAGCATATACAACTTCAATGACATAATGGTTCAAGTTTATTAGGGGCAAGAAAATAAGGTGTGCCATCAAGTTCGTGAGAGCTTTACTAACTAGTTTTCACATAAGAAAAGAATTTTTAATTTGAAAGATAGATGAAGCTTGAGAATTTACTTGGAATAGCACTAATTCTAAGGGGTAGATATGGTGGAGACAAATGGCACATGTTTTTGTTTAAAGGATTGGATGCATGAGAAGTGTTCCCTCTTAGCACAGGTTTTTGGCTAGCAAGGCTAGGTAGCAAGCAAAAGAGTTGAAGGAAACAACCAAACATACAAGTGATAAAGTCAAACATGCAATCTTACTTAAAGACACAAATATCTTAAATACAGAATACTAAGCTTATGAGCCAATCAAGAAAGAAAATAAATGATACAAAATAACTGTAAGTGCTTTTCTCTTTTCCTTTAAAACCTCAAAAAGTGTTGCTCTGACCAGAGCTCAGTTTGCCAAAACCAATTTAGATCTACTTGATGCTCCCAAAGCGATACCAATACTAATCAACAAGGTCAATCATATAATAGAGATTACAAACTAAAATAAGAAGTGCAAAAAGTAAAAGATGAAGCTTCTCATTAATATTCCATAAAGGCACTCACACCAAGGGATACATAGATAACCAACTAAAGGAGAGATACTTACACAATGCAAACCAAACTATAAGATAACTTCTCTATCCAAGATATGACTCTACTAAAAAGGTAAAAAGATAAAACATAATGATGTGATACCGTGGCACTCCCCCAAGCTTGGAACAAGCCAAGGGGATGCCAAACCTGATGACGAATTACTCCTTCGGTGGTGGTGGTGTTCCCTTGTCATCGTCTGACTTCCAAGGTAAATGCTCCCCATCCACAAAGGATGTCTTGGTCTCAAATATCCTGAAACTAGCAGCAGAGCTTATGTGTTTAAACCTAGCCTCGTACTCACAGTTTTGATTTTGTATGTCGTAGAGCTAAGAGGATTTCATCTCGAAGCTCAGCAACCTCCTCCTTGTGCTTAGCGATGAGTTCTGAACTTATCTTATGGATGACGTCCACTTCGCGTTCCGCCATCTTCTTGTACCTAAAAACTTCCTGCTCCAGTGCTTCCATCCTATCTTCCAGGCTACCTTATCATTTAGGGCCCTGTACCTCTTTTATCTATACCATCCCATCCTTGAGTAACAACTCCTTGGGATGAACCTTCAACTCATACATGTACGGGTTGATGACATCCGTAGAGGAATCCTCCATGGGTGATCCAGAGGAAGACATTGTTGCTCCAAAACTGAGAATCTGCCTGACAGAAACAGATCGAAACAAAAACATGACGAGAACATGATATATGAACCTCGGGGGATACGGGGTTTATATATTACAAAGTTTTACTGCATAAGGAAGGTATTGTGCGAAAACGAGGCGGGGACAGACTCTAGGGGGCTCACACCCCCTGGTGGCGCGGCCAGCTGGGGCCCGCGCCACTAGTGGGTGTGGCCCACCTATGCTTCGTTTCCTCCTCTGTTTCGTCTCATAACCTTTCATATGTAATAAAATCATCAAAAATATAAAGAAAAACGTTTTTCGCGAACCTTCTGTTTTCACCACTTTTTACCTATTCAAAGACGGACTCTGTAGATTCCTTCTCTCCGTCACCTGAAAATTCCTTTCGTGCAAGGCCTCACACAAACTTCATTGGCAACATTATTGTATGCAAAAACAATAAACCTTTAGGTTCAAACTTGAACTGAAATCCATCAAAACAAAAGCTACTGTAGCAACTCCTTTTCAAAAGCCCAAAAAGAATCTGAAAGGGAATCAATATAAGAGGAAAATGCAAATGATGGCAGAAATCTGTCAAAACATACCAGCATGTAATGATTGATTTTTTTAAAAACTTCTGTTGCTCAAATAAAAAAGTACAAAACTAATGAAAGTTGGATAACAACTTGGAGAACAAGCACAGAAAATTACATCTCTATCCGATGTACTGAGATCCTTCACGGATTTTTACAATGTAGCACAAAAAACTGTCCAGGACAGCAACTTTTCATAACTCCTCGACTTCTCAAAAGAGGTTGATCTTGACACAAAAACCAAAACAAAAAGGATAAGGAGAGGTTATTACAAGTAATAACTTCAAAGACTCAATAAAACTATTGGGTTATCTCCCAAGAAGTATTTTTCTTTAATGCCTTTAAGTTAGGCTTGACAATTTCAAGGACGCTCACATAGGAGATATGGATTTGAAGTGAAAAAGAGCATCAAGAAGAAAATATCCAACACATTTGAGTCTAACCCACTTACTATGCAAGGGAGTGTGATGAGAAAAAAAATTATTGAAACAAAAGGACACTAGCATAGGAAGACAAAACAAATGCAACTTCAAAGCTTTCAACATAAAGCTAGGAAACTTAATATTATTGAGATGCATAAAACCATGTTTCCCTTTCTCATAATAACTTTCAGTAGCACTTTGAATAAAGTTGACAATATAACTGTCACAAGAAACAACTTTATCATCAGAATGAGCATACTTACAATCATCAAAAAGAGGTCTAAGGTCATAAACTGGATCAATGGAAGCAAGTTGTTCAACCCTGAAATCCTCATTAGGCAGATTATTTTCATAAGGGGCTTTAGCAAATTTGGAAAAATTAAACTCATAATAATCTCCATCAAATTTAGTTAAAAATTTCTCCTTCCTACAATCTATAATAGCCCCACAAGTATTCAAAAAGGTCTACCAAAGATAATAGGAAAAGTTTTACTAGCTTCTAAACCAAGTACTAGAAAATTAGCAGGATATTTAATCTTACCAAAAAGAACCTCCACATCTCTTATAATGCCAATTGGACAGACTGTCTCTCTATTAGCAAGGTGAATAACCACATCAATGTCCTCAAGTTCACAAGGACCAATTGCATGCATAATTTCCCTGTAAAGCTCATAAGGAATAGCACTAGAACTAGCTCCAATATCACATAAACCATAATAGCAAGGATCACCAATTATCACAGAAAGCACAGGGACGCTAGTTTTCCTAGATTTTCTAGGATGATAGACAATATTAGAAGCGTCTTCACAGAATACAATGTGCTCACCCTCTATATTTTTAGTGACAAGATCTTTCACAATGGCTACTACAGGTTCAATGTTTATTTGCTCATCAGGTTCCATAGTTTTCTTTCTACTTTTGCTAACCACATTAGCTATGATAGAGTGTTCCTTTACCTTAGCAGGAAAAGGGATTTTCTCAACATAAGTTTCAGGCAAAATATGATCAATAGTACAAACTTTAGTGCTTCTAACAGGAACATGATTAACAACATCTTTATAAGGTGCATGGTACTTATTCCACTTCTTTTTAGGAATTTATTTATAAGAGGCAAAAGCCTTAAAACAATTGGCAATACTTTGAGAATCAAGACCATACTTAGTACTAATATCACGGAAGTCATCAATTCCCATAAAAGATTTAATTCATTGATAATCATAATTTATATCTGACTTTCTTCCTTTGTCATTCTCCCATGATTCAGTGTTCTCTTGAATACGGTCTAGAAGATCCCATTTAGCTTCTTCCTTCATACATGTGAATGATCCAGCACAAGAAGCATATAATAAATCTTTATCAAGAAGAGAAAGCCTTGCATAAAAGTTATTGATAATAATATTGTTAGGGAGTTCATGAATAGGACATTTAAGCATTAGTAACTTCAATCTCCCCCAAGCTTGGTTTGTACTCTCTCCATCACGAGGCCAAAAGTTATATATTAGATTTCTATCCTTATGAATCTCACTAGGAGGATAGAATTTAGAATAAAAGAGAGGTACTATTTCCTCCCATTCCATAGATTGTCCATTCTTCAGCAGCTTATACCATTCTTCAGCTCTTCCTTTCAATGATATATAGAGTAACTTCTTCTTCACCTGTTCAGTTGTGATACCTGCACACTTAAACAACCCGCATAATTCATGGATAAAAAGCAAATGATCACCAGGATGGATAGTTCCATCCCCACGATAATAATTATCCATAACACGATCAAAAATTCTTGTAGGTATCTTAAAAGGATCTATCTCAACAGGTGGTAGTTCATCTACTACCCTAACAGTGGTAGTAGTTTTCCTAAACTGGAAACAAAATGGGTAATCCATATTGGAAACAAAGTAACAAATAGAAATAAAAACAATACTCACAGTAGAAGTTTCCTTTACCAGTTCCACTCTTCAATAGCGCTTCACTCCCCGGCAACGGCGCCAGAAAGTAGTCTTGATGACCCACAAGTATAGAGGGTGTATGTTAAACCCCTCCTTTATAAAGGAAAGGATCCCTGTGATTGCAATGCTAGTCCCTGGATCAATGCTAGCATCCACAATTTAAGATGAAGTACACAGATACAAAGGTCGTTTATTACATTCATTCCAGAGATAAAAACATAGTCTTTTACAACTCAGGGCCATAGGCCTAATACAAGAGTTTAAAGGAATAAGTAATAAACACAAGTCTTCATCTTCATGTGCCACAGGCAAGCATGTTGAGTGTAGACTCATGACTCCTATTCATCATCGGAGTAACCTGCAACATCACAAGTTACAGCCACAGAGGGTCAATACTTTGGAATAGTATTGGCAAGTGATACCTTGGTATATTTTAAGTGGACTATATTACTATATGCATTTTTTGGCTAAGTGTAGCTTGGCTTGCTTTGCTTGAATATAAGTTTTTCTTATTAGTTGAAATCACTAAGTTTTCTTTGTCAAAAACATTCCCAAGGAAACCACCAATAGATATTGAGGTCCTTCACCCTTGTTCACCCACAAATTTTTACTTAGAAGTTGGAGTGATGAGATTCTTGTGGCTTCCATGTCTTGATGCTCAAAAGTGTCCATTTCCTTGGACAAGGCTAAGTACTTAGGTTTTCCATCTGCAGAGGTTGTGCACTTTCCCCACCAGACTTGGTTTCCCAAGACAGGACCTTTCAGAAGCTTTTCCTTAGTCAAATGGACGCGTTCCATCCTATCATCCCATCTACCACCAACTGTCCAAAATACTAAGTTCTAGCAACCTATATGATCATGGCAGAGCCCATATTGCCAAGTGGTTGCACTGTAAGCTTTTCTCAACACTTGGCCTCCAAATCCCTTTGTGCCTGGGTGTCATACCACAAGTGAGATACACAACCCAAGTCCATGGCCTTGTGTAACCACTCAACATAACCCAATCTTCCCATTCCACCCAGGAGGTTCATTTGTCTTAGTTGTTTTATTAAGAAAATATAAGTCTCTTGACTTAGAATATTTTTATCATATACTATATAGATGTTCACCACCCTTGTTTGCTATAAGCTAGGCTAGGCAAAAATATGGTAACTTAACTTAGGAAAATTTTCCTAGCAATTCTAATATTTCACTCTACTTAGGATTTCCCATCTTATCACTAAGCAAAATATCATGAAATACTTTAGCAAAAATAACTAATGCTAGTACAAAACTTAGGATAGGAATATTCATGAAAATATCACTTGCCTTGGTAGTGTGGAGAGTAGCACTCTTCACAATCACAATCACTAGCAAAATCTACACAAGAAATCAAAGCATACAATTACACACAATTAAATACAACCAAAAATAATATGAATGCATGCATGCAAGATTTTACCAAGTTTTGAATTTTGAAAGTTCTACCAAGTATGTTCATGACTACAGGAACTTAACATGTCACAAGTTTGCCAACTAAACTTATTTGGCCCCAATATGATTTACCAAAATAAATCTATATTTAAAATGGCCTTAAACTTGTTCTACAAATAAAGTCATTTTTAACTGTTACTATATGCTAAATAAATTGGATATTCAAAAAGGCCTTGTTTCACTGAATCCAACGGTATAAAGTTTGCAAAAATCTAACGTGGCATTCAAAAGTTATAAGCATTTGAAGTTTGAATCTAAATCTGGCTTTAAATTCTGTTTTTAGTTTAAACCTTGCCACGTCATACATTACATGGCGCGTCCGGTTCGCACCGATCACCCTTCGTGCGTTGGATCTAACTAACGCCGACTCGATCTATCCATACCCTTCGTTAAGTGAAGTGTTTCACGCGAGATTCAGATCTAACGGCTAAAAATCTCCTAACCAAAATCGAGGCGCTACCGGGCGGTGACAAAGGCGGCGATCGATGTGCCGGCGTTCTAGGTCGCCCGGGGAAGGGTGGAGATGCTTACCAGAACCGCAGGAGGCTGCTGATGCTCAAGGTGGCAATGGTTTGGGAAGGGGCGCACGGGGTCGTCGGGGATTTCTCGCCGGAGTTCGCGAATGCGTCGACCCACGATCGTCGACGTTGGCGAGGTTCCTCGTCGCTAAGCCAAAATAGGGATCTTGTCGATGCGCAAGACGATGAGGATTCTATGCGACGTCGAGGGCAAGGGGCGGCTACTTACGGAGGGAGGTCCGGAGTTCGTGCGAAGACGGTGGCGGTCCGTCGTCGACGTTGCCGGCTATGGGTCATGCGAAGGCAAGCGGAGAGTGTCAAAGATGCAGAGGTTCACCGAATAAGATAGCATGAATGCGAGACCAAGGGGAACTCGAGGCTCACCGAATTCGGCCGTAGCGTCGGAGACAATGGGTTGCAGAGAGAAATGCGCAGCCTGGGGGCGTGTGCTTGGGGTTTGGGGAAAAGAGAGGGAGAGGGGTTTATATAGCTGGTCAAGCGAGAATCACTCGCCATTGATTGAATTGACGTCGCGATTAACACACGTGAAACGGCCGTTGATTGGGGATAACAGTCAGACGGGTGGAGACGACTTGGCGTGGAGATGGCCCATTTGTCACGAGGTGCACGGAGTTGTGTGGGGTCTTGTCGCCAGCTCAGCGTGAGAGAAGAAATAAAAGATCCGGGTGGGCTTGTTGGCTTGATCCGTCATTTGGGCGATTCTGGCCATGCCCTTTTCCATTGTTTAAGCCATTTTTTCTAATTTCATTTTCTGGTATGAATTTGATATGAATTCAAATCCTTTTGAATTCAATCTGCCTTGGGAATTTTTACAGGGTTTTGTGGATTCAAATAACAGTCATATTAACTAAATGGTTACTTTGTAAGGCTTGGTCAAGCTTGGGTTTCAAAGTAATTAGAGGCTTGATCTAATTTGCAAATATTTGAAAAATGATTTTGAAACCATTTCCAAATTTGGATACTTGGGTTTAAAGACTTCACCTAATCTATCCATTAATGGAGGCAAGTAAACCAAGATTTAAACATTCAAATCTCAAAGGGTGATGGCCATTTGAGATAATTTGTTTACTTGAAATCATAGCTCAGACATCTGATTCTAAATAATTTTTTTGAGAAAACCCTAAATGGATGAATGATGCAAAGATGATATGAATGAGTTTTGAAACTATGATTTTTGGGATGTTACAAATCTACCCCCCTTAAGATGAATCTCGCCCTCGAGATTCGGGTTGGCTAGCAAATAGGTGAGGGTGGTCTTTCCGAAGATCATCTTCTCTTTCCCATGTTGCTTCCTCTTCGGAATGATGGTTCCATTGCACTTTACAAAACTTGATAGTCTTGGTCCTGGTAACTCTTTCCGCGGTCTCTAGAATTTTGACAGGCTTTTCCTCATAAGTGAGATCACTTTCTAGTTGAACTTCTTCCAAAGGTATGGTATCCTTCAAAGAAGACTCTTCCATTTCTGGGTGACATTTCTTAAGCTGACTCACATGAAATACGTTATGGATCTTGATAGAGATTACCGCAATTCAACTTCATGCAACTTCTCCTGCGACTTAGAATCTTGAATGGTCCAACATATCTTGGTGCCAACTTTCCTTGACTCCAAATCTTTTCACTCCACGGAGTGGTGATACCTGAGATAAGCCCTATCTCCAACTTCAGAGGTGACTTCTACGCTTAGAATCTGCGTAGCTTTTCTCCGAGATCGTGCTATCTTCAATCTGTCCTTAACCAATTTGACTTTCTCTTCGGCGTCTTTGATAAGATCAGGTCCAAATAGGCTTCTTTCTCCCACACCATTCCATAACAATGGGGTGGTACACTTCCTTCCGTAGAGTAATTCAAATGGTGCCATTCCAATACTAGCTTGATGACTATTGTTGTAAGAAAACTCTGTGTAGGGTAAACTTTCATCCCAACTCGCTCCATAATCTAAAGCACATGCTCTCAACATGTCTTCTATAATTTGGTTGGTCCTCTCTGTTTGACCATCTGTTTGAGGATGAAAGGCAGTACTGAATTCCAATCTCGTTCCTAAAGATTCATGAAGCTGTCTCCAAAAGTGAGAAGTGAACTGAGTTCCTCTATCTGACACAATACTCTTTGGCACACCGTGAAGGCATACGATTCTGCTCATGTATATTTTTGCTAACTTGGCACTTGTATAAGTTGTCTTCACGGGTATAAAATGAGCCACTTTAGTTAAGCGATCCACTACTACCCATATGGAATCATACCCTGACCTAGTCCTTGGTAATCCGGTAATGAAATCCATACCAATATTCTCCCACTTCCATTCAGGAATAGGCAGTGGTTGAAGCAAACCTGCTGGTTTTTGATGCTCCGCTTTGACTCTGCTACACACATCACACAAAGCAATATGTTCGGCGATGTCCCTTTTGAGATTGTTCCACCAAAATCTTTCTTTCATATCCATGTACATCTTGGTGTTTCCTGGGTGGATAGAATACGGAGAGTTGTGACCTTCTTGTAAGATCAGTTTCCGCAACTCTGGGTCTTGTGGAACACATATACGTTTCCCGTGCCATAAGGTTCCTTGTTCATCAATATGGAAACTCTTAGCCTTCCCTAGAATAATATTTTCCTTGATCTTTTCAATTTCCTTATCGGTCTTCTGAGCTTCTTGGATCTTGTCCAATAGAGTGGGTTGAACATCTAATGACATGAGATGTCCTTCTGGTACAATCTCCAATCTGAGTTCCTTGAATTGCTTACACAGATCATCTGGTAATTCCCCTTTAGTAAGACCATTTACAAATGTCTTACGACTTAAAGCATCGGCTACCACATTTGCCTTACCGGGGTGGTATTGCAAACTCAGGTCGTAATCCTTGATAAGTTCTAGCCATCTTCTTTGTCTCATGTTGATCTCCTTCTGGGTGAAGATATACTTTAAGCTCTTATGATCGGTGAATACTTCACACCGCTTACCCAAAAGGTAATGTCTCCATGTTTTGAGTGCATGGACGACAGAGGCTAACTCCAAATCATGAGTAGGATAGTTTACTTCATGAGTTTTGAGTTGTCTCGAAGCATAGGCTACGACTTTACCATCTTGCATAAGTACGGCTCCCAAACCTTGATGAGAAGCATCACAATACACTTGGAAATCCTTTTCCAAATCAAGTATATAGAACTGGTGTCACACAAGTCTCTTCTTCAACTCTTGGAAGCTGACTTCGCAACCTTCAGTCCAAACAAATTTCTTGTCCTTCTTTAGCAATTCTGTCATTGGCTTAGCAACCTTCGAGAAATTTTCAATGAACCTTCTGTAATATCCTGCTAAGCCAAGGAAACTACGAACTTCCTTCACATTCTTGGGTGATTCCCAATCTGTCACCGCTGAAACTTTAGCAGGATCAACTGCCACACCATCCTTTGTCATAACATGACCAAGAAATCCAACTTTCTCTAACCAGAACTCACACTTGCTGAATTTGGCATAAAGTTTATACTCTCTTAACTTTTCAAGTATCAAGCGCAAGTGTCTTTCATGTTCTTCCTTGCTCTTGGAGTAGACTAGGATATCGTCGATGAAAACGACCACAAATTTGTCAAAAAATTCCATGAACACCTTGTTCATCATATTCATGAAGTATGCTGGAGCATTGGTTAAACCAAAAGGCATCACAGTGTACTCATACAATCCATACCTTGTGGTGAATGCTGTCTTAGGTATGTCTTGCTCTCTTATCTTAAGTTGAAAATAGCCTGACCGAAGATCAATCTTCGAGAATACACATGCTCCTTCTAGCTGGTCAAACAAGTCGTTGATTCTTGGCAAAGGATATTTGTTCTTGATAGTAACCTCGTTGAGAGAATGGTAGTCAATACATAGTCTTTGTGTTCTATCCTTTTTCTCCACAAACAATACTGGGGCTCCCCAAGATGAAGAACTTGGTTGAATAAACCCTTTCTGTAACTGTTCTCCTAGCTGCTTCTTGAGTTCTTTCAGTTCATCAACTGACATTTTGTATGGTCTCATAGCTATTGGTCCAGAACCTGGTACCAAATCTATCAAAAACTCCACATCTCTATCTGGTGGCATTCCTGGTAATTCCTCCAGAAATACATCCGGATACTCACACACAATTAGCACACTGTTCATGCTAACCCCCTTAAGAGAATTCAGCTTACTTCCTTTGGATTCAAAGTTTGACTTAAATTTTATTCTTTTTCCTTCTGGGGTTGTGAGTGTAACTGCATTTATTCGCATGCCTAATACTCCTTCATACTTAGCCATCCAATCCATTCCCAAAACTACATCCAATCCTTGGGAATTCAGAATTATTAGTTTCACTGGAAACTTATGTTTTCCAAACTCTATGACTAGGTCATGACATCCTGAGTTTACTATCCTTTCTCCGCCTGGAGAACTTACTCTTATAGGACACCCAATGGTTTCTATCGGTAGTTCATTTCTTTCAACGAATGCTTTTTATATGAATGAATGAGATGCACCAGTATCAAAGAGTACAAATGCTGAAATTGAATTGAGTCTGAACTTACCAGCCACGACATCAGGCTCCTCATAGACCTCCTCCACATTAATGTGGTTAGCCTGTCCTTTCTGGAAAGGATTTGGCTTGTTAGGTCCTTCAACTTTATTTTCAGGGCACTCATTAGCATAATGCCCCAGCTTCTTGCATTTGAAGCACTCAACGTGACTGATGTCCTTTTTAAGATGCTGACTTCCACTTCCACTACCATTTCCACCGTGGTGGCTCTTATGTCCACTCTTGTGGTTCTTGTACTTATCATTGTCATGACTACGGTGATGCTTGTTGTCATGACGGTTGTGGTTGTGGTGCTTGTTGAATTTCCCATGTTTATGGGATCCTGAGCTGCCACTGTCATCATAATGAGATCGTTTGTGAGACGATCCCGAGCTGTGTTTGTCGGAGTGTTTCCTCTTCCTACTCTCGACTTGCTTCATTTTACTTTCCAAGATAGCAGCCTTGTCACACAAAGACTGATAAGTTGGAACATATGCCATGCATAAATGTAGGTTCACTCATCATTCAAGCCTTCCAAGAACTTTTCCTTTCTCTTGGCATCGATCAACCTCATCCGGTGCATAGCGCCAGATTGTTGAACTCTTCTATGTATTCGCCACACGCGGTGGCGCTGTTTCAGTTGTGAAACTCCTTCTTTTTCAGACTCATTATCCGGATGAGATATGAGCGATGAAACCCATCTTCAAATATGTCCCATGTCACTTCATCAATGGGAGTGGTGATTTGGAAGTTATCCCACCATGTGGCGGTGGTCCTTCCAAGATGTCTGCGAACTTTTTTTCAGCATCGGTCGACCATCATCACTAAGTCTTTGTTCACGTAACGAGCCGGTCATTGGCTGCCATAGGATCGATTGTCCCGAAAATTTTGCTGGCCTTAGTCTCGAACTGGTGAGCATATCAAAACCGGAGGGTTGTTGTTGTTATTGTTGTTGTTGTTGTTGTTGTTATTATTATTGTTGTTGTTGTTGTTATTCGGTTATGGATGAATGTTGTCATCATTTGCATAAGCGTGTTTTGCATTCATCATTTGTTGCATTTCCGGGGTGATGTTGTTGGGGTTGGGGTTTGCGCGACGGGGAGGCATCTGTGGTTTGTTCAAATAGATAAGAATGAGATACCCATAGATGTTTCATGCACAATACATCACAAGCAAACACATAACAAGCAACATAAGAATAAAGGTTCAACAACCACATAACAAACTCATGAAGTAATACACACAAGTGGCAAGCCATCCACATGTCGGATGGTCCAATAATAAGTTCGCAACAACAAGTATGAATATGAAAGGTAAACGAGTAGTCAAGTCTACTCATCAGCATCTATCTCCTCCTCGACGAAGGTAAGACCTGCGTTCTCCATCGCGGTCTTGTTCTCCTCAATCGTAGTGGTCAAAGAATCAACCTTGGTCTTGAGAGCCCTCTTCTGGGAGCGAAGCCTCTCAATAACCATCTGCTGCTGCTCAAGCTCGAAGTCCTTGGACTTCAGTTCCTCGGTCATGTCCCGGATTTTCTTGTTCCTATCCTGGACGCGTTTCTCCTGACTCTTGAACTTGCGATCCTGAGCCTCGAACTTCGTCTCCATTTCCTTGATCATCTCATACTGCTGTGCAAAAAGCTTGTCCTTCTCGCGTAGCTGCACCTGGAGCTCGTCATTACCTAGCATGACGTTCGTCCTGTCCGTATCTACGTGTCTGAGAAGAGTCTCTAAGTCCTGAAGATAAAGACGTATCGGCTCCGCAGTGCTCCTCGAGTCATCCTCAAAGTCGATGGAATCTCCATCAACATCACGTCTTCCGAAGACGTGAAAGTGAGTACCCTAACACGTCGGAGTGACGCCTACCGTCCTATCAGGTCCTGCATGACTACCTCCATGCCTCTCTCCCTGTCATCATGCATCAACTTGAAGACGATGGCCTCTGTAGTAGGCTCAGTCTGGCGTCCTGGCTGGGTCACCTTGAAGCCCCAGAGGTCCTTCCTCTCGAACTTGGTGAGTGGATACACCGTGATGGTAGGAAGAGGGAGATCAAGTAGAGTGGTAAGCTCAATGATACGGGGACCAAAACGAGTAACCCGAAACTCCTCAACAGTGCTGACGGCAACAAGCATCTATTTATAAGATTGAAAAGTTAGAACATTGCAATTCAAGGTAAATCAAGACTAACATTCATACATATCCATGAAACAAAATCGTCACATAAGTCATGCACACATAAGTTCATTACATCACTCAAGGTCCCAACTTATTTAAAACATCTTTTGAAAATAAGGTGATAAGTGGTGGTCCAACTAACGAAGTGTCCTTACAATCCAATCCCACGGGATCTATTGTTAAACACAATGTTTCTATTGGCAATCCACCAATCTTGCTCTCTTGACTCTATCACTAAGTCTATAACATCTCCCCTTATTTCTTGGTTGGTGTCTTCCAACTCTTGAGTAAGCTCCTTCTCTTTCTCTAATTCCTTTTGAAGGTTGAGCATTCTGCACTTAACTCTAGCACTTAGTTCCTTGATAGTCCTCCAAGCTGCATCCCTGGCTGACTCAAAGAATGTGGTGTGCATGGTAGTGTTGGTGTACATGCAGAATCCCCTTTCTTTGTGGTTGTCTTCCTTGTTTTTGTACAAGTGAAGTTGCACCCACCAATACTCCACTCCTTCATCCATCACTGGAAAGCCTTTGTACACGGCTTCACCATGTGCATCCATTGTCTCCATGAGGTCCTTGAGAATATTGGGAAACTCAGTTTCACATTCCAAGGTCATGGTCATGAGTGGTCCCTTCTTCACGGCTTCGTTGATGGAGTTCGTCTACAAAGGAAGTTGAAAGAGATTAGAAAAGTTTTACGAGAAGAATAGACAAGTCTAGAAGTATTTGAAAAACTTTTTCCTTAGTGGTTTTCCAGTCCTAGGGTCATAATCCTACAGGCAACCTGGCTCTGATACCATCTGTTAAACCCCTCCTTTATAAAGGAAAGGATCCCTGTGATTGCAATGCTAGTCCCTGGATCAATGCTAGCATCCACAGTTTAAGATGAAGTACACAGATACAAAGGTCGTTTATTACATTCATTCCAGAGATAAAAACATAGTCTTTTACAACTCAGGGCCATAGGCCTAATACAAGAGTTTAAAGGAATAAGTAATAAACACAAGTCTTCATCTTCATGTGCCACAGGCAAGCATGTTGAGTGTAGACTCATGACTCCTATTCATCATCGGAGTAACCTGCAACATCACAAGTTACAGCCACAGAGGGTCAATACTTTGGAATAGTATTGGCAAGTGATACCTTGGTATATTTTAAGTGGACTATATTACTATATGCATTTTTGGCTAAGTGTAGCTTGGCTTGCTTTGCTTGAATATAAGTTTTTCTTATTAGTTGAAATCACTAAGTTTTCTTTGTCAAAAACATTCCCAAGGAAACCACCAATAGATATTGAGGTCCTTCACCCTTGTTCACCCACAAATTTTTACTTAGAAGTTGGAGTGATGAGATTCTTGTGGCTTCCATGTCTTGATGCTCAAAAGTGTCCATTTCCTTGGACAAGGCTAAGTACTTAGGTTTTCCATCTGCAGAGGTTGTGCACTTTCCCCACCAGACTTGGTTTCCCAAGACAGGACCTTTCAGAAGCTTTTCCTTAGTCAAATGGACGTTGCTCCATCCTATCATCCCATCTACCACCAACTGTCCAAAGACTAAATTCTAGCAACCTATATGATCATGGCAGAGCCCATATTGCCAAGTGGTTGCACTGTAAGCTTTCTCAACACTTGGCCTCCAAATCCCTTTGTGCCTGGGTGGCATACCACAAGTGAGATACACAACCCAAGTCCATGGCCTTGTGTAACCACTCAACATAACCCAATCTTCCCATTCCACCCAGGAGGTTCATTTGTCTTAGTTGTTTTATTAAGAAAATATAAGTCTCTTGACTTAGAATATTTTTATCATATACTATATAGATGTTCACCACCCTTGTTTGCTATAAGCTAGGCTAGGCAAAAATATGGTAACTTAACTTAGGAAAATTTTCCTAGCAATTCTACTATTTCACTCTACTTAGGATTTCCCATCTTATCACTAAGCAAAATATCATGCAATACTTTAGCAAAAATAACTAATGCTAGTACAAAACTTAGGATAGGAATATTCATGAAAATATCACTTGCCTTGGTAGTGTGGAGAGTAGCACTCTTCACAATCACAATCACTAGCAAAATCTACACAAGAAATCAAAGCATACAATTACACACAATTAAATACAACCAAAAATAATATGAATGCATGCATGCAAGATTTTACCAAGTTTTGAATTTTGAAAGTTCTACCAAGTATGTTCATGACTACAGGAACTTAACATGTCACAAGTTTGCCAACTAAACTTATTTGGCCCCAATATGATTTACCAAAATAAATCTATATCTAAAATGGCCTTAAACTTGTTCTACAAATAAAGTCATTTTTAACTGTTACTATATGCTAAATAAATTGGATATTCAAAAGGCCTTGTTTCACTGAATCCAACGGTATAAAGTTTGCAAAAATCTAACGTGGCATTCAAAAGTTATAAGCATTTGAAGTTTGAATCTAAATCGGCTTTAAATTGCTTTTTAGTTTAAACCTTGCCACGCATTATCGGCGTTACTGGCATCTTGGCGCGGTTACCGGATCACCCTTCTGGCCGCTGTTGGATCTAACTAACGCTGCGGCTCAGATCTGTCCATACCCCTTCGTTAAGTGAAGTGTTTCACGTGAGATTCAGATCTAACGGCTAAAAATCTCCTAACCAAAATCGAGCGGGCGGTGACAGCGGCAGCGTCGATGTGATGCGGCGTTCTAGGTCGCCCGGGAAGGAGGAGATGCTTACGTAACCGCAGGAGGCTGCGATGCTCAAGGTGGCAATGGTTTGGGAAGGCGACGGGTCGTCGGGATTTCGCCGAGTTCGCGAATCGTCACCACGTCGATCGTCGACGTTGGCGAGGTTCCTCGTCGCGCTAAGCCAAAATAGGGATACTGTCAGATGCGCAAGACTATGAGGATTCTATGCGTATCAGTCAGAGGGCAAGGGGCGGCGGCTACTTACGGAGGGAGGTCGCCGGAGTTCGTGCAGAAGACGGTGGCGGTCCAGTCGTCGATGTTGCCGAAGCTATGGGTCATGCGAAGGCAAACGGAGAGTGTCAGAAGATGCACAGAGGTTCACTGAATAAGATAGCATGAATGCGAGACCAAGGGGAACTCGAGGCTCACCGGAATTCGCCGGCGATCGCCGGAGACAAGCAGAGAGAAATGCGCAGCGACTGGGGCGTTCGTGCTTGGGGTTGGGGGGAAAAGAGAGAGGGGACAGAGGGGGTTTATATAGCCTGGTCAAGCGCGAGAATCACTCGGCCATTGATTCGAATTGACGCCGCGATTAACACACAGGAAACGGCCGCGTTGATTGGGGACAACAGTCGTCTTGGTGGAGACGACATTGGCGTGGAGATGGCCCGCTTGTCGGCGAGGTGCGCGAGTACGGTGGGGTCTGCTTGTCGGTAGCTCAAGGCTTCAAGCGTGAGAGAAGAAATAAAAGATCCCGGGTGGGCTTGCTGGGCTTGATCCGCTGCTGGGCCAGATTCTGGCCGCGCGGCCCTTTTCCATTGTTTAAGCCATTTCTTTTTCTAATTTCATTTTCTGGTATGAATTTGATATGAATTCAAATCCTTTTGAATTCAATCTGCCTTGGGAATTTTTACAGGGTTTTGTGGATTCAAATAACAGTCATATTAACTAAATGGTTACTTTGTAAGGCTTGGTCAAGCTTGGGTTTCAAAGTAATCAGAGGCTTGATCTAATTTGCAAATATTTGAAAAAGGATTTTGAAACCATTTCCAAATTTGGATACTTGGGTTTAAAGACTTCACCTAATCTATCCATTAATGGAGGCAAGTAAACCAGTACCTAAACATTCAAATCTCAAAGGGTGATGGCCATTTGAGATAATTTGTTTACTTGAAATCATAGCTCAGACATCTGATTCTAAATAATTTTTTTGAGAAAACCCTAAATGGATGAATGATGCAAAGATGATATGAATGAGTTTTGAAACTATGATTTTTGGGATGTTACAGCGTATCGTAGTACTTTCGATAAATAGGAGTGTCGATCCCAACAAGGAGCAGAAGGTGTTGACTAGTGGTATGGAGCAGGAAATCTCTGTAAATACTTAGCAAACATATTTTTAGGGGTTTTCTAATAAAGCAAGGAAATAAAGTGCAAGTAAATAAAGACAGCAAATAATTGTAGCAAGTGTCCCAATCCTTTCTTAGCAAAGGACAAGCCGGTGGAAATACTTATGAGGACCAAACATTCTCCAGGACACATGGGAGTATTATCAAGTGCTTTCGTTTCATATAGTTGATTAACCTTCTTTGGTTTTATAAGTGTTGTGTGGGTGAACCTGTGCTAATGTACCGACCTTACTTGGACTAATACATACTTGTGATTAAACCCCTTGCAAGCATCTGCAACTATAAGAAAGCAATGAAGATAAAAACCTAACCACAACCTTAAACTCTGAGATCCTACACTCCCTTGTGCAAAGGTTTCCTAACGGGGGTTCAGGTTTCTGTCACTCCGGCAAACCCACAACTATAAGAATAACACCACAACTTAAATATTAAACCATTGAATAATACCTCAACACAATTCCACTACTAACAACATGACTTCTCCCATGTCCTCAAGAACTAAACGAGCTACTCACGAGACATCATATGGATCAAGATCAGAGATGATATGATGATGGATAACAATCTGAACATAATGGTTCCACTCACAAGCATCAACTACAATAGTAATCAACACCGGGAAAGTTTCCCCTAAGAACTATGCAAGATTCAACACAATTGTTACAGCGGGATGGAGTGGTGATGATGGTGCTGGTGTAGATGATGATGTGGATGATGATGATGATCCCGATGAAGTCTAGCTTGATGATGGTGTTAATGGCGATGATCTATCCTCTCCGAGAAGGAATTTCCCCGTCAGAAATCTGTCTGCCGGAGAGCTCTTTCTCTCTCTGTAGTTTCCTCCCGCAGAGGCGACGGAATCTTTCTATGGTCGCTCCCCCGACTTTACGGTTTCGAGGAGAAGATATAGGCGAGAGGGCGGAGCCAAAGGTGGGACAGGGTGGCCACACCCCCTGTAAGCGCGGCCTAGGGTGGCCCGCACGTGGGGGAGTGTGGGCTCCCTGTGGCCCAACTCTGCCTCCCCTTTTGGCATCCTTCGTATTCTAATAAAATATAATTTTATGTAGTTTTTCTAGTATTTTTCTGATCTTCGCTAAATTTCATCAAAACGCCGCTTGTTCCATCAGAATCCTAACTCTGGTAGTTCATCCTCCAAGAATCATCCAACATGCAAAAACAGACGAAAAGACATAAGTATCACCTCTTAATATGAAATTTATCAATGAATAGAAGCAAATTATGATATAGAATGGTGATGCAAATTGGACATATCAGTAGTCATTTATATAATCCTCACAATAGAAAAGGTTGCACTTGTCACAATCACAATAGTTGCACTCCTCGCAATCTAACGATTAAAACAAGTGCATAATAAACACACCATTCAAAACAATGCAATTATGCACAATACAACAAAATAATGATGAACAAATGCATGCAGGACAATTTAATATGTCACACTGATTGTATTTATTTTTCTAAATAGTATTAGAATACATGATGCATGCAAGAGAGCATTTAATACAATAGGGTATTTATTATTAATACTTGATTTCCAATAGAGAGGTTTTAATAGTTTTGTTGAAATTTTTGTACCAATTGCCGTATTAAATTTATATCAGAAGTGTACTAGATAGAGGACATTAATACAAACCAGTAGGAATTGAATTCACCCTAATCGGAGTTGCGGATATTTTCTTATGATTTAAATAGTGTTTAATAGACTTTAAATCATTTAAATAATTTATGTTGTTTAAAAATCAAACTAAAATCAGATATATAATCTTCACGGGATTTTGATTCTAGGGACATATTATTTATATTTTTGTGATCTACAAATAATTTACTATATATTTAATGATCTAAAAAGGTATTAATACTAATTAAATCATTACGGTAAATATGTACTTCAAACATTATACATAATCTGATATTATTAATATACATTAAAGTAGCTTTTAATCTATATATTATTCATATTTTTATCACCTATGAATTTAACTCTCTAAAAGGCCATTAAAACTATTTAAATTACCATAGTTGGGCAATTGACAGGATAGAGAAAGCATAAAAATGCATATACATGTCATGATGATCGTTATGAGATTCGTTTGGGCATTACAACATAATACATATATCGTAATCCAACTGCATCTATGACTAATAATCCACCTTGAGGTTATTATCCGAACCCCCTCCAGTATTAAGTTGCAAGCAACAGATAATTGCATTAAGCAAAGTGTGTAAAGTAAACAATACAATTTGCCCCATGGACAAAGGATTGTTGTTTTCTCCCTAGTAGCAACAACACATATACAACCTTAGAAGTTTTTGTCACTCTCCCAGATTACTAGAGGCATGAACCTACTATCGAGCATAAATACTCCCTCTTGGAGTCACAAGCAAGTACTTGGCCAGAGTAGCTACTAGCAACGAAGAGCATGCAAGATCACAAACAACATAAACATGATAGAATCAACTTGACGTAGTACTCAATATCCATCGAATCCCAATAAACACAACATATAGGATTACAAATAGATAATCTTGATCATGATAGGCAGCTCACAAGATCTAAACATGATAGCACAAAGAGGAGAAACTACCATCTAGCTACTGCTATGGACCCATAGTCCAAGGATGAACTACTCACACATCACTCCGAAGGCTGGCATGGTGATGAAGAAGGCCTCCAGGGTGATCTCCCCTCTTCGACAGGGTGTCGGGAAGAGCTTCGGGTCCCTCCCGATCTAGGGACTATGGTGGCGGTGGGTACGGTTTTTTTCATGGATTTCTGATCGGGTAATTAGGGTTTCTGCCTTGGGGGGCTTATATAGGAAAAGGGGCAAGGTCGTTGGCTGCCCAAGGGTCCCACACCATGCCTAGGTGTGGCCAGGAGTAGGCCCGCGCCTAGGGGTGGTTTGGTCGCCTCGTGGATCTCTTCCGTCTCCGCTTTGGACTCCGTCTTGTGTCGAGAAAAATAGGAACTTCTGCTTTTGTTCTGTCCAATTCCAAGAATATTTCTTTACTAGCTTTTCTGAAACCAAAAATAGCAAAAAACAGGCAACTAGTACTGCGGCATCTTGTTAATAGGTTAGTTCCATAAAATGTATAAAAATGCCTCAAAGTGTAGACAAAACATAAGATAGTTGGTACAAAACAAGCATGAAGCATCAAAAATTATATATACACTTATGACGTATCACTAGGCAGGTTGACGAGGATGAACACGTGGCTGCAGGTGGTTGGAAGGTACCGCTTTAGCCTCTTCTTCTAATCTGGGATGTTGGTTCAAGATCCGATGGCGCTGGAACAAAAGGTATCCAGGAGAGGGGGTCCATGGCGGCGATGATGGTCAACCACGGCGGCAGCGGTCGGACGTCGATGATGGAGGAGCTTCTAGTGCACACAGGAGACATTAGATAGGTCGACGAGATGCGGAAGAACATGGGGAGCTTCCTGGTAGCCTCAGTGTAGTCCTTTGATCCCTTGCGCGACAACGGAGGGTGGATGGAGGCGTCGGTGTAGCTTAGGCGAGAAATCGGCGGTGCTCCAGTGCACCTGCAAGGGGAAAAAGCATCAGGGAGGTGCATATGAACCAGAGGACGAGAAACATATGGAGAAAGAGGGCCAGGGCGACGGAAACCCTTGGTTTGGAGCTCTCCCGAGCGTCAATGGCGGCGGTGGCAAGATCGGAATCAGATCGATTTTTGGGGCTAGGGTTTCAAGATTCAAGAAAAATCAAATGGGAGAGGGAGCAGGGGAGTCATAAGGGGGTGCTAGCGTGGATAAGGGGCAAGGGGTGGTCGAATCGTGTGGAAATCGGAGGGGTTGGAGTTCGGCAGGAACTCCTGTTCTTTGGTGTATCCTGGCTCGGAAAGGAAGACGAGCTGGGTGTGGCCCTCTTGGCAGCAAGAGGATGGGGAACTGCTGGGGGCAGGGTACTTAGGTTTATTTTCTTTCCAGTTTTCTTTTTCTGTTTTAATATTTCCTTTATAACTTTTTCATACTAACTCCAAATGGGATGAAATTTGTTTCTGAAAATTTCTAAAATCATGTAGATCATTTTAGGATCATTTTTGTACCTTTTTCTTTAGTTCAAAAATATCGGATTTATAAAATCCTTATTTATTCCTTATAGGAATATTCGCAAAACCTATTAGGGTTAGGATTTTCAAATTCAATTCTTGCAATTTTTGCATGGATGCAATGCAATGCTCATGAATGACATGTAAAAACATTTTTTCAGCCCAATTTCCAAAATCTTGGGATGTGACATTGTCCATCACCAACAACAACTATTACAACTAATTGGAATAAAGCTATTACATGATGAATAGACACGCAGGTCTTAACAAATTTAAAAACAACCATTAGGCTCCTGCTGGTTGCCAACTTACAATAAGGATCATTGCATACATCAAATATAATTACAATCACATCATGGCCATATCACATCACATGCCCGTGCAAAAACAAGTTAGATGCCTCTAATTTTCTCTGCATGTTTTATGTGGCTTGGGGCTTTCGAATAAGAACTGTTCTTACCTACGAACATGAACCACAACACTAATACAAGTGTTGTCAAGTGCCAATTTTAAATTGAATCTTAACTATGGTGGGAGAGACAGACACCCGCAAAGACACTTGTGCAATACAAGTTGCACGTTGAGCATGGAGCAAGTCTCATGTGCAATGACATGTAAGGTTAGCCCGGGCCGCTTCATCCCACCATCCCGCAAGATGCAAAGTACACGAAAACTAAGCGACAACAAAAGCATCAATGCCCAAAAAACCATTGTGTTCTACTCGTGCAATAGATCTACGCATAGAGTTGGCTCTGATACCACTATAGGCTTCGTTGCATGGAAAACAAAAATTTCTATCATAAGAACACATAAAACCAAGATCCAATCAATGGAAAAGCCAAGATCTAATCCACGAGATAGGTGCAACGAGATTGAAGAGAACTAACCCTTATAGATCCAAAGCATTTAATGAGATCAGATTCTCGTGGTGGAAGATCCTTCCGGCGCTGCGTAGACGATCACTTGTCGATCTCAAGATCGCATAGACGATCCTTCTGGCGCTGCATTCTAGCAGCTCTTAGATACATCGGAAACGTATCTATAATTTTTCATGTTCCATGCTTGTTTAGTATCTACTTTGTTTTGCTTTGTATACACTTTGAGGTGTTTTTATATGTTTTCTGGTACTAACCTATTAACAAGATGCCACAGTGCTAGTTGCCTGTTTTCTTCTATTTTTGGTTCCAGAAAGGGAGAAAATCAATATTCTCGGAATTGGACGGGACAAAAGCCAAAGACAATATTTTACCGTGGGGAACACGAAGCCTGAATACGAGACGGAGGAGAGCCACCAGGGGGGCACACCCCCTGGCCGCGCGGCCAAGGTGGTCCCGTGCCTGGGGGTGCGGCCGCCCTGGAGACCCTTCTACCTCGCCTCTTCGCCTATAAAGAGCCCCTGATGCCTAAATCCTAAGTAACCCGATCAATATTCCACGAAACCGTCTGTAGCCACCGCCACCATCGTCCCTAGATCGGGGGGTCTGAAGCTCTTCCTGGTACCCTGCCAGAGGGGAGATCATCCCGGAGGCCTTCTTCTTCATCATGCCAGCCTTCGGTATGAAGCGTGAGTAGTTCCACCTTGGACTACGAGTCCAGGTAGTAGCTAGATGGTTGTATCTCCTCCTTTGTGCTACCATGTTTAGATCTTGTGAGCTCCGTTCATGATCAAGATCACATATATTTGTAATCATGCGTGTTGTGTTTGCGGGGATCCGATGGATATTGAGATTACTATGTTAGATTGATTAATGGTTTTGTCTTATTGATTCTATCATGTCTGTGTTGTTTGTGATCTTGCATGCTCTCCGTTTCTAGTAGCTATCTTGGACAAGTAGATGCTAGTGACTCCAAGAGGGGGTATTTATGCTAGATAGTGGGTTCATGCCTCTATTTAATATAAGGGAAGTGACAAAAATCTCTAAGGTTGTAGACGTGTTTTTGCCACTAAGGAGAAAACAACGGTCTCTTGTTCATGGAACAAGTGGATTGTTTACCTTACACACTTTGCTTAAAGAAGTTATCTGTTGCTTGCAACTTAATACTGGAGGGGGTACATATGATAACCGAAAGGTGGATTTCTAGTCATAGATGTAGTTGGATGGTGGTCTATGTATCTTGTCGTATTGTCCAATCGAATCTCATAGGATCATGAATGTCTAGTATTGCATTGTTATGCCTTGCTCAGTCCTGTCAATTGCCCTATTGTAATTTGTTTACCCAGCATGCGATGTTTGTTCATCTAAGGAGAACACCTCTAGTGAACCATGGACCCGGTCCAATCTTTACCATTGATACATCTTGCACTGTTATTGTTTACTTGCTGCAAACCACTATTACCTTCCACACCATATAGTTAATACTTTGTTTTCAGCAAACCGGTGAGATTGACAACCTCACTGTTCGTTGGGGCAAAGTCTTGAGTTTGTGTTGTGCAGATCTCCAAGTTGCTAGTAACACCTTTGAGTCGTTTCCTTCCTCCTACTGGTTCGATAACCTTGATGATCTGATCGATCCGCAGCAGAGGGAAGTGGTCCTTGGGATAATACTTGTTGAGCAATGTAAAGTCTACGCACATCCGCAGGATGTCCGTGTCCTTCTTGGGGACCAGCATTGTATTGGCCAGCCACTCGCTCTCCTTGATTTCTCGGATGAAGTTGGCATCGAGCAGTCTGTTGACTTTGATTCCAACGGCTTCAGCTCTTGGTTCGAACAGTCGTCGAATCGACTGCTTGACTGGCTTTGCATCGGGGAACACATTGAGTGCGTGTTCGGCGAATTCCCTAGGAACTTTTGGAATGTCTGCAGGACACCAGGCGAAGATTTCCCAGCGCTCATAGAGGAATTCAACGAGCGCGCTTTCCTATGCTGGGCTAAGGTCGTTGGCGATCGGCGCCGTCTTGGAGGCGTCCGTTGGGTGGACCTGCACCTTTTTCGTGTTGACTGTGGAGTTGAACTACATGTCAGGTGAGTTTTTCTTGGAGACTGGGGGTGCCCCGTTGTCCGTTACTTCTCGGAGCCTCGTGAGCTCCTCCTGCATGCCGAACGACTAGGAGTTCTGTTGAAATCTCTATCATAGTGGTCGGATCGGGTGAAGCTTCCCTGGACGGTGATGACTCCTCTGGGTCCTGGCAGCAGCAGGTACGCGTAGTGCGGTACTGCCAGGAATCTAGCAAATGCCACACGCCCGAGGATGGAGTGGTACTGTGATGGCCAGTCCACCACTTCAAACTCTAGTTGTTCGCGCCTGAAGTTTTCGGGTTGGCTGAAGATGACTCGAGCCATATCTTTCCAAGGGGATATATGCCCTTCCCTGGGACTATTCCGTGGAACGTTGTGTCGGATTATTATAGGCTGCACGGCCGGATCCGCATTGCTACGACGGTGCTGGCGAACATCAGGTTGATGCCACTACCGCCGTCCACGAAGACGCGGCTCAGCTCGAATCCTCCGATCTGTGCCTCTAGCACCAGGGCGCATGACCTGGGCGAGGGTGATCCGAACGATCAAACGTGATGCAGGACTCCGAGCCACTAAGGTACTCAAGGATGGAAGGTGGAGCGGTCACGACCAAGCTGACCTGCCGGTGATCTTCTTTTGCAACCTGTTGGTAGGGCGTCCCTTCTGGATCATCAGGGCTCCTTTTGGCGGTGGGTATCCTCCTGTACCATTGTTTGGTGCAGGTGCGATTGCTGGATTTGACGGTCCCATGGGTAGTGGTGGAGGAGCTCCGTGGGCGATATCACCTGGTGCAGGCGCGGGCCCAAACCCGGGGTTCACGATCTGTCATCGCATTTGGGCGAGACCTTCGCTGAGTTTCTAGAACTCGCGGAAGTCCTTGAGCATGTGGTTGGCCTTTTTTTGCCATCCTGCTTGTCGATGTAGAAGTGGATGGTGCAGGGACCAGATAGCTTGTCGTATACCGAGGGCTCGTCGTCGCGGCTGCGGCGCTGCGATGTTTGTGTAGGGCGCCCTCCATCGCGGGAGTTGCTTCCTCGGTATCCTCTGCTGCGGTTGCCGTTGTTGCGTCGGTCGGCGTAGCCAGCCGGAACCATGTCGAATCCATCACGATCGTCGTAGACGCGCGATCTTCGCTTGCTGCATCGTTCACGCCTACGGCCATAGTCGTCCTCGTCGTCCAAATGCATTTGGTGGAGGGAGTCTTCGCCATATGCCCATCTGTTGGCGATGTCCATGAGGTGGTCGAGCGTCTTGGGCTTGACGCGCCCAAGTTCTTCCTTGAAGTCCGGGCGCTTGACACCGCCCTTGAAGGCATTGATCGTCCTTTCCTTGGAGATGTGTGCGGCGGAGTTCTTGATGTGGGAACAGCGTAAGATGTACGAGCGAATGGATTTTCCAGTATGTTGGGTGAAGGCCCGCAGTTCCTCGATTGATGCTAGCCTCTTGATGGTGCCCTTGAAGTTGCGGATGAAGTTGTATGCTAGCTCCTCCCAGCTTCAGATGGAGCCTGAAGACAGGCTGCTGAGCCAGATCCTGGCTACGCCTGTCAGCTACAGCTGAAGGCATTGCAGGGCGGTGTTCCTGTTACCACCGTGCAGCTTGACGGACGAGAGGTGATCGCTGAGTCAAGCCTTCGGGTCCTGCGTGCCGTAGAACTTCGGAGTGTCCGAAGGGAGCTTGAAATTTTTTCGGCATCCGTGTGCGCGAAAACAGATCTCCTGAAGCATCGGGCTCCGCACAACTCTCCGTCTCATCCTTGTCGGATTCGGTTGAACACGCGCGTTTGGCGCGTGCCTTGTCGGCCTTGCGCTGGGCGAGGTCGTTTCGAGCGTCGTAGTCATTGCTGCAACGTCTTGGGCTCTTGCGACGTCGAGGCAGATCATGCTCGTCCTCGTCGGATGAGGGTGTGGGGCTGCGGTTGAATCTGACCACTGCTTTTTTCTTTAGCTCCGCAGGAGCTTCGTCGTGGAGCGTAGCTCCGACGAGTCCGAGTCCGGCTAGCGGACTTGTGCATGGCACTCTTCGGGTCGCCCACCGGAGGTGGATGGGACGCGATGTACGTGGTGGCTTCCATGATTGCATCCTGCGGCGTCTTTGGTATGACGTTGCCGTTGACGTCCATTGACATGAAGGATGTGTAGAGGGTCTTCGTGATGTCGCGGCGTGCGGCAGGGTCCATGTGCTCCGTGCGGGAGCGGTGCTTGTTGGCGTTGTTGCCATGCGAGCTGGAGCCGCCAGTGGTGGAGAGCACAGCTCACCACGCGCTAGACTCCGAAGCTGCCTTCTTGCGTTTGTCGAGGTCCTCCATCAGCTTCACCTGCCGGTTATGCTCGCCGATTAGGAGGAGATGGTATGCCATCCGCAGATCTCGTTAAGCATTCACAGGTAGGATGATGTTGCCCGCCAAGGCTTCGCGTGCCTGGCGCCATCTGTCCTCGTTGAGGTTGATCTTCTGGTAGGCGTTGGCATCACCTTCATTGGGCTGGAGGGAAGGGTTTCCTCCGTTTCCTCCATTCCCAGCCTACGGGTTGGGCGGTGGATTGGGTGGTTGGTTGGATGTGCTCGAACCTGGTGGCAGTTCTGATTAACCCTGAATAACCACGGCACATTGGTAACGCCCGCAGATTGGGTCGCTGCTGCCCCGCAGCTTTCGGATCTGAAACCGTAGGTTCCTTCATCTGGTGGAGGGCCGCACAGATCTGAGTTGCAGCTACTGCTGTCATATGACTCATCTATCAGCGTCGACGTGCGTAGCACGCCGATGGGTGGGACCCACGAAGCGGGCCTGATGGATGGCGGTGGCACACGCTCTAGGAGGCATAGGGTGTCGTTCTGTCCCACCTAGAAGTAGAAGCTCCCGAACAGAATCTCGAGCCTGTCGCCTACGGGCTCGAAATCCCTCATGGTGGCTGGCGAGTGGGAGGTGAAGTCAAAAGTCCCAAAGAGGATATGACTCTCCGTCGCCGATGAGTTGTAGATCGCTCTGGATGGGACCGTCACGATCGCACAATCAACGCCCCTAGTTCCCACAGACGACGCCAATTGACGAGGTTTTGACTCGTCAATGCCCATTGTTATGGACTTGGGTTTTGGAGAAGATGGGGATGCTGGAGATCGTGGAACGATTAGTAAACAAGCAACACGGAGACACGAAGTTTACCCAGGTTCAGGCCCCCGAAGGGAAAACCCTACTCCTGCTTGTATGCTCTTGATTACGGCAGAACCGAAGGTTACAGGGGTGCGCAGATGCAATCTGGCATAAGGTGCGTAAGAGGTGAGATGATTGTCCTCCTCGTCGTGCCCTCCTAGCCTTTATATAGATAGGCAGGTACCGGGCGTAGGTCGAGTCGGTTACAAATTAGGGTTTGCCCCTTTGAAATTCTATCTACTCTAGTCTTGTTCTCCAAGGATTCGAAGACGTCATGGGCCTAGGCCACCCGAAACCTCCGCGGGCCGCGTATCTTGTCATGGGCCTTCCTTGGGCTGGACTAGGTATGCCGATGTTGTGTACTCGTGGGGTATAACCATGTCAGCTGTGCTCATCACGCTTCCGCTCTCAGTCACACGTACGGAGTCGATGAAGACCTTCCTCTCCCCATTCCTGCGGGCAGTGCAGGTAGTAGATCCCCTAGGAACCCCAGCAGCATGACGGCGTGGTGGTGGTGGAGGAGAATCCCTACAGGGCTTCGCCTAATCCGGAGCAGGAAGACAGAGGAGGGAGACAGGTGGCGGCTAGGGTTTATAGCCAAGGGCAAGGGACAAGGGGTGGTGCGCCCCCCACACCTCCTTATATGGAGGGGAAGTGCGGCCAAGGGTTGCCAACCCTTGACCCACTCCTTCCCCAACTCAGCCAAGGGAAGAGGTGGGAAACTTCCCCTTTCCTTATTTAGGGTTTGTCCCCAAATCCTTTAGTGGCCGAATTTGCCCCTTGGGCTTTGGTGTGGCAGGACCTAGTGCTTCCCCGCGACATGACTCAGCCCAAGTGGCCCCCTCCCGGGGTGGTGGGCCCACTGGTGGCCCCTCTAGAACATTCTAGAAGCTTCCGGTCAAAATACTAAAAACATTTCCGAACCCCGAAAAATGACTTTCCTTATATGAATCTTATTCTCTGGACCATTCCAGATCTCCTCGTGAGGGTCCTGGATCCAATCCGAGACTCCGAACAACAATCGGTCTACAACTCATATTCCATATCTACTTAAACAACATCGAACCTTAAGTGTGTCACCCTACGGTTCGCGAACTATGCAGACATGACCGAGACACCTCTCCGATCAATAACCAATAGCGGGGATTTGGAGATCCATAATGGCTCCCACATATTCAATGATGACTTCATGATCAATGAACCATTCACATATGATACTGATTCCCTTTGTCGCGCGATACTTTACTTATCTGAGGTTTGATCGTCGGTCTCTATACCTAGTTCAACCTCGTTACCGATAAGTACTATTTACTCGTTCCGTGATATGAAATCCCTTGTGACCAAGTCACATGCTTGCAAGCCAATTGGATGACATTCCACCGAGAGGGCCCAGGGTATATCTATCTGTCATATGGATGGACAAATCCCACTCTTGATCCATGCGCTTCACCACATAATTTTAGAATACCCAAATGCCACCTTTATAACCACCCAGTTATGGAAGTGGCGTTTGATGTCATCAAAGTACTCATCCGGTGATGGTGATTAACATGATCTCATGGTTGAAGGATTAGGTTACTATGTATCTGAAATCTTGTAGCAAAACGAACTTAATGACTTGATCTAATGTTATGCTTACTATGGGTGTGTGCCCATTACATCATTCTCCTAATGATATGACCTTGTTATTAATAACATCCAATGTCCATGATCAGGAAACCATGATCATCTATTAATCAACAAGCTAGCTTAATAAGAGGCTTACTAGGGACTCTTATGTTTACAAAACACACAAATATCAATGCTTCCTATTAATAAAATTATAGCATGGGATGTAAACATTTATCATAAACACAAAGATATAATAATAACCACCTTATTATTGCCTCTTGGGCATATATCCAACACCTAGGATGGCCTGATCTTCATGGATTTGAGGTGGGGAGTGAGGGAAAACTCGATGAACACGATGAACTCAACTCTAATGCAAGGTAATGATACAAACGCACACAAACACACCTGATTCAATTTTCTCTCGTTGATTCGAACAAAAAATCGAATAGAATCCTCGAAAAGAGACCTTGTGGTAGAATCACCAAGGGAGAGATTGGCAAGGGATGATAGAATCCAAATCATATGAGAGAGTACAAACTAAGTAGAATCCCAAAGGGGAGATAGCTAGCACTACTGGAATCCATGATAGGGAGAGACCAAACACTTGAGGAGGGTCTTGACGACTTGGACACAAACACCGAACTCCAAGGCCTTGTACAACTCATAGACTAACTATTGATATGGGTTCCCATCTAGGGTTAGGAACATGCCTTCATTCATCATCATCTCTAGGTTTTCAAGGAGGGAGTGGGGGCATATATAGGGCAGCCACGAGCTATGGGTAGTTTGGGCATAATGAGGAAGTTTTGGGTGTTACATGGGCCAGACCAATCTTGAGGCATGGAGGCGGGTAACAACTGCTCTTTCTTATCAATCTTCCTATTTAGTACACAAATGAAAGACGATTAAGAGAAAGTAGGCTCTGTTTCATCAAAAGATAGATACGTGTTGAATTTGTCTCAGTTCACTTAGTTCGAGGTAAGGCGGCTACTAAATAGTGAGAGGGGCCACCCCTTCATAGTAAAGCCAACGGCCAGTCGCAAGGCATAAAAGATATGTGCACGTGCCACTCAGGCCAGAGACTTTGGGGTGTGGGGGGCAGACACTCTGGTGTGGCCGGAGATTCTATGGTCGTCTCTAGGGTAGACTTCTGGCATCTTGCTGGAGCTCCTGGGCCAGAGACGCGACACAGAGACTCCAGGGTGCGCATGCCGAAGACTCCGGTGTGCGCGGGCCAAAGACTTCGGGGTTGCTTTGCTTGCTTCTTCCTTCTTCTCTTCCATGCCATTTTCTTGGGGGTCTTGGTTCCTAGGGATTACTTGTCTTCTCCTCAAGGCGTCATGGTCATGGGACTAATCATACAATAGGCATTTGTTTTAAGTAGTACCCTATCACATGATGACCAAAGGGAGACGAGATATGGAAGGAATTCACCTTTGTAGGAATGGTTGGTGTGACATGATGTGGACCAATGGTGGTTGTCATATGTTGGGCTGCATCATCTCCCCCCGCTTGAAAACGAGCCATCCTCAATGAAGTTCCTTCACTATGCAATGAAAGAGATGTACCCATGGTCTTGAACTTATATGTGGTTGGATCTCCGGTGTCATAACATTGTTCAAAGTTGTTGAGGAGATTGAAGTTGAGCTTTTCATCAAGTTGTGGTTGGAGATCTTGTAGTGTGTTCCTTTAGGCGTTGCTATATCTTGGGTACCTTGCAAAACCGACAATAAAGAGAGATCATTGTATGATGGATTGTTAGTATGGGTCAAACTCAAGTCACTCTTCTCACTTTTCGTGGCATGCGACGTGGCACTCATGATTTTCCACTCATTTGAGTCTTGTGTCACTCACTCACGCGATGGTGGTTCACTCTCTCACCACTCATCTCACAAGGGTCCTTATCATGTTGTATATTGTGCAAAGACTTCATGTTGGAAGTAATAACTTGGGTTGGCGTCATAGGTTGGAGCACAAACACCTTGTCGTTCCACTTGAAGGAGTATTGGTTGGTGGTACCATCATGTATGGATCCTCTATCGTATTGCCATGGTCTTCCAAGAAGCATGTGACACACGGTCATTGGCATTACATCACACTCTATGGTGTCTTCATAGGGGCCAATCTTGAAGGAGACGTTGACTTTGTGGTTGATCTTGAGGGTTCCAATGTCATCAAGCCATTTGACATGATAAGGATGAGGGTGCTCCATGTATGGTAACTTGAGTTTTGTCACAAAGTTTGGTTCTCGTGAGATTGTGACAACTTCCTCTATCGATGATTACTTTTATGCACTTGCCATCAATTACGGCTCGTGTTTGGAAAATGTTGAGGCGTTGGTCCTCTCTTGAAATGGACTGCGTTGTCAAGACTTGCACTATGACGAGTGAAGGACTTGGGTCATGCTCACATAAGAGTGTGTGCTCATCGTGCATTGCGTCGTCCTTTGCAATAGAGGCTTGAGTTAAAGCTTCATATTCTTCTTCACTCACGGAGTAGGTTGTGCCATTTATTTCATCTGTTAGTTTAACTCTTGTGTTGATGCACTCATAGGACTTATGGCCCATTCCTCCACTCTTGTAGCAAATGACTTGACTATTTGTTGTTGTGTTGTATGAAGATGACATTAGGGGCTTTGGTTGGTTGGATGAGCTTGGTGCTTGGCTTGTTTGCTTGGAGGAGGCATTCACATTGATAGACCTGAAGTATTGCCTTTGCTTATCATAAGCTTTTTTCCTTTTGCAAGTGGCTCTCGACCTTGGTGGCTTGGTGGAGGAGGTCCACTATAGTCTTACAAGGTTGTAAATCATTTTTTTGTATTGGGCAGCTCAATCCATTGAGGAACCGTGCTATTGTTTTATCCTTGAGCTCTTTCACATCGGCTCTCATCATAGTCATCTCCATTTCCTTGTAGAACTCTACAATTGTCTTTGTGCCTTGCTTCAAGTTTTGTAGCTTGTCGAAGAGGTCTTATCTATAGTGCTCGGGGACAAATCTTGCATGCATCACTTGCTTCATATTCATCCAAGTGACAACCGGTGGTTCTTCTAGCTTCTCATGATTACTTTGGTAGTCTTCCCACCAAACATTAGTGTAGTCCTCAAACTCAAGAGATGCCATTGCAACTTTCTTCTCTTCGGAATAGTTGTGTACTCAGAAGATCTTGCAATTTTGAGTTCCCATTCAACATATGCATCAGCATTTTCTTATCCCTTGATCTCCCCAAACTTACCATCATCATGCTCATGGTAGTTGTTTCGACGTTCATGGCGCATACTTGCTTCATGGTGTGCGTGGAGGTGGAGTAGGATGATCTTGATTGCCTAGAGGTGGCGATGGAGGAGGATCTTGATGATGCTCGAAATCCCTTCTTATTCTTTGCTCCGCATCATTTGCATTCATAGCTTCTTGGTGTTGATGGTGGTGTTGTGCATGACAGTTGTTGCGTCTAGCTTGGCGCTCATCCTCATCATCATTTGGATCCCATAATGGTTCTTGATTTTGCGGGAGTGGTGCATGATGGTCATGAGGAGGATGGTAATGTCTACCATTGCTGTTGACTTCATCATGACGTTCTTGTTGACTTTGTACTTTGATGATTTCTTGTTGTGGTGGTGGTCCACGCACTTGGTGTTGTTGATGAGGTTGAGGATCATGTGGGTCCACCTCTTGAGCATGACGATGACGAGCTTGTTGGTACCCATTATGGTGGTGGGGTTGTCCATGGCGGTATTTGGATCTTGAAGACTTGCCATGTCGAATTGAGGAACGCGTGCGAGACGAACTTGATGAGCTTGAGCAATGACCATGTCGGTTGCCAAGAGTGGAAGTAGCTTGGTGAAGAGCTTGTAATTGAGCATGATTGTGTGCTTGGCATTTCCAATCACGGTACTCGAACTCTCGGAAAGTATCATCGAGACGTTTCTCAAGTCTCTCAAATTAGGTATTGAATTCTTGGCATTGCGCCCACAAGTTGTGGCATGTGGTGGAACCGTCTTGGTTGTTCAAGTTTCCATCTCCACTAACTCCGCTTCCCCTGGACATTGTGCACAAGCACACGTGATAGAAATGGTGATATTAGTGGAATGGTATTTGCTACCTTGCCTCACCGGAGTCAAAAATTGGAAAGATTGTTCTTGCCGAGAGCAAAGAAAATAGCAGGTACACAAGACACGGAAACACAAAGGCCTATGGTGGAAGGTTAGTAAGGTGGATAGCAAATGGAATGACCAAACGAAAAGGTTATTGTCAAAAGTGGGTAAAGTCCAACAAGAAACAAAGTCAAAGGTCAAAAAAAGGGTGACGATAACCTACGACTATACACACACGGTGGAGATTAATGTGGTTAGCATGACTATGGAAAATGAGCGATGAACAAAAATGGTCCTAACAAAAACTAAAGCTTGGTGTCGTGCCAAAACTTGGAGATACCGTAGCTAGTTTGCAACAAGATTGAGAAGCAACGTATTTTCACACTTGCCTTGCTATTACCCGCACTCTTGCTTAGAAGCTTTGGACTCTCTTTTGTTTTGGTATCTTTTTTATGTACCTCTTTCTTTCTATGCTATGGAGTCAATTTCTTCTATTGATTATGCACTATCACTATGCAAGAGCAAGCGCACAATGCTTTGGCAAACAAAAAATGAGCTACTCTCGATATGTTAGGTAACATGCAAAGGAAGAAAGGGGGTTAACAAGGGTGGTACAAGTTATACCTTTAGTGATGTCGAACTTGCAACCATTGGTGGAGGGGATGGCTTGAGTTCCGCAATGTCGATGTTGAGTGCGAGGAGTGGTTACGGAAGCTTTGTTAGATGGTAGACACGCACACAAAACACAAAGCTACAAAGGAAATCGGTCGAAAAGGAAAGGAGGTCGATCTTGTACAGGGCCGGAGACTCCGGGGGGGGGGGGGGGGGGGCAAAGATTCTAGGGTCCGCCAGCCGGAGACTCTGGTGTTGGGGGTAGCACGATGACCAACTCGTGTTCTTGAGCGGAAATTTGGCCCTTCCGACCTCAAATCAGAAAATTTCGACCAAATTGGGCTGAGAAACATAGGCACAAGGTAGACTAACTCCAAAGACAAGTTTCTATTGGACTAAAACCACAATAAACTCACCAAAATGAGAGATCGATCCAAAAGCAATTTGGGGCAATATTTTTGGTATTTTTGAATTTATGGTGGAAATCGATGAACAAAGTCAAATCTATGGCAACCAAAAGCTGCTGATACCAGTTGATATGGGATCCCTTGCGGGATTGGCACTAGGGTGGCCCGATCTTCACGGATTTGAGGTGGGGAGTGAGGGCAAGCCCAATGAACTCACCTCTAATGCAATGTAAAGATACAAACGCACGCAAACACACCCGATTCGATTTTCTCTCATTGGTTTGAATAACCAATCCAATAGAATCCTCGGTGAAATACCTTGCGATAGAATCACCAAAGGAGAGATCAGCAAGTGGATGATAGAATCCAAACCATAAAAGAGAGTAGAAACCAAGTAGAACCCAAAGGGGAGAGACCTAGCACTACTAGAATCTTTGATAGGGAGACCAAACACTTGAGGAGGGTCTTGATGACTAGGAGACGAACACCAAACTCCAAGGCCTTGTACAACTCATAGACTAACTATTGAGAGGGGTTCCCATTTAGGGTTAGGCACAAGCCTTCATTCATCATCGTCTCTAGGGTTTCAAGGAGGGAGTGGGGGCATATATATAGGCTAGCAATGAGCTAGGGGTAGTTTGGGGCATAATCAGGAAGTTATGGGCGTTACATGGGCCAGACCCATCTTGAGTCTCGCAGGCCTGTGCCACTCGGGCCGGAGACTCCATTGTGGCCAGAGACTTCGGGGTCATCTCCGGGCATCTTGCTGGAGCCCTTGGAAGTTTGGCCGGAGACTGGGCCGGAGACGCGGCGCAGAGACTCTGTGGTGTGCATGCCAGAGACTCCGATGTGCATAGGCCAGAGACTCCGAGGTTGCTTCGCCTGCTTCTTCCTTCTTCTCTTCCAGGCCACTTGCTTGGGTGTATTGGTTCCTGGGGCTTCCTTGTCTTCTCCTCGAGGCGCCATGGTAATGGGCCTAGTCATACAATAGGCATTTGTTTCAAGTAGGACCCCATTCACATGATGACCAAAGGGAGACAATATATGTAAGGGATTAACCTTTGCAGGAATTGTTGGCGTGGCATGATGTGGACCAATGGTGGTTGTCATATGTTGGGCTGCATCAGCAGTCATACCGGGAGACCGCATCGGCGGTTTCCTGGGGCACACGACACCCTAATGCGTTGGGCTCGTCAGTCATGCAAAATAAGCTCCTGAACGAGGATCGTGGCCTCACTAAGAAGATCCCTCTACTCAAGGGAGGAGGTTGCTCCATCACCACCGGAGCTCGCCTCACAAACAAATAGAAGCGTGCTCGTCACCTTCCTCTAGAATAACACTGATGTGTTCCCCTTAGAACACGCGGGGCTACTCGGGGTCCCAAGGGAGGTGATCGAGCACCGTATGGCAATAAGCTCAGGAGTCCACCCAGTAAATCAGAAAGTTCATTGCCAAGCTCAGGACAAGCAAGACTTCATCATCTTGGAGGTTAGGAAGCTAAAGGCTTCTCAGGTCATCCGGGAAGTATGGCACCCGACGTGGGTTGTGAAACCCGTCATGGTTACCAATCCCCAAAGAGGCAACAATAGGCTATGCATCGACTTCAAGGACCTGAATAAGGCAGGTCCAAAGGATCTGACGAGGGTTCGACTCGTCAATTCCCATTGTTATGGACTTGGGTTTTGGAGAAGGAGGGGACACTGGAGGGGTTATCTGAAGGGATCTTAAAGCCCTTAGGAATCCTCGATTGACGTATGGCTCGACTGAAGCATACGGTGCCGCAGAGGTCTGTGTCCTCTTTCGACTCAGTGGAGCACACGCGTTTGGCGTGTAGCTTGTTGATCTTGCACGGAGTGAGATCGTCACGAGTGTCGTAGTTACGGATCCTTCGCCGCGGGCTGTGGCGTCGCCCTGACAGATCATGGTCGTCCTCTTCGGATGAGGACGTGCAGTTCCTCGTGAACTTTACCGCGATCTTCGTCTTCGGCTCCGGAGTCTCTTTCTCGGTTAGTGCGGCTCTGATGAGCCCGAGGCCTGCGATTGCGGACTTATGGACGACGGATCAAGGAACCTTGGCTGGTGGTTGATTGGCGAGTGCTATGACCGTGGCCTGCGATGTTTTGGGCATCATGTTACCCTGCAAGTCCATTGACATGAAGGACATGTCGAGTGCCTTAGTGGCCTCGCGTCTGGAGCCTGGGTCCATGCGCTCTAGTCGTGAGTGACTTTTGTAGGTGGCGTGGCTGTCGTTGCCCTTCCGACGTTATTTGAGCTCCTTGTGCCGTGTCGGTTTTGCTCCTTCACGAGGAACCAATGGTAGACCATCAACATGTCGCGCGAGGCATCTAGTGGCAGAGGGTTGCCTCCTACAGCATCTCTGAACCTCTCCCACTCGGCTTTGTTGAGGTGGATCTGTCGCCGAGCCGCTTCGCCACCGTCAGCGGCATCGGGGTTTGAGGAGCGGCCCCATCGGGATTCAGGTGTGCGCTGCCATTTGGCGTTGGTGCTCGGAGGATGACCTCCATTTGTAGCATTGGGAGCCTGTAGATTGGTCCCGTTGTCGACGTGGGCATCGACGACGACCGCACACATGAAGCGATGGGGGAGGTCATTGCTCCCACAACTTTCAGATCCGGAACCATGGGTTCCTTCCTCTGTTGGCGGGTCACAGAGGTTGGATTTGCATCTGCCCCTACTAACCGTGTCATACGCTAGCGTGGGTGCATTGAGCGCGCCAATCAGTGGTATCCACGAGGAAGGTGGATCGCCGGTGGTGCCACCCGCTCGGGGAGGCGAAGTGTGCCGACCTGGTCGACCTAGAAGCATAGGATCCCAAGCATCATGTCGACTCCATATCCTATGGAATCAAAGTCCTGGCAGGTCGCCGGTGAGTGGACAGTGAAGTCAATGGTGCCGAAGAGGAGGTGGTTCTTCATTGCAGAAGATTCAAAGATCGCGGTGGATGGGGCTGTCACGACCACAACATCAGCATCCCCAGTTCCCACAGACGGCGCGAATTGATAAGGGTTCGACTCGCCAGTGCCCATTGTTATGGACTTGGTTTTTGGAGAATGAGGGGATGCTGGAGATCGTAGAACGGCTAACAGACAAGAAAAACGAGACAAAGGATTTACCTAGGTTTAGGCCCCCAGAGGGAAAATCCTACTCCTGCTTGTCTTCTCTCGATTGATGACGAAGCCGAAGATTACATGGGTGCGCAGATTGGATCTGGTGGTGTGTATGCTAGGGTTGTCAAGATGTCATCCTCGTCGTGCCCTCCTAGCCTTTATATAGATAGGCCAGGTCCCGGGGATAGGCTGAGTCAGTTACAGGTTTAGGGTTTTTCCCTTTAAGTTTCTATCTAAATAAAACATGTCCTCCAAGGAGTCGAATCCTTCTTGGTCTTAGGCCACCCGAAATCCTTCTGGGCTTCACCATTAGGGGTACATTGTCTCACGGGCTTCTGCTGGGCCGGACCGGGTAGGCCAACATTAGGCACCCGTAGAGCATACCCATGTTAGGATCCGTTCCCGCTACCACAAGTCAACCAAATCATCGATTCCATGGTGGGATGCGATCTCCTCTGCTCCCTCGATGCCTTCCCCGGGTACCATCAAATCAAGATGGCCAAGGAAGACGAAGAGAAGACGATATTCATCACCCCGGAGGGTTGCTTCTATTACACTTTCATGCCTTTCAGGTTGAAGAATGTCGGCGCCATGTTCTAGCGCGCCATGTCGGCATGTCTCGGGACTCATATTAGCCGCAACGCGGAGGCCTACATCGACGACATCGTGGTGAAAACTAAGCATCACTAGACCTTGCCCAGGGACTTGGACGAGATGTTCAACAACTTGCGCAAGGTCAACCTCAATCTCAACCGCAAAAATGAGTTTCTCACCGGGGTATCGAGGCCAACCCCGACAATATCAAGGACATCGACCAAATGGAAGCTCCTAGGCGGGTCAAAAATGTGCAGCGCCTAAATGGGTGTATCACCGCCCTAGGACGCTTCATATCTAGGCTAGGGGAGCAGGTCCTCCCCTTATTCAAGCTGCTAAATAAGACTGGACCAATTGTACCTCACCTCTGCTCTGGTCCTCGTGGATCCAAACCTAGGGAGCCGCTGCTACTATACATCGCTGCCATTACTCAAGCGGTCAGCGCAGTGCTCGTCGTGGAAAGGTAAGAATATGACGTGTGTGTCATCGCCAAGGGCCCCGGTCCATGGACCAAGCCAGGCACACCTCCTAAACTCTAGGAGTTGGGAAGCAACCATGGATGCCCGGAAGCGCCTCTTCCTGATCCCGGCGAGGTGGAGCCCGTGGAGGGAGATGACTCAGAAGTCATCGATGAGGGCCCCGGTATAAGGACCGAGCCAGGCACACCTCCTGAACTCTGGGAGTTAGGAAGCGACCCTGGATGCCCAAAAGTGCCTCCTCCCGGGCCTTGCAACTCAAGCATCTACCACAAAGAACATTCGACCAACAACACTGCCAAATACGAGGGCCTGCTCGCCGGCCTCCGGATCGCGAAAGATCTAGGGATCAAGCGCCTGATCGTCTGCGGGGACTCTCAACTGGTCATTAATCAGATCAACAAAGATTAAAAATCCCCGCGGATGGCCCCTTGTATTAGAAACAATTATAACCACCCTCCGTAGTTGATGCCGAAACTTTAAGCAACAGTAGCTAATTACACCTATTGCCTATATATATTGCCAAAACCTAACCACCGTTGCAAATGAGATGTTTACATCAGCGACCAGTCTCTGGCAACATAGCGTTTTTCTGTTGACAATGGGGGTTTGGACCCATGTCCATAGTGTCACTATGTACTAGTGGTCGCTTGGGACCTCATTGACACCATCAGTGGCGTCAAGCTGTTGTGGTGGCATCGCTATCGATGCAGGTGCATTGACACCTAACTCGGAGGCTCTTTTTACTAGAGAGATTTGTGATTTACTCGTCAGTTTGGAGATGACTGACCCCTGGATTCGGCAAGGAGATTGCTTGCCTCTTGGTGGAGAAGACTCCGAGGGCAAAATTCATAAGGTGAAGAAGTATCTCAAGAGAAAAACCAAGAAGAATGGCGCCACAAAGGAGTTCACAACTGCTTGATGGATGGATTTCATCTTTTGGATTGTCCTTTCCGATATCAATGTGAGAGTTTGTGGTTATAGGAGTTGCTTTCTTTGGGAGTACTTTACATTTGTTGTATGAGTTAGTGGCCGTAGATGTTGTTGATGTAACTGTTTTCATCCAGATTCCATTAATTAACTAGTCATTTTTCTTCTTCTAAATTAATAGATTGGCTGTAGATGACTGTTTTCGTCCGCTTTTTCTTTAATTAACTAGTAATTTCTCTTCTTCTAAATCAATAGATTAGGGAAAGCTTTTGCTCCTGTTTCAATAGAAAAGATGATAATATCTAGAGAAAATTTGCTAGAGGACACTGTTATTTTCCGGCGTTTGCTAAAACACACTGTTGGAATGTGACTTTGCCCAGTACCATTATTATTTCGTGACAATTTGCTAGAACACACTGTACTGCCCAAAACGGAAAGTTTGACGTTTTAGATTACCTTTTTACCTTGTTGCAAATATGTCTAGAATTTTAATTGAAATACACGATGTTTCAGATAGAAAAAACTATCCAGCTTTTTCCCAATTCCCTCGTTGATTTTTTTCTTAACCACGATGCATTTGCAATGGATGGCGACTTGCTGATGTTCCAACTTGATGTGAACTTACGTATAGTTTCTAATTCATGTTCGGTATATGCACATGCTGGATTTGGTGAATTTGAATTAGAGAAAAAAGTGTTCAAACCAGACATATGATGGTCATCCCAATAAAATTAGTCAAACTTTCCATTTGCGGCATGCAGTGTGTCTTGGCAAATGTGCCACGAAATTATAATGGTACTCAGCAAAGACACATTCCAACGGTGTGTTTTGGCAAACGCCAAAAAATAACGGTGTCCTCTAGCAAATTTTCCCTAATATCTATAGGAGTAACTTACTACGATAACTAATGATGATTTTTAAGACTTAAGACACATATAATTGTGTTCTCTAGAACTTGTGACACCCACATCATTATGGGACACGTCTTAATTTAACGAACAAAAGCACAAGTATAAGCTATGTAAAGTTGCATCTACTCTCAAGATTTCGTGACACGAAAATGACACCAAGACCTGGAGGAATCAAAATAGAGCACACCGCACATGTTGCAAAGTCTCAGCAGGGAACAACTCATGTCAAGTGGCAGGCACAAAAATCAATATTAAACATAGAAAAATGGCAGCTCAGCACATAATACTACCGTTCAACTTCAACGAAAAGGAAAAAGCGGCAGAGGCAAATATATTTCCTTCTCAGATATTTTTCCTATCAAAAGAAACACAAGTCCATTACCCCTTGGCTTTGACCGATAAAAAAAAGGTAAAAAAATAGAGAAAATAAACGAATTTAAGAGGCAGGAAAAAGATACTGAAATCAAACAGCACCCACCGAACTCTTTTTTTTTTCTTCCCTTTCTCCTACCCCGCTTTCCTTTTTCTCTACTCTATATCTTCCTCCATTCCCCTCACACGCAAAAGCTTCCCCCCATGGGCACCTCCCCCTCCCCCTCATCCTCCTCTACCCCCCTCCACTTTCCCTTCGAGTCCTCCGCCGCCGACGCTTCTCTCCTGCAGCAGCTACTGGACTGGAGAGCCTCGAGCCATGCTGCCGCCTTCTTGCGCGCTACATGCTCGAGGAAATGCCTTGGATGTGCAGATCCCAGGAAACGCTAGGATTAGGCTCTTTGCGGGGTCCCTTTTAGTTCCCCTCTAACGATTTGTAGCTGTTTCTGTGGCGTGGTTGTTGTTATTGTTCTGTGATTTGTGGTTGTGTATTCGGGTACAGAGTCGTCTACTGAGAATTCAACAAGTGCTAGGTTTGGGTCCCGTCCGGCAGTTGGTTTTTGTGCTTTTGCTGCTTGTATGGGAGTTCCCGTCCTGCGGAAGTCCGATTCTGGGATTACTAACCTTGCCATGACGGACTGCAGCGGCAGCGAGCACGGTGACCTCGGCGGCCGGCCTATTAACGGTGGCCGAGGTGGCGCCATGGAGCAGCGTGGTGAAGTGTCGGATGGGCCTCCGGTGTCCCCACCGGAGCGCGTCCCGACACCGTCTTCGGCGAGGTCCGCCAGCTGGCGGCGGTTCTCCTCGCCTGGCCCTCTCCGATGCTCAACGCCAGGGTGAGTGTTTGACTTTTGTTAAATGCCCTGGTGCGCATAACTTGATATTCTTAATAATGAATAAGATTTGGTGGATGTAGGAGTATTGGTTACGAAGATGGTGAGGACTCAGACCGAGACCGATATTTCTCCCCGGGTAGTGAGTTTTCTCAAGATACTTCTGATACAGACTCCATGAGCACAAGTATTAGTAGGACGTACACATTCAGGCTGGCTTCCAGCCCGGTACATAGTCCTATGAAACGATTGGGACTAGGCAACACAAGCCCTCCTTCCAGGATAAGTGGTCACTCCAGCCGAAATTCTCCTATATATGCCTTGAATTCTGGCCATGGCTATGATGATGCTGATTTTCCTAGCTCAATGGATTCACCCAATGGCGATGATGAACAGCATGACAGTATCATACATCCAATTGATTTTGAGAGTAATGGAATATGGTATCCTCCTTCACCTCAGAATGGGGGCGATGACCTTGAAAATAGTTTCTTTGAATACGATGATGACGACTATGACAATGCTGATGGGGAGACTTTTGGACATGGTAACCATGATATTGGCGGCAGTGATGATTTACTGGGGATTGATGGAAAACATAATATAGGCCATAAAGAGTTCTTAAGGAATGCTTTACATGGGCATTTCAGGGCTCTCGTGTCCCAGTTGCTCCAAGGTCATGGAGTTGATCTTGTGGATGGCTGGTCGGACATTGTGTCCTCATTAGCATGGCAGGCAGCTACCTTTGTGCGGCCAGACACAAGCAAAGGTGGTAGCATGGATCCTACCAGCTATGTCAAAGTCAAATGTGTGGCGTCAGGGAGTCCCAACGATAGGTATGCACTACAATGATTTACCTGTATTGATTATTGTTATGGTATTTTTTGAGCTAAATGATTATTCATCTGTTTGTAGTACTTTCATTAAAGGCGTTGTTTGTTCTAAGAATGTAAAACATAAACGCATGGTGTCAGAGCATGAGAACCCTAGAATTCTTCTTTTGGGAGGAGCACTGGAACACCAAAAGGTTACAAACAAACTAGCATCCATAAACAGCATTCTTGAGCAGGTAATGGCTATCATTTTCCAGTTACAGTATGTTTATCCCAATAGCCTTTAGTATGTTCATACTTGACTTGGAAAGTTTGACATGTACAGGAAAAGGAGTATCTTAAAAATGCTGTTGCAAAGATAGAGGCCCAAAGACCTAATGTCTTACTGGTTGAAAAAAGTGTTCCAATGTATGCTCAAGAGCTTCTTGCAAAAGATATCTCTTTAGTACTGAATGTCAAGCGATCACTTCTAGAAAGGATATCACGATGCACAGGCGGTCAAATTGCTTCATCCATTGACAATGTCACTTCAGCTAGACTTGGACAATGCCAAGCTTTCTGGATTGAGAGAGTTTCAGAATCTTTGGCTCCAAAGGACTCAAACAGAAAATCTGTCAAGACACTGATGTTTTTTGATGGTTGTCCAAGACGCTTGGGCTGCACGGTAATGCATAAAACTGTCCATTGCCTTTCAAAGATCATCATTATTCTATGTCATGTTAATTAAGGGTCAATTCTAATCATATTGTTTGTTTCCTAAATCTTATACACTTGTGCTTCAGTTATATTCCTCCCGCTCTGTTGCCCTTTCTGCTGAGTATTGCAAAGCATTTTGTGTTTTAGGTTCTCAAATCTTCTAGTACTACTCTTTGGGACCTATTTTTTAGTCGGTTTTCATATTGTGTATGACTTACCTAATAAACCTGTATGGCTAATATCTAATAAAACCAATATGTTTCTGCCTAGGTCCTTCTAAGAGGCACATCATATGAAGAGTTAAGGAAGGTCAAACTTGCCTTGCAGTTTGCTGTATTTGCAGCATATCAACTATCACTTGAGACCTCATATCTTGCGGATGAGGGTGCAATACTACCAAAGATCCCTTCAGACCTTCCAGTTCTTCCACTTGGGAATCATATGAATGGTGGGAATATTTCCTCAAGTCATCGTCCCCATACTTCAAATGATGTTCAGATCATTGGTGACAGAACTTCTGAAAATGGCTGCATCATGCCTCTAAGTTTCCTTGATGGTTCTTCAGAATTGTTATCTGCCAATCAATCTCCTTCGGGAAGTAACTTTAATCAGGAAGAATACATTGGTGGAGCTAATGGCACATCCTCTCATTCCCCAAGATTGTCTCTTGATAATGGTTGTGAAGCACCTCTAGGCATAACTGTTCATAGGAATGGGATGGTTGGTGGGGCGTGTAGAGTAGAAAATGACTTGGACAATGGTTGGCATCATACATCAGATGAAGAACACGCAGGAGTAGCCATACATGATCGTAATGAGAACCCAGCTGAGTATTTCCCAACATCTGATAATGCACGGAGCATTTTGGTTTCCTTATCAATTGCATGCCCTCGGAGACGAATTGTATGCAAGCAATCTCAGCTCTTGCGCATTAAGTTCTATGGTAATTTTGACAAGCCGCTTGGGAGATACTTCCGTGAAGATTTATTTTATCAAGTATTGCATTCTCAAACTTAACCCAATTTTCTATTTGCTTGCAAGCAGGTATGCGTGCCACTTTATTAATATGTTTAGTCTTTGTTGCCAGATTTCATGCTGTGCGTCTTGCAAGGAGCCTGCAGAATCTCATGTACAATGTTATACACATCAACAAGGAAGTCTTACAATCAGTGTAAAAAACCTTGCATCTCAGAAGTTACCTTGGCGGGATGACGGGAAGATATGGATGTGGCACAGGTGCCTCCGGTGCAAACCAAAAGATGGAATCCCTCCTGCGACACAAAGAGTAGTGATGTCTGATGCGGCATGTGGACTTTCTTTTGGGAAGTTTCTGGAGCTTAGCTTTTCAAATCACACAACAGCCAATCGAGTTGCCTGCTGCGGACATTCCCTCCAGAGAGACTGTCTTCGTTTCTATGGGTATGTTGTTTATTCTTGTATTCTATCTTTTCAATTTTAGGGCCAATTTAAATGTTGGCATTCTCCATGAACAGGTCTGGAAGCATGGTTGCTGTCTTCCGCTATTCTCCTGTAGACATCCTGTCTGTCAACTTGCCACCCTCAGTATTAGACTTTGCTTATCCAATAGCTCAAGATTGGCTCATCGAGGAAGCTGGTGATGTATGTTCATTTAAATATAAGTTTGTTGAATTACTGCCTGTTTGTCCTAGCTTACAATTACACCCAGCTTTAAAAAAATCTGAAGCTCACCTAAAGATATGAGTTATGGTGGAGTGTCTTCTCAACCTTTCAATATCTCATCTTCTCACCTCTCGCTCTGTCTCACTAATGCAATGGCTTCTTTGGCCTCTCTAAGCTGGTTTTGTGAGGTTCTCCGCCCATGAGGCCCCAAAGCTAGCTTTGTGGAGCAAAGTTAAGCTGATACAAACTGCCCTTAGATGGATGCTGGAAGTTGCCCTTTTGTCATATTTTTCTTTGAAATCTATTGCGCTATTTAAATGGTTGGCTTCTTTTGCAGGTAGCCAATAGGAAGGATAACCTTTACAGGGTGATTTATGATAAACTTGACTGCATTGAAAAGACTGTCTCATCCCAAGAAGACGTGAGCATGAAGGCAGGCTTGTATAAACATGTTGTTGATCTTAAGGATTTGATTAAAGTTGAGTGGAAGAAGTATGATGTAAGTTAACTGTTAACATGGTATTGTTAGTTGCAGTTAAACTGTGCAGTACGCTACATGATGTGCTGATCGTTGATTCCTTTTGCATGGACACCATTTCCAGGTTTCAGTTGAAGAAACTATAGATGTTCTAGAGCTCAACCACCTGAGACGAGAGCTTGTACTTGATGCTCACGTATGGGATCGCCGACTGCACATGATGCACTCACTTACCAAGGAAAATTATCATACTACGGCAACTGATGCACCTTGTCCTAGGAAGCTTCCTGAAAGCTTGTTAGAAGAGTCGAAAGCTGAGATTTCTAGTAAGCAGGAGAATATACAGAATTCACTAGAATATACTCAGTCAAGTTCGTCCATCACAGATACTGGCAAACCATTGCTTAGAAGAGAACAGGGTGACACAACTGTGTCACATGTTGGGCTGGAAACCAGTATAGATGAAGTATACCGCCAGTCTGTTGAAGGATCTACTGGTTCCGCTAGTCTTCACTTTGTCTCAGGCCCATGCGAAATACAGAGTGATGGGGTGGTGGCTGATGAACTTAAGCTGGAGAAAACATTGGACAAGTCAGAGTCTTCTGCATCAAATCTTTCTGATAGAATTGACTTGGCATGGACTGGCTCTAGCGTGGAGACACTTCCAGTCTTACCTACTGCTCTGATGAATGGTTCCTCATTCCAGAATGCCATGGCTCCAATTAGAATCAGATCATTTGATTCTGGAACCAATTTCAGAAATAGATTATCATCTGTCGACGATCCAAATGTCAGCATAAGAAGAGCATATTCCCAGAGACCTCCAAGGGCGCTTGAGAGAACAGGCAGGGGTTTGTCCCCGACATTTACAAATAAGTTATCACTTTCTGGTATGATGGATGGCGAGGGTCGTATGCTTCTATCTGAAAATGTTTTGGATGTCGTCGTTCCAGTTTATGATGATGAGCCATCCAGTATGATAGCCCATGCCATGACTGTTCCGGAATATCATAGTTTCATTTTGCCACAGAAACCCCATAATGAATTGGACAGATCTAGTGTTTTGAACTCTGTGGATCAGAGTTCTACTTCTAGAAGCTGGTCAGATGTATCAATGCGGAGCTATAGTTCTGACCAACCTCAACTTAGAACTGGAAATGATTCCAAGGATATTCATTTGACAGTTTCTTTTGAGGATGAAGATTCATCTTCTGTGGACAAGGCTAAATTTTCTGTAACATGTTATTTTGCAAAGCAGTTTGATGCAATCAGAAAAAAGTGCTGTGCAGATGAACTGGACTACATCCGTTCTTTGAGTCGTTGCAAGAGATGGAGTGCTCAGGGTGGCAAGAGTAATGCATACTTCGCCAAGACACTGGATGACAGATTTGTCATAAAGCAAGTGACCCGGACAGAGTTAGATTCATTCGAGGACTATGCAGATGAGTACTTCAAGTATTTAACAGAGTCTGTATCTTCTGGAAGCCCATTTTGCCTTGCTAAAGTCCTTGGTCTTTACCAGGTTTGTAACGCTCTAGCTTATTCTCATGCAGTTTTAGGGTCTTGATTGAAACATGCTAACTTAGCTCTGACTGATCAATTGCATTAGGTCATTGGCAAGAGCATGAAAGATGGAAAGGAACTGAAGATAGAGGTAATGGTCATGGAGAACATATTCTTCAAGAGGAAGGTATCGAGAATATATGACCTGAAAGGATCATTGCGTTCCCGTTACAACCCTGATACATCAGGACACAACAAGGTTCTCTTAGATCTCAATCTATTAGAGACACTTCATACAAAGCCCATTTTTCTCGGAAGCAAGGCAAAAAGAAGGTTGGAACGAGCTGTCTGGAATGATACTTCTTTTCTGGCAGTAAGTTACTCTCTACTCACTATGTCATGTACGTTGGAAGTTGCATACTTGCATTCTAGGTTTAACATCGTTAAGCTATTTGTTATTTTGGCTACTCACATGATGGATCTGGCTTGGCCAAGTCAGCAGCCAGCCTAAGCTTGGGTTAACATTTTGATATTCTCCATTCCGTCTGACAACATCGATCTGAATGATTAGTTGGCAGGCACCTAAAGTTCTAGTTAAATTTTGCAACGATGGCATAGGTCTGCAAATATTGAATTAGTATGTACTTATTATACTACTGTTGTAGGAGCAAGTGTCTTGGTGTAGAGGCAAACTATCATCCATATCATTGCACCTCTCTCATCACTCTTTGGCATGCACGATCTATACTCATTAGTGCTGCACATTTCCTTTTTTTCTTCCCCAGTCGGTGGGTGTGATGGACTATTCCCTCTTGGTTGGCATTGACGAAGAAAGCAACGAGCTGGTGATCGGAATCATTGACTATCTTCGGCAGTACACCTGGGACAAACAGCTGGAGACTTGGGTGAAGGCATCGGGGATCCTAGGGGGCTCCAAGGACGTGCTCCCAACCATCATATCCCCAGACCAGTACAAGAAGAGGTTCAGGAAGGCCATGTCAAAGTACTTCCTGACCGTCCCTGACCAATGGTCACCTTGAATCACTTGATGGGATGCTATTATTACCTATTCGAGTGCATAATGGCTGGGGTGATTGGGACACATTGTTCCCTTCCTCTTGTTTCTTTCTTTCTTTCTTTGTTTTTTCGTAGGATAGCCGATCGATCTTGTGCCTTTTGTATGTTATTTTTGTTCACAACAAGGCAGGATCACCGGAAAGGACTTGCGGTCCTGCCAGGCAGGCCTGGGGATCAATACATGTATATTACTCTATATATATTACCATCAACATTGTAACAGACACTGTAACATGGAATGCAAAGGAATTAAAATACGTGTGTTCCTTACAAGTGGGATCAAACTACTATCTCATGCGTGTCTCCTTCGGATGGATTATTCTTATTCTGCTGGATGCTTGAAAAAAGAAGAGCAGTAAAAACCGATTATCCTCTTTCATTTCCTTAGAATTTTGTGGACCTCTTCTTTTCCTTTTGACTCTATAACAGTTTGGATTGCCAACCAATGGCTCACGTTTTGCGATGTGTGGATAGTTCCATGTTGCAAGTAAAAAGTAAGTTGCGCTAGTCTATAACGGAAATACATGAGATAAAAGTTGTGCTATAGATGGGACCGGACATCGATCGACCTAGTGGACTTGCCTGCTCAAAGGTATGTGCGGACACGAAAAGGTCAAAAAACATAGCCGACATGAGCACGCCCATGTGTACACATGGTAAGTACTAGCTTGCAACGTGTTGGGTGGGTGTTAATAGTCCATCCTGTTCCATTTCTTTATAGTTTATAGATCATCTTTTATAGCTGAAATCCAGTGGAACATAAGATGTAGCCTGAATCTTGTTGCCTTCAAAGATCAAAACCAGGCTGGAATTATCTCATGTGTCGACTAACGCGAAGAATTTACTTCGCATGTCAACAATAACTCCTCGTATATCAAACAATCATGGAGTGGGCAGTTCACACTAGGAACTTGTAAACGAGTTGTAATGGATACACATGGGAGGGCTCAGATCAAGCACACTGATTTCATTTTATTTTTGCTGAAGCAAATGCACCATGGTTTCACAGTTCGGCATTACAAGCTCAGCAGCACCGCTAAGCTGATAGAATAGCCATGCAACCCCCCTAATGGTGGAGTGTTGCTGGCTTCAGTTTTCACAGTGGCACATCATGCTTTCCCTGCAGATCCGAAGAGGCGTATTTTCTCCGCTACAACAGCTTTCATTGCTTCCTTAGCAGACGCCATGACCTGAATCAGGTCTTTTTCTGGCTTCTTGAGGGATTCCAGGTAACTGTTGCGGACCTCCGTGTTCACGTTGAATTTCCTCACCCCCAAATCTATGCACTCCTGCTCAGGAAGTTGAAATTTTAGAAACCAGTAGTTTGAGATTATTATCACTTACGGTTGCAGTTTGGAAATATATGCACTACTCTCGTATTCCGGGGCATAGTTTTCCACGGTAAATAGAAAAACAAGCCTTGAACACAAAAACTATAAACTAAAGCAGTTTAACCTTATGGTTGAAAGTTTTATGCACTGCAAGTCTGCAACAATGAATTGCTTTACGGTTGGCAATGATAAGCCTCACCATTGCCCAAATTTTTTGAAGTTCTCAAGATAAGTCTGTGCAGGAAACTTGAGCATAACCATTGCAAGCTACAACTTCACTGATCTTAATAAGGAAGGAAAAAGTATATCAAACCTTTACAAGTTCCTGAGGGAGGCCAGATGCTCCATGAAGAACCAAACTAACTCCTTTCTTCATGGTTAACTGACGAAGATCCTGTCATCGTTTCAAACATACCGAGTTAGGAAGTCACATGCAACAGCACAAATTTGCTTGGTCTTCACAAAATACTTCACAAATGTTGGAAATATTCCCACTTTTCACCCCTGAACTACTACAGAAGTTCAGTTTCAAGCTCTGGTTATGAAACCGGCTGCTTTTAACCTTAAACAACGAACTCAGACGACACATGGCAGGCAGGTGGCGCCAATTATACACTTATCCACCTTGCCATGTCAGCAGATTAAGTAAAAACATCAGGAAAATCATAATTTTTGGAAAAAACTTAAACTTCTGAGAAAAAATAAAGGAAAAGTAGAAAGTTGGGTAGAAGGTCTGGTAACACAAATATAATGTGGGGATTTACCCAATATTCAGATTTCCTTGTTTTGGTTTTCTAGATAGTTCAATTCTTTTCAATAAAATTAAGATTTTTCTTATCCCAATTTTCTTGATTTTTTTACTTAAGCTGATTACGTTGCAAACTAATGACATAGAAATGTGATGTCACATGTTGTCTGAGTCGGCTCAAAACCACTTGGGTTTGAGCTGAAAAACAACGGGTTTCAGAGTTCAAGGTTGAAATGTCAATTCTGCAGTAGTCCAAGGATGAAAAGTGGACATTTTTCCAAGATGTGGGTATAACTACAAGAGGGTGTTACCATACAAACAGCAATTTACTAGCGAAATGTTCTGTGGTATGATGCTTTCTTCGAAAATGTTATATTATGCCACTAAGATCACGTATCTATTTTCATAGTTTGATTGCATTTGCCTGACCTTTAGCAAGTCAAGTCTGAGGTTTGGTCCACTGGGGGGATATTTTCCGTGAACATTTCCAATGCACACTGCTAAAGCATCAATACCAGTTTCATCAATGAATTGCTCAGCCTGAAAATATGTAACATATAAGTTAAGGCTGATACAGGGATAGAAGCGCATGGAGTTGAAATTAGTTGGGGAAGAGAAAATCACCTGAGCAATATCAGTAAATCTTGCTTCATATTCTTCAACTGTCAGGCCATCTTCAGTTCCTGATAGTCTCCCAAGTTCAGCTTCCACAAGTATGCCTTTTGCATGAGCCAATGAAGATATGTTCTTTGTGTATAAGATGTTCTCCCCCAAAGGTAGGTGGGAACCATCCACCATGATTGAGTCAAATCCCTGGAAAATTATGATTCAAAGTATAAAGTCAGGAGAAAAGTCAAGATTGAGATCTAGGAAGTTATCAGTCTCATTCACGATTGGGGAAAGGAATGATATGCCATTTTAGTACTCTACAGATTGAGAAAATAACTCTCTTTTTCTCATACCATCTCAAGAGCTTCAAGCAAATCATGCTTGGAAGTCCCGTGATCATAATGAACGGTGATAGGAACCTGAGTAAGAGAACCACAGAATGATCACCTTTAGAGAAAATAAAACAAGGATGGCTGAATGTTAATATGTGAGAACCCAAGTTATATAAACATTTGTCAATTATTTTTATACACATCATTGGATGTCCATACTCTTTAAGCATGCTATATTCTCTAGTTTCTCTTACACTGGCTTGTTCTGCTGCAGCAATGCAGCATGCTACCAATGGAACTCCACCTTGCTTCAGGGCACTGGGATGAACCTAAATAACCACAATAACCATGGTTAGAAATCAAGATAAATACATATCATCTACTCCCTCCGACCCATATTAGTTGACTCAACTTTGTCTAGATACGGATGAATCTAGACTAGATACTTAACTAGATACATATAAATCTAGATAAAGTTGAGTCAACTAATATGGGTCGGAGGGAGTACAAAAAACTAGATATGAGATGTCTGCAATAAAATTTGACTGAGAAAATTGCATTTATGGTGCTCCCTCAACTTTAAGCTTTTCTCACTTTCATCCCTCGCATGGAAAATATGAAGCCATGATCCCAAAACTTGTCACTGTTTCTAACCGGACTCCCTTTCAGCATTTGCACAGAGCAAGATGGCATGGCAACTTTGCTGACGTGTACTAATACTTTTGCCTGGTGGTCACTCAGACTAAACCATGGAAGGTACAGGCAGCTAGCTCATGTGGTCCAACTTGTTACATGCAAATTTCCCTCTCTGTGGGGGGCAGGGGCAGGAGCTGGGGAAACGACGTGATGGAGGCGACGGACAATGCGACCTCGCTGCAATCTATTTACGACGCCGCCATCGCCCTGCTCACCATGTATCCAGCGAAATGCTATTAACCGAGGCATCACTCGAGGTCACAGCACTCCGCAAGCACCAAACTTGTCCTCGGTGGACATGGCTGCTGCATGGAGGCGGGGCGCTCCAGAGTCCTCAGTGACAGAGGAACTACAGCATGACTGGACTGAAAGTTTGGGATGAAGCAGAATAGAACGTGACAGCACGCTGGACGCCAACAACCCCGTGGCTGGAGTAATTGTCGCTGAATGACTTTGAGCCTTCCATTTTGGTTGGGTGAGTATTTGCGCACCAGTAGACACAGAAAAGGGAAATTATTTGACTGACATGTGGAACCAAGACGCCAACTTTATTTTCTGTCAACTAAACTGTTTTCCATGTCGTTGTCTTCATCAGTTACTTCCATTATATAACAAGCCGCATGGAGTCAGGTGGCAAACAGTAACAAGTTCAGGGAGCATGGGTTACAGATTCTCCAGTTGAGGGAGAAAAGTGAGAATAGCTTACAAGTACAGGGACAGGGAGAACCAATGCAATTCTGTCTATACAAAAAGCACTGGTACAAATCCATGTCAGCCATGCGGTGTTGTGTCTATTCCGCTAGAGCTAGTTGCTGCAAACTATTTACTACTCAACTCAGTGACTCAACTCCTATCATGGATACTCCAGTATGGTACCAAAGGACACCTAACATGATAAACTATGTAATTTTTACCATATATTGCCCAAGAAAACATCCTATGAAAGAATTCCTAACCTGCAGGATAGCAGGACTTTCTTCAGCCTCTGCAGCTGCAATGACAGCTTCAATTCCCTCAAGGTTATATACATTGAAAGCACCAACTGCATATCCACTCTTCTCCGCATTCTTCACAATAAGAACAATAATTAATGAAGTATTTGAAGCAATAAACGATGATGTATGTCCTCAACTAAAAGTTAACATGGTGGATAAAATCTTACAAGGAGAAGTTCTTTTGTTGAACTTTTAGGAGGGCAAGCCCAATTCTGGACCACTTTTGCCAGAGCACTGTTATCACCAACATTACCTGTCCTTAGGGGAGCGACAAGACAGTTCATTGAGTAAAAAGGTAAATGGTATCTATATGCTGGTATGGAAATGAGATAAAATCTTATCACCAGGAAAAACGATGTAAGGAACACCAGGATGTCTACTCTCAGGGCCAAGCTGCCACAGAGGTACACCAGCTAAAGCTTGTCCCATTACTTTGGCACGCCGAGCTTCCAAAGCTTTCGTGGCAAGATCAGATGAAGTGATTCCCCCCTATATAAAAAAAACATATTAGACCAACTCCAGAAGTCTATTTCATGCACAACTTGTGGAATCAGTCATTTTGTTTGAGATAGCTAGCACGGTTGAGTTTAAACACTGTATTTTTTTTCTGAAGGAAACATGTAGCCATGTAGGTGTTATACTACCTTAAAGTATGTGGCGAAGATCCAAGAGAAAAGAACAGACATTTTGACCGGATAACAGTTTAATAAATTGGCAAAATTTTCAGGATACAACTAAGATATATCTTACGCATAAAGTTTGATATGGTGAACTAAGTAACAATACAATTCCTTCAGAAGGAAAAACAGCTGTTTATTTGTTACCTTTGCAAGGATATAACGGGGTCGAGTATCAATTCTTCTCACAATCTCTACTAGTGCTGAGCTCACTTTGTAATTAATTTGTAAACTTTCTTCAGGAGCTGCAACATGACAAGTACAATCTTGTTAGGTGATCAAACATGACAAGAAGGAAAATACTTGTTTGGTATAAAAACATAGCAACCAATAGAAACACGTCAGTTCTCTGTACTGCTAATACATACCAGAAGAGAACATCGGTTGTTCTTAAAAGTACATTTTTTTAAGCTGGGTTAGGTATATAGAGTTGCAGAATCTAGCACATAATTTTCAGGAACAGACATCGAAACAAATTGGGTTAAGGTTTGGTCATTCTAAAAAAATTATGATCCAAACTAGAAATGTTCAGTTTAAATGATTTGGATAATCCACTCGTATTGCGAATGGTTAAATGCAGAGCTTCATGGCTCTAGCAGCGCATTTCTGGGGTTGACTTGGTCAATAATAAGCAATTCCATTTGATCTATCCTCCCCTTTTAACAAACAATACAATTGCCCATACTATAATCAGAGAGATGCTAACATTTTCCTGTAATGAGTTGGCGGCTGGTGACGACTAGAGTGTCTCTCCTGGATCGTATGTAAGCATTTCCCAATTCAACAACTCTGCTGATTTCTTGGTCTCTGTCCTCAGTTGATCTCAGTGAGACCATCTCAACTGACACCTGCAGTGAGTAAAGAAGAGAACATGATACTAACAACTCAAAATGATCTCAAACAAAAAAATCCAACTTGAAATAGTACTGGAACTGTTTACATCTTATCCAAGTAGATGTATACGATGATTAACAGTTCATGTTTAGGCACGACGGACAGATATAAATTACCTCAATCACTCGAAGGGATTGCGCGCATTGTGACCGAAGCTCATCAACCTAACAGATGTGAAAGAACATGCAAATGAGATGAATATGAATGAGAATCTTAAAGCGTTATAGGGCTAACCTGCTTCGTAGTCTTTGGCACATAAGAACCAACAACTATGAGACCTCCAGCTAAACTTCTTTTTAACCCAAGGTCATTCGGGCGAATCAGTGGCTTAGGCTCGATCCCAATTCTGGCACTCACAAAACTTGCAGCCGTGCGGCATAGAAATCGCTTTCCTTGCAGTTCAGCCTGATGAGTTAATATACAAAGAGAAGAAGAATAGAATATAAAATCATAGCATCCATCCTACGAATAAGACATATTATCACACTATCAACAAATGCTTCTTGTAGAGATGGAGCGTTATATCATGCCTGGATCATTCCAGCAGCAAAGACATTCATGTCCCTCTCACTGGCAGCATTGACAATACACACAGAGCCCTAAAAAGAGTTAAACTACCTGTCAGGAATTTTTCGAGGTAAATCAAGAAGAGAAGAAATCAGAACAAAAAGGAGAAGGGGTTTATGATAGTATATGGTCGAGTGCTGGTCAGTACAGTTCTCAAGTCCCTAAAATGCCTGTAGTATTTTACTATCTAATATTTAATTTTAGCATGTATACTGTCATGACTGCATACGTAAATGAGAAAGTGAAAGATCCATAAAATCAAGAATTTAGGATAATTGTATCCTCCAAAAAAGTTCGCAGAGACTTAATAACTGTTCATACGCTACATGTTGATTATCAAATACCTTCTCCAACCTACAGAGATGCTGGCAGACTGCATTTGGTCCTTCTTTCCGCAAAAGACTTATGGAAATTGTTGAAACTTGGTTCGCCAAAATCCTTCCTCTAGTTTTTTCTTCAACCCACTATACATTCAAGTAAAAGCAAATTCTAAGATCTTGGTCTTCACTTTACCAGGCAAACAATTCTACAACAATACCTGTTTGAGATTGGAAGATGTATAGCCAAAAGATGCATCCTTGGCGAACTCAGTCTCTCCAGCAGGAACCAATCTTTAAGATATTGTTGGACATCAATAGTGTTATGTGTTATTTTTTATTTAAATACATTGCATAGTGATCCTGCGGTAGATTACCTGTCAGACTCTGCAACATAATGAATGTCATCAATAGTGTACCGCCCACCTTGAAGGAAGAATGGGCAGATTATCCAAGCATCCATGTCACCTAATACTGAAACAACTGCATCAGCTTCCTGAAAAGTGGAAGGATGTGGTGTATGGTCAGAAGAATGAAATGGAAAAAACAAGAGAGAGAGAGCTTCATATATTAACCTCCGGGAAATGGCCACGCAGAGTGGAATCGCCTCTCAAGACCACTGTATAACTAATACCAGGGACAGTCTTTGCTGCAGCTTCAAGATTTTTGCAGATATCTTTTACTAACAGTGCGGCCTACAGTAGTGAAAAGGCTTGAACATATATTTAACGACACCGAAGCTAAAATTGTTTTTGCGAGAGTAAAAATGAATTGTTTTAGACTACATTTTCCTACCTTATCAGCAACCATTGAACGAGAGTTTGTCAAAATAAAAAAGCAAGTTGGCAGTTTCAGAAACTGCTCTGTGAGGGCTTCAACAGGCCTGCAGTTTAGAGTTACAAGTGAGGCTTATGAATTTACACAAAGAACATGGGTAAACATAAAAATAAACAGATAATGGGGTAAATGAAAATGCTAGCAGAAACATATGCAAGCTAAGATGAAAAATATGCTTTGGTTTACCATTCAGTTAAGACCTCTATATCATGAACTGTTTGAGTTCCAGTTGGATCATCATCTAAAACTACAAGAACCTTTTTGCTATCATGAGATGCAGAGGAAACAAGATCATCCATTGGAACTTCAGGCCACTCAGCAGGAAGAGAACGTAGGACATCGTCTTTATTTAGCATGGGTGGCATTCCTTCTACTTTTACTCCAGTCAATGTCTCATAGACCTGTGCTAGATGCAATCGCCACGCAAGTTTAAAGAAGAGATATAACATTACGGTTACGAATTTATCATATTTTTTCTCTACTTTTGTCTACTGAGAGGTGCAGGCTACTGAAACATAGGGTAGCTTCTCACCTTGACAACAGCAGCATCATCACGTCGACCCCACCCAGAAGAAGAACCTGTTGGGAATACATCAAACGAATCAAACAATAGCTATCCTGTCTTAAGACTTATAAAAAATGACCTGTAAATATAGTAGTATTACAGAAAAAGGGGTGAAATGCCATGCAACGTGCCATTAATTTCAGTCATTCTCATTGTAGAATAAGAAATATGGCATAACTTGTTGAACATTTGGAACAAAATTCAGTTAAAAAACATTTGGAACAAAAGCATAGAATGATTGCTCCTTGCTTTTATTACAGATAATTACCTGAAACAAACAGTTGATGAGCAACACTAGAGACATGCAATGGGATCCGCAAGTTGGAGCTTTCACGAGATACTATACCCTGAAATAGACAAGACACACACACATTATGATATTTTATTAGTAGTTCATATAATGCATAAGTTATAGATCAGTTATCCATACAAGATCCTTGACGAATATGTCAACTGCAGAATAAGGTGTGTAATCATTATCAAGCATGTGTGGCACACGATTTCCAAACATCCTGCAATACGTTAAATGTATCTATTATCAGATAGCAACCTTCACTCATTCTAAAACATACCACTGGGTATCTGAAAGCTTGACCTACAGGGAGCTGATAGTTAGTTAGCAAAAACTACTAGAACCAATAGTTTCCGTTTGTTTTTTCGAAACACTTTATTACTCAGGCAACATACATTCAGAAGTATAAACACTGAAGAGTCAAGAAACAAGAGTGATTAGAGTGAGGGGGTTAAACAATGGAAACATACCACGAGTAACCTCTTGCGTGTTGAATAATTTCGAAAACTCTTCGTGTTCGCAAATTTAATCGAGCACCAAATGCCATTGCTTCAGCTGCTGAGGCTATATGGACCCCAGCAAGAAGTTGGTTAACCATTTTAACAGAACTGGGAACAATAGAAAAGAGATATGTTGATTCACCCACACACAAAAGTATTCAGCTACCTTTAATATATATGTAAACAACCGCCCAGCAGTAACAAAAAATAGTAAATCTATATAGGAAAGTCACATGATTCAAAAATGTGTGTATCACCTCGAAGCTCCACATCCTCCTTTAATGACATATAGCTTCTCACTTAGTGCTGTAATTCAAAAAAAAAAGATCACACTCATGGACCAGTGTATAAAGCATAGGATGGTCTTCAGAGGACCTTTTTTTACCTGACAAAACTCTACCGGTACAATGAAGAGCTTCATCAGTTCCCGAAGCCATTACCTTCAAAAGAAGTGCAAATCTATCAATTAAGGTTACATCTTCACTTTCCTATTAAACTGATGTGTTGCTAATCATACAGTTAGTGTCCCATCTGCTGCCCTCTTGACACCACCAGATACTGGAGCATCAACCAACTTTATCTCTCGACATTCGGCTGTACAGAAGTAGTTTCCAAATAAAATCATAAAGAAAAACAGTAAACAACACTGCCGACATATAAAAAATGTAGAGGAAAGTTCTACACTTCTACTGCTACAAGCTTATAACTACTGTGCCATCAATGCATATAAAACGATATAAAAATGACAAAACATTGGAGATTCTCTTGAAACAATTGATGAGACATCAATCTAGCAAGAAATAAAATTCAATCTACATATGGAGAGACAACAAAATTTCAAATTATGTTTGATAATAGCCGAAACAAAAATGGAAAAGAAGAATATTGGAGCTGCTACGACAGTACATTTTCTTTCTTGATGTACAAGTCAAATTTGTATTTTGTATTTTGTATTTTGTGTTATAATACATTCATATTGTATCGACATTGTCAATTTTTCGGAATTATTTGCTTTTAGAAATGCTCTTCATAGCACTCCCGAGGCCTAATGCTGGAACTTTATCTTCATAGCAATAGACTCCAAACACTAAATACATACAGGTTGTCACTTGCAGTAATTATCACTTCTGCAAATGATTATAAGTAAATCTGTTGTTTTAAGTCGAGCAAAGTAAATGAACATTTCTTTCTAATATTTTAGATAGAAGAAACAGACTGAACTGTCATCCGGAATCACAGACAACAGATTTGGATTTCCGTGAGTTGGTTTTAAGATTTACACAGCATAGTTTTGACTTGATGATCTTGTTTCTTCTTCAATGCAGGGATGTCCAAGAGAGAAAGAAAAGAGCTGATACCTTCCAATCTTTTCTTAAGTTGAGTCACAAATCCAGGAGAAACTGTAGAAGACAGAATAATGGATGTTCCCGCAGACAATGCTGAAAGACAAGGATATCAACAACCATGAGACTAGAGATCAACAAATAGTAAACCTACCTGGGAGATGCAAATAGTCAGGAAACCAGAATGAAAAGGATTTGTGCTTTATAATAAATTTACCTGGCACAGCACCAGCATTTCCATACAGAACACTTTCAGCTTGAACTTCATTTGCAACCATGATAATAAGTATTTCCACATCTGAAACAAATTTCTGGTTAATACTTCAGAGCTGTTGTCATCATAGATACATAGTACATGGTACTTCTGTTGGCATGGTGTCATGACAAGGTGGGGCCAGGCCCACATGCAATTGACAGCCTGATTCAATAAAATGAGAAAATATACCAGTTTTGTGGAACAAAATACACTAGAATTATGAGATCTGAGCTGACCTCATGAAGTCAGAAAACTATAAAAATGATGACATACTTTTATAGGCAATAAAATGAGATCTTAAGATGTGAGAAATATATTTCACACTACAAGGTTCCTTTTTTTTGCGAAGTTCACACTACAAGGTTCTAATGTACCTTTTGATACTTGCTCAGGAGAATCTTTAGTCAATCCACCTAAATCAGCAAATCTGACGAGTGTTGGCTTGTACACCTAAATGGGAAAAGGAGATAAGATTATTCTTGTGTGGAATCAAAAGAACATCTTTTATTTAGAATCATGTACAGAAAACGATATGTAAGAGTGAGAAGGTGTCCTATTTCCTCAGCTCTAAGAGAACATACGCTTGCATAAGCTCAGAGTGCCCAATGGATTACCGAAAAGAGGAGAGTTCAGGATCTATTCGTGTGTTATTCAGAATACTTCTGCCCTTTCTGATGCCTTGAGATTAATCTAGGCTATAAATGGTACCGTCTATTAAAATTAAAGGCTTATAACCACAGTGGTCATACATATCATCCATTGTAAGATAGTCTAGATTATTTGAAATGCAGCAATATACAGCACTACTAATATGACTGGAAGGAACAAATCAAGTTGAGACATTTTAATTCCTTGTACTTGAACTGCAGCAATTCAAATGGAAAATTATGAAGTAGGGAGTAATAAGTGGGATTTCCTACATCGTAAGCGGTTACGGAGAACCCTGATTTTAGCAAATGAGATGCCATTCCAAAGCCCATAGCTCCAAGACCAATAAAGCCAACCCTCTTTACTGCTTTAGAGGCCATAACAAGCTGATCAGCTAATTTGCTAGCATCATAGATTTGTTGATTGGCAGCATCTATGATGTTTACTCCAAATAATTGTTCCCAAACCTGCAAAACAATCTTCCAAAATTTAAGATAGATCTTATAAACTGAACAACTATGTGCAGCTTGAGAAAGCTGACAATAATTCCAAACCTTCAACGGTGAAGCAGATTCACCTCCAATTACTGCTGATGAACCTGAAGATAAGTACAAAAACCAGGCGTTAATGAAAAAACATAAAAAACTTTAAGCTTCAGATGCCTGTTCAGGCTATCTGGAGAATTGAAAATGTGTCGATATAAGGAATCTTTAACAGCATACCATGTATTAACTGTTGATAGGCAACAGATAGAAGTGGCAGAGGGAACGTTACTGCTTTAGCCATATCCATCACGTAGCTCTACATTGTTTAAGAGAGTGAAAAACTGTCTTAGTGATTCCGAAGCAGAAGCATTCAGGCAATCAGCTATGCAGTAGCATAAGTCCTTGCAACATCAGATACAAACTAATCTTTTAATTCTCTCTCTGAGATGGGGTTTATTTACAAGATTAAAAGCATGAGACTAGATACAAATTTAAAATGCAAATTTCGTGTGTGCCTCCCAGACCGGCTAAGTGCTTGGAAATTGGTGAAGCCAAGAAGTTTGTGAAGATTTGGAGATCACCTCAAGATCTACAGCGAGTGATTGAGCATGATCTTTGTGACCCAAGCTCAAGGATAAAATGTGAGGTCTTTGTGATCGTAGGACTTCGTAACGGGGTCTCTCCAACAGAAACATACGATCGTGTCAACGATCTGAACTTCAGGAAAAACCATCGTGTTAGCAATACTTCAGTTTGGAAGTGTGTAGCTCACCTTCCGCGCTTTGTGTTCTCGACATATTCTTCTTTTCTCACTTTTCAATCTGTTATTAATTCGCACATGTGACAAAATATGACATTACATTGCAAGATTTATCTGCGTCCGATTGAATTGTTTCAGGTTATAATATTTGTTGTGTCCGACCAAACATATTGTGAGGTTTCAAGATTATTATATTTCCCGGTCAAATAAGTAGGTACATATATTGTTTGACAATACATATAGCAAGATGCTTCACCTTATGATAAAATGTTTTTGCACGTAACTCTTTCTCGTTATAATGCACAGCATAGCCCCCGCCTTTCACATATAAAATATAAAATGTTGTCCATGTTATAAGTTAATAATTTTAGAATGTCTCTTTTATCGGCAATGTTGATTGACCATTGCCAGGATTGTTCTCCCATAACTGTCAAAGTATAAGAATGTATAGCAATTACTTCCCTATCACCAATGTTGTACCTAACCAAATATATAGTCTCCACTTATGCTAAGTTACTAAATAAAAAAGAAGGAATTTATGGTCCAAAATAGTTGGCAGCATCTCCGTATTAAGTGTTTCCTTAAGAAATCCTACTGTTGTTGATTTGCAGCGTAAAGTATGGGGATCAACAGTAGGATCACAATGGAGTCTGCGAGCAGCAGTAAGGCACATAAGATTAAAGGAGGAGAATTAGGAAGATTAAGAAAGGGTCCAGAAGAGAATCAGGCCAGTTAGAGATAATGTAATGGTTAGAGAGAATTAGGAAGATTAAGAAAGGGTCCAGAAGAGAATCAGGCCAGTTAGAGATATCGTAATGGTTAGACTTCATAGAATGCCAAGTCCATGGACATAGTAATAGTTGAATTCATATAATGATACGAGTGAGTTCATCATGTTAGCAGCCATATTACGGAGCTCGGCTACCTCGGACAGAAGACTGGAGAGTCAAGGTCAGTCCGTCTAGCAAGATATACATCTCCTCTTGCAATTACTAAGAGCATGTCTAACAGTCCCTGTAAAAGCGGTCAAACCCGTAAAAAATGGGCGCAGATCAGTGCCTACAAACCTCATCAACCCGTAAAACTTTTTACAGGTTAGCCTATACTCGCGCCCGCGACCTTTGAAAGTAGGGGCTCGGGGACGTTTTAAGGGCTGGCCTGTACTCGGTCAACGCACGCTTTTTAGGCCAAATGTCCCCGGAGGTGCGCCGTACTCGCCGGAATCCGGCAAAATTCATCGCATTCAGGCCTCCGCCGCCGTCTCTGACCACACACGTATACCTCCCGTGAGCTCCCGACCCAATTCCCCTACTTTGCCCTCTCGATTTTTGTACCGCAGCCGTCCTTGGGGCCCTCCTCTGCCATCTCCATTACAGTCCATGTCAAGCTCACGTGCGGCCTCGGGCAAAGAGCAGCGGCCTTGGGTGGGAGCGGGCGGCCTTGGGCGGGAGTGGCGGCGCGACCTCGGGCAGGGAGCGGTGGCGCGGTCTTGGCGGGAGCGGCGGTGCTAGCGAGCGGCGTGGACGGGTCGGTGAGGATACGTACCAGGAAGAAGATGACAGGAAGAAAAAAAGAAATATTGTTTACAGGCTGTGTTTACGGGCTCTGATATCCGCTGTGCATTTGCTGACCCTTAAAACAGGTTTACCGCAACCTGTAAACGGATTTACGGGTTTGCATTTTACGGGCACTGTTAGTCATGGTCTAACCCCAGTCCCTTCAATTTCTCTATCACATCCGAGCTACCGTACTATTACAGGCGGTCATGGGCTCCTGTATGCAGAAGTAGCTTTGTCCATTGTCCATACAACCTTCACAGCAGTAAGTGTCCGCAACCTATTTATATCCTTCCACTTTTAATGACACTGAGGGTACAAAGGAAAACTGCAGTGCTACCAAAAGGAAGTCAAATGAGATAATTTATAATCTGCATTGTTCATTTATTCCACAAGTTATCCTGGGAATCCCCTAACATGCTCTGAAGAAGAAGAAATTAAACTTACTGCATGTTTCTTTAGAGACTTTAGAGATTCGGTAAGCAAAGGATCTTCAATCAGAAGTTTCGGGACCATCTCCACAAATATCCTGTCAATAAACAGTGTATTCATAAGTTGACATATATACCTACAAGCATTGCATGTTTAGAGAAAAACACAAAAACCCAATGATCCTTGCAACCTTGAGCTTCCTGCAGCATTTGATATTATGTCATAGATAATTGATGGATGGATCCCAGCTCGAACACCCAGAAACATTGCTTCAGTAGAAGCGACAAAATGAATGCTCTCCAGCAAATCATTAACCAGCCTCATTTTGCTGTAAAGTTAAATTGTATGTTGTTCAAATAGTGAAACTAATAGTTTCAGCAGTTACTACTGTAAATATATTGGAATGGGTAAAAATTGATATCTCTTTTATCTGGCATTTGATATTTTCGGAGAAAAAAGGCAACCTGCTGCAGCCCAATTCACCTTCGACAAAGTAAATGGTTTTCTCAAGACCTGAAATTATCAGATAGCTTAAAATTTCAGCATGATAGATAAGGACCAAGAATAAAATATATTACTGAAAAGTAAACAAATTTGGAACTACCAGAGAAGAATTTCCCAGCTCTTTCTGCTGCATCCTTTCTCCCAGATGCAACGACCTGACATTGAGAAGATAAATAGTGATAACAGAATAATGGAAACATACATGCACACAGTTCAGATTCTCAGCTGGTGTGTTACTTACAACAGTATTTTGCTTCAATTCGTCAGATAGACCACTAAAAAGGTAACCATCAAGAAGAAAGATATCCTTCTTCTCGTCTGCAGAATGTAATTTGGATTAAGTAATGTAGTCATTTATCACCAACATCGGTGCACTTTTGTTCGAATGGGAACACAGGAGGCCCGTAGGAATTGCACGAGCATTTTGTAGTAATGGTTCTACCAATTCAAAACATAAGCTCAAATCAAAACTCAACAGAAGTTGAACACGAACACTTAGTTGCCAAGTGTGCACCTTTCTCATTCTTAAAAGTGTGCCTAGAATTCAAAGCACATATTCCTCAGAAAACAATCAAAGCACAACAGCTACTGTGCCTGGTCAAGCAATTGGATGAGCGTACCCGGAAATTAGAATTCTACCTGCAAGCTTCTGCTCCAATTTGTCGAGACGGCTAGGAGCCAGCGTCGATCGAATCAACACAACAGCCTCCGCGCACAACCCTATGCAATGCTCAAGCAAACACCATATCAAGTGTCAGATATATGCAACTTGTTATACTAGAAAAAAGTACATGAGGTTGACAGACTGGCAGGAAACACAATAACAGAGGAAGCACGTGCTTACCTTTCACTATACCCTGGGCTCCAAAGAACAGATCATCTACCTCATCCGCATCACTGAGCACAATGACTAGTGCGGCATCTGCAGGCAAGAGGAGATTCCGATCGATCAGATAGACGGAGCAAACACACGAGGTGATGCATACTTCACACCTAAGAGCATGGTCTTGTCGGCGTTCCTACAAACGCCTCTCGCGCGCGCGACGGCACCAGAGATGCAGCCCGCGTAAGTGTACGCACGCCATAGACACGCGCCACGAGAAGGCTGGTGCTGAAGATAGTTATACACGCTCACCTCGCGCGGCTTCCGCGGGGCTCCCGCACCGGACGCCGCCGCCCTGCTCCGCGAGCGCCGATCCATCGGCCTGCACGGGACCGAATCGTCACGATCACGACAGACCATCCCGCAATAAACACTCCGACGAGAAACGAAGCAGCTCGGAGAAGTGAGGGAAGGGCGATCGAGCTGAGGCGGACCTGGGGGTCGGTGTAGAAGCGGACGATCGCGCCGGAGCGGAGGAAAGAGGCGGCGACCGCGAGGCCCGGCTCGTCCGCGCCGACAAAAGCGACGACCGGCGCCGAGGATGACGACATCGCGCGGGTGGCGTGGCGTGATCCCGCCGACGGCGACGACTTAGGACCAACCCGCCCGGAGCAGAGGCGAGGAGAGCAGCGGAGAGAGGAGAGGGGACTGAGTGAGACTGACCGACGAAGAGAAGTGAGGCACGTCGAGGACTCGACTGTTGTACACTAGTGCGGTAGTGCCCAACTGTCCCATTGTCACCGGGCCGTGGGCCCGGCTCAGTGGTATCCTACGTGGCGCCAGTGAGGACGTGTATGGTTCAGATAAAAATACCAGCGAGCGACAACGCACATAAATCCATGTAAGCAAAATTTAGTTTAAATTAGACTAATTTTATTTAAAAAAATTCAACTACTCCGTAGTTTTTTTTTTAGCCTACGAAGCGGATTGGTTGCCGCTTTGCAAGCCTAGATGTGGGTCATGGGAGGAGAAAAATATTGCGATTTCCTGCAGGCGTGGTACTATTTAAAAGTTCAAATAGTCAGGAAAGTGTCGCGTCAAACTTTAGTGCACGTGAGGAATGGGACAGCGCAATGCAGGGATCTTGCTTTGGCTTTCATCAGATCCACTTGGTTAGGTTGATGGTTGATCCACTTTTGGAATAACATTTTTTTCTAAGTCGATGAAAAGAAAGTTGATCAGGCTCAACACAGTAAATCTAGCAGATACTGTTACGGTACACAATAAAACCATTCTACACTATATCCCGAGGGTACAACCTTTTAAGACAGACGTTTGGAGCAGTTTAAGTTTTCGGGAAATCTAGACAGCTTATCAGATTTATTACGTGTCCTTAGAGCATTTCCACTCGTTAACCCAGGCCAAAAATCGGAACTTTTTTTGGCCGGATGAAATAAATTTTTGGTATGGGTACGTCAAGTTTTCCACTCGCGTACCCAGGCCGAGTTTCCACGTTCGGCTAATTTCATTAAAGATGATGAATTTCATTAAGATGGCGAATTTAGGCGGATTACATTGAATTTAAACTAAACTAGTACATAATAAACTAAAAAAAAGGCCGTCGTCGTGGCTTTCGCTGGTGCCGTCGCCGTTCTACATGCCGAAGTTGTTGTAGAATGACGTGTAGCCGGGATCGGCCATGCCATCATCCTCGCCGCCGTTGTCGTCGCTTCGCCGGTGTCAAGTGGAGCTCCCGGCCCAGTCGCCTCACCTCCACTACCGGTAGGAAGGGTCGTCATCCTCGTCGTCGTCGAGGACATAGAGCGCCGGTAGGCAAGCTTCGCGGCGGACAACGCCGTCTTGGGCCGCCTCCTCACTTCTGCAGCGGCGCCGCCGTCTCCTCCAAGTCAGCCCTGAACCATTTCAGGATGTCCGGCGAGGAGGGCTCCACCGGCGGCGGCGACGCTGAGTCGCGGAGCGACTGCTCCAGCGCCATCCTCAAGGGCGTGGGTGGCGCGGCAATTCGGCGACGCGTGGCCGACATGACGGGCAGTTAATGTCCGGCGGTCGCCGCGTGGTTCGGAGGATGACGACGACTCGGCTTCTGTCGCTGACTCGGCGGGTCCACACGCCGCTTCGTTTTTTCGCCGAGTTCGCTGCGTCCAGCGTTCCTAGGGCATACCCGGAAACCTGGGTTCGGCCTGGATAGTCCGGACCAAAATTGGGCCCAAATCCGACCGAAAATAGGTTCCTGGATACGTGACTAGACCGATTTTTGGCGTCCGAACCTAAATTCGACGTCAGGATCGACATCCTAGATAGACGAATGGAGATGCTCTTAGAAGTAACATCTCAGCTAAAGAGAAAGTGTCATGTGGAATAAGTCTCGCATGGCACTGTTTCCGTTGAGCTGTTAAAAGCACCAAAACTGGTGTTGTGCGCATGCCATGTCAATTTGGAGTAGCCCTATCCGATACACTACATCACGGTAGGGATATTGGAACACTTTAAAGTGTCCCTATATTTGAATCTTGTGCCCTAAAGACCTTTTAGGACACTTTGAAAAGTTTTGCCTTTAGTTGGCCGGTAAAAAATTTAGAGGCGCTTTGACAAAATGCCCTAAAATGTATTTAGGGACAGTTTAAGAAGTACACCAAAATGTATTTAGGGGAACTTTTTGTCGAAGTGCCCCAAAATGTATTTAGGTCAACTCAACAAAGTGCCTCAAAATGTATTTACGGGCAACCAAACAAAGTGCCCCAAAATCCATTTAGGGGCAAACTCATCGAAGTGCCCCAAAATCCATTTAGAGGAACATAAATGCCTCAATATATCAATAGAGGCAATATAAAGAGTAATGCACCTAATACAATAGAACCTACACATATTCACCGCACAGTAAACACCCCAGCACTGTACACATCTGGAATTCTAGTAACATCACACCACCATCACAGTAAACATCAAAACACTATGATGTAATTCTAGTAACATCATACCACCGCAATAGTATGTGACATCATAATCAGATGTTTGAGTGACCAGGATTGGAAGCACAATATTCCATAGAACAATATAAAAGCAGAAAACAAAACAATTCAATGTTTTAAAGCACTTCAAACTGGAATAGGAGGCTCAATGCACTAATTGCAATCAGGCTAGGGGTCTCAACTCTCTTCTCGAAGTTACAATTTCAGCTGGCTGCAGAAGCATAGAAAATTAGAACTAGCAAGTTTCACTTGTTTTCAGCATACAAGATAGCAAGTGAACCTGTCAATCAGTTAGAATCTCAAGAGCTATAGGAAAGACAATGAACGCTGTTATCCTTTTTATTTATTTATTTCATATGTTTCTGGTGTATTGAGCCATTTTAAAGCACTGGTGAAAAGGACAAAATACAATCAGAAATTACAACAAAAGGACAAAGTGTCCATTTGCTTGGTGAATCATACTATTTCTTCGTACTACACAAGAAGCAAAAACAACAGCATGGCATGATAAAATACTAATTCCTAATAGTCGAAGAAAGACTTGGCCCATCCACATTTATCCAAGCAAAGTTAACTTATATTCCACCTTCAGGAGTTACAGCAGTTCAACTTTTCGTGTAGTTTACAGGGGAAACAGAGTTAGAGCACTATGAATTCAATAAAAATGACAGAACTGGACAGGAACTCTACTGAGTAAATCACTTTCTCTCTTTACAGCAGTCTCAACAGTGGACAAGTACCCTGCAGATCTCAACGTCATGGGACTGATAGTCTGATATACCAGGACAAACTAATTTAATCCTGAAGTTACATCAAGTATTTATCTTCAACGGTGTGCACAACGACATATTATGTTAACCAACAAGAAGCTTTGCTTGACCTGAAGAACTATTGTTTTTTAACCAACAATGATCTCCAGTTTATAGAGTAAATCAGTGGTACCTTCAGAAAAAAATTCGAGAACATATCACTAAGGCTACATCATGAGAACAGAAAGACAATGGAAGAATAAGCTACGGAACAGTTGACTGATTTGTATGACCCTCGTAATCTCATTTAGTTCTCAAGAATCAATCCATTCATGAATGTATGTTTATAATGAGGGGAAGCTATATGGCAGGTTACATGGCAAACAAACTATCAGTACTCCTGAGAAATGACCCAGAGTGGGTATGCATTATGCACGTGATTTGTGGTACAGTAGTGCAGAAAAATGCTTTTCAGTCTTGTTGGAGTGAAGCAGGGTAGCTTCACAACATTGTGAGCCAGCCACGCTGTTGTTTCCTCAGAAAAAAATACGAGCCAGTCAAATCTTCATCTGAACTGAACTATAAATGTACATCAGAGTAATGCCATTTATATTGATACTTGTACGGTTCTCAATCCTTTTCTACCTCTCGGAAGGTTGTTAGAACCAAGGCTGCAGAAAAAAAAAGTTGCAATGCATACTATTTGTCAGATAACTCAGATCAACCTAACAATTAAGAAGGTTAGTAGTATGTGACTCCCTGATTTCGTACCTCCCAGTCCAGAATGCCAACCAGCAGCAGCACAACGACAGATTCACAAGTCCTAGATCTCAATCCCCAGCCCAAAGCAAGGCTGCAGCATGTATCTCGCCGCAGCAACGGATGAATGGGCCCGACGCCAGCAAGCCGAACCCCACGGCTAGGGTTGCCGCAGGGACACATGTAGGAGGCGGGGTGGCTTGGCGACGGTGGGAAGCCGGCGGAGGAGAGGAAGGCAGAACTTCACTGGCGAGTAGCAGTGTGGGAGGCCTTCTCGCCGTCTTTCTGATCATCGTATTTCTCTTTGTCATCCTTGTCCTAGTCATGCTCTGGCTCATCTCCTTTGACTAGGCTGGGCATGGAGACCATAACCTCGATCTTCTCGCCCTGGTAAGTTCTTGTAAGGGTGATGTCATTGAGCCCCTTCTTGTCGGTGATTTTGAAAGGAAGTTCTCTGGGATCTCCTCAACCTGTTTAAGATGGAAAAGGAATGAGATTTTGAACAACAATTCGACAATCCTATCATGGACAGTACACTTGCTCACAGTAAATTTAAAAGATCTGCCCAACAACTCGACACTCCTAAAATCAACAGGAAACTTGCTCAAAGTAAATTTGGAAGTAAGACAGTGTGATAAATAGGCCAGGCAACCCAATTATCTTCAAACCCTCTCACATTTCTCTCACAATGAGAGTTCACTATTTTACACTAAATCATGCCAGCTTAATAGATTAGATACCAATCGAAAACAAATTGCTTGGTTTCCTACACCTTTGAGAAGGATTTGAACTTTACATTGCTGCATCATGACAACTCTACATGACCAGACAAAACAATTGCGTTTTATACCCCATCAGACCCTCTACATTCTGTCCTAGGACATCTTAAGAATCCAGCTCAGTTTCTCAAGCAGGAATAAAGTATAGCTAAGTTAGCAACTAACTACTCCATCTATTCTGGTTTCAGTCTCCATAAAACCAGATAGAAATCCTTGAGCTGTTGAGCATGACTGCATAAGCGTGTATGCTTTTATGTTGGTACCTTAATCAAATGGCAAGTAAATCACTAGAGCACCGATTCATAGGCCCCATGAAGTTAACATTCAACAATAAATTGGCCAAAATTTAAAAGCAATACTGTATGATGTAACACATATGCAGGTAATAAAGAAGTGCCCCTAAGTGCGGTGTCAAAAAAGATTTCTTGGCCCATATTCTCGACTACATTGCCAATGGATTAGATACCAAGCAAGAAAGAAATGGTTGGCTTCCTATAGCTTTGAGAAGGCCTTGATGACTACATTGCCGAATCAAGATAACATTACACGACCAGACAAAACAAATGCATTTTACACCCCATCAGACCCTCTGCTACATCTTAAGACCCAAGCGTAGTTTATCAAGCAGCATTAAGGAATGCGAAAATCGTTGCAATTAAGTGTAAATTGGTATCTTAGCAACAACAACATATGTTTGAGTTTGAATCTCCCTCTAACCAGCGTGAGAGACTAAACATGTATACTTTTATGTTGGAACCATAACCAAATGACCAGAGTCATTACTCACTAGAGCATCGGTTCTGTGGCCCCATGAACTAAATGTTCGATACTAAGTCGGACAAAACTTAAAAGCAATAATATGATGTAATACACATGCAGGTACTACATCAGTTCATGGTCAAAATGGACTATTAGCACATACACTCGACTATACCCCTTGATGTGAACTAACGCCAGGCACAAGTTGTTTGCCATCTTATGAAGCATCTATTCGTCCACAGATGGAAGGAAGCACTATAATTAGCCACCTGCCCTAAGGCCCCTAACTACTAGACATGAAAAGGACAGGGCACAAACGAGACATGGTTAAATTGCACATGCCTAAGAAGCATTTTCACAAACACATGGCAGGCAGGCTGTAATACCATTCGAAACAAACCAGTGAGAGAGGAGCATTCGATGCGTCGGATTGATGCCGATGCGGCGTCAGGTCGGAGAAGAAGAGCCTTGAGGAGGAGGCGAGAGTGGCAGCGGCAGCCACAGCAGCAGCACCACCGGGTGGCGCCGTCGGTCACCACACGGTCACATCAAGACGCACGGAAAAGAGATGGAGGAGCAGGAGCACAAGGTGTTGAGGAGGAGGCCGTAGACGATAGGATAGCAGAAGGAGGTGTGGAAGGAGGTGTGGCGGCGCGGGAACCACTGCGACAACCGAGCCGAAACCCTCATGGAAACAGTATTTCGCCCCTGCTACAACGGCCAAACCGGTATAAGATGACGAAGAGAAAACACGAAAAACCAAAACTTACCAACGAAAGACATTGGAACGAGGCGAGTGGATTTCGGGCTTCACGACGACGTCCCAAAAGGATTATGACGCACTGTGCCTTCGTCAACCACGAGGTCAAGGGGTTTTCATCCGGAGTCGTAACGCGGGGAGAATAAGCTTTTGCCCGAAAAATCCTCGCATCGCTTCCGAGAGCTCAGCCTCCATTGTTTCCGAGTTAAACCCCACTGGTAGGGTTAGTCGTGGTGTCATGCTCATGAGTGGAACAGCAGCGCGCGGGTGGGGATCCAGTAGAGGGGTCCAAGGCGGATCTTGCTCGGTGTGTGGTGGCGGCCGATCCGGCCAGCGTTGGCCGGCACGGCGAGTGGCAGCGCCACATCAGGGAATCGAGGACACGAGAGAGATAGGTGTGGATTTCCGCATCGAGTACCTAGCAATCTCCTCGTAAGTCCAGCATTATTGGTGCGAGAGAGGAGAGAGGAAGAATGAGATAGAATTGGGTCGAATCAGAATGAGGTTTTTTCACTTTACACCACTTGGTGGGGGTATTTTTTCACGAAACCACAACCATAAGTTGTTTTTGCACAGAACACCGATTTTTTTCATAATCGTTGCACAAAATACAAAACCGCCCTTGATAACCTAATTAGGTGGGTCGGTTAATTAATCATCGAAGCGGACACCACCGGGCTGACCATGTCGTCGACTCTGAGACAGACGTGGCACACATTCTGCGGTGCTAGGTTGTCGGGTAACATAGCAGTGGCGACTCCGCCGTCGATCTGGTCTGCGACACCTCCGCTGACACTGCATAGTGAACCGCAGAAGCCGTGCATGATGTGGCGGCATAGATGGCCTGGGCAAGTCCTTGCGGGAGGCCTCGTCGAGGGAGGACTAGTATCCGTTGAAGTAGGCCTTGACTATAGGGACGACCGCGTGGCAGGGCATCGGGGAGGACGACGAGCTCTGTGCGGAGAGATTAGCAGAGCCTGTAAAAGGGGCCAAACCTGTATAATTCCGGCGACTTTACGGGTCGAGACGGAAAACCTCGTCGAGCAGAGCCCGTAAAAGGCTCGGCCCGTAAAACATTTTCACGAGGACCCGACGCCCCCAACCCCTATTTATGCGGGTGCGGCGGCGAAAAAGGGGTGAAACCCTTATTCCGCGTCGCCCCTCCGCCCTCGCGCCGCCGCCACATTTTGGTTACTCTGACGAGCGATTCCGGCGAGATGAGCGTCCGGGTAGGTCAAGGGGGAGTCCGTGTGGGTGCGGTATCGCACAACAGCGATGGAGCCGGTGACAGAGGAGATCGAGACGGCGCCGGCTGGTGGGGACGAATCAGGGGATGCACCGGCTCGAGCGGGCGCGTGGGCCATGGCGATCCTACGGCTACGATCCGACCGCCTGGGTGTCCTGGGTGCGCCCGTTGCCGCGCCATGAAGAAGTGGAGCAACCGCGGCGTGCGCCCGCTGCCGTCGGAGGGGATTAGGGCCACGACGGGAGCTCTGTGATGCCGGAGCTCCGGCGGTCGCCACCGGGTAGACTTAGGGGTAGCATTAGTGGTAGATTTAGGTATGTATTTTGATCTAATTACATGTAAATTTAGTGAATTTCGCGTAGTTCATGGATGTTGTTTTTGCTGAGTTTATCTTGATTTTATAATACGGATCAAGTTTACGGTATGCACTCCAAAAACGGTTCAGTGTCTTGTACTTCGCGTTTACAGGTTCGCTAAGTACAGAAACCGCTAATTGGGATCTCACATGCACCACGCTGGGATGCTCAGAATGTCGGCTCGATTCTTTCAACCGGGACGGCCAGAGGGAGGAGAGGCGGGGCTACTGGACATGGCCTAGAAGACGGCGTGGTCGTTGGTGGGGCCAACAGGTTGTTAACGTTGTTAAGCATCCCATCTGTGTTATGCGCAACGACTACCGTAGAAACTGGTGTTCTGTGAAAAAATAAGTTATAGCTATGGTTCCGTGAAAAAAAGTCTCTAGCAAGTACTTTCTCCGTTTCAAAATATAAGATGTTTTAGCTTTGTGAAGCAAATGTATCTAGATTTCTTTTAGTATATAGGTTTATTCATGTTTGGAATGAAACTAAACAATAAAATAAATCTAAATACATTTTCTTTATAAACCTAAGACATTTTATATTTTAAAACAAGTATAAAGTGGAAAAACCTCGCTCGGGAGTTCTATTTTTTGCATTTAATTTGGGCTCGTTTGGCGCATAGGGAAAAGTCCGGGATCCCTGCCTAATCCCCGGGTAGCCGGAACCCGTGGATAATTCACCCAGGTTAATTTGGCTGTGCATTTGGTTGATGACACGGAGGGGAAATCTCACCCCAACCCCGTCAATCCCCGGGTTAAAAATAAGCTACCTTGGACTCGTGGCAGAATTTCACGCGGAGTTCTCTCTGTCTCTCGTGCGCGTTTGACGGAAACTTCCTTGTCATTGCCGCCTCTTTGGTCGAGCGGGTTAGATATATCTTTACTATTAAAAAAAAGTTGGTGTTGGTAGGTTGTACTTTGACACTTTGAGATCAAACATTGAAACAATCAGGACGGTAGGATCTACATCTAATGGTACGTAGTACCTGGTTAGTTAATTACACTGCTTTGCCACCTATAAGTGAAATTGCCGGTTTATGTGCTATCTTAAAAAAAACCAGCCTTGCGTTTTGCTTTGGGTTCGTCGCTCTTTGTCCCGTTCCGCGGACAAGTCATCCCCGCCGCTACCCCGAACCCCACGTTTTCATCTCCTCACGACCCCGCCTCCGTCCCCTGGACCTCCCCCGGCGGCGCGCTCCCTTCCCCTGGACCTCCCCCGGCGGCGCGCTCCCTTCCCGCCCATCCCCTGCACTCGCCGACCTCCCATCCCCAAATCGACGGCTTCCTACTCCTCTATGACAGGATCCCGCGAGCTCCGACGTCACCTGCCACAACCAATTCTACGCGGCCGCGGTCTTCGCCGACTGGGCCAACTCCTCCTCCACCACTGCAATCTCTCGCCTCCAAAACGACTGCCGGAAGGTGTGAATCCAGATAAGTTTATCAAGTTCAAGCGCCCGATTACCATCTCCCATTGAATCCTCCTGATCCCCAACTACCGCCGCCTCAAACCCTGAATCTGAGTTGTGCTACCTTCCTCATCCTTAGGCTAGGATTTTGAAACCGCATCAGAGCTCGAAGGGTTGCCGTCGTCTAGGTCACGCCTCACAACCGGATATACGTGCAACGTATGCAACCTGAGGCTTTGCCTATGGGACGAACGTATCAGGAGCTGCGTCAGTGAATGCACGCGCAGGGACCTCCGTACATCCTCGAGCACGCGCCATGTCCTTCCTTGACATCTAAGGGGGCTCTTGCTGCTCGTCAAGACTTCCAGGTACAGAAGTAAAGATTAATCAGGATTCACATCTGATTATGGTGATAAAGATGTGGCCATGAATTTTTAATATATTCACTTATCAGGCTGACTCTGTGTTTACTTCTGTCATTTGGTCGGTTTATGGCCGAGGAGTTGACGAATTTTTATTTTTATATATACTTTGCAATCTCTAAATTCTCTATCTCTATCTGCACTATCGAAAAAAGATTTAGTGTTCCGTCGTCGGGTAATACATCGTCACATTTTGTAATTAAGCCGCTGTCAACATCCCCAAAATCAAGCCGACGACCACGTCCCGCAGCCTCAAGGCATCACACAGTCGTGTGCCTCAATGCCGATCCAATCGTGCCACCACCGCCTTTGCCACCCACCTCGCCGGCAACCTGACGCGTCTGGCGGCGGGCTTTTCTCGCTCTCGTGGGCTACCGCGCTACGACGAGCAGCCGAGGGCGAGGGGATAGCGAGCCAAGGGTTGGGTAGGCGTGGCCCTGGCGGTGATGCGGACCAAGAGCAAGGAGAAGACGGCGACGGAGCGGCCACCGACGTGGGAGGGCATGTGGCTTATGCTGTTAGTGCTCGCGGCCTCGCTTGATCATACATGTATATATTTGGATCTTCCTACTCGTAAGGTATATCGTCTTACCTCTGACCTTTAGGTAATTACACCGAAAACAAAAGGTGTCCTTGTAAACACGAGAATGTTCTTAGTTTTGTTCATGCTTCTTTCACATATAATGAATTTATTTATGATATAGTATGTCTATACCTTAAAACATCATGGCAAAAGTTAAATAAATGGCATTTATTCTGCTACTAACCATCTTTGATATTTTGGAAATCCCTTAGCCTGTGCCATTTCATCAAATGTTGTATCTGCTTGGCAAATGCCGAGCTCATTGACTTTATTTTAAAAGCTGCCTTGTGTTGCTTGTTTCTTCAAATTATGCTGTTTATTTAATTCAGGAGCCTGTGTGGTTACCAATGTCTATGAGTGAGATTTGTTTTTAGAGATTATAAACTCTTGATTTCTTGGGTTTATTATAGAGGCATTTTAAATGGACACATTTGGTATAGACTGATATATGAAGACGTCACTATCCTCGCTATTAATTTGGTTTAATAATATGCATGTGATTGGTTGATCGAGAATAGTAGTAATCTAGGATTTTCTTCGCAGCCAGATCTTCACACAATTTATAATTTATAGCCCATGTTAGGATCTAGAGTTACGTAACTCTCTGCTCCAGGCATGTTAGATTGCACGTTCTTAAGAAATATAGTTTTTTATTACATTCATGTTAGAAGCTGTATAAGATGAGCAATCTTGCAAGACACTAGAGGCCATGGTTATGGAGAAGATGAACCTGCAGTAACATACCATTGGGAAACATCTAAGGCCATTGCTTGAACTTGGCATGGCTGGGGATGGTTATATCTATCTGCACTGCTTGTATATTTCAACAAATGTATTTCTAGGAACCCTTCTATTGGTGAAATAGAACCGCACAGGTCTAGATTAAAGAAGGACATGGGCCAAAGGAGAGAATTGGCCAAGAAGTTATTTTTTCCAAAATGTTATTCAAGATATGTGAAATTATTTTTCTCTATCACTTTTTTCAATTTAATGGAATAAAATATTGACATCCGTCTTACATAAATGGTTGTTATGTTGTCATGTACATTAATTTTCTGATAATTTTATTATCGAGGAAGAATAGTAATCTCAATCCACTGTGTTATAATCAACTAACACACAAAATGGTTCTTACTTTGACCATTTCGCTTATTTTCACCTGTTTACTGATGGAAGTTTCAGACGGGAAAGAGAAGGCAGAGAAGGGGCCTATAGAGGCATTGACCTCTGACAGGAGCGATGGCGATGGCCGGCCCTGTGGCTTTGGTGCTGCATCGATACTAACAATGGCGCGTATGGCGGGAGAATGGTGCCCACAAGAGACACACCAGGGCAACCTGCCTCTACATGATGGTTTGATGTGCTTGTTGGTGTCACCCATCAAACAAATTAACTGAAATATGAGTGTGTACCTAAACTGGACACTTGGTGCGGTGGCTCTGGACCTACGCACCTGGCGCTCGCTCGCTGATTATTGTCGACTAACGGGCAGAGCCAAAGAACATTGCGTGGCAACCACATGGCATGCCGACTATAATGTTACCGAAAGGCCGCGGGGATCTATCAAGTCAACTTTGTAAGTATAGAAGTGCCATATGATCTGACACCTTTTCCCCACTCACACGTCTAATAGGTGTTCAATCCAATGCTAAATAGCAGGTTAACAGGCGCACAAGTCAAGAATAAAAGTGTTGATTATTTTAGTATGTATTGCTAAAAATAATTCATTGTGTTAGTTTTCTTCCAAAATTGCCAAGTCGTTATCAGATTCTCCACCCTTCAAAGAAGTATACATGACTCTTCTTTACTTTTCTGTTTATTTAATTTGTTAAAGTACACTCATTGTAAATATGGTATGTTTATTGTTTAGTACCGATAGATGAAGTGGGAGCTACATGTGCTTATGTTGTTGTAGACAAGGCTTGGTTTAACCAACTGGTCACCTGATTAAAGCCTAAGGTATGTAAGCGAAACTATCTCCATAAGTCAATATACATGTTCTCTGTTTTGATGAAACCGACATATCTGCATATAAGTTTCATATGCATATCTTCTAGAGCGGTCTAATGAAAATAGTGAGTAGCTTCAGTCGCTGCAGGTTCAAAATTTCACACTTCTTGGCAACTTTGTATGGTTAAAGGATAAACTTCGACAATTTTCCCACTTCTGCGCTTGTGGTAAATTTCTCTTCTGTTTACTGTACCAATACAATGATTTTTTCTGGCAACATCAATTCATGTAATTTATGCATAGCTACATATGCATGTTTAATTCATGAATGATGTAGGACCAATGTCGCAAACATATAATGTGACTTAAATAAGGAATAATATTACTTTTTGTTATTCATGTTGTATTGGGTTGAGCCAAGGAAAAGTACAAGGAACAAGGGAGCAGCACTTGGAAAAGGGAGCCAAAAATCCAAACATGTACCGTGCCTGTGTGAGGGGGAGGACAAGCCGGTGAAGGAAGGGTGTGACACAAACAAGAAATAGTTGCTTAAATTGGTTTGGAAAAATGTTTTTGTTGGGTTGATGCAAGAAATGTCTCTCACATGTGTCTCTATAGCATCTATGGAAAACGATGCTTGGCAGTTTTTCGGTTAATAGATTTTTCGATGCCAAATGCTTTGTCATCGTTAGTCTAGAAATTGACATATTGATGGTCGGAATATCACGCTGATGGAAAATGAAAATAAATTGTGTTATATGTTGTATCTTTGTTGCATTGTTGGACCCTTGGATGTAAGATGTCACATATAGACAATTATATGGCATTGGTATTTGGTAGAATCAACAGCCCTTTTAAATTCTATGCAGATGAAAAGAATATATGTGTGTATGTTGTTGCTCATCTGCATAGATTGATAGAAGTGCCATAGTTTCAGAGTGTAGATAGAGAGCAGGGAGGAACGGAGATAGAGAGAAGGAGGAAAGATGATAGAACCATGAGCATGACCATTTTACCAATCCAAACTCTATGATATTCTTTAGCTTTGCCACTGAATGTTCATATGTATGATGGTGAAATAAATTTAATGTCCCGTTGCAACGCACGGGCATTTAACTAGTATATTTATATATTTTAGTTTCTTCATATGTTAGGGGGTTTTCTGCATATTTGCACTTGTATATGTACTATATATCGTGGCATTTGTCTTCAGAGGAATACATGTTGTATATTCCTGACATGGTATCAGATCTAGGTTAGACAGTTTCTCTGCAACATCGGCATAGCCGCCACCGTCCCTGTCGTCGTCGTTTTCCGACGTCGCCGCCGCCGGTTGCCGCTGTTTCAGTCAGCTCCCCACAGAAGCTTGTCGTCGCCGCCATCTGCGCCCAACTCCTTGCTGCCCCGATTGGATCTGGCCGGCGCCCATCCCGGCGCCCGTCGCCGCCACCTGCGCCCGCCACGATCGGATCTGGCCGGCGCCCGTCTGCCCTCCTCCGTCGGCCCCCATCGGCTCCCCGTCTGCCCGCGCCGCGCGTCCCCGCCATCTGCGCCCGATCTGGCCGGCGCCCGTCCTGGCGTCCGTCTGCTCGACCTCGTGCTTCGCTGCCTACTCGTCATGAGCTTGCCGTAGCCTCGGCACCCCGCTTGCTGATCGGCGAGCCTGCCGGTGCCGCCTCCCGATCGCATCCCGAGAAGGTGATGTTCTTTGTTCTCGTCGATCGGATCGCAAAAATTGAGAGATGTCTTCTACATCGGGCTATGTTGCGATTTCTCGCTGCCCGGTGATTTTCGATGGCGAGAATTATCCTGATTTCGCTGTCTTCATGCGTGTTCACATGCGCGGTCTCCGTCTTTGGGGTGTGCTCTCCGGAGAGGTCTCTTGTCCGCCGTGCCCCCTTCTCCTGTGGCTCCTCTTCTGTCGACGCCGATTGTTCTCGGCGCTGATGCTTCTCAGGAGGCCAAGGATGCTGCTCAGAGTGCCGATGATAGTGCTATTGCTGCTTATGACCTGAAGTTCAAGCAGTACTCTTCTGATCTCGAGGCCTATCGCCACGACCTGACTGCCTACACTTAGTGGTTCGATGAGGATGCTCGTGCTGTTATTGTCCTCATCTCCAGTGTTCTGCCCCAGTATGCTACTGAGTTCATGAGCCTCCCTACTATTGCCGCTCAGTGGGCACATCTTCGTCAGCATCAGCCGTCTGGGGATGCTCTTTACCTGTCCGTGGTTCGACAGGAGCATGCTCTTCAGCAGGGTGATTCCACTATTAATGAGTTCTATACTCAGAGTGCTGCCTTCTGGCGTCAGCTTGATTCTCTCTGTGGGTCGATGAGGATGCTCGTGCTGTTTGTGGCACATGTCCGTGCTGCCAGATCGTGCGCTCGGATTTGGAGTTCCACCGCATCTATGAGTTTCTGTCTCGGCTCCGCCAGGAGTTTGAGCCCTGTCGTGCTCAGTTGAATACTCGTGGTCGTGTTCCGTTCTCTGAGGTGTTGTCTGAGCTTCGGGCTAAGGAGACTCGTCTTCGTGTTGCTGGTCTTCTTGCAGTACCGTCTGTGCTTGCTACTAGTGGTCCTCCTCTGCCGCCTGCTTAGCCGCGGTCCTCTGTGTCGTCGCCGATACTACCCACTTCTCCAGGTCAGGGTCCGCTTCAGGCACCGGTCGAGGCCGGCTTGGCACGGCCGTCTCGGTCGAGTCGGCACCAAGCTCGTGGTCGAGTCGCCGTGGTTTCTTCGTCCTTTGCTCTTCTTGCAACAAGGATGGCCACACTTGGGCCACATTATACGGGATCCCGATTTCGTCGTGACATCGGGCTCGTGGGCGTCGGCTCCTTCCGGATCTTCGCAGTTGCTCTCTCGTCGGGACATTATCGAGTCTTCGCGATGCGCTTGTCACAGGCTCTTCTTCGACGAACCGCTGGTGGATCGATTCTTCCGACGCGTCGACCACCACCTTCTACGATCAGTGCGTCTCAGTGGTATCTGGATTCTGGAGTTTCTTTTCATATGACCTCTAAGTCTTCTTTTCTGTCCGCGCTTCGTTCTCTCCCCTCTCTTGTCCGTGTTCTCACGGCCGATGGTACCTCTTTTCCTGTCTCTAGTCGGGGCACCCTTTCTACTTCTTATTTTTCTGTTCCTAATATTTCTCATGTTCCTCGTCTTAAGATGAATCTGTTCTCTGCTAGCCAGCTTACTGACTCTGGTTGTCGCGTCATTCTTGATGTTGATTCTTGTGTTGTTCAGGACCGTCGTACCCAGGCCCTGGTTGGAGCTGGCCCTCGCAGCCGTGATTCTTCAGGGCTTTGGGAGTTAGACTGGATTCGTGTTCCTTCTGCTGCCAGTTCTTCTCCGGTTGTCACCTCTGCTACCAGCTCCTTTCAGCAGTGGCATCATCGTCTTGGTCACCTTTGTGACTCTCGCCTGTCGTCATTAGTTCATCGTGGTCTTCTAGGGTCTGTCTCAGGAGATGGGTCTTTACATTGTCAGGGTTGTAGGTTGGGCAAACAGATTCAGCTTCCCTACCCTACTAGCGCGTCTGTATCTCAGCGACCTTTTGATTTAGTTTATTCCGATGTTTGGGGTCCGGCTCCTTTCGCTTCGAAAGAGGGCCATCGCTACTATATTTTATTTATCAATGATTTTTCTCGGTACACTTGGTTGTATTTTATGCGCTCTCGTAGTGAAGTGCTCTCCATATATCAGTGTTTTGCGGCCATGGTCCGCACTCAATATTATACCCCCATTCACGTGTGTCGTGCTGATTCTGCTGGTGAGTTTATCTCCCAGATGTTGCGTAGTGTTCTTGATGAGCAGGGCACCCTTGCTCAGTTCTCCTGTCCTGGCACACATGCCCAGAATGGCGTTGATGAGCATAAGCATCACCATCTTCTTGAGACCACTCGTGCCATGATGATTGCTTCTTCCCTTCCTCCGCATTTCTGGGCTGAGGCTATCGCTACGTCGGCTTACCTCATCAATATTCAGCCTTCAACGCTTTCTGCAGTGGTATCCTCTTGGCGCCTATCTGGGGATCTCCAGACTACTCCATGCTTCGCTTGTTTGGTTGTGTTTGCTATGTTCTCCTTGCTCCATGAACGCACCAAACCGACCGCTCGATCTATTGAGTGTGTCTTCCTTGGATCTGATGATGAGCATAAGAGCTATCGCTGTTGGGACCCCGTTGGTCGTCGGATGCGTATCTCTCGTGATGTTACTTTTGATGAGACACGTCCTTTCTATCCTCGTCCCACCGCTGGTACCTACCCGGTGGAAGATATCTCTTTTCTTCTCTTTCCTGACACACCTCCTTCTACTCATATCGTGTCTTCTTCATGATATCCTCCCCCTGATGTCTCTTCTTCGACACCGTTCGCCTCTGCTCCATCTAGTTTTCCTAGTTCTCCTCGTTCTCCGGAGTCTTCCTATGCTATACCTTCTTCTTAATCGTCGTCTCCTGAGTCGTCTTCCTCTAATGAGCTTCCCTCTACTCGTCCTGTTCGTCAGCGTCGTGCCTCCAACCGTTACTCTCCTAGTCAGTATGGTCTTTTTGTTGCCTCCGAGCTGACTTCTTATCGGGATGCTGAGCATTGTGGCATCCCGCAAAACCACTACTAGAAAATCGCGTTGTTTTTGTGCATTGCATCATCATGACCACATGCTCATGTCATCATGCCGCATTGCATTTGAGCATAGTCATCGTCTTGCATCTGTTCGCATAAAACTATTTTCCGCAAAGCCCGATTTGTTTTCCAAACGCCCCATCTTAATTCAAATGCAAAGCTCGGTCTCCGGATTATTTTTGTTCGAATGCTATCGGTTTGCGAACGGTGTTAATAAAACAAATAAAAATTATATTATTTTTATTGGCGATCGAGCGGGCGGATCGACCACGACCACCCCCAGGATTTTAAAATCGGTCCAACCTCTAAATCCTATAGCTACCCAGCTAACCTACCCACCCTCAGCCACATCACCCGACCAACCCGTCGCGCACCTCACCCTCTCCCTCCTCACCCAATCCTATCCTGCCACCTAGACACACACCACACAACACACACCACACAGCCCCCCCACCCGATCCCACCTCCCCCACGCGGTTCACCCCACCACAGCCTGGCCCACCACCTGATCCGCCCGATCCCCACGCCACCGCACGCCGCCTTCTCTCCCCTGTCCCTTTGCTTCTTCTTCCTCCTTCCTTCCATGCGGCAGCTCCTCCATGACGGCCGTCGCCGCCGCCAGCCTTCAGCCGCCTGCGCCGCCCGTTCTCCGCCGCCCGCTTCCTCCTCCTCTCCTGCGCCCCAGCCCCGGTCCACCTCCGCACCCCAAGCACCGCCTGCGCCTCCCTTCCCGTCGCGGCCTTGACCCCCGCCCCCCGCCGGCCTTCTCCGCCCGTCGCCGCTTCGCAGCTCGGCCCGACCCAGCGCCGCCTCGCTTAGGCCAGCCCGCCTCACTGAGCCGCCCGACCTGCCGTCGCGCCCGCCTCATGGGCCTCCTCTCCAGAGCCGCCCGAGCACCCGTCGCCTCGCGCCCGTCTACGGCCCGCGCGGCATGCCACGTCGCGCCCTCGCCCGGCCGTGCCCGCCAGACGCGAACCCGGCGTCACTGCCGCGGCTTGCGCCCGCCTCTCGCCCGTGCTCCGCTCCGGGGCCAGCCGCCCGCCAGCCCGCTGCGGCCTCATGCGCCGTCCGTCGTCTGTCGCCCGGCCTGGCGCCAGCGCCCCGCCCGCTCTCGACGCCTCGTCGACCTCGGCCAGCGAGCTCCGTCGTCGTCGCCCCTCCCGTCGGTGCTCGACCACCACCGCCCGTGGGCTCCTCGTTGGCCGCCAAGGACCACCGCCAAGCTCTTGAGGAACCATCTACAAGGCCTCCTCACGAAACCCGAAGATAGACACCACCGAGCGGAACCCGAACCTCGGACCCCAAGCTCTCCTTCACGGGACCGCAGCGCAAAACGCCAAGCTCTTCCGCAGAACCCGAACCGAGCTCGACATGCCATGTTCTCCCCCGGACGCCATGATCTTACGTCACGACGCCGAGACCCCCGAACCCGGAGACCCGAGATCGCCACAGATCGTCAAGGATTCCACATGGATCGACAAGTGCTTCACCCGAACGACAAGACCGCCCGGCACGACCGGATGCGACAGATCGCCCGGGCGCCAAGATTGCCACGAGAACGCTCCGGCGCTAACACCGCCTCGATGGCGCGAGACCGACAAGATCCTCGCAACAAGATCGACCCCAGGACCCGACAAGATCGGCACGGCGACAAGAACGGCATCGGACCGGAGAATCCGGCGCCCGACACCGACCAAGTTACGCTTCCGACGCGACAAGACCTACCTCGATATCCGAGAATGTTCCGTCGAGACCGATCCGTCGAACCCCGGATCCGAACCAGACCGACCGAACCGGAACCCCAAGTCCGTCGAGACCCCTCAAAGTGTGAACCTTTTCCTAGATACCCTATTTTTATAAATGATATCAACTTGTTGCATTAAATCATTCATCTCGCATGCATATCTGTGGTTTGGGGGCCTTATGCCGATTCACCTAATAATCAAATATGGGGCCCATATGCGGGCAAATCTAGTCTCATATTGGCCTCATTTAAATTTGTGTAGCGAACCGGTGCTAATTTTTGCCATGTTAAAACAACATTTAAATTGCGGGTTAGCTAAACAACACGAACCACCTAAATATTGTCGGAACCCCGGTTCCGCTTAATATGACCTAATTGCATCGCACCTTTGCCATGTCATCCATCATGCATGCATCATGCCGATCTTCTGCCGTTGTATTAAATATTGCATCTGGTGTTATTCTAGTGTTTTGCTTCTTCGCGGATAAGGCCGTTGAGTTGATGCGAGTGTCGACCCGATCTTCGGCTGAACCTTCGGCAATGTTTTCAAAGAGCATCTCCCCTTTCTACCTATCTTACTTTTCTAGTATTTATTCCCTCCTGTTGATCTTTGCTATACGTGTTGCGATGCTCTAGTTTTCGTACCGTGATATCCCTTGCAGCCATATATAGCCTTGGACACATCCTATTACACGTTGTTTGGTAGATAGTTGGACCAGCGTGTAGTCGCTTGCTCTAGTGTTTTGTGTGACGACAAGTACCACAATTGTTGGAGGATTGCCGCATGTTGGCGTTGGAGATGATCATGGTTTTACTTTTCGCTCACTTTAATTCTTGTCTAACAACTAAAATTGAATTAAGCGAGGCATCGGTGGGTGATAGGTAATATTTGGTTTCCGAAGCCCACTTGTGTCCCGTGGGACCGAGTTCTTGACACTGTTCGAGATCGAGCGCTAACCACATGTGGGAGATATGGGCCCCCATTGATTATTACGATTTCAAAGTATTGTCTTGGGGCCACAAACTAGTTTGAGGTTTTATTTACTATCTGTACTTATGCCATGTTTACCGCTTTATTTACGTTTGTGCGAGGAGCACCTGTCTTTTTAGGTAAGCGGAATGTTTTGTGTATCGCAGTCCCGATTGGGGATCTGCTGTCGTTCTGACCATTGTCGCCAAACCCTAAGTCCGTCTCGACCGGGCCGACTTCTTGCGGGTAGACTTAGTGGGGTGGCCCGTGCTTGCTTTGGGTGCAGGAACGTCATGACTTAGGCCCGCCGACATACCGATGGGTGTATGTTAGCCGACGGCAAAAGGGTCTGTGGATACTTTGGTGCACCCTGCGGTTAAATCTTTTAGAAGCCGTGTCATGGTTATGGACGACTTGGAGCACAGTGCTTGATCATAGACAACTATAACTAAAGTTTAATGTTATAAACTGCCTTGTATCCGATTTGACTAGTAATCAGCTTCACCACAACGGAAAGGCTAATTAAAAGTACCAACAACTGCTGGGTTTTGGGGTTGTCTCATGCTAATTGTATCTGACTAGTAAGTGTTGCCACTATAACAGAATGATTAACTAAAGATGCCCACTGTTTACTTTATCAGGACGATTATCTAAACCTGAATAGTAATTGCTGCAACGATAACTGAATAAGTAAAACTGCCAACTGTGTGAGTTCCTCGGTTGACTTCCTCGATGGTCTCGAGGGAAAGCGCCAGATGGGTTTGTTTGTTGGTAGTATCGAGGTTGGTTCGAATAGGCCTTTCTCACCCTCTCGATAGCCGCCGGTATGTCGAGTCTCTATAGGTTGTTTAGTGCATCACGGCCGCTTCGATCCACCATACCTATGTAGGCGAGGGGCCGAATTCTAGTCTCGCGTGTCTTGGCCTCGACGCTCCTCTTTTCCTTTGCCTGTGTCGGCACCCTTTTGTTTAAGGTTTTGAGATCGGCGCCGTTAGCGAGGTTACCCTTCCGGCTTGCCAGGCGGTTATGGGCGCCATTGGTTATTCTTGGGGCTCTTAGCCCAATTTGCATCTTGTCCGTAGTCGGATATTATCGTTTTCAAGGTGATTTGGCTCTTTGTATATTATATCTATTCTTGACTCATGGAGTCGTGTTGTATCTATATCTGCATGGGTCCCATCGAGGACTGTTGTGTAATGTTATTACTTTGTTTTCCACCCGCACGGAAGTGCCTGGTGGGCACCTTCGAATCGTTTCTATGCGGGTTTGGCGGGTTTCGCTAAAACTTGCATAGGGCCGATTCTGAGGGTGTTACAAGCATCATCCTGAATGGCAGCTGGCCATGGCTGAGGAGATTGATGCGCTTGAGCGCACTGGCACCTGGGATCTTGTTTCTCCCCCTCCCGGTGTTTGTCCTATCACGTGTAAGTGGGTCTATAAGATTAAGACCCGCTCTGATGGATCTCTTGAGCTCTATAAAGCGCGTCTTGTGGCTCGTGGTTTTCAGCAGGAGCATGGTCGTGACTATGACGAGACCTTTGCTCCTATGGCTCATATGACCACTGTGCGTACTCTTCTTGTTGTTGCTTACATTCGTCAGCGTGGTCCCGCTTGATGTTGAACGCCTTTCTCAATGGTGAGTTGAGTGAGGAGGTTTATGCAGCCTCCTCCGGGTATTCTGTTCCCGAGGGGATGGTTTGTCGTCTTCGACGTTCTCTTTATGGCCTCAAACAGGCCCCTCGTGCCTGGTTTGAGCGCTTTGCTTCTGTAGTGACTGCTGCTGGTTTCTCCCCTAGTGCGCATGACCCAACGCTGTTTGTTCACACTTCTGCTCGTGGAAGCACTCTTCTTCTTCTTCTCTATGTTGATGATATGATCATTACTGGTGATGATTCTAAGTATATCGCATTTGTTAAGGCTCGTCTTCGTGATCAGTTTCTTATGACTGATCTTGGTCCTCTTCGATACTTTCTTGGGATTGAGGTTTCCTCCACTTCTGATGGCTTTTACATCTCCCAGGAAAAGTATATTCAGGATCTTCTTGCTCGTGCTGATCTTGGGGATGAGCACACTATTGAGACCCCTATGGAGCTTAATGTTAAGCTTCAACCTACTGATGGTGATCCTCTTCCTGATCTGACGCGTTATCGTCATCTTGTTAGGAGTCTTGTTTATCTTGCTGTCACTCGTCCTGACATCTCTTATCCTATTCATATTCCGAGTCAGTTTGTTTTTGCTCCTACCACTGTTCACTATAGTCATCTTCTCCGTGTTCTTCGTTATCTTCGTGGTACGATCACTCATCACCTTTTCTTTCCGTGTTCCAGCTCCCTCCAGCTCCAGTGCTATTCGGATGCTACATGGGCGAGTGATCCTTCGGATCGCCGTTCACTTTCTGCTTACTGTGTGTTTCTTGGTGGTTCACTCATTGCTTGGAAGATGAAGAAATAGACAGCGGTTTCCCGTTCAAGTGTCGAGACTAAGTTGTGTGTTATGGCCTTGTTGACTGCTGAGGTGACCTGGTTACGGTGGTTACTTGCGGATTTTGGGGTCTCTATTACCACACCCACTCTGGTTTTGTCTAACAGTACAGGTGCTATAGTGTTGCACGTGATCCGGTCAAGCATGATCTTACCAAGCATATTGGTGTTGATGCTTTCTATACACGTGCTCAGGTGCAGGCTCAGGTTGTTGCGCTTCAGTATGTGCCTTCAGATTTACAATTGGCGGATTTCTTTATGAAGGCATGCACGTGAGCGCAAAGATGATTTCTTACTCTCTAAACTCAGTGTTGTGGATCCACCATGAGTTTGAGGGGTGTTAGGTGTATATATTTATATATTGTAGGTTCTCCATATGTTAGAGGGCTTCGTGCATATTTGCACATGTACATGTACTATATATTGTGGCCTTTGGCCCCCAGAGGAATACATGTTGCATATTCCTGACAGAGCCTTCGATCGAAGTCTACTTCGTCGCCCTACCGCCGTTGCTTTGGTGCATCCTCGCTGTCCTCCATGCCAACACAGCTCGCCGCTACACCGTCGAGCAAGTGCGACCATGCCGTCCTCGCTGGGACACCGCCGAGCACGCGACCATCCTCGCCAACCAAGCGTTCGAGCTCAAGGTGGCCTCCATCGCCCATCTGCTTTCTTCTTCGTCATTTCCGCCGGCAAGTATGCCCTCTCCTCTCGACACTGCTCCTTCCCCAAAAAGGAAGATCTCCAGCGAGTTCAGATATTTCTGCCCAAATCCCAATCATATTACAGCGAACACGGCCCACGCTGAATAAATCAATATTAGCGAACTTGTTGAAGCTGCTACACACTATGTCTTTTAAGGCACTTTGCTAGAGACATTTTTACAATATGCCTAAAAACATATTTTTCGGGGGATTTTTTGTAAATTGTCTGGAAAAAACGATTTTTAGCGATAGTATTCAGAATTTCCTAGAAAAGTAAGATTTATTGGGGGCACTTTTAAAAGTACCTACAAAAATAGATTTTTAAGGCACTTTGAAAATTGCCTGAGAAAATAGGGTGCCTATTTTACGAAAACTCCCCTGGTTCTGACATGATGCCGAGGTTTAGCATCCACTCGTCGTTCTCCTTGCAGTCATTTTCGGTCAGTGTGAGTTCACTTTTTTCAAAATTTGGCAAAACCATCAAGTCAAACCATATCCACGGACAAGCCAGCGCGAGGACGATCCAGTAAAAAAGCACAACTCTCGCGACCACGGCGCCCATGGGAGATGTGGAGGCGCCGCCGACCTGATCTCCTCCTATCGGTACCCTCTCCGACGGCTGCTACCAGGTCCGGCCACCCCACGACGTCTTCTCTCCACCCTCCCGCGGCATGTAGCGGCACGTTCTGCCGATGCCACAGCGACGTTGCTGGTCCCACAGCTTCGGTCGACGATCTCATGGCCGCGACGGCGGCTAGCCAGCCTTCGCCGCCCACCACCCCTGCTCCTGCCGCTCCCGCCCTCGCCGCGGCTAGGAGAAGGGGCCTCGACTCCAGGACACGGACAAGGTGTGGCCCGCCGCCTCCGGGTGCTTAGAGGTCAGTGCTCCGCCTCTCTAATCGGAATCCATCTAGTTTGCGCGCGCGACGACACGAGGTGGCACGATGGGTCTAAGCTCCTAGGGTCCGTACGGATCGATCGAGGCGAGTTAGGGGAAAAGGCGATGGAGGGCGGGGTGGGTGATGTTGACGCAGCTGCTTCTACTGCGGCGAAGGTTAGCGACGGCTTGGAGAAGCGGGAGGATGGCAGGACTACGCCTGCAGGATCGGAGTAGCAGGAGGACGCCGTCAACTGAGGCCTAACTCTGTTTATGTTGAGACAATTGGAGTTTTCCATTATGGCTTGGTCAGTAGGTGATTTAGGCGTAGATACTTGTTCTGAAATAGTGCTAGATTGAACAGACAGCTTGACTAAATTATTTTTCTTGAATATTAGTCAATCTAATTTAGAAACTACATCATGTTCTTAGTGCATTTTTAGATTACAGAACTCATGCTGCCGGCTCCCTTTGCACGTATGTTGCGTCTTGTCCACCCGCCTGTGCTCTGCGTCGTCATCAAAGCCGGCAAGCCGACCCCTGAGGCCTGTAGCACCGGAGTGGCGGGAGGACGTCGCCTGCCCCTGGAAGCTTTGGGCCACTGTCAACCTGAAATTCTTCTTCGACCATCACGACAAGGACCAAGACCACTGTGACCAGTAAGTCCGTCGTCCAAGCGGACTTAATCACTTTAATCCACTATGACCGCAGATTATTTATTGGAGTAATAGTTGTTCTGTCACTTTAATCTCTGAGTCACAAGACTGAATCACTTTATTTCAGTAAAGTTGTTACTGGTTGATTTTGCGAGAATTTGTGCAATGGGATGATGAGAAGTGATATCTGATATGTTTCTAGGGGTATGTGATATACTCAGTGATGCAAAAGCTCAAGTAGGATTATCTTGGGATAATGTTGACGTATTGAAGGCAAAAAATTCTTGTAGCGAAGGTATTGCTTCTTACCGCTTTCTCGTTGTATAATCAACTTCCAGATTTAGCAAAAGTAGCAATGGCATTTAGAAGCAATTAATTGAATCCTGATGGTTGAACACATGTTTCACTTCCCTTTATGATTGTTTCTGTTGAGCATGCAAGAGTATGGGCACACACACTCGTTTGAAGTTATTCCATATCGAAATGCTGAGCAGTATTTCTATAGCATAAATTTCAGTGTAAAACTAAATAAGGTTTGTAGTAATCTAAAATGAAGGTATGAAACTTTGTGGTAAGCTCACAGTCAACTTGTGCCGCTAAAGATACTATGTGTACAGAAATGGAGTAGTTGCTGGAAAATCTGTTCAATTTGTTATGTTCACTCAGTTTACTTGTTGTGAGTATAAGCTTGTACAGTAGCACTGCATCTTTATCTTGCTTTCTATGAATATAAGCTTGTACAGTTTGCTTGCTTGTTGTCAATATTTATGGCTAGGTCATTTCATTTTAGGTGTATATACTACAGTCATCCTTATGAATTTAGTTGCAGCACACCAAATCAACTGCATATAAACTACACTCATCATTATAAATACTTCTTGTGCAGGTGCGAGCATTGTGTGAGAAAGATAAAGAGATATTGATGGAGGAAATCAATGTTCAGGTATGCCACTTTGACTTCCAACATTTTAACAGGAATATCTTATTAAGTCATGCGACTTCTTGGATAAAAGTGAGTAAGCATTTGGCAGTTGTTCCTAGGGTTTTTCTTGTCTATGCTACTGTAGGTCATGCATGGTATGGTGTCTTCATATACATGATCTGACTATTGCAATGACTATGAAATAAATATGAATGTGGTTGTGGATCTGTTGCAATTACTATGAATGAACATGTTTAATTAATTAAGAAAAATATTTATACAATGTGAAACTCCTATATTGAGCCTCACATGTTCAGTTTAGTTAACATGATTTCTGAAACTGTTACAAACATGCTTTGCTGAGAGTGTTATTGTCTTATTTGATCCGTGAATGTGATATCGGCATGGTTTAAAATATGCTACTATCTTTGACCAATGTCATATTATAGTGACCTTTTGAGCTTTATGTTTCCAGGATGAGAAGAAGCGGCACGAGGAAAGGATGGAGCAAAGCTACTAGGCCAATATGTTGATGGATGCTATCGTGAAGCATGTACAAGCATGTGCAATCGCAACAGTTCAGAATTATGTAGTTCCAAATGACTGAATTCAATTATGTAACTTGTATTAAACAAACAATGGAACTTAAGTGATGTTAATGGATTAACTAAAATGCTACGTCCTATTTAGAATCATTATTTGTTCATCATAATATATATGAAATGAGCCTACAATAGCTTGAATTCACGTTGAAAAGTGTGTGAAAATTATTGCCTTCAATTATTATTTGAGGCACTATTGTATATTGCCTTAAATTCTTTTTTGAGGCATTTTGAGAAGTGCCTAGAATATTCTTTGAGGCACATTTTAAAGTGCCTCGAAAAATCTATCTTTTAAGGTATTTCTAAAAGTGCCTCAAAAAATCAATTTTCTAAGGCACTTTTCAATAGTGCCTTCAATGATTTTTCCCTACCCTATTTGATTCGACATTTTTTATTGCCTTCAAAGATTTGGCATTATTCGTATTTTCTAAGGCACTTTTTTGTGCCCCAAATAATTGTCTGTGGTCTAGTGACAGGTCGCCGTCGATGCCACGAGCTCGCTGACAGAGTCAGCCACGACTTAGGGCATCTTTATCGGGCTGATTCATCCGGTTTGAGCATGTTCGAACTTGTTCGCGCGGACACGTAGGACGTGCGTGGCGCCCTAGCGGGCCAACTGAAAGAACATGTTGGGCCCCATGTGTGGTTTTGATAATTAATGACAATCTTTATGGACTAATGTGTGTATTAAGTTATACTTGTAGGATTTGTCCATTAGCATCGCTTGGAGCATGTGTTGGCTTCAAGGTCGATGAAATGAGAAGAAGATGTGATGTGCAAGCTCAAAATGCGCCATCTATAGAAGATCTCATGTTTGAGGCTTGCCATCCTCGGTGATCATGGATCGATGATGAAGAATCAAGAAAGACGTTCCATCTTGAGAAGGGCAAGATCGTCTACATCGAGCTCAAGTGGAATGCGCAAGGCAAAGGTATAATCTTGATAGGTTTTCCCTTTTTCCGGTCTCACGTTGTGTGTGTGAGACTGGGTTTAGGATAGATAACCGTACTATTAAGAGGGGATCTCGTATGAGTAATTCGATCACATCGTTCGGAGAGAGCTCAAACCTTTGCATATTTGCATCATCATATTTTGTTGTTATTTGGTATTATCCATTTGAGGATATAGAGCTTGTGGTAACTCCATAACAAGCTCTTGTTCATCAAAATCGGATCTTCCGTTTGTATCTTGTTGCGATTTTGATCTTGGCAGCTTTTCGGTTTCTCACCAAGTGAGGTATCTCACATTATTATACATGATACATTCTTACTTGGTGATAACCAATATTTTCACCTTTCATAGGGTAGTCCATGTCGTCCTTTTTTCCAACGCAATTGGAATCGGGTCGATCGGAGTTACCAATCAAAAGTTATAGAGGTTTGAATTTTCCTAGGTACCAAAATGCGGTAGTACCGCATTTTAGTACTGGCAGCAAGAGTTTTGGCAAGTTGCCAAATGCCACTTTCTCCTAGGTACCAAAATGCGTCGATCGCATTTTAGTACCTAGCACGAAGGTTTTGACAAGTTTCCAAAAGTTATCGCTGTTAGGTACCAAAAAGCGGTAGTACCGCATTTTAGTACCTAGCGCGGCAGAAGGTTTTTTACTTCATCATTTGGATCTATCCTCCCTTGATGGACTATGATGTTTATTTGCATGATCTTGTAGAGGATGTTGTCCTCTTCGAAACGAGCCCAAGATCATCGAAATCGGAGTCCGGATGCAAAAGTTATGGCTGTTTTCGTTCTGTGATGACCGGTAGTACCGGACCAGGATCCGGTAGTACCGTGGTCCGGTAGTACCGCATTTTGGTACCGGGGAGCGCAGAGAAAAAATGCGTTTGGAGCCCCAGGAAATGTCCGGTAGTGCCGGGAAAGTCCGGTAGTACCGGGAAAAAGTCCGGTAGTACCGGGAATCGCGTTTTTGGGCTGTAACGATTGGATTTTGGAGGGACCTATATAAGGGGCCTTCTTACCCAATGGTTCCTCAACCCTTCTTGCAAGTTTTCCCCTCCATTGTTGACCTTCTTGAGCTTGCTTTCTCTTAATCCCTCCGATGATTCTTGCATATTCTTGAGGGATTTGAAAGAGGAGATCTAGATCTACAATCCCACCAATCAATCTCTCCTCTAAGTGAGGGAAACATATTGGGATCTAGATCTTGGAGTCTTTTGTGGATTTCCTCCATTGTTCTTCCTCTCTTATTCCCCCATAAGCTTTTGTAGCTTTGGTGGAATTTGGGAGAGAAGGATTTTAACATCTTTGTGGTGTTCTTGCCATTTGCATTTGGTGCATCGGTTTGTGTTCTCCTCGGAGGATTTGGTTTGAGTGACTCATTGGAGCTTGTCCCTCTTGGGTTCTTGGAACCCTAGACGGTTTTGTGGCCTTGGTGGCATTGTGGCCTTTTGTGGCATTTGTTGGGAGCCTCCAATTAAGTTGTGGAGAAGTGCCCCAACCTTGTGAGAGGTTCCGGTTGCCACCGACAAGTGCACCGATAGTGGAAGCGTGGATCGATCCCGTTGGGGTGAGATTCACCGGAGAATAAGGGAGGCCTTTTGTGGCGTTGGTGGTTTGATACCACCCCCTCTCCAAACGAGACGTACTCCATGTTGGGAGGAACTCGGTAAAATATCGGTGTCCCCGCGTGCCTCGGTTATCTCTATACCCGAGCTCTTTACTTATGCACTTTACATTGTGATAGCCTTCGTGCTTGAAGTAATATATATCTTGCTATCACTTTGTTGCTTGTATTGCTTAGCATAAGTTGTTGGTGCACATAGGTGAACCTTAGTTGTTCTAGGTTGTGCTTAACAAAGTAAACACTAGTTTTATTCCGCCTTTGTTGAGCCACTCTAGGAAAAGTTTTAATCGCCTATTCACCCCCCTCTAGGCGACATTCGTATCCTTTCAATTGGTATCAGAGCCCGGTCTCTCATTTTAGGCTTCACCGCCTTGAGAGTAAAGATGTCGGCTAGAGGATTAATGCACAATGACATGTTCACATTCGATGGCACAAATTATGATATATGGAAAAATCGCATGCTCATTCATTTTCGGGACATGGACCCAAATTTGGAGCGTATTATAGGTTTTTCTCCTCCAATGGATATCAAAAATCTATCTAGTGAGGATGAGAAAAACTTATATCTCGATGTTCAAGCTTCTAATGTGCTTGTTAATGCTTTGAGCTATGTAGTTACATCTTCAATCATTCCTTTTTGGAGCGCTCATGAGTTATGGACAAAACTTCAATATAAATATGTTGTGCCCAACATTATTGAGGATGATTGTGTTGCTTCCACTTCCGGTAGAGATGAGTTCTCATCATCTACCACTTCACCAACATGTGACTTTTCACAAGGTAATGATATGGTGAGTGTTGATAGAAATTGCAATATGGATAGTGTGTTCACTATTTGTAATCCCTCATATCTATCTAGTTGCAATGATCTATATTTGGACCTTAACACTTCTAGCACTCAAAATTCCTCACATGCTTGTGTTAATAGTCCTTGCATATCATGTAGAAATGACTTGAATAAATCTCATGATGATATGCTCATGTTGTCTTGTTGCCATTATAAAAATGCTTCTATTTCCTCTAGTGCTTGTGTTGCTAACCATGTAAAGGAAAATGAAGATTCTATGGGCCGAGACAAGGTCTTGAAGAGAGATACAAGTGCAATCTCATCATCACCTTCCTCCGGTTCTCACATATGCCTTATGGCTAAGGAAACAAAGCTAACCTCTTTGAATCCCTTTGTATCTCATGATGATGAGGTTGAGAATGATAATGATGATTATAGAGGTAAGTATGATATTACCTCTATTAAGAAAATGGGAGAGGTTGTCTATAGAGCTCTCTTCAAAAATAAAATTGCTTCCTCCAACTTTCTTGAAATCTTGAATTGTGCCATAGAAGGCAATCATCTTATTGAGGAGCAAGAAAACTTAATTGATGAAAAGTTTGCACTTGAGCATGAGTATGCTAATGAATTTGCACAACTAAAGGACTCCCTTGAAGAAGAACAAACCACCAAAGAATCTCTTGAGGAGACTTTTACTCTAGAATTATCTAGAGTAAAGGAATACCATGAGAGAGAACTTGCGGTGGCAAACTCCTTCATGATTAAAAATGATGAACTTGAAGTTTCTTATGCTAAACTCCTTGAGGATTTTGAGCACCTCAAAAATGGCTCTAGGGTCATCAAGGGTGAGCTCATCAAACTCACCGAGTCACATGAGCAACTTAAAGCTTCATATTCAAAAGAGCTTACCAAGTTGCCCTCACCTCTTGCTAATAATGATGATGCTTGTGCTACTAACTCCATTTATTGTGAAGCATATATTTCGAAGGAGAATGTTGAGCTAAAATCTCAACTTGCTTTGCTAACTAGCAACTATGGGAAATTAGAAAAAAGTCATGTTAAACTCTCAAGCTCACATGAGGATCTTCTAGTCTCCCATGGTAGGCTAAAGTTAGCTCATGAGGCCATCATGTCAAAGATAACATCTAGTGGGCCTCATGTGGACATTAGCACTACTTTTACTCCAAATGTTATATTGCCATGTGCTAGTCCTTGTAATTCATCCTCTCACAACCATGCTATATCTCGTGATGAATTACATTTCGTGCCTTGTTGCTCTAACAATGTAGCATCTACTTCCTCTAGTACTTTTGTTGAACCTAACCATGTAGAGGAAATCAAAGAGCACAAGGCTCAAGTCACTTCTTTGAATAATGACTTGAAAAGGGGTCATCAAGGGAAGGCCGCACTCAACAAAATCTTGAGTGTGCAAAAATCCCCCAATGACAAGTGTGGGCTTGGATTCAACTCCAATGTCAAGAACAAGTCCACTATCAAGTTGAAGCACAAGGACAACAAGAAGAATGGCCAAGATCAAGTCAAGAATCCGGCCAACATTGTTTGCTTCAAGTGCAAGGAAGAAGGGCACCATGTTAGATCTTGCCCATTGAAGAAAAAGCTTCTTAGTGTGAAGCATAAAGGGAAGCGGCCTCAAGTTCCACCTCAAGTCATCAATGGGCCTCTTCCTAAGAGCACTACTCGAGCCCTTCCTCAAGGTGTGGCTTCACCTAAGAAGAAAGATAGCAAGAGTAGAACTTGCTACATATGCCGTGAGAAGGGGCACATTTCTTCCGCATGCACTATTGGTAACTCCTCATCCCATCCTATCTTGATTGATGATTCTTATTCTCTTTGTAAGGATGAGGTTGGCAATGTGTTTGCCAAATTTTTTGGTGCTCAATGTGGTGTCAAGAAAAGAACCATTTGGGTTGCCAAACCTATTGTGACTAACCTCTTAGGACCCAACTTGGTTGGGGACCAACAAGCCAAAACTTGATCAATAGGCGTGTATTGGAGGGCATTAGAGACTTGGATACATTATGAAGAATTGAGGGATCTTCGTCAATTATTATTGTCAATCCAAGCCATTTGTATTATCATGATTATTTTATATTTCCAATGTTCCTCCTTGCGGTAACATATGCTAAACTCTTTACATTGAAAGTTACTCGCCCCCTTGTGCATGTGTTGGTTTTGTATCTTCCATGCTTTTTTACATGTTGTGCTATCCACTTAATTATCTTGAGGTATCAAGCATATTTGTGTATGATTAGGTGGCACACCATGTATGTGTGTTTCTTATGTTTGAGCCTTGCTTAGTTATATTTGGTACCTTATTTGGCTCTTGTGAGAAATTAATGGATTATCCCATTTTGGGGGAGTGTTATGCTTGGGCATTCCACAATCCTAAAATTGTGTGTACATGAGGAATACCACCTAGTATTTATATTGGATTATTGTCTAGTCTCTATGTGGTACAATTCTCATGATAAAGTTAAGTTTTATAATGTCCATTAATTATCTCTATTTGTATTATTTTGCCTCGTGTTGATTTTATGGTAGTATCACATTATGGGGGAGTCATATGCTTAGTTCATATTACAATCCTATAAAATGTGAATTTTCGAGGTTGTGTCACTTAGAATTGATATTGATAATTATCTAGCTCCTATGTGACACATTGTGGCATCCCGCAAAACCACTACTAGAAAATCGCGTTGAATTTGTGCATTGCATCGTCATCATCATGCATTGTTGCCAAAACTATTTTCGCAACACCCGTTTTGTTTTCCAAACGCCCCATCTTTATTCAAACGCCAAAACCCGGGTCGCCGGATTATTTGTTTTGTTGCTATCGGGTTGCAAACGGCCCAATTAAATTAAATAAAAGATTTAATTGTTTTAGTTGGGGGCAGTCGAACGGGCCGTATGACCCGAACGACCACCCCGAATTAAACAGATCGGTCCACCCCAATCAGCCCCCACCTAAATCCTAGTCCCACCAAATTCTATCCTACCCACCAACCGCAGACCGCCACCTCACCCACTCACCCTTTTCCTACCCACTTGCCACCTCACCCATCCAGCCACCCTTTATTCCTAAACCTACCCAGAAATCTACCCTCCCCCAGCCTCCACATCACTCCCTCCTATCCCTGCACCTCGGCGACCCTCTACCTCACCCAACCACAGCCCGCCACGTGGCCTCCTCACCATCTCTCTCTCTCTCTTCCTCTCACCCACTGCTGCCACCACTTTGCCCACGCAGCCCCCCCTCAAGACACCCCACCCGCTGCCTCGGCCCCTCACCCCCTATCCCACTGGCCCACCCCTGCACGCGCCCCACGCAGTGCCCTCTCCTCCTGCTTCCTCTCTTCTCTCTGCTCATCTTCCTCCTCTGCCTCAAGACACCCCAGCCAGCGCCTCCGTGGCCCTCCGCTCGCCGCCCGCACCGCCCGCCCCCATGCCCTCCTCCCGAGCTCGCTCCCCGCCTCCTCTCATGCGACCACGCCGCCGGCCCTCTCCTCCTGCCGCCCAGCCTCAGCGCCTCCACCTCGCTGGCTGCCCGCCTCGCGCTCCTCCCGGCTGCCTTGGCTGCGCTGACCAAGGCCTGGCCGCTCCCTCATGAGCTGAGCCTCGGCCTCGGCTCGCTCCTGGCCTCGCCCGCATGACCGCTCCATCCGCCAACCCGTCGTGCTACGCCTCACGGACCCGGCCCCTCGGCGACCATGCGCCGCGTCGCGGCCCCACCCGCCTCCAAGGCGCGCCGCTGCTAGCCGCCTCACGCCGGAGCCTCTCCCATGCGCCTGCCCCGCGCCGGACCCTCCGCCTGGCTCGGCCTTCCTCCCGAGCTCACAGCTGGCCCCCACCGCCTGGCCTCCCTCACTCGCGGCCTAGCCACTCTGCCCGCTCTGCCTGGCTGGCGACCTCCCGGCCGCCTGCCAGAGCCTGGCGAGCCCATCGCCATCCCGTGCCGCCAACGCCACCTCAGCGCCCAGCGTCCTCGAGCCACGGCACCGCCTGCGTTCCGCCTCAGCGGGGCCGTCGCCGCCTGCAGTTCGCCCATCCAGCCCCTGCATGTTTTGCGATGGTGCTTGTGTGTGCTGAACCAAGGCCGTCCCCGAAGGCCTCCCTCAGGGACCCACAAGAGCTGCCTCACGGATGCGCCACGGTTTCGGTGTAAACCTCAAACGCCAAGAACGTCCACATGGAAACCGCAAGGTCCACCTCGGAATCCAAAGACCGATCCCGGGGCGCCCGAACCCCGTCAAGACCCTGAACCCGAGTTCTGCGACGCGACGACAAGATCCCCTACATGGGAGCCCGGAGAACCCGTACCCGAAGGCCGCGGATGCAACATGATCTTCTCCTCGGACGCCAAGAATGCGTCGAGCCCCCGGAACGACAAGTACTACCTCGGGGATGCGAAGCCGAGAACTTCCCCCTGAACGCCATGATCTCCCTCACGGAATCCGAAGCGCGGACCCGCCAAGACCCTCGCAACGGCAAGATCGACCCCGCGGACCCGACAAGTTCTTCTCGACGACGAGATCATCGACAGAGAACCCGAAGAAAACCTGTGCGACAAGTACTCCCTCGAGAACGCCAAGTGCTTCGTCCCGAACGCTAAGATCTACCCCGCTACCGAGAACGTTCCCGCCGAGACCGAACCGTCGAACCCTGGACCCCGAGACCGACCCCGAACCCCGGAACCCCAAGACCGTCGAGACCCCTAACGTGTGAACCCCTTCCCGAAACCCTATTTTTATCACATAATAACAACTTGTTGCTTATTGAATTGTCATACTTGCATGCATATTGTCTTGTGGTTTGGGGGCCTTATGCCGATTCACCTAATAATTAAATATGGGGCCCATATGCGGGCAAAGCTAGTCTCATATCGGCCTCATTTAAATTGGTGTAGCAAACCGGTACTATCTCTTTGCCATGTTAAAACAACATTTAAACTGCGGGGTAGCTAAATAACATGAACCATTCAACTAATGTCGGGACCCCGGTTCCGCTTAATATGACCTAATTGCATCGCACCTTTGCCATGCCATCCATCATACATGCATCATGCCGATCTTCTGCCGTTTTATTAAATACTGCACCCGGTGTTTCTTCTAGTGTTTTGCTTCTTCGCGGATAAGGCCGTTGAGTTGATGTGAGCTTCGCCTCGATCTTCGGGGGAAAACCTTTCGACAATGTTTTCAGGCGAGCATCTCCCCCTTTCTACCTATCTTACTTTTATAGTCTTTATTCCCCCTGTTGATCTATTGCTATCTGTGTTGCGATGCTCTAGATTCCGTACCCTTGATATCCCTTGCAGCCATATATTGCCTTGGACACACCCTATTGCCTGTTGTTTGGTAGCTAGTTGGTCTTGCGCGACGCCGTCGCTTGCTATATTGCTGTTGTGTGTCGTCATATGCCACAGTTGCTGATGTATTTGCCGCATGTTGATGTTGGAGATGATGCTAGTTTTACTTATCGTCACTTTAATTTCTGTTTAACAACTAAAATTGAAATAAGCAGAGGCATCGGTGGGTGATAGATAATATTTGGTTTCCGAACGCCCACTTGTGTCCCGTAAGACCCCGAGTACTTGATACCTGTTCCTTGATTTATCGCGCTATCCACATCCGGGAGGTATATGGGACCCCTGAGCGAGCTTGATTCAGTCTTATTTCTTGGGGCCACAAACTAGTTTGAGGTTTTATTTACGATCCTGTACTTATGCCATGTTTATCGCTTTATTTACGATTGCGAGGTCTGCATCGCATCGCTTAGGATCGGGACACGATTCCGGTGTCGACAAGCCCCGTTTGGGGTTCCCAATGTTCACAACAGTATTACCAAAGACCTTGAGGCCGTCTCGGAGCTTGCCTACTCGTTGCGGATTCTACTTAAGGGGTGGCCCTGAAATATTTCTGAATCGTGATTGTTCATCGTGAAAGCCTCGTTGGGTTTTGATTTGGTTTTTCCGAGGTTGATCGAGCGTGTGTTGCTATTGGTGCACCCCGGCCGGGTAAAACTTTCTGAAAGCCGTGTCCGCGGATATGGACGACTTGGAGCACAGTATCTCGATCATAGACAAGCATAACTAAAGTTTACTGCTATAAATTTGGCTTATAATGACTAGTAATCAGCTCCACTACAACGGAATGGCTAATTAATACTGCCACAATTGCTTGTTTGGTTGTCGCTTGCGACAATTGTATCTGACTAGTAAGTATTGCAACTACAACGAATTGGCTGAATAAAAGTACCAACAACTGCTGGGTTTTGGTGTTTATCTCCTGCTATCTGTACCTGATTAGTAAATTGTTGCAACTATCACGGAATGGTTAACTAAAAGTGCCCACTGCTTACTTCATCAGGACGACTATTTAAACCTGACTAGTAAAGTGCCGCAACTACAACTGAATAAGTAAAACTGCCAACCGTGTGAGTTCCTTGGTTGACTTCCTCGTTTGGTTTCGGGGGGGAAATATCAGGATGGGTTTGTTTGGTGTTAGCTTCAGGTTGGATCCGGATAGGTCATTCTCACCCCTTTCTGATATCCGCCAGTTGTACCGAGTCTCTATAGGTTGTTTAGTGCATCTTTGCCGCCGCCGATCCACCATACCTATGTAGGCGAGGACCGAATTCTAGCCTCGCGTGTCTTGGCCTCAGATCGACGCTCCTTCTTTTCCTTTGCCCTTCGGCACCCCTTTGTTTAAGCAGGTTTTGAGATCGACGTCGTTAGGTGGTTACCCTTCCGGCTTGGCACGGGTGGTTATGGACGCCATTGGTTATTCTTCAGGTCTCTTAGTCCCATTTGCTTCTTGTCCGTAGTCGGACACTCTACCGTTTTCAAGGTGATTTGGATCTTTGTATAATATATCTGTATTCTTGACTCATCGAGTCGCTGTTATATATATCTGTTCTGTGGGTCCCATCGAGGACTGTTGTGTAATGTTATTACCGCTTTTCCACCCGCATTTAAAGTGCTGGTGACACCTTTGAATCGTTTCTATGCGGGTTTGGTGAATTTTGCCCAAACTTGCATAGGTCCGATTCTGAGGGTGTTACACACATTTGCTCATACAATTTCCAATTTGCTTGAATGGCTTTATTGATCTTATTTTGGATCTTGTATATGAGAGTGTTTCTTGGTATGTGTTTCCTCATATTTAGATATATATATATATATATCCTCATGGAAACCATTTGCTTAAGGTTACTCTAATCACTAGTGATTGTGTGACTATTGGAAACTACCAAGAATCTTGTTCGAAGTATCATGCTTACCTATTATGTTTTGTTATATGGGTCTTGTTGTGACTATGATCTTGGATATCCATGCTAGCTACCTTGGGAAAATTATTCCCAATATTTCTTGTCCTTGGACAATGAGTACCGAACTTATGGTAGAATTTATTGATCTTATCCACTTTGGCCCTTACATAATTTTATCCTATATTTGGCCAAGAAAATGTTTTGTGTTGTCTCCCAAGCCTTCCTTGCTTCTTGTGGATCCTTTTATTTTTATTGGTATCCTCTTGTGCTTTATTTAATGTAGGCAGTAGTGATGATCTCATTTGTGTGCATTTTGCATTAAAAAGGAAAATCATACATAATGCACTATCTATGAGGGAGCTCTCCTATATTATTTAGAACACTCATATTTATGCTTCTTTGTTTGGTCCATATCGGGTTTTATGTGCTTGGAAGTTTAATCTTTTCGTTTTGGTATTTTGTGCCATCATGAAAAGTTTGGAGAGGTTGGTTTACTTGTTGGAACCTTACTCTTTGTGGGAGTTGGTTTTGTCTCATTCCTTGTTTCACATTTTGACCATTTTAGAATGAGATAAATCCTTGAGCATTTGTATTTTTATATATCTTTTGCTCCTTGGCTTTTGCCTAGTTCATTTGTTGAACTTGTGATCTTTCATGTGTTGAATTGGTTCTTTGATACAATTTGGACATCGTTTGTCATGTCACACTCTTGTGTGTGCAATCTCGATTTACTTGGTGTTTTTGTTCAAATTGTATCTCCTTTTTGGTTCTTGAAAGCTTTATGCATGCATATTTACTATATGTTTATATTATGACATGCTTGCTTTCTTTGATCCAATATATAGGGGAAACTCCACCAAATCCCATCGGCTAAGTTGTGCATGAAATTCAATTTCATATTAATATGCACATATTTATGTGGAGTCTCTCCTATGTATTGTAGTTGCACTAACTACTTTGGACCCAATAAGGTTGGGGATCATTTTGTACTTAAATGTGTTTAGGTACATTGGAGATATATTGGATGCTTGTCTCTCAAATCTTGAAGAAGTGGTGCATTAAAGGAAATTGGAGGCAAGCTATAGGATGATGAATGAATTCATATCCTCTACATCCTACCAATTATATCTCGGTAACAAGTATCTCTTTCTCATGCATATTTATCTTTCTTCCGACCTTTTGTAGGTTGCATCTTGGCATGAATTGTTGTAGTTGTATTTGTGTGGTTCTAGCCTTGATTTTAAGAGAACTCTCTATTGTAAATGTGTATAAGTTGAGATGTGTGCATTTATTTGGGACTATACAAAATCATGCATATGATCCACCAATCCAAAATATGTCAATCTATCAATTTTATTGCCCATCCTTTCCTCATCTTATCTCATGTGCAATAGTGAGATTTTGCTAGTTTTAGTGATACTTGTTGCCTTTCTCCATATATTCCAACTTTCTCCTTTTTCCCTTGGTGTTAGTTGTAATATATGTAGTGTGTTGGTTTTTGAAGCTCATTAATGTACAATAAGATATACGTGAGCCTTTGGCCATGCTTTGAAGCAAAAATCTTATTAGTATATGTTGTGACTTCATTTTTGCTTACATGTGCTTTATTGTATATCTTCCTTGTATGTGCTTGTTTCTTTATGGGCATATGTCTTTGTGATGTCATCCACTTAGAGACATATACACATATGAGAAGATAATTTTAGTTCATTTTTAAATCCTTGGAGACCACCTTTCTATTCCTTTTGATTCTTTGGTGGCTTCCAAATTTAATTTCCTATGAGTGCTTGTTCCTCTTGTTTGCATCTTTGGGCACTCATATTTATTCTCTCATGCCTTGTATTGTTAAATGAACTTGGATGAGTGAGGATTCCATGATTATGCACCTTGATCCCAAATACAATTATCATAATTGGTGCATTATCTTTGGGGAGCTCATCTAATTCATCTAATAATGCACATTTGTCTTCTTTCTGATTTGTTGTGTTTTAAATACTTATGGGGGAGCGAGGATTCCATATTTGTGCAATATGTATTCTAATTAATTTATTTTGAATTATGCACAAATCTTGGGGAGCTTCTCTATTTGTTATTTAAAGCACTATTTTGCTCATTTCATAATATCTCGTAGTTTCCATTTGAACTCATTTGTTGTTTTCAATTGATTTGTCGGATCTTGTGATTGCTTGCGTCATTTGTGATGCGTCATTTTATTTTATTCCTTTGGCAATCTTCGGGTCCTCGATATAGTCCTACTCCCTCCCAAGTATTCATCATTGGATATGTGCGAAGGAACATCTTTGGAGGAATTATTACTATATTTGCCTTCTAGAAATTGTCACCCATTTCGGCAATCGATGCCAATGGGGGAGAAGTTTTAGAGGGTTTAAGGGAAATGGTTTATGCTTTGAGTTTGTTTCTAAGCATTTGACTTTCATGCTATTGCATCTTTGTTGTTGCTTAGCATGTGGTATATATAGAGGAAACTCCACCAATGATAATGATTGGCAATATATGCAATGAAATTCAAGTTCATCACACATGCATAGATTGTGGGGGAGTTTTCTCTATATATGGTGGTGGTACCAATATAACATACTTATGTAGTATTTGATATTGGTGTTACCATGTTGTTATTTAACATTCCTTATATAAACCCTCTTAAAGGGATTGTCATCAATTACCAAAATGGGGGAGATTGAAAGAACATGTTGGGCCCCATGTGTGGTTTTGGTAATTAATGACAATCTTTATGGACTAATGTGTGTATTAAGTTATACTTGTAGTATTTGTCCATTAGCATCGCTTGGAGCATGTGTTGGCTTCAAGGTCGATGAAATGAGAAGAAGATGTGATGTGCAAGCTCAAAATGCGCCATCTATAGAAGATCTCATGTTTGAGGATTGCCATCCTCGGTGATCATGGATCGATGATGAAGAATCAAGAAATGCATTCCATCTTGAGAAGGGCAAGATTGTCTACATCGATCTCAAGTGGAATGCTCAAGGCAAAGGTATAATCTTGATAGGTTTTCCCTTTTGCCGGTCTCACGTTGTGTGTGTGAGACCGGGTTTAGGATAGATAACCGTACTATTAAGAGGGGCTCTCGTATGAGTAATTCGATCACATCGTTCGGAGAGAGCTCAAACCTTTGCATATTTGCATCATCATATTTTGTTGTTATTTTGTCTTATCCATGTGAGGATATAGATCTTGTGGTAATCTCCATAACAAGCTCTTGTTCATCAAAATCGGATCTTCCGTTTGTATCTTGTTGCGATTTTGATCTTGACAGCTTTTCGGTTTCTCACCAAGTGAGGTATCTCACATTATTATACATGATACATTCTCACTTGGTGATAACCAATATTTTCACCTTTCATAGGGTAGTCCATGTCGTCCTTTTTTCCAACGCAATTGGAATCGGGTCGATCGGAGTTACCAATCAAAAGTTATAGAGGTTTGAATTTTCCTAGGTACCAAAATGCGGTAGTACCGCATTTTAGTACCTGGCGCGGCAGTAGCTTTTGGTCAGTTGCCAAATGCCACTGCCCTCCTAGGTACCAAAATGCGGTAGTACCGCGTTTTAGTACCTAGCACGGCAGAAGGTTTTTGACAAGTTTCCAAAAGCCACTGCCGGGCTAGGTACCAAAAAGCGGTAGTACCGCATTTTAGTACCTAGCACGGCAGAAGGTTTTTTACTTCATCATTTGGATCTATCCTCCCTTGCTGGACTATGATTTTTATTTGCATGATCTTGTAGAGGTTGTTGTCCTCTTCGAAACGAGCTCAAGATCATCGAAATCGGAGTTCGGATGCAAAAGTTATGGCTGTTTTCGTTCTGTGATGACCGGTAGTACCGGACCAGGATCCGGTAGTACCGGGGTCCGGTAGTACCACATTTTGGTACCGGGGAGCGCAGAGAAAAAATACGTTTGGAGCCCCAGGAAATGTCCGGTAGTGCCGGGAAAGTCCGGTAGTACCGGGAATCGCGTTTTTGGGCTGCAACAGTTGGATTTTGGAGGGACCTATATAAGGGGACTTCTTCCCCAATGGTTCCTCAAACCTTCTTGCAAGTTTTCCCCTCCATTTTTGACCTTCTTGAGCTTGCTTTCTCTCAATCCCTCCGATGATTCTTGCATATTCTTGAGGGATTTGAAAGAGGAGATCTAGATCTACAATCCCACCAATCAATCTCTCCTCTAAGTGAGGGGAACATATTGGGATCTAGATCTTGGAGTCTTTTGTGGATTTCCTCCATTGTTATTCCTCTCTTATTCCCCCATAAGCTTTTGTAGCTTTGGTGGAATTTTGGAGAGAAGGATTTTAACATCTTTGTGGTGTTCTTGCCATTTGCATTTGGTGCATTGGTTTGTGTTCTCCTCGGAGGATTTGGTTTGAGTGACTCATTGGAGCTTGTCCCTCTTGGTTTCTTGGAACCCTAGACGGTTTTGTGGCCTTGGTGGCCTTGTGGCCTTTTGTGGCATTTGTTGGGAGCCTCCAATTAAGTTGTGGAGAAGTGCCCCAACCTTGTGAGAGGTTCCGGTTACCACCGACAAGTGCACCGATAGTGGAAGCATGGATCGATCCCGTTGGGGTGAGATTCACCGGAGAATAAGGGAGGCCTTTTGTGGCGTTGGTGGTTTGATACCACCCCTTCTCCAAACGAGACGTATTCCATGTTGGGAGGAACTCGGTAAAATATCGGTGTCCCCGCGTGCCTCGGTTATCTCTATACCCGAGCTCTTTACTTATGCACTTTACATTGTGATAGCCTTCGTGCTTGAAGTAATATATATCTTTCTATCACTTTGTTGCTTGTATTGCTTAGCATAAGTTGTTGGTGCACATAGGTGAACCTTAGGGGTTCTAGGTTGTGCTTAACAAAGTAAACACTAGTTTTGTTCCGCCTTTGTTGAGCCACTCTAGGAAAAGTTTTAATCGCCTATTCACCCCCCTCTAGGCGACATTCGTATCCTTTCACCAACCCATCCAGAGAAACGCGCTCGGCTCGACCCATCCATGCATATAATTTGGGACTCGGTTGCGTCGGCCCGGACAGCGCGCTTGTCAGAGCGCGTCCTCCCTTTATTTTTGGCGGTCCCTCCTGCCAGTGGCACAGAAACCACACCACTTCTCCCTCCAAAAAACCTCTCCCAAATTTTCACTTGCGGGAGCGGAAGGGAAGGCGATGGATCTCACCGCCATGGTTGATCTTGTGCGCTCCGACGTTCCCACTGCCAAGAAGCGCGGCCGACCGAGGAAGCCCGCAAAGGAACAGACGGCGGAGGAGCGCAAGATCGAGTCAGAGAAGTGCAATGGCCGACGGGTAGTGGCGAGAAATCGACGCGTTGCTGCTAGGCTTGAGATGGAGCGTCGGGAGGAGAACGAGCGCCTCCTCGCCAGCCATAACAGGGTCGACACCAAGGAGCTGGAAGTGAGTGCCGCCAGGTGCGCCGTCAACATGATCAAGCAGGAGGCGATGACCGCTGCTTTAGGCGGCACGGTCTCTCTTCCTGGTCTGGCCACAACCGCACGTCCTCTACCAACTCCGTCACTTCCACGCCTATCGGCCGGCCACCAGCTCAGCCCAGGACGGGTGGACTACATACGCCTTCGCTTGGAGGCCACCATCTATCCCGGTTCAACCATCCCCGTGCGGCATCATCGGAGGCGGAAGATCCCGCTATCGACCTAAACCGCACTCCATCCAGCGTGGACGCAGCCCCAAAGGCGCGACGAAGCGGCGGACCATCTCTGCCGCGAACATGCCGACGCCAGTCAAACTATTCGGTGAAATGCGAGCTGATACGTCCAATTTGCATCACCATTCTATATCATAATTTGCCTCTATTCATTGATATATTTCATATTAAGAGGTGTTACTTATGTCTTTTCATCTGTTTTTGCATGTTGGATGATTCTTAAAGGATGAACTGCCGGAGTTAGGATTCTGATGGAAAAAGAGGTGTTTTGATGCAATTTTGCGAAGATCAGAAAAATACCAGAAAAACTACAGAAAATCCTATTTTCCCAGAAGACGAAGAATGCCAGAAGGGGAGGCGGAGATGGGCCACAGGGGTCCCACCCCCCAGGCGTGGGCCACCCCTAGGCCACGCCTATAGGGGGTGTGGCCCACCTGGCCCACCTCTGGATCCTCCCTCTCGCCTATATCTTCTCCTCTAAACCCTAATACATGGAGAGCGACCACAGAAAAATTTCGCCGCCTCTGTAGGGCGGAAAACACCGAGAGAGAAAGAGCTCTCCGGCAGACAGATTTCTACCGGGGAAATTCCTTCCCGGAGAAGGGAGATCATCGCCATCAACACCATCATCAAGCTAGGATTCATCGGGATCACCATCATCATCCACACCATCATATCCACCAGCACCATCATCACCACTCCATCCCGCTATAATAATCGTGTTGAATACTTGCATAGTTCTTAGGGGAAACTTTCCCGGTGTTGATTACTATTGTAGTTGATGCTTGTGAGTGGAACCATTGGATTATTGTTTATGTTCAGATTGTTATCCATCACCATATCATCTTTGATCTTGATCCATATGATGTCTCGTGAGTAGTTCGTTTAGTTCTTGAGAACATGGGATAAGTCATGATGTTAGTAGTGGATTTGTGTTGAGATATTATTCAATGGTTTAGTATTTAAGTTTGGTGCTATTCTTCTAGTGGTGTCATGTGAACGTCAACTATATGATACTTCACCATTTATGGGCCTAGGGGAATGCATTGTGTATTTGGATACTAATTGTGGGGTTGCCGGAGTGACAGAAACCTGAAACCCCGTTAGGACTGATGACCCACAAGTATAGGGGGTGTGTCGTAGTACTTTCGATAAATAGGAGTGTCGATCCCAATGAGGAGCAAAAGGTTTTGACTAGTGGTATGGAGCAGGAAATCTTTGTAAATACTTAGCAAACAGATTTTTAGGGGTTTTCTGATAAAGCAAGAAAACACAGTGCAAATAATAAAGATAACGAACAAATGCAGTAAGTGGCCCAATCCTTTCTTAGTAAAGGACAAGCCGGTGGAAATACTTATAAGGACCAAACATTCTCGGGGACACATGGGAATTCTGTCAAGTGCTTTCGCTTCAAATGGCTGAATACTCTTCTTTGGTGTTGTAAGTGTTGTGAACCTGTGCTAATGTACCGACCTTACTTGGACTAATACATACTTCTGATTAAACCCCCTGCAAGTATCCGCAACTACAGGAAAATAATTAAGATATAAACCTAACCACAACCTTAAACTCTGAGATCCTACGCTCCCTTATGCAATGGTGTCCTAACGGGGGTTCAGGTTTCTGTCACTCCGACAACGCCATAATTAGTAGCCAAATACACAATGCATTCCCCTAGGCCCATAAATGGTGAAGTATCATGTAGTCGACGTTCACATGACACCACTAGAAGAATAGCACCACAACTTAAATACTAAACCATTGAATAATAACTCAACACAAATCCACTACTAACAACATGACTTCTCCCATGTCCTCAAGAACTAAACGAACTACTCACAAGACATCATATGGATCAAGATCAAAGATGATATGGTGATGGATAACAATCTGAACAGAAACAATAATCCAATGGTTCCCCTCACAAGCATCAACTACAATAGTAATCAACACCGGGAAAGTTTCCCCTAAGAACTAATGCAAGATCCAACACGATTCTTATAGCGGGATGGAGTGGTGATGATAGTGCTGGTGGAGATGATGGTATGGATGATGATGATGATCCCGATGAAGCCTAGCTTGATGACGGTGTTGATGGCGACGATCTCCCTTCTCCGGGAAGGGATTTCCCCGGCAGAAATCTGTCTGTCGGAGAGCTCTTTCTCTCTCGGTGTTTTCCGCCCAGCAAAGGTGGCGGAAATATTTTGTGGTCGCTCCCCTTGTTAGGGTTTTGTGAGGAAGATATAGGCGAGAGGGCGTAGTCGAGAGCCGGCCAGGTGGGCCACACCTGCCCTAGGCGCGGGGCAAGGTGGGCCCGTGCCTAGGGGGTGTGGGCCCCTATGGCCCGGCTACGCCTCCCCTTCTGGCTTCCTCCGTCTTCTGGGAAAATATAATTTTCCAATATTTTTCTGGTATTTTTCTGATCTTTGCAAAATTGCATCAAAACATCTCTTTTTCCATCAGAAACCTGACCCCGGCAGTTCATCCTTCAAGAATCATCCAACATGCAAAAACAGAGGAAAAGACATAAGTAATACCTCATAATAAGACATATATCAATGAATAGAGGCAAATTATGATATAGAATGGTGATGCAAATTGAACGTATCAACTCCCCCCAAGATATGGTGGACACAAATGGCAAAGGTTTTGGTTCAAAGGGATTGAACATTGAGAAGTATGTTGGAATTATGCCCTAGAGGCAATAATAAAGATGTTATTATTATAATTCTTGTTCATGATAATGTTTATATTCCATGCTAGAATTGTATTAAGCGGAAACTTTAATACTTGTGTGATTTGTGAACAACACCGTGTCCCTAGTACGCCTCTATGTACTAGCTCATTGATCAATGATGGTTAAGGTTTCCTAACCATAGACATGAGTTGTCAATTGATAATGAGATCATATCATTGGGAGAATGATATGATGGACAGACCCAAACTAAGCGAAGCAATTAGATCGTGTCATCATGTTCGTCTTTGCGAAGCTTTTCTTATGTCAAATATTGTATTCCTTAGACCATGAGATAATACAACTCCCTGGTATCGGAAGAAATCTTTGAGGTCATCAAACGTCATCCTATGAGAGGGTGATCATAAAGGTGTCTCTCAGGTGATCGGAAAGTATCTGTTGGGTTGTATGTATCGAGATGGGATTTGTCCCTCCCAAGTCGGAGAGATATACTTCGGGCCCACTCGATAATCGATATCAACACCGCTTGCAAGCATGTGGTTAAGGAGTTAATCACAAAGTGATATCGGATTACGGAACGAGTAAAGTACTTGCTGCGAACGAGATTGAACTAGGTATGACGGTACCGACGATCAAATCTCGGGCAAGTAAAATATCGCGAGACGAAGGGAATATATATAAGGGATTGATTGAATCCTGGCATCGTGATTCATCCGATATGATCATCGATGAATGTGTGGGTGTCAATATGGGTTTCCAGACCCCGCTGTTGATTATTGATAGAAGATCATGTCTGCATATTCTCGAACCCGCAGGGTCACACACTTAACGTATCTCGACGCTAGGATAGATTGGATAATTGGTTTATGAGTTTTTGTTCGGAGTCTCGGATGGGATCCGAAACATCACGAGAGGTTCCGGAGTGGTCCGGAGAATAAGATTCATATAAGGCAGTGCAGTTTTTGGAGTTCGGAATTGTTCCGGGTTAATCGGTATTGTACCAGAAGATTCTAGAACCTTCCGGAAGGGGACCAACGTGGCCCCACCTTCCGGGAGGGGGAATGGGCCTATGAGGGAGTTCCCTGGCCGCATTGGGCCAGGGGCACAAGGCCCCATAGGGCCCAGCCGGCCAAGAGAGGTTTAAACTCTAGATAGAGCTTCTAGAAGGGGGGTTTCCTTGCCCCCCACTCTTCCTCCTTGGGGCCGCCGACCTTGGCTTGGGGGAGGGGCTAGGGCTGCGCCCAACCCTCTATATATAGAGGGCTGGGGGCGCACCAATCCCTTACACCTTCCCCTCCAACCCTAGCCGCCATGTTGCCCTTCCTCTCTCCCTCCCGACTGTTTGTAGGCGAAGCCCTGCTGCAGAAATTCTCCACCATATACACCACGCCGTCGTGTTGTAGATCCAATCCGTCTCTCCACCATACTTGCTGGTACAAGGAAGGAGGAGACGTTGAGGTGCTGCACGTGTGCATCTCATGGAGGCACCGCCACTTGTGGTGCTAGATCGGATCAGATCGCGAGGAGGAGAAGCGAGTACGACTACATCACCCACGTTCCGATTTAACGCTCATCAGGCGAATCTTCAAGGGTATGAAGATCTAATCCAATCTCTCTCGTTATTTGCATCTCCTAGATTAGATCTTGACTTTCCCTCTGTTCGCATCCGTAGAAAATTTTGATTTGCTATGCCGCGAAACCCTTCAGTGGTATCAGAGCTAGATCTATGCGTAGATGTGTTTCACGAGTAGAACGCAACATGGTTGTTGCGGGCGTTGATGTTTTCTGTTGCAAGCCTCTTGTTTGTGTTCTTCTTATGACGCGGGATAGTGAGATTGAAGCGGTCCAGGCCAACCTTACGCGACGCCGTCATGAGACCGGCTCCGCACTTGACGTGTGGCTTGTTCCACACATGCGGCCGGTGGATGCCGCTCACTATAGTTGTCATGGGATTAACACCGGAGTTTGGCAACCATAATATCACCGTTGTGGCTTTCCGTAGGTAAGAATCGTTCTTAGCATCTACTCCCATAAGCCACGTAAAACATGCAACAACGAAGTAGAGGCGTCTAACTTGTTTTTGCAGGGAGTGTTTCTGTGATATGGTATGGCCCAAGATGTGATGTGTATAATGTATGCGATGATCATGTTTTGTAATGTTTCACGACTTGCATGTCGATGAGTACACAACCGGCAGGAGCCATATGGTTGTCTTTATAATTGTGTATGACATGTGTGTCAACTTCTTATACGCCATGTAATAGTTTCACTTTATCGCTAAGTAGTTAGAAATAGTTGTAGTTGCTATTCGTGGTGGAGGCAATCATGGTGGAGTGATGGAGATCATGCCGGAACGCACAAGATGGAGATCATTGCGCGAAGATTGGCTATACCATGTCACATAAAGTTATATGCATGTGATGTTTATCCTTTTATGTATCTTATTATGCTTAGATCGCGACGGTAGCATTATAAGATGATTCCTCACTTAAAGATCAAGATAAAATTGTGTTCTCCCCAAGTATGCACCGTTGCGAAAGTTCGTCGTGTCCAAGCATCACGTGATGATCGGGTGCTATAGACTCTACGCTCACATACAACAGGTGCAAGCCAGTTTTGCACACGCGGAAATACTTGGGTCTAACTTGACGAGCCTAGCATGTATGCATGGCCTCGGAACACAAGAACCGAAAGGTTAAGCATGAGTCATATGAATGATATGATCGACACTTCGTTGTCCACCATTGAAACCACATCTCTTCTCGTGATGATCGGATTAGGTGTGGTGAATTTGTATCGTGTTCACTAAACAACTTGAGGGATGTTGAATTTAGTGGGAGTTCATCTAGTAATTTGATTAAGTTGAACTATTTATCATGAACATAGTCTAAATTGTACTTGCAAATACTGTAGATCACATGGCCAAGTCCAACTTCAACTTCAATGTTTTTGCTGAGATAGAAAAGCTTAGAAACAATGGGTCTAACTTCACCAAATGGTTCCGCATTCTGAGAATCATTCTCACTGGCGGACAAAAGGACTATGTCCTTGAGAAAGCGCTAGGTGACGCCCCTGCTATAGATGCGCCGGCTGATGAAAATGTTGTTTATCAGTCGCGCAAGGATGATTATGATTTGATTAATATCTCCATGTTGTATGCTATGGAATCGGATCTTCAAAATTGTTTTGAGGAGTTCGCCGGGCCCTTTGAGATTATCGAGGAGCTGAAAAACATGTTTCAGACTCAAGCCCGTTCTGAGAGATATGAGATCTCTAAGAAATTCTTTAACTACAAGATGGAGGAAGGGAGTTCCGTTAGTGAGCACGCCATTGATATGACGGGCTACACTCAACGCCTTGAGAAACTGGAGTGCAAGATTCCAGAGGAGCTCAAGATTGACACTCCTAGCTACAAAAGTTTTGTAGTTGATCACAATCAGATTGGTTCCACTGATATGATCATTGAGCTCTTTGCTAAGATGAAAGTAGCGAAGGTGAACATAAAAAAGAATAATCATGTGTTGATGGTCAACAAGCCCCCCACCTTCAATAAAGGCAAGGGTGCAAGGAAGCCCTTCAAGAAAGGCGGCGGCAAGCGCGTTGCCCCTGCTGAGAAGAAGCTCAAGTCTGGTCCTAAACCGGACACTGAGTGCTTCTATTGCAAGGACAAGGGTCACTGTAAGCGCAACTATCTGAAGTACTTAGCGGACAAGAAGGCTGGCACCATCAAAGGTATATTTGATATACATGTTATTGATGTTTTCCTTACTAGCCCTCGTTGTAGTGTCTGGGTATTTGATACCGGTTCAGTTGCTAATATTTGTAACTCGAAACAGGAGCTACGGAATAGACGGCGGCTTGCGAGGGATGAGGTGACGATGCGCGTTGGCAACGGATCAAGAGTTGATGTGATGGCGTCGCACGCCTCCTTAGTTTTACCTTCGGGATTAGTTTTAAACCTTAATAAGTGTTATTATGTGCCCGTTGAGCATGAACATTATTTCGATCTTGTTTATTGCAAGACGGCGGTTATTCATTTAAATCGGAGAATAATGGTTGTTCTATTTATATGAGTAACATCTTTTATGGTCATGCACCTATTGTGAATGGTTTATTTCTTCTAAATCTCGAAGGGATGAAACACACATCCATAACATTGAGGCTAAGAGATGAAAAGTAGATAGTGATAATACTACTTATTTGTGGCACTGTCGTCTAGGTCATATTGGTGTAAAGCGCATGAAGAAACTCCATTCTGATGGACTTTTGGAGTCTCTTGATTTTGAATCATTTGACACATGCGAACCATGCCTCATGGGCAAGATGATCAAAACCCCGTTCTTCGGTATGATGGAGCGAGCAACGGACTTGTTGGAAATCATACATACCGATGTATGCGGACCGATGAGTGTTTCGACGCGCGGTGGATATCGCTATTTTCTCACTTTTACCGATGACTTAAGTAGATATGGGTATATCTATTTAATGAAACATAAATCTGAAATGTTTGAAAAGTTCAAAGAATTTCAGAATGAAGTGGAGAACCATCGTAACAGAAAGATTAAGTTTCTACGATCCGATCGTGGAGGTGAATATTTGAGTTATGATTTTCTCACGCATCTTAAAGCAAGTGGAATCGTTTCACAACTCACGCCACCCGGAACACCACAGCGCAATGGTGTGTCTGAACGCCGGAACCGAACCCTATTAGATATGGTACGATTGATGATGTCTCTTACTGATTTGCCGTTATCATTTTGGGGTTATGCATTAGAAACCGCTGCATTCACTTTAAATAGGGCTCCATCTAAATCCGTTGAGATGACACCGTATGAACTGTGGTTTGGTGCTAAACCTAAGTTGTCGTTTCTTAAAGTTTGGGGATGCGAAGCTTACGTCAAGAAGTTGATGCCGGACAAGCTCGAACCCAAAGCGGAGAAATGCGTCTTCATAGGATACCCTAAGGAAACTATTGGGTATACCTTCTATCACGTAAATCAAGGCAAAGTGTTTGTCATAAAGAACGGTTCCTTTCTTGAGAAGGAGTTTCTCTCGAAAGAAGTGAGTGGGAGGAAAGTAGAGCTAGACGAGGTTATTGAACCTTCTATTGAATTGGAGAGTAGCGCAAGACCTGAAATTGTTCCAAAGGTCCGCACCAACAATAGAGGAAGCTAATGACAAGGATCATGCAGCTTCGGACGATGCTGCTACTGAACGTCGCAGGTCGACAAGGTCGCGTGCCCCTCCTGAGTGGTACGGCAACCCTGTCTTGAATGTGTTGTTGGTAGAAGACAATGAACCTACGAACTATGAGGAAGCGATGATGAGCCCAGACTCTGAGAAATGGCTATAAGCCATGAAATCCGAATTGGGATCCATGAGCGAAAACCAAGTATGGACTTTGGTGGACCCTCCTAGCGACCGTAAGGCCGTTGAGTGCAAATGGATCTTCAAGAAGAAAACGGACGCCGATGGTAATGTTACCGTCTATAAAGCACGGCTTGTCGCGAAAGGTTTTCGACAAGTTCAAGGTGTTGACTACGATGAGACTTTCTCTCCCGTAGCGATGTTTAAGTCCATTCGGATTTTATTAGCAATTGCTGCGTTTCATGATTATGAAATATGGCAGATGGATGTCAAGACTGCGTTCCTCAATGGCAACATTGATGAAGAGTTGTATATGATGCAACCCGAAGGTTTTGTCGATCCTAAGGATGCTGATAAAGTATGCAAACTTCAGCGTTCCATTTATGGACTGAAGCAAGCATCTCGGAGTTGGAACCTTCGTTTTTATCAAGTGATCAAGAGCTTTGGATTTGTTCCAAATTGCTACGAAGCTTGTATCTACAAGAAAGTGAGTGGGAGCTCGGTGACGTTTCTGGTACTATATGTGGATGACATATTGATTATCGGAAATGACATCAACATGCTTAACGATGTGAAGAGTTATTTGAACAAGTGTTTTTCAATGAAAGGCCTAGGTGAAGCTGCTTATATATTGGGCATCAAGATCTATAGAGATAGACAAAGACGCCTGATAGCTTTAAGCCAGAGTACATACCTAGACAAAGTTCTGAAAAGGTTCAGAATGGATAAGGCAAAGAAAGGTTTGGTGCCTATGTTGTCAGGTAAGATGTTGAGCAAGGCTCTGTCCTCTGATACGGTAAATGATAGGAAGCTATGAGCAAAGTGACTTATGCCTCGCCATAGGTTCCATCATGTATGTCATCTTGTGTACTAGACCGGATGTGTCCAATGCTCTTAGTTTGACGAAAGATATCAAAGTGATCCAGAGTGGAACATCGACAGCCGTAAAGAACATCCTAAAGTACCTAAATAGGACTAAAGAAATGTTCTTAGTCTATGGGGGTGATGAACAGCTTGTCGTAAAAGGTTACGTCGATGCTAGTTTCGACACCGACAAGGATGATTCTAAATCTCAGACAGGATACGTGTATATTTTGAATGGAGGAGCTGTGAGCTGGAGAAGCTGCAAGCAAAGCGTGATCGCGGGATCTACAATAGAAGCGGAATACATGGCTTCTGCAGAAGCGTCAAGTGAAGGAGTTTGGATCAGGAACTTCATCACTGAGCTTGGCGTGGTTTCAAGTGCATTGGACCCACTGGAGATATTGTGTGACAACATTGGCGCCATAGCACTCGCTAAGGAACCAAGATATCATCCAAAGACCAAGCATATCAACCGCAAGCATATAATCCGAGATTATATAGCAGATGGATATCTGAAGATTAGCAAAGTACATACAGATCTGAATGTCGCAGATCCGTTGACTAAACCTCTTCCGCGTGCAAAACATGATCAGCACCTCAGTGCCATGGGTGTGAGATTGTTGCCAAATGTAAACTAGATTATTGACTCTAGTGCAAGTGGGAGACTGTTGGAATTATGCCCTAGAGGCAATAATAAAGATGTTATTATTATAATTCTTGTTCATGATAATGTTTATATTCCATGCTAGAATTGTATTAAGCGGAAACTTTAATACTTGTGTGGTTTGTGAACAACACCGTGTCCCTAGTACGCCTCTATGGACTAGCTCATTGATCAATGATGGTTAAGGTTTCCTAACCATAGACATGAGTTGTCAATTGATAATGAGATCATATCATTGGGAGAATGATATGATGGACAGACCCAAACTAAGCGAAGCAATTAGATCGTGTCATCGTGTTCGTCTTTGCGAAGCTTTTCTTATGTCAAATATTGTATTCCTTAGACCATGAGATAATACAACTCCATGGTATCGGAAGAAAGCTTTGAGGTCATCAAACGTCATCCTATGAGAGGGTGATCATAAAGGTGTCTCTCGTGATCGGAAAGTATCATTGGGATGTATGTATCGAGATGGGATTTGTCCCTCCCAAGTCGGAGAGATATACTTGGCCCACTTTAATCGATATCAACACCGCTTGCAAGCATGTGGTTAAGGAGTTAATCACAAAGTGATATCGGATTACGGAACGAGTAAAGTACTTCTTGTGAACGAGATTGAACTAGGTATGACTGCATCGACGATCAAATCTCGGGCAGTAAAATATCGCGAGACGAAGGGAATATATATATGGGATTGATTGAATCCTGGCATCGTGGTTCATCCGATATGATCATCGATGAATGTGTGGGAGTCAATATGGGTTTCCAGACCCCGTTATTGATTATTGATAGAAGATCATGTCTGCATATTCTCGAACCCGCAGGGTCACACACTTAACGTATCTCGACGCTAGGATAGATTGGATAATTGGTTTATGAGTTTTTGTTCGGAGTCTCGGATGGGATCCGGAACATCACGAGAGGTTCCAGAGTGGTCTGGAGAATAAGATTCATATAAGGCAGTGCAGTTTTTGGAGTTCGGAATTGTTCTGGGTTAATCGGTATTGTACCGGAAGCTTCTAGAACCTTACGGAAGGGGACCAACGTGGCCCCACCTTCTGGGAGGGGGCATGGTCCTATGAGGGAGTGCTCTGGCCGCATTGGGCCAGGGGCAGAAGGCCCCATAGGGCCCAGCCGGCCAAGAGAGGTTTAAACTCTAGGTAGAGCTTCTAGGAGAGGGGGGTTTCCTTGCCCCCCACTCTTCCTCCTTTGGGCCGCCGACCTTGACTTGGGGGAGGGGCTAGGGCTGCGCCCACCCCTCTATATATAGAGGGCTGGGGGCGCACCAACCCCCTACACCTTCCCCTCCAACCCTAGCCGCCCTGCTGCCCTTCCTCTCTCCCTCCCGACTGTTTGTAGGCGAAGCCCTGCTGCCGAAATTCTCCACCATATACACCACGCCGTCGTGCTGTAGATCCAATCTGTCTCTCCACCATACTTGCTGGTCCGAGGAAGGAGGAGACGTCGAGGTGCTTCACGTGTGCATCTCACGGAGGCACCGCCACTTGTGGTGCTAGATCGGATCGGATCGCGAGGAGGAGAAGCGAGTACGACTACATCACCCACGCCCGTTAACGCCTGCATCTTGAATCTTCAAGGGTATGAAGATCTAATCCAATCTCTCTCGTTGTTTGCATCTCCTAGATTAGATCTTGGCTTTCCCTCTGTTCGCATCCGTAGAAAATTTTGATTTACTATGCCGCGAAACCCTTCAAAGTATGCCTTCTCAAAACAGGTTTTTGGCTAGCAAGGCTGGGTAGCAAGCAAAAGAGTTGAAAGAAACAAGCAAACCTACAAGTGATAAATCCAAACATGCAATCTTCCTTGAAAACACAAAAGATCTTAAATAAAGAATACAAAGCTTATGAGCCAACAAGAAAGAAAATAAATGATACAAAATACTTGTAAGCTTTTTCTCTTTTTATTTCAAACCTCAAAAAGTGTTGCTACTGACCAGAACTTGGTTTGCCAAAACCAATTTAGATTTACTTGATGCTCCCAAAGTGATGCCAATATTGATCATCAAGATCCATCATAAAATAGAGATTGCAAACTAAAATAAGAAGTGCAAAAAGTAAAATATGAAACTTCTCATTAATATTCCATAAAGGCACCCACACCAAGGGATACATAGATAATCAACTAAAGGAGAGATACTTTCACATGCAAACCAACATATAAGATAACTTCTCTACCAAAGATATGAATCTAAAAAGGTAAAAGATAAAAGATAATGGTGTGATACTGCGGCACTCCCCCAAGCTTGGAACAAGCCAAGGGGATGCCAAACCTGATGACGAATTACTCCTTCGATGGTGGTGGTGTTCTCTTGTTTAGGGTCAGAAAACCCTCTAGCATCTCACGAAGCTTGTCATTCTCCTTTTGAAGCATATCCACCTTCATCCTCAAAGCACGGTACTTATCACAAAACTCGTTAGTGGTTCGAAAGGATTCCACTACCTCAGGACAGGATCTGAAGTCTGGAACTGCGACTATGATCCCCTGCATGTTACGAGAAAAAGCACGTCCAGTGTTAATTGCTCGTACGAAAGTAGGTTTCCTTGCCCTTTATCCTGCGGCGGTTTGTTCCTCCAACTTTACTTCCTCCACGGGCTTCTTGCCTTTGTCGTTGGCGGAGACCATGGTGCTCTAAACTTGAGAAGATTTCCTACAGAAATATATCGAAATGAAAACACGACAAGAACACGATTTACGAACATCGAGGGATCCGGGGGTTATATATTACGAAGTTTCAATGCATAAGGAAGGTCCGTCTAAAAACGAGGCGAGTCGAGCTCGGGGGTCACACCCCTCTAGGCAATTTGGGGCTCGCGTCACTGGGTGGGTTTGGCCACCCCGGCCTCTGGTTCCTCCTCTATTCCGTCTCGTAACTTCCCTTATGTAATAAAAACTTCAAAAATATAAAAATATTAGGCTTTCACGAACCTTCTGTTTTCACCACTTTTACCTATTCAAAGATTAACTCTGCAGTTTCTTGGTGTTTGGTTTCTAATAAATTCTTTCGGAGTCACCACTTGAATAATATCAACATCTTCATTATAAGAGTCTCCAGAAATATAATGTTTTAATCTTTTCCCATTCGCCACCTGTGTTGTGTCATCCTTCAAAGAAGATATTTTGATAGCACCTGAACGATATACTTCCTCAATAACAAAAGGTCCTTCCCATTTTGAGAGTAGTTTCCCTGCAAAAAATCTGAGGCGAGACCTATACAAAAGAACTTTCTCACCAACATGGAACTCCCTTTTTAGAATTCTCCTATCATGCCATCTTTTTACTTTTTCCTTAAAGAGTCTAGCATTTTCATAGGTTTCACTTCTCCACTCATCTAAGGTACTCATGTCAAGCAATCTTTTCTCACCAGCAAGTTTAAAATCTATATTCAACTCTTTCACTGCCCAATAAGCTTTGTGTTCTAATTCTAAAGGCAAGTGACAAGCTTTCCCATAGACCATTTTATAAGGAGACATCCCCATAGGATATTTATAAGCAGTTCTATAAGCCCATAAAGCGTCATTCAACTTTTTAGCCCAATTTTTCCTAGATCTATTAATAGTCTTTTGCAAGATAGATTTAATTTCCCCATTGGGAAGTTCTACTTTCCCACTTGTTTGGGGGTGATAAGCTGAAGCAATTCTATGGTTTACATCATACTTAGCGAGAGTTTTTCTAAAAACCCCATGAATAAAATGAGAGCCTCCATCAGTCATGAGATATCTAGGCACACCAAACCTAGCAAAAATAACATCCTTAAGCATTTTTAAAGAGGTCTTGCCATCAGCGTTGTTCGTAGGTATGGATCCTACCCACTTTGTAACATAGTCAACATCAACAAGAATATGAGTATACCCTTTTGAAGGAGGAAAGGGACCCATAAAGTCAAATCCCCAACAATCAAAGGGTTCAATAACAAGATAATAATTCATAGGCATTTCATTGCCTCTAGAAATGTTACCAACTCGTTGACATTAATCACATGATAAGACAAAATTCCTTGCATCCTTGAAGAGGGTAGGCCAATAAAATCCAGATTGTAAAACCTTTTGTGCAGTCCTATCCCCAGCATGATGTCCTCCATAAGCATTGTCGTGACATTTTATCAATATCTCTTGTTGTTCAAATTCTGGAACACACCTTCGCATAATACCATCCACTCCTTTATATAAGTGTGGGTCATCCCAAAAGTAATGCCTTAGATCATAAAAGAATTTTCTCCTTTGTTGGGCTACAAAGGTTGGATGCAAATACTTGGAAACAATAAATTTAGCATAATCAGCATACCAAGGACTCTCATGCGGACTTATCCTTATTGCAACCAACTGCTCATTTGGAAAACTATCATTAACAGGCAAAGGGTCAAAAGAAATGTTTTCCAAACGAGATAAATTGTCAGCAATAGGATTTTCAGCACCTTTCCTGTCTACAATATGCAGATCAAACTCTTGTAAAAGCAACACCCATCTAATAAGCCTAGGCTTAGCGTCCTTCTTTGTCATAAGGTACTTAATAGCAACATGATCAGTATGAATAGTGACCTTTGAATCAACAGTGTAGGGTCTAAACTTATCATAGGCAAAGATTACAGCTAAGAACTCTTTTTCAGTAGTAGCATAATTCTTTTGAGCAGCATCTAGAGTCTTGCTAGCATAATGAATAAAATTCAACTTATTATCAACACGTTGCCCAAGGACAGCACCCACAGCAAAATCACTAGCATCACACATAATTTCAAAAGGTAAACTCCAATCAGGTGGTTGAACAATAGGAGCAGTAGTCAAAGATTTCTTCAAAGTTTCAAAAGCTTCCTTACAATCATCATCAAAAACAAAAGGTACATCTTTTTGAAGAACATTAGTAAGGGGCTTTGAAATTTTGGAGAAATCTTTAATAAACCTCCTATAGAAACCAGCATGACCAAGGATACTACGAATACCTTTTATATCTCTACGGCAAGGCATCTTCTCAATTGCTTCAATTTTGGCTCTGTCAACTTCAATACCTCTTTCAGAAATTTTGTGTCCAAGAACAATCCCTTCATTAACCATGAAATGGCATTTCTCCCAATTAAGAACAAGTTTGGTTTCTTCACATCTCTGCAAAACTTTATCAATGTTGTGCAAACAGTTATCAAAAGAAGTTCCATAGATGGAGAAATCGTCCATGAAGACCTCCACAATTTCTTCACAAAAACCATGAAAGATAGCAGGCATACATCTCTGAAAGGTAGCAGGAGCATTACATAAACCAAAAGGCATACGCCTATAAGCATAAGTACCATAAGGACAAGTGAAAGTGGTTTTATCTTGGTCTTGTGCTTTCACAAGAATTTGAGAGAACCCAGAATAACCATCAAGGAAACAAAAGTGGGTCTTTTTAGACAACCTCTCAAGCATTTGATCAATAAAGGGCAAAGGATAATGATCTTTCTTAGTAACTTTATTAACTTTTCTAAAATCAACGCACATCCTATACCCAACCACTACTCTCTGGGGTATAAGCTCATTATTTTCATTAGGCACAACGGTAATTTCCCCTTTCTTGGGAACACAATGAACAGGGCTAACCCATTGACTATTAGCAATAGGGTGAATAATACTAGCATCAAGGAGTTTTAATACCTCATTTCTTACCACATCCTTCATCCTAGGATTTAGACGGTGTTGGTTCTCAGCAACTGGTTTTGCATCAGGTTCTATATTAATAGCATGCTGACATATAGTAGGAGAAATCCCTTTTAGATCATCAAGAGTATTGCCCATAGATCCTCGGTGTTTCTTCAGTATTTCCAATAACCTTTCTTCTTCCTTTCCTGAAAGTTTAGAACTAATAATAACAAGATATACTTTCTTATCATCAAGATAAGCATATTTAAGATCATCAGGTAAAGGTTTCAATTCGAAAACAGGGTCCCTCTTAGGTGGTAGTGTGGTACCCAAATCTCCCACAGGTAGATTATGCTTAAGTTGCTCAGGCTGACGAAGGAAAACCTCGTGAATCTCATTTCTTTCCTTCATGAAAACATAACTTTCATGATCTTCCATAAATTGTTGCAAGGCATTGTTAGGAGCAAGAGAAATAGCAGAAAGTTGTTCAACCTTGAAATCCTCATTAGACAATTCATTTTCATAAGGATTTTTAGCAAATCTGGAAAAATTAAACTCATAAGACTCTACATCAAACTTAGTCAAAACTTTTTAAATTCCTACAATCTATGATAGCCCCACAAGTATTCAATAAAGGTCTACCAAATATAATAGGATAGGTTTTACTAGCTTCAGAACCAAGTACTAGAAAATCAGTAGGATATTTAATCTTACCACAAAGAACCTCCACATCTCTTACAATGCCAATGGGACAGACTATCTCTCTATTAGCAAGTTGAATAACCACATCAATGTCCTCAATCTCACAAGGACCAATTTCATGCATAATTTCCCTGTAAAGCTCATAAGGAATAGCACTAGAACTAGCACCAATATCACATAAACCATAATAGCAATGATCTCCAATTTTAACAGAAAGCACAGGAACACTAGCTTTTCTAACTTTTCTAGGATGAGAGACAATATTAGAAGCATCTTCACAGAAGACAATATGCTCATCCTCTATATTTCTAGTGACAAGGTCTTTCACAATAGCTACCACATGCTCAATACTAATTTGCTCATCGGGTTCCACACTTTTCTTTGCACTTTTGCTAACCACATTAGCTATGATAGAATGCTCCTTTACATTAGCAGAAAAAGGGATTTTCTCAACATAAGGCTCAGGCAAAATAGGATCAACAGTACAAACTTCTACGCTAGCAGGAACATGGATAACAATGTCTTTATAAGGATCATGGTACTTGTCCCACTCTTTCTTGGGAATTTCAATGTAAGAGGCAAAAACCTTAAAACACTTTGCAAGAACTTGAGAATCAAGACCATACTCATTACTAATATCATGGAAGTCATCAGTTCCCATAAAAGATTTAATGCATTCATAATCATAGTTTATACCTGACTTTCTTGCTTTGTCATTCTCCCAAGCTTCAGTGTTCTCTTGAATACGGTATAGGAGATCCCATTTAGCTTCTTCCTTCATACGTGTGAATGATCCAGCACAAGAAGCATCTAGTAAATATTTATCATGAAGAGAAAGCCTAGAATAAAAGTTATTGATAATAATATTGTTAGGGAGTTCATGAATAGGACATTTAAGGATTAGTAACTTTAATCTCCCCCAAGCTTGAGCTGTACTCTCTCCATCACGAGGCCAAAAGTTATATATCATATTTCTATCCTTATGAATCTCACTGGGAGGATAGAATTTAGAATAAAAGAGAGATGCCATTTCCTCCCATTCCATGGATTGTCCATTCTTCAACAGCTTATACCATTCTTCAGCTCTCCCTTTCAAGGATATAGAGAGTAAATTCTTCTTCACCTGTTCAGTTGTGATACCTGCACACTTAAACAACCCGCATAATTCATGGATAAAAAGCAAATGATCACCAGGATGGACAGCTCCATCCCCAAAATAATAATTATCCATAACACGATCAACAATACTTATAGGTATCTTAAAAGGATCTATCTCAATAGGTGGTGGTTCATCTACTACCCTTACAGTGGTAGTAGTTATCCCAAATAGAAAACCAAGTGGGTTATCCATATTGGAAACAAAGTAACAAACAGAAACAAAAAGCAATACTCACAGTAGAAGTTTCCTTTACCAGTTCCACTCTTCAATAGCGTTTCACTCCCTGACAACGGCGCCAGAAAATAGTCTTGATGACCCACAAGTATAGGTGGTGTATCGTAGTACTTTCAATAAATAGGAGTGTCGATCTCAACGAGGAGCAAAAGGTGTTGACTAGTGGTATGGAGCAGGAAATCTCTGTAAATACATATCAAACGAATTTTTAGGGGTTTTCTGATAAAGCAACAAAACACAGTGCAAATAATAAAGACAACGAACAACTGCAGCGAGTGGCCCAATCCTTTCTTAGCAAAGGACAAGCCGGTGGAAATACTTATAAGGACCAAACGTTCTCGAGGACACATGGGAATTCTGTCAAGTGCTTTCGCTTCAAATAGCTGAGTACTCTTCTTTGGTGTTGTAAGTGTTGTGTGGGTGAACTTGTGGTAATGTACCGATCTTACTTGGACTAATACATACTTGTGATTAAACCCCCTGCAAGCATCCACAACTACAGGAAAATAATTAATATATAAACCTAACCATAACCTTAAACTCTGAGATCCTACACTTCTTTATGCAATGGTGTTCTAATGGGGGTTCAGGTTTCTGTCACTCCGGTAACCCCACAATTAGTATCCAAATACACAATGGATTCCCCTAGGCCCATAAATGGTGAAGTATCATGTAGTCGATGTTCACATGACACCACTAGAAGAATAGCACCATAACTTAAATACTAAACCATTGAATAATAACTCAACACAAATCCACTACTAACAACATGACTTCTCCCATGTCCTCAATAAATAAACGAACTACTCACAAGACATCATATGGATCAAGATCAAAGATATTATGGTGATGGATAACAATCTGAACATAAACAATAATCCAATGGTTCCACTCACAAGCATCAACTACAATAGTAATCAACACCAGGAAAGTTTCCCCTAAGATCCAACACGATTGTTACAGCGGGACGGAGTGGTGATGATGGTGCTAGTGGATATGATGGTATGGATAATGATGATGATCTAGATGAAGCCTAGATTGATGACGGTGTTGATGGTGATGATCTCCCCTCTCCGGGAAGGGATTTCCCCGGCAGAAATATGTCTGCCGGAGAGCTCTTTCTCTCTCGGTGTTTTCCGCCCCGCGGAGGTGGCAGAAATCTTTCTGTGGTCGCTCCCCTGGTGTTAGGGTTCTGTGAGGAAGATATAGGCAAGAGGGCGGAGTCGGGAGCCGGCCAGGTGGGCCACACCTGCCCTAGGCGCGGGGCAAGGTGGGCCCGTGCCTAGGGGGTGTGGGCCCCCTGTGGCCCCGCTACGCCTCCTCTTCTGGCTTCCTCCGTCTTCTGGGAAAATATAATTTTCCAATATTGTTTTGGTATTTTTCTGATCTTCGCAAAATTGCATCAAAACACCTTTTTTTCCATCAGAAACCTGACTCCGGCAATTCATCCTTCAAGAATCATCCAACATACAAAAACAGAGGAAAAGACATAAGTAATACCTCATAATAATACATATATCAATGAATAGAGGCAAATTATGATATAGAATGGTGATGCAAATTGGACGTATCAAGGACACCATTGCACAAGGGAGGATCTAAGAGTTTAAGGCTGTGGTTAGGTTTATACCTTAATTGCTTTCTTGTAGTTGCGGATGCTTACAAGGGGTTTAATCACAAGTATGTATTAGTCCAAGTAAGGTCGGTACATTAGCACATGTTCACCCACACAACACTTACAAAACCAAAGAAGACTACTCAGCTATTTGCAGCGAAAGCACTTGACATAATTCCCATGTGTCCTCGAGAAAATTTGGTCCTTATAAGTATTTCCACCGACTTGTCCTTTGCTAAGAAACGATTGGGCCACTTGCTGCAATTGCTTGCTTTCTTTATTACTTGCACTTTATTTCCTTGCTTATTCAAAAAAACCTAAAAATCTGTTTGCTAAGTATTTGCAGAGATTTCCTGCTCCATACCACTAGTCAACACCTTCTGCTCCTTGTTGGGATCGACACTCCTATTTATCAAAAGTACTACAATACACCCCCTATACTTGTGGGTTATCATGAGCCAAGCCGCCGGCCGTCGATGACACAGTATGATTGCCACATTTCTTCGCCATTCCAGTGCATTGCTCACGCCGCTTGATGATACACTCAACAGGGAGGAAGAGTGCTTCGTTGGAAACCCCAAGAGCAAGGTATGAAGAGCACAACAACAAGATTTCCCTCAGTAGAAACCAAGGTTATCGAACCAGAAGGAGGAAGGAAACATCACATAGGTGTTGGAAGGAACGTGGAGACCTGCACAACACAAACTCAAGACTCTATCCTAGCGAATCAGTGAGGTTATCAAGCTCACCGGTTTGCTGTAACAAAGGATTAAACGTATGGTGTGGAAGGTAATGGTTTGCAGCAAGTAAACAAGTAACAGTGGAAGATGTATCAATGGTAAAGATTGGACCGGGGTCCATAGTTCACTAGAGGTGCTCTCCTTAGATAAACAACATGGCATGAAGGGTAAACAAATTACAACGGGGCAATTGACAGGAACTGAGCAAGACATAACAATGCAATTACTAGCTAGAAAGATCCTATGAGATTCGATTGGGCAATACAACAAGATACATAGACCGCCATCCAACTGCATCTATGACTAGAAGTCCACCTTCAGGTTATCATTCGAACCCCCTCCAGTATTAAGTTGCAAGCAATGCATAACCGCTTTAAGCAAAGTGTGTAAGGTAAACAATCCACATGTTCCATGAACAAGGGACCGTTGTTTTCTCCTAGTAGCAAAAGACATCTACAAATCAAGAGATTTGTCACTTCCTTGGCAACTAGAGGCATGAACCCACTATCGAGCATAAATACCCCCTCTTGGAGTCACTAGCAACTACTTGGACAAGATAGCTACTAACAACGGAGAGCATGCAAGATCACAAACAACACAGACATGATAGAATCATAAAGACAAAACCATTAATCAAACCAACATAATAATCTCAATATCCATTGGATCCCCGCAAACACAACATGCATGATTACAAATAGATTAGATCTTGATCATGAACGAAGCTCACAAGATCTATACATGAAAGCACAAAGGAGGAGATACAACCATCTAGCTACTATATGGACCCATAGTCCAAGGTGGAACTACTCACGCATCATACCGGAGAGAAGGCCACCGGGATGATCTCCCCTCCGACAGGGTGTCAGGAAGAACTTTAGACCCCCCCGATCTAGGGACGATGGTAGCGGCGGCTACAGACGATTTCATGGAGATTTGATCGGGTACTCAGGGTTTTTGCATCGGGGGCTTCTTATAGGTGAAGGGGAAGGCAGAGGAGGCGGCCAGGGTCACCGAACCCTAGCCAGGCGCGGGGGCGTCTTATAGACTAGTTTCGTTTGTTAGGGAGCCGTAGATCGTCGCCGGCGACCATCAACTGGCGGTGGTGGCCGCGTTGATGTCATCCTGACGCCATGCTTATGTCATCCTTGACCCAGTCCGCCAGTTGACCAGTCAATGCCTATGTGGCATACTAACGTGGCCCTGACCCCACTGGTCAGTGACCTAGGGTAGCTCTGTATGTAGTGTAAAAAGTTACTTTCTATTTAGGAAATAAATAAAAATGTTATAAGCTCAATTTTAAATATTCTAGAAATTAAATAAAATCATTAAATATTGTTAAATCAATAACTTTTGTTTTCTACTTCAGAAAAATATGTGTAATATATGAAAATGTTTAGAAAAATAAAATTTACAACCTAAAACTATTATCAAACATTATTATGTTAACAATTTAAATAATTATTATTTTATGAAGATTTTATAATTAATAAAACTTTGATAATTCATATTTTAATAATAGTAAATGATTAAAATATAAATAATATACCAAAAATATTATAAAAATAAGAACTATAATTTAAAGCTATAATCATGCATTATTATTTCACCTAATTAAATATTTAGTATTAATTAAGTGTTTATAAAATAATAAATCCTACAAAATCATATCTTATTATTTATAAATCACAAAAATAAATGTAATATACCAAAATGATCACAAAAGTAATACCTACATGTTAAAAATATAATATTCCACTTTTGAAGTAAATAAAAACTTAATACTCTAATAACTTAAATTTAAACTTAATTCTTTAGTTAATAATTCCTATAAGGGTAAATAAAAATTGCTAATATTTTTAAAATTAGCCAGTTGAGTCTAATAAATAGTACTAATCTTAATAATTGATAATATGAAGTCAAAATGGTCCAACACCTTTTAAATACAATCTTATTGAGTTATCATTCAACCATATGTGCAGTTTATTTACTAAAAAGATCCTTATCCAATATAAATTCTTCAAGAATAAATTTGTGACTAAATTAAATCTTTCCCCTTAATCCAACCACAAGTTATAAACATATCAAGACACTATAGTGAATCCAGGAGTAGTTAAGTAATGTTATTCCCTTGTTTACAAACTATAACCACTCATATATAAACATATCGGTTTCTACCTGTTGGTCTGTTTTGACAGATTTCTGCCATTATTTGCATTTGCTTCTTATTGATTCCTTTTTGGGGAAATTGAGATTTTTGAAGGAGTTGCTACAGTAGCTTGTGTTTTTAGTGAACAAATTTGATGTTCTAAAGCTAAACCCAAAGGTCTATTATCTTTTGAATACACTAATGTTGCTAATGAAGATTGTGTGAAGTTTTGTATGAAGGAAAAAATTCAGGTGTAGAGTGAGAATGATGTAATGAGATGAAGAATGAACAAAATCTCAAGCTTGGGGATGCCACCCCGGTGTCATCCCAAGAAATATCCAAGAGGTACAAGCGTCAAAGCTTGGGGATACCCAAGGCATCTCCTTCTTCATCAATAAAAAGCTTAGGTCTTTCTAGACACTTCATTTTTATTGTTTCATGCACTGTTGTGTTGTTCTTGGAGCGTCTTAGTTTTCCTTTGCTTTGATTAGCTTGTTTAGTTTGCTTGAATAAAGTAGTTTGTACCCCCATTCTCGTCGTGTTCTTTCAAATAAGTTGATTGGTGTTGGAAAGGAGTAGAAAGTTCTTGCTTGAAAGTGCAAGAGGAGCTTGCATTGACTGTGACTTAGACTTTAGCATGTCATGCTAGGTGTTGTTTTGACCTTATGCTTATTGATGTATCATGACTTGTTCCAAGCAATTGGGATTGCTTAGTGTGCCTTGAAGGAATCATGCGTTGTTTTAGCATGCAAAAGCACAGTATTGTGGTATTCTCCTTTGATGTTTTGTTTGGGATGACTTGGCACATGCTCACACCATGTTATGACTCTGAAAAAGTCACCATAGCCTATATGATCATTTAGTCCTTGACTTGTAGTACCACTCTATGCTTTGATTAGTAATGTTTTGTCGCTCTGCATGATTATGGCCATTATTGCTCTCTTAGTTGGTTTCTCCCAGTCTTTTGCTAGCCTCCACTTGTATGAGTAAGCTCTACTCATGCTTCCAACTCCAAACAAACCAAGTTATTCCAAAGTGTCCACTATAAACTCATATGCATGGTGTGTTACACCATTCCAAGTATATTCTTGTTTTCAGCTATCTTCCAATTTAAAACTATTTTGTTATGTGAAAACTTAGTGATTAAAGCTCTCACAAACTTGATGGCACACTTTATATTCCTTGCCCCTAGTAAACTTGAACCATTGTGTCATATATGTTGTATATGCTCGCACTTATACGTTGGAATTAGCAGAACCATGTTTTCATGGGGAACGTTTTCAACATTGCACTTGTACTTTGTACACAGTTGATATCATGCTCTTTTGTCTATGGATGTCACCGGTGTGAAATAAAAAGGGAGCTTGTTAGTCCATGGAATTATGTATTTTGTGTTAGAGAAACTCCTGGTCCGCTAGCCTAAGCCATGCCTAATCATGGTGGAAACTTGCAGCATCACCATAACGAGAAATCTGTGAAGCATCCTCAATAAAAACCTATGCAAATAGCAAATAAAAATATCGCTGAGATGCTCATTGTCTGCTTGCCTTGTCATTTTGGTTATGGTATAGCTCCTGTATCATGTGCAAGGGGTACCCCGTTGACGGTTCTCTATGATACACATGTACTTACTATGACAAGAACTTACATGTGACTAAAGTTGAGTAGCATGAGGTGCGGCCGTCGTATTCAAGGGACATGATATTGCTAACTTATACTTTGTCAAGCATATACGCCATAGTTTGTTCACTTTAACCTTAATCACTTCAAGATGCTTATGATAGGGGCAATGAGGGATGAAAGCTAACAAGTACCATAATTTTTGGAAGCTCTTTTTGAAACTTGAAATCCCTGCTTCCCTTTATGAACGGACTTTCTTCCAACATTATTGAGTCTCCACCTTCTACCTTTAGGCACCAGTAAGAGAGCATAGTTGCCATTCTTAGTTCTATGTGCAGTGTCCCAAAACTTATTGATTGATGCATATTGTTGATATTGCTTGTTCTTGTGCTATTTGTATCTAGTCACTCTTATGAACTTTTAAGGTGTCCTATGCATCTATTTGCTACTCTATGAGGGACAAGCTGAATGCCACTATGCCATGTTTTCTGTATTTGAAACAAACAAATGTTTTTCAATGCATGTTATTCATTTTTTTTGAGGGTGAAACAGTAGGGAAAGCCCCCACTGCAATTTTTTATATAATCATAAAGAGTCACATATGTACATATTTACATGTACAAGACCACCTCAGAGAGGGATAACATTACAAGGCTAGCTATCTCCTATCAAGATGGGCATTGATCTAGGCTTTCAAGTCCTGGTAATATTTTTCTTGATTCTAAACAACACCCATCTTAATTCTTGGGATACTATAGCCTTCCATTCTCCTAGAGAAGCATGCCTGTTATTGAAGATTTCATTATTTCTACAAATCCAGATGCCCCAAGCTCCCAAGATAATGATTTCCATTGCAAAGGGAACATTCAACCTGAACTTTATGTCTGCCAAGGCCTCATTTAGAGTTAAGTCAATATTCCTGGAAGGGCAGATTTTATCCCAGCATGCTTTTGCAAAAGGATAATCCTAGAATAAATGATTCAGAGTTTCCTCAGCAGGGCAACCAGAGGTCACACAATTATAGGAGGGCAGTGAAAACTTTTTTCTCTTCAACAAGTTCCTAGTATTCATTCTATCAATGAGGAGCAGCCAGAAGAAGAACTTGTGCTTTTGCTGACAAGAAGACTTCCATAACCAAGAGAAATGAGGTGGGACTAATATGCCCAGAGAGAATATAATAAGCCTTTTTGACTGAGAAGGAGTCACTTCCCCAAATGTAACTCCACTTATCTAGTTCTATCTGTAGCCCAGAACTGCTAATGTCTTAACAAATCTGCTCAAGGCTAAGATAATCAGAGTATGCTTGCTGAGACAGGGGTAGAAATAAATGGTCTTGCATGTTTGGCATCTGGATGAACTCCTTGACAGAGATATTTGATTTTTTGCAAAGGGTAGAAGGTGAGTAAACTTATGTTGCAGACATTCTTCTCTCCACATATCAGACCAGAAAAGAGTGATTTTGCCATCCCCCACCGAGCATTTTGCAATTCCTTTAAAAATGTCAATTAACTTCAGGTGTGCTTTCCACCAAAAAGACCCCTCCAAACATCTTACTGGTAGCTTTCCATTGTTATAATAAGAGTTCCAGACAAGGTTCACCCAAGGGATGTCATTAGATTATAAAATTTATCCAGATTTTTCAAAAGAAGAGCAAAATTTTGAATGTTGAGATCAAGGCCTCCCAAACCTCCTTGAGTCTCTGGTCTGCAAACTTTGTTCCAGGACACTAAAGCTTGCCCTCTAGCTTGGAAATCAGTAGTATTTTTCCTCCACAAACAGTGCCTCATGTATTTGATCAACTGATCCTTAATAGTAACAGGAAGCTCAAAACAGCTCATATAATAAATGGGGAGGGAGGATAAGACAGATTTCACCAATTGAAATTTTCCTCCATAGTTTAGGAAATCAGCAATACCACAGAGCCTTCTTTCAACTCGCTGCACAATAGGCAAAGATTGGTCCACCGTAGGCTTGTTAATGCTTAAAGTCAAGCCAAGATAAGTGAAGGGAAGTGATCCAGTTAGATAGGACATTGTATTAGAAAAATGGCTAAGCCTGTCAGAATCCAAATTGATTGTCATCATGCTAGATTTAGAGTAGTTTACTTTGAGACCAGTGGATAAAGAAAAAGTATGAAGCGGGGCTTTAAGATAGAGTAGTTGTCTTGAATCAGCTTTGAGAACCAACAAAGTGTCATCATCATATTGGATGACAGGGAAGTCAGGACAGAAGGAACCTTACAAAGGTGGATACAACAACCCTTGGTACATTTCTTTGTTGAGAATGTACTGAAGAAGATCAGTAGCAAGAAAAAACAGAAGGGGGGATAAGGGATCCCCTTGTCTTACCCCCCTTCTATAGTAGAATTTTTCCCAGGCACTCCATTTAGCAGTACATCAGAGGATGCAGATCCAAAGGTCAATTGAATCCAATTAATCCATTTCTCACCAAAACCTTTAGCTCTGAGAATATTGATGATGGTGGAATGCTTAATCTTGTCAAAAGCCTTTTCAAAATCCAGTTTCAGGATTATAATTTCTTCCTTGGACTTATGACAGTGGTAGAGAAACTCAAAGGCCCATCCCAAACAGTCCTGAATAGATCTTTTCTTTAGAAAGCCATATTGATTCTTGTGGACAAGCTTAAGGATAATTTTCTGAAGTCTGTTGGCAAGAATTTTGGTGATAATCTTGAACACACTGTTAAGAAGAGAAATAGGCATGAAGCCTGCAGGTGTCAGAGGATTCTCATTTTTTGGAATAAGAGTGATAAAAGAAGCATTAATGCTTTCCAAAGAAATCCCGCCTTCATAGAATTCCACCATAAGCTGCTTAACATCCTCTTTAATAATAGGCCAACAGAGTTTAATGAATTCATTATTAAAACCATCAGGACCAAGAGATTTGTCATTAGGTAGTTCCTTGATCACATCTTCAATCTCATCATCAGAGAAAGGTTGTTCCAGAACATCTCTATCATCAGAGGTCAAACCTCCACCAAAAAGTTCATTGAGATTAAAGTGCATTTCAGGTTTATCAGATGTGCCCATTCTATCTTTAAAGGCATGCCAAAGAAGGTCAGCTTTTGTAACACCCTCAGAATCGGACCTATGCAAGTTTGAACAAAATTCGTCAAACCCGCATAGAAACGATTCAAAGGTGCCCACCAGGCACTTTCGTGCGGGTGGAAAACGAAGTAATAACATTACACAACAGTCCTCGATGGGACCCACAGAACAGATATATATATAAGCGACTCCATGAGTCAAGAATACAGATGTAATATACAAGATCCAAATCACCTTGAAAACGGTAGAGCGTCCGACTACGGACAAGAAGCAAATGGGGCTAAGAGCCCTGAAGAATAACCAATGGCGTCCATAACCCTGCCCAGGCCAAGCCGGAAGGGTAACCCTGCTAACGGCGTCGATCTCAAACCTGCTCAACAAAAGGGGTGCCGACAAAGGGCAAAGCAGAAAACAATGAAGGAGCCAAGATCGAGGCCAAGACACGGCGAGGCTAGAATTCGGTCCTCGCCTACATAGGTATGGTGGATCAAGCGCAGCGCAAGATGCACTAAACAACCTATAGAGACTCGATACACTGGCGTCAATCAGAGAGGGGTGAGAATGACCTATCCAAAACCAACCTGAAGCTAACACCAAACAAACCCATCCTGATGTTTCCCCCTCGAGACCAAACGAGGAAGTCAACCGAGGAACTCACACAGTTGGCAGTTTTACTCATTCAGTTATAGTTGCGACACTTTACTAGTCAGGTTTAGATAATCGTCCTGATAAAGTAAACAATGGGCACTTTTAGTTAACCATTCCGTTGTAGTTGCAGCAATTACTAATCAGATACAGATAGCATGAGATAACCCAAAACCAGCAGTTGTTGGTACTTTTATTCAGCCATTTCGTTGTAGTTGCAATACTTACTAGTCAGATACAATTGTCGCGAGCGACAACCAAACAAGCAATTGTGGGCAGTATTAATTAGCCATTCCATTATAGTAGAGTTGATTACTAGTCATTATAAGTCAAATTTATAACAATAAACTTTAGTTATGCTTGTCTATGATCGAGATACTGTGCTCCAAGTCGTCCATAACCGCGGACACGGCTTTCAGAAAGTTTTACCCGGCCGGGGTGCACCAATAGCAACACACGCTCGATCAACCTCGGAAAAACCAAATCAAAACCCAACGAGGCTTTCACGACTGAACAATCACAGGATTCAGAAATATTTCAGGGGGCCACCCCTTAGAGTAGAATCCGCAACGGAGTAAGCAAGCTCCGAGACGGCCTCAAGGTTATGGAGACGGCTGTGAACGACTGGGAACCCGAAAGTGTGGCTGGGCTTGTCGACACCGCGGAAACGGGCCATTATGTCCTAAATAAGATGTGCTCCTCGCACAATCGTAAATAAAGCGGTAAAGCATGGCATAAGTACAGATCGTAATAAAACCTCAAACTAGTTTGTGGCCCCAAGAAATAAGACGGAATCAAGCTCGTTCTGGGGTCCCATATACCTCCGGATGTGGACAGCATAAAATCAAGGAACAGTATCAAGTACTCGGGTCTTCACGGGACACAAGTGGGCTCGAAACCAAATATTATCTATCACCCACCGATGCCTCTGCTTATTCAATTTTAGTTGTTAAACAGAATTTAAAGTGACGATAAGTAAAACTAGAACCATCTCCAACAACAACATGCGGCAATACATCAGCAACTGTGGCATATGACGACACACATCAAGACTTGAGCAAGCAACTACGACGCCATAAGACCAACTAGCTACCAAACAACAGGCAATAGGGTGTGTCCAAGGCAATATAGGGCTGCAAGGGAAATCACAGGTACGGAAACTAAAGCATCGCAACACAGGTAGCAATAGATCAACAGGAGGGGGAATAAAGACTATAAAAGTAAGATAGGTAGAAAGAGGGAGATGCTCGCCTGAAAACATTGTCGAAAGGTTCATTCGAAGATCGGGGCGAAGCTCACATCAACTCAACGGCCTTATCCGCGAAGAAGCAAAACACTAGAAGAAACACCGGATGCCATATTTAATACAACGGCAGAAGATCGGCATGATGCATGTATGATGGATGACATGGCAAAAGCGATGCAATTAGGTCATATTAAGCGGAACCGGGGTTCCGGCAATTAATTGATTGGGTCAAGTTGTTTAGAAACCCCCGCAAATTAAATGTTGTTTAACATGGCCAAAATATCGCACCGGTTCGCTACATCAATTTTAAATGAGGCCAATATGAGACTAGATTTGCCCGCATATGGGCCCCATATTTAATTATTAGGTGAATCGGCATAAGGCCCCCAAACCACATGATTATGCATGCAAGATGAATGACAATTTAGTATGCATCAAGTTGTTATTATGCATTTAGAAAAATAGGGTTCTCGGATAAGAGGTTCACACATTTAGGGTTCGACGATCTTGTTAGGGTTCCGGGGTTCGGGGTCGGTCTCAGGTCCAGGGTTCGACGGCGCTGGGGTTCGACGGGAGCGTTCTCGGATTCAGGGGTAGGTCTCGGATCGAGGTAGGTCTTGGCGCAACCGGGGAGCAGGGCTTGGTTGGCGTCGGGGGCGCATCGGTTTTCCCGGTCGGGCGTTCTTGTCGGATGCAGATCTTGTCGGTACTGCATTGCGGTCGGTCTTGGCGTCTGTGGTGTCGAACTTGGCGTTCTCGAGGAAGTTACTTGTCGCATCCGTGTCGATGAACTTGGCGTACCGAGGGTTCGGTCTTCCGATTCCGTGAGGGAGATCTTGACGGTCCGGAGGAAAACCCGACGTGACGCTGGTTCGGGATTGATCTACGGATCTGGGGTTGGGGATCGGGAACTTGGTCGAGTGGTCGGTCTTGTGTTTGGAAGGCCCGCAGTACCACCTAGCTTCAACAGGACCAAGGAACCGTTCTGACTTCAGATGCAACCTGTCAGACAGAGCAACACACACGCATGGTACTAGAGAAAACACCCAACAACTTTCTCAACTAGGAAAAACAACAGAGGCACGAGGCCGTGGATGGGGTCGGCCACGGAGGTCGAGGACGCCGGTGATGGACTTGGGGCGACGGAGGCGACAGCGCAGTCGGAGGGGAGCCGACGGGGAGGCGGTGAGCTTCGCCCGAGGCGGGCGACTGGCTCGCGCCGAGGACGGCGAGGGCGACTCTTGGGGCGGAGGACGAGCCGGAGGGGGTGCCACGGCATGCGGTGGCGGCTTGCGGGAGGCGGAAGAGCGGCGGAGGAGGGAGCAGCCGGCAGACGCAGAGGGAGCGAGCAGGGCGGGCGGGTATCGAGCGCTGAGGAGCCAGTGGAAGGCGAAAGCGACGGAGGCGGCGGAGGTGCTGCAGGCGCGAGGTGGCCGGGCTCAAGCATGGGCACGGGCGCGAGGAAGAGAAGGGCGACGCTGGGGCGGCCGGGCGAACGGAGGCGGGCGGGACGGAGCCTGGGCGCGGGCGGGAAGCGGCTGCCAAGGCTAGGCTGGGAGCGAGGCGAGAGGCCGCGCCTCGGAGGGCAGGAGGCGAGAGGAGAGGCGAGGCAGCAGGGGCGGCCGGCAAGGCTTGATTAATGAGAGAGGAGGGTGAGCCGGGAAGAGGAGGAGGGAGAGGAGCGTGCGTGTGAGCAGTGGGGAAGGGTTGGGAAGATAAGCAGTGGGAGGGTGGACCAGGGAGTGAGGGCCACAGGGCAGGGGGCTGGTGAGAGGGTCAGTAGTGCGTGGAGGCGTGTGTGCGTTGGGGCTGGGAGAGGGAGAGAAAAGGAGAGGAGAGGCCACGTGGCGAGGGGTGGGGTGGGTTGGAGGGGAGAGAGGCGCTGAGGTGGCGGCACGCTAGTGGAGGGGGTGAGGTGGCCAGGTAAGGGTGGGTAGATTTTTAGGTAGAAGTAGGATTTAGAGGGGCAGTTGGGACGGACCGATTTTAGTTCTTGGGGCGGTCGTTCGGGTCAATCGGCCCGTTCGACTGCCCCGCTAAAAATAATTAATAATTTTATTCATTTCAAACAAAAACTTTGCAAACCGATACCGGGCAAAACAAATATTCCGGGAACCCGGTCTTTGCTGTTTGAATAAAGAGGGGCGTTTGGAAAACAAATCGGGGTTTTCGAAAATAGTTTTGACAAACAATGCATGATGATGACGATGCAATGCACAAATTCAGCGCGATTTTCTAGTAGTGGTTTTGCGGGATGCCACAATTCGACACCACTAACAATGGATCTCGCCCTCGAGATCCGCCTCATGGTACCGGAAGGAAGGTCGGTGATCTGCATCTTCTCGCATCGTGTAGATCCTCGCGACACCACTAACGAGGGTTCCTTCTTCATCTGGGAGATCGGCGACACCACCAACAAAGGGTCGTTGCTACTGATCGTCGAGAGAGCACTCCGGGGAACAAGGGACGAAGTTGGAGGTAAGGCCACCTCTAACTTCCATGGATAGAGTAAGACTGCTGGATCCCCTGCTTCGTCGTACAAGAGCGAATGATAAGAGCAGTGGTAGGGTAGCTACTCCATCCCACACTCATAACCTTACTCTGCACACGAATAAGCGGATGAAGCATCCAACTCTCGGAATTAGACTGAAGATCTCGACAAGCGAGGTTCGGAAACAAGGGATGTTGCCAGCAGAAATCGTATGAAAGACACAATGATTAGGTTTCGCGGTGGTTCCATTGGCATGAACAACACATGCTCAAGGTTAACCCCAACTTCACCAAAGCTCGTCCTTCTCATATGTCTTTCAACGACACTGATATCCAGCAAGGAACACATAGGGATAAAGAGCTCAAGAACACAAGATCGGATGAAGGCACAACAGAACAGTTGCAGATTGATGATCGTAGCACCTCCGTTACAAAAGGAAGAAAGCGAAGCCCTAAAGGTACGACGGAAACCCAACCACGAGAATTCCTGGACTCGAGAGAGAGAAGAGAGATCCAAAACACGAGTGGTAAGAGAGAAACAGCAGAGGGTAAGGAGTAAAATCAGACCTATTCGTAACTATCCAACCGATTTTGCAAAAATAGTTTTGACACTCTACTTGGCCGTTAGCTAGGTTATCCTAAATTTGGACTTGTGGGGTATCGCAACCGCTGAGCTCGATACCACTCAGTAACACCTCGAGAATCGGACCTATGCAAGTTTGAACAAAATTCGTCAAACCCATAGAAACGATTCAAAAGGTGCCACCAGCACTTTCGTGCGGGTGGAAAGCAGTAATAACATTACACAACAGTCCTCGATGGGACCCACGAGCAGATATATATATAAGCGACTCCATGAGTCAAGAATACGATGTAATATACAAGATCCAAATCACCTTGAAAGCGGTAGGCGTCCGACTACGGACAAGAAGCAAATGGGGCTAAGAGCCACGAAGAATAACCAATGGCGTCCATAACCCTGCCCGTGCCAAGCGGAAGGGTAACCGCTAACGGCGTCGATCTCAAACCTGCTCAACAAAGGGTGCCGACAAAGGGCAAAGCAGAAAACAATGAAGGAGCGTCAAGATCGAGGCCAAGACAGCGAGGCTAGAATTCGGCGGTCCTCGCCTACATAGGTATGGTGGACTGAAGCGGCAGCGGCAGCATGCACTAAACAACCTATAGAGACTCGATACACTGGCGTCAATCAGAGAGGGGTGAGAATGACCTATCCAAAACCAACCTGAAGCTAACACCAAACAAACCCATCCTGATGTTTCCCCCTCGAGACCAAACGAGGAAGTCAACCGAGGAACTCACACAGTTGGCAGTTTTACTCATTCAGTTGTAGTTGCGACACTTTACTAGTCAGGTTTAGATAATCGTCCTGATAAAGTAAACAATGGGCACTTTTAGTTAACCATTCCGTTGTAGTTGCAGCAATTACTAATCAGATACAGATAGCATGAGATAACCCAAAACCAGCAGTTGTTGGTACTTTTATTCAGCCATTTCGTTGTAGTTGCAATACTTACTAGTCAGATACAATTGTCGCGAGCGACAACCAAACAAGCAATTGTGGGCAGTATTAATTAGCCATTCCATTATAGTAGAGTTGGTTACTAGTCATTATAAGTCAAATTTATAACAATAAACTTTAGTTATGCTTGTCTATGATCGAGATACTGTGCTCCAAGTCGTCCATAACCGCGGACACGGCTTTCAGAAAGTTTTACCCGGCCGGGGTGCACCAATAGCAACACACGCTCGATCAACCTCGGAAAAACCAAATCAAAACCCAACGAGGCTTTCACGACTGAACAATCACAGGATTCAGAAATATTTCAGGGGGCCACCCCTTAGAGTAGAATCCATAGCGAGTAAGCAAGCTCCGACGGCCTCAAGGTTATGGAGACGGCAGTGAGCATCGGGAACCGAAAGTGTGGCTGGGCTTGTCGACACCGCTGAAGCGGGCCATTATGTCCTAAATAAGACAAAGGTGCTCCTCGCACAATCGTAAATAAAGCGGTAAAGCATGGCATAAGTACAGGATCGTAATAAAACCTCAAACTAGTTTGTGGCCCCAAGAAATAAGACGGAATCAAGCTCGTTGGGGGTCCCATATACCTCCGGATGTGGACAGCATAAAATCAAGGAACAGGTATCAAGTACTCGGGGTCTTACGGGACACAAGTGGGCGTTCGGAAACCAAATATTATCTATCACCCACCGATGCCTCTGCTTATTCAATTTTAGTTGTTAAACAGAATTTAAAGTGACGATAAGTAAAACTAGAATCATCTCCAACAACAACATGCGGCAATACATCAGCAACTGTGGCATATGACGACACACATCAGCACTTGAGCAAGCAACTACGACGCGCAAGACCAACTAGCTACCAAACAACAGGCAATAGGGTGTGTCCAAGGCAATATAGGGCTGCAAGGGAAATCACAGGTACGGAAACTAAAGCATCGCAACACAGGTAGCAATAGATCAACAGGAGGGGGAATAAAGACTATAAAAGTAAGATAGGTAGAAAGAGGGAGATGCTCGCCTGAAAACATTGTCGAAAGGTTCATTCGAAGATCGGGGCGAAGCTCACATCAACTCAACGGCCTTATCCGCGAAGAAGCAAAACACTAGAAGAAACACCGGATGCCATATTTAATACAACGGCAGAAGATCGGCATGATGCATGTATGATGGATGACATGGCAAAGGTGCGATGCAATTAGGTCATATTAAGCGGAACCGGGGTTCCGGCAATTAATTGATTGGGTCAAGTTGTTTAGAAACCCCCGCAAATTAAATGTTGTTTAACATGGCCAAAATATCGCACCGGTTCGCTACATCAATTTTAAATGAGGCCAATATGAGACTAGATTTGCCCGCATATGGGCCCCATATTTAATTATTAGGTGAATCGGCATAAGGCCCCCAAACCACATGATTATGCATGCAAGATGAATGACAATTTAGTATGCATCAAGTTGTTATTATGCATTTAGAAAAATAGGGTTCTCGGATAAGAGGTTCACACATTTAGGGTTCGGCGATCTTGTTAGGGTTCCGGGGTTCGGGGTCGGTCTCAGGTCCAGGGTTCGACGGCGCTGGGGTTCGACGGGAGCGTTCTCGGATTCAGGGGTAGGTCTCGGATCGAGGTAGGTCTTGGCGCAACCGGGGAGCAGGGCTTGGTTGGCGTCGGGGGCGCATCGGTTTTCCCGGTCGGGCGTTCTTGTCGGATGCAGATCTTGTCGGTACCGTGTGCCGGTCGGTCTTGGCGTCCCAGGGTGTCGAACTTGGCGTTCTCGAGGAAGTTACTTGTCGCATCCGTGTCGATGAACTTGGCGTACCGAGGGTTCGGTCTTCCGATTCCGTGAGGGAGATCTTGACGGGTCCGGGAGGAAAAACCTGACGTGACGCCGGGTTCGGGATTGATCTACGGATCTGGGGTTGGGGATCGGGGAACTTGGTCGAGTGGTCGGTCTTGTGTTTGGAAGGCCTGCAACAGTACCACCTAGCTTCAACAGGACCAAGGAACCGTTCCAGACTTCAGATGCAACCTCTTTGACAGAGCAACACACGCATGGTACTAGAGAAAACACCGAACAACTTTCTCAACTAGGAAAAACAACAGGAGGCACGAGGCCGTGGATGGGGTCGGCCGGAGGTCGAGGACGTCGGTGATGGACTTGGGGGCGGGCGAGACAGGCGGCAGTCGGAGGGAGGAGCAGGGAGGCGGTGGCGGGCCCGGCCCGGCGACTTGGCTCGCGGCGAAGGGCCGAGGCGACTCTTGGGGGCGGGGAGGACGAGCCGCGGAGAGGGGGTGCCACGGCCGCGGGTGGCGGCGGCTTGCCGGAGGCGGGAAGAGCGGCGGAGGAGGGAGCGTGGCCTTGACGCAGAGGGAGGCGAGGCGGTCGGTGAGAGAGGAGGCAGTGCGGTGGACGGTCCGTGGCGAGCTGCGAGCGACGGAGGCGGAGGAGGTGCTGCGGCGAGGTGGCGGGCTCGTGGCGGGGCCTGGCCGGCTGTGAGGAAGGAGGACCGGCGGCGCGCGCTGGGCGAACAGGCCGGCGGGCGGGACGTGGAGCTGGGCGGCGGGAAGCGTCAGGCGGCCATGGGCTAGCTGAGCGGAGGGGAGAGGGAGGCGCGTGAGGCGGCAGCGAAGTAACGGCAGCGCCTCGGAGGAGGGGTCAGGCGAGGAAGAGGAGAGAGGCGAGCGAGGCGGCCGCATGATTCTGACAGAGAGAGGAGGGTGAGCCGGGGAAGAGGAGGGGAGGGAGAGGAGCGCGTGCGTGAGCGCGCGGTGGGGAGGGGTTGGGAAGAGAAACAGTGGGGGGAGGGTGGACCAGGGGAGTGAGGGGCCCACGGGGCAGGGGGGGCTGGTGAGAGGGTCAGTGTAGTGCGTGAGGCGTGTGTGCGTTGGGGCCTGGGAGAGGGAGAGAAAAGAGGAGAGAGGGAGAGGCCACGTGGCAGGGTGGGGTTGGTTGGAGGGGAGAGAGGCGCTGAGGTGGCGGCACGCTAGTGGAGGGGGTGAGGTGGCCAGGTAAGGGTGGGTAGATTTTTAGGTAGAAGTAGGATTTAGAGGGGCAGTTGGGACGGACCGATTTTAGTTCTTGGGGCGGTCGTTCGGGTCAATCGGCCCGTTCGACTGCCCCGCTAAAAATAATTAATAATTTTATTCATTTCAAACAAAAACTTTGCAAACCGATACCGGGCAAAACAAATATTCCGGGAACCCGGTCTTTGCTGTTTGAATAAAGAGGGGCGTTTGGAAAACAAATCGGGGTTTTCGAAAATAGTTTTGACAAACAATGCATGATGATGACGATGCAATGCACAAATTCAGCGCGATTTTCTAGTAGTGGTTTTGCGGGATGCCACAGCTTTGTCAGAGTGCCCTTGAATCTCCTCATTGTTTCCATTTTTAAGCATGGAGATGTAATTATGCCTAAATCTGATGGTGGCTTTTGAGTGAAAGAACTTGGTATTTTCATCTCCAAGTTTGACCCACTTAACTTTTTTGATTCCAATAAGCATTCTGATCTTGAAGTAGGGAAATTACATGAGTTTTCAATAAGTCCCTCGGGTTCCACTCCAGAATAGTAAGAATTCTTATTTCTTCCAGGACATCCAAAAGTTCAATAGTTGCATTAACATTAGTAATTTGTAATTTCAAACAGGGCAAATTCTTTGCCCAAAGCTTCAACCCTCTCCTGAATTTTTTTGGTTTAGCATTAATTCTCTTAGAAGAGTCATGGAATCCAACTGGAATGTTCCAAGCATTTTGAACAATTGCTTTAAAATCACTATGTTGCTTCCAGTAATTCTCAAATCTGAAGACCTAAGCTTTTGGGATCTTTGTGCCAATAGAGATGAGACATGGCAAATGATCAGAGGTGGGCTTGGAGAGAGGGAAAAAAAAGATGAAGGATAATTCTGAGTCCAGGAGGCAGAAGTAAAAAACCAATCCAATCTCTCCAGAAGAGGATCCTTTTGCATGTTGCTCCAGGTAAAATTCCTTCCTTTAAGGGGTAGTTCAATGAGCGCCAAATTGCAGACGGCCTCATTAAAGAGGAGCATGTCATCAACATCCCCCTGCTTATTTCTATCTGGGGGCTTTCTTTTGAGGTTAAAATCCCCCACAATAAGCCAATCCATATCATCAGGCATATCAATATTGGCAAACCATTCCAAAAAAATTGCTTTTTTCTTAGGCAGACAGGGACCATAAACATTGGTGAGAATCCAGACTTCCTTTGATAGAAGAGAAGTCAAGGTAATGGAAATGGAAAACTCATTTTGAAAAGATAGTTGTCCAGAGAAGAGTGAACTATTCCAAATTATAATCAGGCCTCCAAAAGCCCCAATGGAAGGCAGAAATTCAAATTTGTCAAATTTTGAAGGACATAATTTTCTGAGGTAAGTAATATCAAACTCCTCCCTTTTAGTTTCCTGAAGACAAATAATGTCACATTCAGACTCATCAATCTTATTTCTGATAGCTACCCATTTTTTCAGAGTTTATGCCCCTAATATTTCAATTCAAGATCTTCCACTTCCTTTTGTCATCCATAAAAAACCATAGAGTAGGGTTGAGTTTGGGGTGGTACAACCAATGCAACCACCGAGCAAGAATGACCAGAAACACATAAGCAGATGACATTCCATAAGTCAATCACACAGACAAGGTCTACATCAAAAGTCACATGTTGCAGCAAACTAGGCAAGGAAACTCTATTACAGAGCCCAATATAGGGAACCAACAAGGTTCCAAAAAAAGAAGTTTTGTGACACATTGGACACCTATTTAGGAGACTTATTATTGGCTTGTTGTCCACAGGTACCAGCAGCCCCAGGCTTCTTCTTGCCTCCCAGACTTAGACTTGAGGTGCCATTTCCTTTATTGGTGCCCTTGGCAGGAGCCTTTATGGCAATCTCAGTGACTTTTATTTTCTTGAGTAGCCTTTTGTCCAGCTCTCCTTCTTTGACCTTGCAGAAAGAAGCATCAAGGTTTTTAACCACCTTAGGATTTAAGCATGGAGGAGTAGCATTACAAGTAAGACAATCTGAAATTATGCAATTAATATGACTCCTGAAACCCCCATTTAATTCCACAATTCTAGGACTCCTTCTCACCTCAGTTTCAACCAGAGGTTCCTTGCCCTTCCTCTTCTTGGAGGGAGTAGAAGGAGTACCAGTAGACTTCTTGGAATCAATGCCCAGGCAGGAAGGAGCCATCTGAGAAAAGCTTTCATTAGGGATGATGAAAGAGATGGTATTCTCCTTAGAAATAGGCTCTTTGATAATTTCCCAGAGAGGGGGAAATAAGGAAATTTCTGGCCCAATTGAACTTTTCAGGTGTAGCAAGAATGAGGGTAATGAAATTAAACCAACTTACAGGTATGTCACACTTAAGGGAGCCTTTTGATGGTGAAGTATTGTGTAGGTGAGGAGCAAAATAACTTTCCCATAAATCAAACCCTTGCTGTGAAAAAACCTGCTTTGCAGCATGAACATCTGGGATGGTAAAAAAAGTTCTTGCCATGCCAACCTAAAGATGAGATTCATTGGGAGATAAAAGATGCTGATCTTCCAACATCCAGTCAGTATTCTCTCTAGCATCAACACCAAGATCCATGGGACTCACAGCATCAGTGTTTTCCTCATCCTCATCCAAGTAATTCTGAAGGATGCTCTGTAGACCTTCGCCAATGCCAACCCCCTGAATATCATCATTAACTGCCTGCTCCCCAACAGGTAAAGGATCAGCATTGACAAAGACATCATCATCAGAGTCCTAGTCCTAAACAAGCACAACACCAGTGACAACACTGTTAGCATCCTGAGGAGGTAAGTTGAGGTTGTCAACGGGCATGTCTTCACCAGGAGCAACCACAGGGCCCTGAATAGGGGCAGCATCAGCTTCCCACAGATCCTATCCCTCATTGTTTCCACCAGGAGGAGGTGGTGGTGGAGCCATCCATTGTCCCCATCCACCAGCCCCACCAGCAGGTGCTGGGGGAGGGGGAGGAGGGGGACCTGGGGTCCAAGCTCAGGGAGTGGGTGTGGGTCTACATTGTCAGCAGGTAGTGGGTCCTCATCTGGTGGGCCACCACCAAGCAAGTTACTTTGCAGTACTTCCACTGAAAATGTCCAGGATTCAGTCTCTACCAAGTCACCAATGGTAAACCCTACACTTTTGGGGATTTCCACCAAATCAGTCACTCTCACTTTTGCCAGAATTCTCCCTTTGTGATCAGGGTCTCTCTCGCATAGGAGCACCTTTCCAATATCAGCCAAAATGGCATTCAGGTCTTCAGTGTGCCAGTGATCCAGAGGCGGCCCGACCAGCATGACCCAGCACTCATTGTTGAATTGGGTCCTTCTCCAGTTATCTCTACAAAAGAAACATGCACATCTTGAAAAGGGATGGGGCTGGACGCAATGAGCCGGTCCCTGTCACTGACATGGTGAAACTGAACATAGACGGCCCCAAAGGGACAAGCCTGAATGTCCCAAAAATCCACATGGACCTCATTGTTGAGGAAGTCAAGCAAAACATCTCGAATATTTGCGAAACGAACCTAACCAGGAGGAAGGGGATTAATGGTGGCGATAGTGTACTATTCATGCGCCTTAGGTCTGCGCGGAACCACCACCCGCTTGACCCTTATTCTTCCAGCCACCTGCATAACCTGAAAGCCCTCCGGCAGAAACGGCACAGGGTCAATCGGAATGTTAGCCATTGCCACTGACTTCGCCGACGATGAGCAAGGCAGGTGAGTTGGGGTTTCTGCAGGCGAGGGAGTTGAGGAGATAGAATTTCTGGCAGTTGTTTTTTGCAAGGAAATGGAGAAGTCCTTGAAACCGTTGTAAACAGTGGGCCGAGGAATAGGTAAAATTGGATGGTCCTTGAACCATCCTAGGAAAGAGTCGTCGGGCTCTTTGTTTGTAGCCTTTCATGTTGCATGCATAGTTACTTTGTCCTATTGTTATAACTACATATTTCATGCACATGTTTAGAGTTCTTTGATCCCAGCTTTCAATGCTTGCAAATGGTTTGATCTTGGTTTTTATGGTGCATGTCACCTAAAAAATATTCTTTTATCACTTACCTACTCGAGGACGAGAAGGAGTTAAGCTTGGGGATGCTTGATACGTCGGAAACGTATCTATAATTTTTGATGTTCCATGCTTTTTTAGTATCTACTTTGCTTTGCTTTGTCCACACTTTGAGGTGCTTTTCATATGCTTTCTCGTACTAACCTATTAACAAGTTGCCACAGAGCGAGTTGCCTGTTTTCTGTTGTTTCTGGTTCCAGAAAAGCTAGTAAGAAAATATTCTCGGAATTGGACGGGACGAAAGACAAAGTCAATATTTCACCGAGGAGAACACGGAGTCCAGAAGAGAGACGGAGGGGCGCCATAGGGTGGCCACACCCCCAAGGAGCGGCCTAGGGTGGGCCCGCGCCTGGGCAGGATGTGGGCCTCCTGGCCGCCTCCCAGCCTTGCCTCTTTGCCTATAAGAAGCCCCCGATGCCTAAACCCTAAGGACCCGATCAATATTCCATGAAACAATCTGTAGCAGCCGCCACCATCATCCCTAGATTGGGGGGATCTGAAGCTCTTCCCGGCACCCTGCCGGAGGGGAGATCATCCTGGAGGCCTTCTTCTTCATCATGCCAGCCTCCAGTATGAAGTGTGAGTAGTTCCACCTTGGACTACGGGTCCATGTAGTAGCTAGATGGTTGTATCTCCTCCTTGTGCTTTCATGTCTAGATCTTGTGAGCTCCGTTCATGATCAAGATCTAATCTATTTATAATCATGCATGTTGTGTTTGCGGGGATCCGATGGATATTGAGATTACTATGTCAGATTGATTAATGATTTTGTCTATTTGATTCTATCATGTCTGTGTTGTTTGTGATCTTGCATGCTCTCCATTGTTAGTAGCTATCTTGGCCAAGTAGTTGCTAGTGACTCCAAGAAGGGGTATTTATGCTCGATAGTGGGTTCATGCCTCTACTAAATCAAGGGAAGTGACAAAAATCTCTACGGTTGTAGATCTGCTGTTGCCACTAGGGAGAAAACAACGGCCTCTTGTTCATGGAATACGTGGATTGTTTACCTTACACACTTTTCTTAAAGTAGTTGTCTGTTGCTTGCAACTTAATACTGGAGGGGGTTCGGATGATAACCCAAAGGTGGACTTCTAGTCATAGATGCAGTTGGATGGCGGTCTATGTATATTTTTGTATTGCCCAAACGAATGTCATAGGATCTTTTTATCTAGTATTGATTGTTATGGCTTGCTCAGTCCTGTCAATTGCCCTGCTATAATTTGTTTACCATGCATGCCATGTTTGTTTATCTAAGGAGAACACCTCTAGTGAACTATGGACCCCGGTCCAATCTTTACCATTGGTACATCTTCCACTGTTACTGTTTACTTGTTGCAAACCATCATCACCTTCCACAGCATATAGTTAATCCTTTGTTACAGCAACTGGTGAGAGTGACAACCTTATTGTTAGTTGGAGCAAATTCTTGAGTTTGTGTTGTGCAGTTTTCCATGTTGCTTGCAACATCTTTGAGACGTTTCCTTCCTCCTAGTGGTTCGATAACCTCGGTTTCTTACTGAGGGAAGACTTGTTGCTGTGCTACATCACACCTTGCTCTTGGGGTTTCCCGACGAAGCTCTTCTAGGCGCCATCAATAGTGTGCACACCATGTGGCACTTAGGCTAAAGATTACATAAATACTTATCATGAGTTATATTTTGATTTGGATGTATCTATGAAATTGTGGTGTTTGTTGGAACCATCTAGCGCTCAAGGTGACAGTGTGGGGTTACCTAGTTGGGGAATGTGAACTTTAAGGAGAGCTTTTATAGTCGTACCATAGATTGGAGTTATCCAACCGGAGAGTAGTTTATAGTAGCATAATGAAGAGAAGATATTTATATGTGTAAGACCTCACCCTTTAAGGTAAAGGTCCCTGTGATTGCAGTGCTAGTCCCTGGATCAAAATGCTAGCGCCCACAGTTTAAGATGAAGTATACAGATACAAAGGTCATTATTACATCGTAATTCCAGGAGTACAATAGTTCTTACAACTCATTAGCCCAAGGCTAACACATAGAGTTCTCATTACATAATATATAAATAAAGTCTTCATCTTCATGTGCCACAGGAAAACATGTTGAGTGTAGACTCATAACCCTACTCACCATCAGAGTAACCTGCAACATAATAAGTTACAGCCACAAGGGGTCAATACAGTTGGAATTGTATTGGCAAGTGATATCATAGTTATATAGTAGAGACTATCAACTACATGAATTTGGCTAAGTGTGGTTTCAGGCTAGCTTTGCACAAAGTAGTTTTGTCCTACTAGTTGAAAACACTAAGTTTTTCTTTACAAAAACACTAAGGATCCACCAATAGACATTGGTGTACCTCTACCATTGTTCAACCACAAATTTTAACTTAGAGAAATTGGTATGAGGAGATTCTTGACCCTTTCAATGTCTTTGGTGCTCAAAATTTCCATGACTAAGGACACGACTAAGTACTTAGGTTTTACCCTCTCGAGAGGTGGTGCACTTTCCCCACAAGACTCGACATGCATCGAGACGAGACTTTTCATAAGCAATCCCTCAGACCACCATGTACGCGTTCCATCCTATGAACTCTACCACCATCTGTCCATCTGGCTGAGTTCTTGCAACTTAGTTGGTCAAGGCAGAGCCCATATGCCATGTGGTTGCACTGGAAGCTTCTCAACACTAAACATCTCAAATCTATTTGTTCCTGGGTGAACATCCACAAGTGTGATACACAGGGTAAACCATAGACATGGGCCATGTGTAACCACTCAACACACTCCATACAAGTCCCATTCCACCCAGGTGTTTCATTAACAAGTTGTTTTCTTAGTCAAAAACACATAGGCATAAACTTTCCATAATATCATAACATGAATATTCCACCCTTGAATTATAATAGCTAGGCTAATAATACTAGCATAGCATGTCTCCTAACATAGGGAAAAATATTACCAAGATTTCATCTATAGGACCTATCATAGCATAGCATATACTTTGAAACATTACCATGCAAATCCTACTCAAAATAACACTAATGCAATAGGAAACATAATAGGACAAAAAGATGAAATATTACTTGCCTTGGTAGCTAGGGGAATAGTTACAATCCTCACAATCACACTCTCCACAATCCACAGAATCTACACACAAATTCATACAACAAATATTCACAAATCAATATACACACAAAAATAATATGAATGCATGCAAAATGCAATGAGATGATTTGCCACACTTTTAAAATAAAAATTTACAGTACTGCAGACAAAGCATATAAACTAAAGTATAAATAAAACAAAAACCACCTAAAAATAATATTCTAAATAATTTTTATAGTCAAAATAGGCCTACAATTGTCTCTGCATAAAATCCTAATTTTTCAGAAGCAAATGGCCAAAGCAAGGCTATAGATGCAAAGATCTCATTTTTTTGAATCCATAGACACATTAATTGCAATTTTTAGATTTACAGAAAAAAAGTTATGAATTTTACAAGTTAATTTATCTAATAGATCAAAATCTGGATTTTAAATCTAAACCCGGAAGCTTCTGATTGGCGCGTACCGGTTCGCGCGGACCACGCTCGTATACCATCAGATCTAAACTAAATCTTACGGCTCAGATCTAAGCATACCCCTTCGCGTCTAGTTCTAATCTTGCCCGCTGGATCCAGATCTAGCGGATCCTAATGCTCTGACCAAACGCGAGCGGCGCAAATGGCCACCACGGCGGCAGTGCGATAGACGGCGACGTTCTGGTGAGGTCAGGGGGTAGGGGATGGGGCACTGGGGCTTACCAGGGTTGCCGCGTTGAGGCGGTGCTCAAGGTGGTCGTGGACGGGGCTGGGGCATGGACACAGTGGCTATTCCTCGTCAGAGTTCATCCGAGCGTCGGGTGTTCGTAGACGGCGACGTGGGCGACGACCTGGGGCACAAGGGGACAAGGGGCAGGCATCAGAAGAAGCACAAGGCAAAGGGGAGCATGCTCGTTTGAATTAGAGGCCGAGGGGCGCACATGGCTTACCGCAATGGCTCGTCGGAGCTTGTGAGTACCGCGGCGGTGCGAAGCAAAATTAGTGTAGCCTAGCGGCGCTCCGGTGGTGCTGGGTGGGGGAAATGGAGCGGAGTGGGAGGTCGTTAAGTAGCCGGAGTGAGGGAGGAAATCGCACGGTGAATCAATCGGCAATTAAACGCATTTGTGTCGGGTTTGAACGGGGGAAAACGTCAGCGACGCGGGTCTCCAGCGCGTGATTGAAGACGATGAGCTGATGTGGCAGCGAGGCCCAGCTGTCAGTGAGGGGGGCGCGCGCGGGATGAGAAAAAGAGGGGAGAGGGGAGATGCCCGGGTGGGTCAGTTGGGCTACGAAATGGGCCTGGGCCAGATTGACTCGTTGCTCTTTTTTTTCTACTTAACTTTTTCCTTTTTCTGTTTTGATTTTTCAAATAGGATTTGAATCACCAAATCTAATCCAAATCATTTCAAATTTTCACCACATAATTGCAGGGTGGTTCTAGTATGGAAAAGTGTTTTAAACACACAATCCACTCAAAAATACTTTAGGGTAATAAAATAAAAAATAAAACATGCCCCATGCATGTAATATAAAGAAGGGTACAAAATAGGGTTTAAACTTTGAAATATTTTGTGCAATGTAAACATGCCATGATAATATGAATGCAATCATGATGTTTTGTATTTTATGAAATTTGGGATGTTACGATATGAGGGTGTCCACTAGTGAAAGTATGATCTTTAGGCCTTGTTTTTAAGCATTGAAACATCGTTTACAACTAGACCCATTACATGTTTGCTTGCTGTCATCTTTATTTCAGATTGTAATTACCACTTATAATCATCCATATTACTTGTAGTTCACTATCTCTTCGTCGAACTAGTGCACCTATACACCTGACAAGTGTATTGGGTGTGTTGGGGACACAAGAGACTTCTTGTATCTTGATTGCGGGGTTGTTCGAGAGGGATACCTTTGACCACTTCCTCCATGAGTTCGATAAACCTTAGGTGATCCACTTAAGAAAAACTTGTTGTTCTACAAACCTCTGCACTTGGAGGCCTAACACTGTCTACAAGAATAGAAGTGTGCGTAGACATCATTGCTCAAGGACACCAAAAAATGGGAGACTAACTTTGCCCTTTGGAGAGAAACGAACAAGAAGAGGGGCAAGGCCAGTGCTTCGACGAGCGGTGTCGTCGACCTAGACACCGACAATGACGAAGGCTTCGTTACCTATGCAAGCGACGAGACTGCCGGTCGTGCCCGCCGCCCTGGTGGCCACAAGGCCACGAAGGCCGACCTCGCCCACCAGACTGGTTCCTTGGCGTTCCAGGAGACCTTGAAGCGGATCCTGGAGAAGAAGGAAGAGGCCATCGCCGAGAGGGAGGAGAGGCGGCGCAAAGAGAAAGAGGCCGCCGCCAAGAAATTTGTCGAGCTGTAGACAAGGTCCATCGAGATGGAGGAAGCCAACACCAAGGCCAGGCTAATGGAGATCAAGGCCAAGGCGAAGTCAACGGAGGCCGAAATCAATGCCAAGGAGGCCGAGGCTAGGTCTAGGGTGCTGGAGGCCGAAGACAAGATCATGTCCGAGGAGAACGCCATCATGCTCACCGACGTGGATAGAATTGCCGAACCCGATCACAGGGCTTGGGTTGTGAAGAGGCAGAAGGCCATCAGGGCTCGCGATGCCTAAAGGGCAATGGCGACGGCAGTTGCAACTTTTCGGGCAAAGAAGTTGCCTTCTTTTGGACATTGTGTATGATATTGCCCCCTTTTCCATATTTTAGATCCACTGGCCACTTGTTGGCGATGCCCAAAGGGCGATGGCGCGCGTATGCCATGTTATTTACCAGTAATCTATGTGTGTCTTTGGCCAGCGATGGCGCCATTTTTAACTGATTTGCATCCCTGTACAGTGATGACGCCAACGCCCGCATGCGCGGACAAATGGGTCGCGCCGCTGAATGCGGTCGGCCGGACAGGCCGGACCCCCTCCCCAAATCGACTGCATCCCGACCCAAACGGATAGAAATGGACCGTTTGGGTCAGCCCGGTGGAGATGCACTTATGATGCAACGGTGTTTGTCCTCGCTTGCCTGGTGAAGCTGGTCCAGCATTGGAGATGATCTCGTAATTTCCGCGCATCTGCTTTCTTCTCCGTCATTTCTGTCGGCAAGTATGCCCTCTCCTCTCACCTCTGCTCCCTCCCCAAAAAAGGATGATATCCAGCGAGTTTAGATCTTTCTGCCCAAATCCCAATCATATTGCAGCGAACACGGTCCACGCTGAATAAATCAATATGAGCGAACCTGTCAAAGCTGCTACAGGTCTAGAAGAAATGCCAGAAAACATGGAGAATGCACAAGATCAGTAGCAGAATCGGTCAAGTGGACCGTTGATATTACCATGGACCTTGCAATAACAAGTCAGAGGAGCTCCAATTCTTGCCCAAAAGACCGACCGAAATGGAAACCACCAGCAATCGGTGTTTCTAGAATGAATGTTGATGCAAGTTTCGTTCTTGCGTTCGGTGAAGGTGCGTCAGGGCTGGTCTTAAGGAATAATGATGGGGCTTTGATAAGAGGACATACAGTATGGTACAATTATGTCTCCAATGCATTGGTTTTGGAGACGATTGCAGTCCACGATGGGTCCAACTAGCATGTGATCTGGTGTTACCTCGACTTGAGATAGAGACCGATTCAAGTGAAGTTGTAAAGCTCTGAAATAATCGCCGTAACGGCAGATCGAAAGTTACTTCAGTGCTGCAAGAGATTCAGGACCTATCGAGCAATATGGAGTCCTTTAAACTAAGTTTCATCAGACGAGAAGCTAATGAAGAAGCACATTTATGTGCTCAGCAAACGTCGAGAACTAGACGTAGATGTTTATGGATAAACTATATCCCTACATTTTTAGCTAAGCGTTTGCAAAATGATTGTAAGACTGATGAGTAATGAATGAAAGCTATTGATTCGGAAAAAAAAGGTGCTACGGGTCGCCGTCGACGCCACAAACTCCCTGACACGGTCAGCCATGGCTTACGCTGCAGCGACGATTGTCTTCGCTTGCCTGGTGAAGCTAGTCCAGCATTGGAGAGCTCACTCCGATCCAAATTAATCTAGATTTGGATGTATCTAATACTAAAATATATCTAGACATATCCGAATTTAGACAAACAATTAATTTAGATAGAAGAGAGTATTTTTCTTCTTCTTCTACTCGCGGAAGACACGAACCCAGCCCCACTCCCGGAAGTGCCATCATGTGCCAAATGATATCGAGGAATTTGAGGGGAAACCCGTGGATTGGAATGTGTCAGGAAAAATCACACCCGTGCCTTTTTAAACCCTGGAAAATCTCTCCCCAACAACCAAACATACCCTCAGTTATTGCAAATTAACCCGCGGTATGGTCGGACGCACCACGCGATGCACGCGCCGGGGACCGTCTGTCGAGATAGTCAGATGTCAGATGGGATGTTTCGTCCACGTGATGTGTGAACCTTGCACATGTCCAGGTATTTGGCGCCGAGCACGAGGACAAGTTGTCACGCGTTCCACGCGCCTTGCACTTGCACCAGTGTCTCCATCCAGCGGGCAGTGGACAGTGGTGTTGCACGTCTACGCGCAAGCTCCGGTGTGGAGTAGTCTATTTTGTTTTTTTAGGGAACATTTCTATTTTGTTAGTAGTTCAAAACTGCCGCAATATCCCTACCATGTACTACTGATAAGGAGATGCACAAATGTCTAGACCAAATAAGTCTCTTTGCCTTATTTCAAAATTCAAAATAATACAGTACGTTGTGAAATAGATAGTGGCAGGACTAGCTAAACATGACATAGAAGATCACGAATCCTGCACACAACTTGTAGCAGAACCATAGATGAACAAGTACATGCACAACATACTCAGTGCAGATACCTAAACTTCCCTCAACTTACTACACACATCAAGCTAGCTAATGGCATCGATACTACGCAAGCAGGGACAGAAACACATCATCAGCTGAGTTTCTCCTTGGGAGTTGTAGTCACCGTTGCCGGTTGCCCAAACCATTTAGTAAATGCCAGGAATAACCCTATATCGCACTTTGTTGCAGTACGTCTTCCAGTACTTGCCATACCTTCCAGACCAAAAAAAAAAGTTTGTCAGGCACAAAAACAGAGAACTAGATATTGCTTAAACTCAAACTAATCAAATAAGCACGAACAACAATCTATCCGTGTCAATTATTAAAGGTCAGTTTCTCAATGTTCATTGAACAGATAAACAAAAGGTTGTTTTACATACTTTGATGAGCATCTATCGTCGTCCCTCTTCGCTCGGTCAAGCAGTAATATGGTCAGAAATATCACATAGAAATATGGGAGAAACTGCAAGTAAACAAAAGCATTACAATTAAAATACACTCCCAACTATATCTCTGATATAACACAATATACACATGCTTACATGATCAAAAAGAGCTGGAACGGTCCAGAAAAATGCTGATAGTATCTCTGGGACATAGTGAAAGTGACGAGCCACGCCCCACCTGTCCAAATAGGAAACCAAAGGTTGTCAAGGTGCATGCTCAAATGGAGATTATCTCTACATGTACATGATCACAAATTTCCCTTTTCATGAACAACGTAAATTAAGAAAGAAAATTAATCTTAGACTTACCATCCAGAAGTCAAGAGAAGGCTGGTTTTTGTTTCTCCCTTTGTGGTCTGGTACGAAGCAACAATCTGAAGTTCCACCAAAATAAAGACATAAGCTACCCTACAAGAATGAAAGTGCTTTTGGCTATTTTAAAAGTTTAAGACTTTAACCTTTGACGGGGCTTTTCCCCAGACTGTGCATTTTCCATTTGTCCGGCGAAACTCTTGGCGCTGACGATCACAATCATAGTTTATATATATGCACAATATTCCAGCGAGGAGAATTGACAGTGCTAGCTGCAACAAGATTAACAAATATTCCTTTCAACTCATGGAATTTAAACTGTGAATACAGTAACAGGAACTCAGGAAGTAATACTACAAACCAAATTATCAAAGATAAGTTCTCTAAAAGACTAACCTGGGGACCCAAATTCACAGGATGGTTGACAAGGTACATTCCAGGAGAGGTATATATTGATGGAACCCATACCAAGCATCCCCAGCAAATATAGAAACCAGCTGTAGAAAATCATGTCAGACAAAATAATAATTATGATCTGGAGAAAACAAAACAAAAGCAAATGCACCTTTGCAACCTAAAATTTGATTAACACATAATTTTGTCATGATAAAACTCAATCTTGATATGATGCAATATACTTTAATAGGGGTTCCTTTGAAACAATGATGGACTGTTTTGTAAGATTCATTCTCCAATTGAAAAAAGTCATGAATGTTTTAATTACCCTAGACCTTCTCTTGAAAGAAATTTGACATGCGTAGGTTTATCCAGTGGGTTGAGCCAAGTAGTTATTTCATTTTTGCACGATGTTAGGAGCTCCTTTTGATAGCAATACTAGTCTCACAGAATATGTTATTTTCCCAGAAGTTTTATGACAGTGACATGGTACAACCTCACATTTGTGAACATATACCCATTATTTCTTCTACCAAGTTTTTAATCTGTGGTTCAAAATTTAATTGATGCCATAACACCTTTTGTGCTACACAATAAATATGTTCGGAATTTTCATGTTGAAATGGTATCCAAACAGAATGGTGATACCACAATTGCAACAGAAAAATGGTGGTCGCACAAGCCTTGTGGTCGCATATGTTGCCATTAAAAAGAAATAAATAAATAAATTACCTACCTCTATCATGAGCAATGTCCATAGTACACCAATATCCAGACTCCCACCAAAAGAACTTAGTGATATAGATCAACATCAGTGCAGTATTCACAAGCATGGAGTCTGCAACCCGGCCATTCATTTCATACTGCATCCCAAAGTTCACATAGTATTAACAGAGGCTTTCTGTCTTTACATTGGTTAGTTTGAATGAATAAATACACAAAAATAAAAGAAACCAGATAGCAAACAATTTAGAAGTGTGGTCTTTGATTGTGACTACTTAAAATATTACTACGATGTTCTGACCTGCTTTATGCAGTAGGTTACAGCAAGAACAGCCCAAGACATCATCCCAAATCGGCAGTTTGTGAAGACTTTGATGTCAAAATGCTTGCCAATCCGAGGATACAGTTCCATTCCCTGAAAATGTGCACGTTGGATACATGAATCAGCAAATCCACAGGATATACTCATAACTCCAGGCATATTGCGTGGACATAATAGCACTTACCCAGTAGAAATCAATTATCGGATTGCCTGAAGATCCAGAATCAGATGAAGATGGTGCTACATGGCCCTAGGGAAGATAAATTACCCATCAACAAAAAAAGCATACTACTCTAAAAACAAAAATAAAAAAGAAGCATACTACTCTTACATAAGTATATGGGCAAGCAAAGATCTACCAAACAAGCCCACCTTAATGTAGAGGAAAACACAGAACACGAGGCTTCCAAAGACAAGAGCTGAGAAGATCTCCCCCAAATGATCATATACTACCGCAGGGTTAAAAATCCCAAACCTGCCATGGTTTTTGTTGTTAGTGACCAGAGATATAAATTACCATGCAAGTAGGGGTAGCATTTTTTTGGTTTCCTTATTATATCATAGCACTTCAAGAAAACACCAAATGACTGCAACTAGAGACAAGATTGTTCAGGGATGAAGACACCGGAATAATGAGTGATACAATTTGAGGTTAATTAATCAGGAGGTCCACCCAAGAAAGTAAGGTAGTCTTTCTTACCACCACAAGCTTAGGTAAGCCACCAGTGTCACTGCATACGCTTGCAAACCATTTGCCTGACAGAAAGAAGAGAGTAATATTAAGTACAGGTAGTAAATTAATTTGGTGAGCATAGCTGACAGTGACATAGCAGGCAGTAAATTAAGCTACAATCTACGGCCGAAACTAATTTGTAGAGCCATTGCAAGAACCAAACTGGTGTGCTAGGTATGATCGATTAGCTACAGAATCAAGAGTAGGAATTGAAATCTTCACTGCGTACTTAGACTTGTACAAGTCATCAGCTTCAGAAAAAAGAGAGAGCCAGGCCAACCTTGTAGACGGGCACGTTCCCGGAGGGTGAGATAGGCCCCTCGAAGCGCTTCCCAGGTAGGAGGAGCTGCAGGGCGGCCTCGAAGAGGGCGAAGCCGAGGATGATCTTCCCGGCGGCCACGGTTGGCATGGGCCAGATGGACCTGAGTCCCTCCACGAGGCCGTGATCGCGGAGGTGCTGGTAGGTCCCCAACACCGATCCGTCCGCGTGCACCATGGTGTACCATCTGCAAGAGCGAGCGAGATGAAACCGAGAGCAGGAGCTAAGATGCGAGAGAGAGGGGGCGGAGCGGGCTGGATCTGGCACTCACAGGAGGATGACGAAGGGCGGGCAGAGGGAGAGCAGAGAGAGCATGGACGCGTAGGTGAGAAGCGCGGAGTGCACCGTCTTGGGCGGCGGCGGCGACGGCGCGGCGGGAGAGGGCTTGGCCGGCTTTCCCATGGCGTCAGGCGCCTCGCTTGTCCTCCGGATCTCGCGCTCGCGCGGGTGGAGCTGGAGACTGGAGAGGCGACTCTTGCCTTTGACTAGGGAGTGAGGCGTGTAAACACCCGACCTACACCTTCAGTTAAAAGGTTCATAGGGATACATACAATACATAAACCCAATTTACTCCTGGTCCCGCTGTGCGCCCTGCTTGTCAGAATCCCCGATCCCGATTGGATCTGACGAGCTAAGATCAGCTAAAACAGGAATTTCACAGGAATTGCTAGATAAAAGATAAATTGCTGGGATAAATTGAAGGATAAAAGTGTAGTAATTGAAGAACAAGAAATAAGGACAAGATGACAAGATAAAGTTTAGGTTTTGATTTCTTAATTGATCACATGATAGGTTAGGCTTATATATACCTAGTCAACTACTCCATCTGTTTTAAAATATAAGATGTTTTAGGTTTGTGAAGAAAATATATCTAGACTTGTTTTAGTGTCTAGATTCACTCTAAACCTTAGTGAACCTACATACTAAAAGTAGTTTAAATATATTTGCTTCACAAATCTAAAACATCTTATATTTTAAAACTGAGTGAGTACAAGACACCATCATAGATTAAATACATAACATACCCTTGAGGCTATAGTGGATACCACTACTAGTTTCTGACATTCCTCTTTTCTTGAGACAATTGTCCAACAATGGATAAGCAAGTCTCTTCGGAAACTTTTCAACCTTGCTAAAGAGGATTAAAGGTGACAAGGCAATCAACAATCTCTTTGAACTTGATGTCGTTCTGCCAATGAAACCGGCGATTCATGGACGATGGTGTTCCAGTTCTAGGGTCTCATGTTTGTCGTACGACTTCAGTTAACAACATATTCCACTATCGAGATGCACAATGTCATACTTTGCCAATTATACCATCCAAATCCGAGTCAAATAAATGAAGTTGTGTCTTGTTGTTCGTCTTATGGCACTCGACTGCCTCATCAACAAACAGATAAGAAATATGTGTAGATGTAAAATATGTACCATGTTTATAAACTGAATCAACAAACAGATAAGAAATATGTGTAGATGTAAATAGTGGTGTGTTGAAGCACTTGTAGGCTGTTTGGGAATACTAGCGAGCACATCAACAAACTCAGTTGAACAGCCATCCATGTTGTCTTCATAGACATCGAACACTAGCATTCTCTCAAATGTCTGAAACTTCATTTGTCACTAGCACTAGCAGACAATTGTGGGGTTGGAGAGGGTATCTCATTTTCAGATGAGTAGCCTTCAGTTTCTTCAACATTGACACTTCACTAAATTGCACATCTCCATAAATTCCAAAGCAGTTAGGTTGATAACGACTAGTACCTTCCTGGATGTGCATGCCCAATGAAATATTGATTTGTGCTACTTTGTTGCTCAGGTTTGCAACCTCACCTTGGATAGATTGGAAAGAGTACTCAAGCTGCTCGAGCCTGTTCAGAGTGTGCATGATTTCTCCAAAATTTTAAAGCCCCTTACTAATCTTCTTCAAAAATATGTACCTTGTGTTTTTGATGATGATTGTAAGGAAGCTTTTGAAACTCTGAAGAAAGTTTTAACTACTGCTCTTATTGTTCAACCACCTGATTGGAGTTTATACCTTTTAAAATTATGTGTGATGCTAGTGATTTTGTTGTGGGTGTTGTCTTTGGACAACGTGTTGATAAGAAGTTGAATGTTATTCATTATGCTAGTAAGACTCTAGATGCTGCTCAAAAGAATTTTGATACTACCGATAAGGGGTTCTTAGCTGTGATCTTTGTTTGTGATAAGTTTAGACCCTATATCGTTGATTCAAAGGTTACTATTCATACTGAGCATGCTGCTATTAAGTGTAGGGGTTCGTAGCATGGAAAACAAAAAATTTCTATCGCATACAAACAAACAAGCCAAGATCTATCTACTAGATTGTAGCAACGAGTCGATGGAATAACTTACCCTCGAAGATTCCAAAGTGTTTAACGAGAGCGGATTCTCGTGGGTGATGTAGTCGTACTCTTCCCGATCTCAAGATCGTGTAGACGATCCTTCCTGCGTTAAGCGCTTCCATGATCGGTCACACGTTCGGTACTCGACGAAGACCTTCCTCTCTTGTTCCAAAGAGGCGTGGAGGTTGTAGCACTCTCCTCGTGATTCGGAAGACAACGACGTGGTGGGAAGTAGAGGGAGATCCCGAGGCTTCGCCTAAGCCGGAGCGAGTATGGTGGAGTATGAGAGAGAGTTATTAGTGGTCTAGGGTTTAGACACACCAATTATAAGGCTCTAAACCGAAGGCTAGGGCAATTAGAAGCTCTAAACCAAAACGGCTCTAAACCGGAGATTAGAGGATAGGAACTTGTGTGTCTAGAGGAGGAGGCCCTGCCCCTCCTTTTATAGGTGGGAGGGGCGGCCAAGGGGAGGGAAGTCCCTCCCCAAGTCGGCCTTGGTTGGCGCGCCGGCTTGGAGGGACTCCTCCCCCAAGTCGGTTCCAACCACCTCTTGCTTGTTTCCCACAGTTTCCTCTTTTAGCCGTTTGACTTTTAAAGTGGCCATTTGACTTTTCTGTTTTAGGATTCAATTAAATCCTTTATTTGGAACAGCAAGAAGACTCAGTACATGATGCAATCATTCAATATGTAATGACACATTCATGTAACCTGCCCCTGAGTGCCGGACAAGGAACCTTCTAGAACATTCGATGAAAACAGGAATCATTTCCGAACTCAAAGCAGGACTTTCCTTATATGAATCTTATTCTCCGGACCATTCCGGATCACCTCGTGATATCCGGATCCCATCCGAGACTCGAACAACATTCGGTCTCTTTCTCATAATACCATAACTACTCAAAACAACGTCGAATCCTTAAGTGTGTCTCCCTACGGTTCGTGAATTATGCGGACATGATCGAGACACTTCTCCGAACAATAACCAATAGAGGAATCTAGAAATTCATATGGCTCCACATATTTCTCGATTACTTTGCGATCGAATGAACCACTTACATACGATACCAATTTCCCTTTGTCTCACGATAGTTTACTTATCCGAGGTTATGATCGTCGGTATCTCGCATACCTAGTTCAACCTCGTTCGATAAGTACTCTTTTCTCGTTCGTGATATGTGATCCCTTGTGATCGGTCACATGCTTGCAAGCTAATTGGATGACATTCCACCGAGAGGGCCCAGTATATATCTATCCGTCACATGGATGGACAAATCCCACTCTTGATCCATGTGTTTCAACCAATACTTTCGAACACTCAATGCCACCTTTATAGCCACCCGATTCGGTGTGGTGTTTGATGTCATCAAAGCATCCATCGGTAAAGGTGATATGCATGATCTCATGGTCGAAGGAATTAGGTTACTATGTATCGTAAAGCATATAGCAATTGAACTATTGAAATGACTTGATCTTTATGCTACGCTTATCTATAGGATTATGTCCACCATATCATTCTCCTAACGATATGATCCTGTTGTTAATAACATCTCTATGTTCATGATCAGGAAACCATGATCATATATTAACCAACAAGCTAGTTTAACAAGAGGCTTTACTAGGGACTCTTATTTTAGTTTAAAAATCACACAAGTATTAATGTTTCCGGTTAATACAATTATAGCATGGTATGTAAACATTTATCATAAGTGTGAAGATATGATAATAACCACTTTATTATTGCCTCTTGGGCATATCTCCAACAGTCTCCCACTTGCACTAGAGTCAATAAGCTAGTTTCAAATATTTTGTGTTTTCAACACCTATGGCTTTCCGGTGTTGTATGTACACGATTGCTAGCGGTCAACTGATCTCCGGATCTAACACTTCCAGGTCCGTGTGTAATTGCATGTCTTTGCGTCTCTACGTATCACTCATTCTCTAATGAGATGGCTTCGTATAAATTTGGTCTTTCGGTGTGACCTTTAGTTCTTTGGGGTTAAAACATGTTGATAATATTGTCGCACAATATATCTTCATAGTATTATCCCTCTGTGAACTACACCTAGTTTGATAACAAACTACTTGACACAAATGCCCTCTTTTGCTGCTATAATAGCAGTCATATACTTAGCCTTTTGTTGTAGTATCTGTCATAATGTCTTAACTTTGGAACTCATCCAAATCCATTATGGAACTCACTTTCCATTATATTGTGCCACCCTTAGTTTAGATTGAGATAAACTTAATTTGTACTTTGTGACAAAGCTAGTATCAATGTAGTACTTTTACAATGAACTAACCATCTATTTGTCACTTCTACAAATAATATACTCTTAGTTCTTCCAAAAGATCATAAGAATATCCTTACTATTGTCCAATGATCATCTTACGAATCATTACGGTATATGCTCACAACATTTAGAGCATAGGACATATCTGGATTTGTACATATCACGATGATTGATATAAATACTCTTTGTGATTTCATACATCAAGTATCAATCTATACTTGATTATTTGTTTCACTTTACCAAATGTCAATACACTTGAATATATCATCAACATTGAACTCTTTCAATCCTTTACGTATGACAAGAACCTTTTCTTGTAGTTTCTATATTGAACTCATTCAATATCTTGTCTATGTACTACAGCACAACCATATTAGCGTCTATTGATGCCAAATATTTGGGTTTTGCCTAAGTCTTTCATCGGGATGAAATTCTTAATATGTGTTAATAAAAGATACATTATTTCCAATCAACAATATGTCTTCCACATAATGTATTAGAAACATGTCTTAGCGCTCCCACTTAATTTCTTGCAAATGCAAGCATCTCCATCGTCTCTGATGAACCTTTAAACTCCTTTAACAGTTTCATCACAGTGAAGATTCCAACTCCGCGATGCTCACTTCAACCATTGAAGTTTGCATATACTTTTAGCATCCTCTGAATTTACAAAACCCTCTGGACCGTGTTATGCACATGTCCGAGGTAACGATTCTATTAGAAGAACTTGTTTTGTTTATTCAACTACCATATAACAAAATTATATGTAGTGGTTGCTACATTAATCCGTCTAGACTAAATATCACTATGAAAGATCAAATCTTGTCATAGTCAACCTTTGAACATTTTGCGAACTCCTTCCCAACATGTCGACTATTTCATAGATGTAAAACATCCATGTCTATTTCTTTATAGATCCAGACACAACTGTAAGGTCTTACACCTTTCTCGAGGGTCCTTCAAGTTCAAAACTTGATTTCTCGTGTATGGAACTATCACGGATTTTATGGCTTCAAGCCATTTGACGGAGTCAGGGCTCATCATCGCTTCTTTGCACGTAGTCGGATCATTATTGTCAAATAATGATTTAACTCTCAAATCTTGGTATTTGATTGTTCACCCGACCTACTTGTTTCAATAGGAACTTAGATCTCCGCGACCACAACCTTTGAGGTACGCGAGCCATGAGCATTGTTGCTAACTCCGGAACACTTTTCGGCGCTGCGCAACTTTGCACATATAGCTAAGATTCTTTTAACCTTATCAAAGTTCTATTGTCCTCCCACTTAATTTTTCACGAAAAATTCCTTCTCAAAGAAACTTGACGTTCTAAGCGACAAACACTTTTGTCTCCGGTGTTTATGGAGGAACACTTTAACATTTATACAAAGACAGGTTCATCCGACTTTGGTTGCACACATCTTTCTTATGCATAGCATACCAATGTTTTAAGAAAGGACTGCTTGGGTTTTATCCCAAACCATAACCTTATATGGTGTCATTTCAATGGATTATGATGAAGCTCTTTTCACTGGAAAAACGGTAATCTCTAAAGCTTTTAATCTTTAAAATATAATGGCAGTTTTATGAATTATACCTTTGATCTTACCATGTCAAACAAGGATTAATTACATACCTCGAACGCCCCATACCCTTATGGTGTTTCGGGAAATGCAAATCCATGGAACGATTCCTTAAATCTTAGGTATTATGCTAAACTCTGTAACTCAAATATCTTCCTTTATGATCTTTATCATAAACTGTTTATATTCTTGTTACAATGATTTTGCACTTCATCTTGAAAGTCTTTGAACTTTTCAAATGTTTCATACTTCATCCTTATTAAGTAAATATTCATATATTCACTCAAAATTTCGGAGAAAGCAAATGAAGTTGAAATCCATCGCTCTTGACTACACATAATGGACTTTGTACAAAAATATGTACAAGTTCCAATAAGCTAGTCTTTCGTTCCCTTTTGGCCTATGAACGAAGTTTTAATTATCTCTAGGAAAGTTTCACAAGCGTCATTTGATCAAAAATCAAAAGACTCTAAAATTCCATCCACATGGAGTTTCTTCATGTTTTCTTTCCAGTATAATTTAAACGGCGATGTCACTTCCTAAGTGATCTTTCAATCAATTTGTCTTTCGACATCTTTAGCACTAGTTTTATGGCTGTGATGTCTCCAACGAGATTTGCGAATCCATCTTTTATGGATTACGGCAATTATTTGAACAACCTTTTTGTTCTCATAATACCTGATAAAACAAATCTTTGAAGGCAAGCTTTGATGTTTAACGAGCAATACAATAACCCTTTATTTGTTCTCGATGAACATCATCACATATTCTTTTGCTAGTTACTTAGGCCATTGTAGTTCATGAATTGTGTTGTTTCGTATGACGATTCACACCAACAAATTCAGTATCAAATACTTGAGAACCACATTGTTTAATAAGCAAAGAATATAGCCATAACATGTATATCATCTATATACTTAAGCTGAACAATTCTAGTCTTTTCCTTTCTTCCATATACTTATGAGATTTTCTTTCAATATTTCCTTTTCTGTTTGAAAGAATCTATCAACATCAATAGTGGAGTCATACATATGACACATAGTCCAAAACATGTATAGTTAAATACCAATGTCTTTGGACTTGCACTTTGAAGTAGATCACCATCATCAAATGTTTGGTGTTCTTTCAAATTCCTTTCTTTAGTAATCTCTTGGTGTAGTAAACATTTTACCTACATCAAATATTCACCCTTATCATGGAATCGTCCATGATCAAGCTACTTTTAGCTTATAACGATGAATTATGAGTATAATGTTGCTATCCAAAACCTTTTGGAGGATTAGGACAACAAGTGTCTCCAACTTTTTGCAAATTCTCATCAAAATATGAGAACATGAACTTTGCCATATTATACTCTATCATGTTGTAACCAAAACTTCATTTCAGATATCACAATATCTTCCACACATCATGGTTTCTGAAACAACTCTTTCAGATCCTAGATAACCTTGATATTAAGAGAATCCTTTGAATATCAAGAATCATGGAGACAATCATGATACTTATATACTAACACTTGGAATTGTTACTCTTGATTTAATACTGATTATTAAAATTCATGGAGTAACCGGAACTTACTGAAAGTTTGCAATAGGACTTTTAAACTTTAGATTAACACTTCAAAACAATACGATACCAGTTCGTAAAGTAACTAACCAGAATTCTATAGTTCTATCTGAAGGGTTTCGCGGCATAGTAAATCAAAATTTTCTACGGAGCGAACAGAGGGAAAGCCAAGATCTAATCTAGGAGATGCAAACAACGAGAGAGATTGGATTAGATCTTCATACCCTTGAAGATTCAGACAATGAACGCTCGTTTAACGTGGGTGATGTAGTCGTACTCGCTTCTCCTCCTCGCGATCCGATCCGATCTAGCACCACAAGTGGCGGTGCCTCCGTGAGATGCACACGCAGCAGACTCGACGTCTCCTCCTTCCTGACCAGCGAGTATGGTGGAGAGATAGATTGGATCTACAACACGACGGCGTGGTGTATATGGTGGAGAATTTCTGCTGCAGGCTTCGCCACAAACAATGGGAGGAGAGAGGAAGGTAGCAAGGTGCTAGGGCTTGGAGGAAGGTGTGTGTGGGGGGGCACCACCCTCTATATATAGAGGGGGGGCCAGCCCTGCCCTCCTCCAAGCCTATCTCTAGTTTAAACAATTTAAACTCTCCCTTATCTAGAAATCCTATCTCTAGATTTAAACGATTTAAACTCTCCTTATCTAGAAATTCTATCCCGAGATTTAAACGAGTCAAATCTCTAGAATCATTTGGGCCCTATGGGTTTTGTGCCCCCGGCCCAATGCGGCCAGAAACTCCCTCATAGGCCCATGCCCCTCCCGGAAGGTGGGGCCACGTTGGTCCCTTCGGAAGGTTCTAGAAGCTTCCTACAATACCGATTAACCCGGAACAATTCAACTCCAAAACTGCACCTTTATATGAATCTTATTCTCCGGACCATTCCGAACCTCTCGTGATATCCGGATCCCATCCGTGACTCGAACAAAAATTCATAAACCAATTATCCAATCTATCCCAGCGTCGAGATACGTTATGTGTGACCTGCGGGTTCGAGAATATGCGACATGATCTTCTATCAATAATCAACAATGGTCTGGGCACCCATATTGACTCACACATTCATCGATGATCATATCGGATGAACCACGATGCCGTGATTCAATCAATCCCATATATATATTCCCTTCGTCTCGCGATATTTTACTTGCCCGAGATTCGATTGCGGTACCGTCATACCTAGTTCAATCTCGCTCACGAAGTACTTTACTCGTTCAATCCGATATCACTTTGTGATTAACTCCTTAACCACATGCTTGCAAGCGTGTTGATATCGACACCGAGGGCCCAAGTATATCTCTCCGACTTGGGAGGGACAAATTCCATCTCGATACATACAACCCAATGATAATTTCCGATCACCGAGAGACACCTTTATGATCACCCTCTCATAGGATGACGTTTGATGACCTCAAAGCTTTCTTCCGATACCGTGAGTTCCATTATCTCATGGTCTAAGGAATACAATATTTGACATAGGAAAAGCTTCGCAAAGACGAACACGATGACACGATCTAATTGCTCGCTTTGTTTGGGTCTATCCACCATATCATTCTCCCAATGATATGATCTCATTATCAATTGACAACTCATGTCTATGGTTAGGAAACCTTAACCATCATTGATCAATGAGCTAGTCCATAGAGGCGCATTAGGGACACGGTGTTGTTCACAAACCACACAAGTATTAAAGTTTCCGCTTAATACAATTCTAGCATGGAATATAAACTTTATCAAGAACAAGAATTATAATAATAACATCTTTATTATTGCCTCTAGGGCATAATCCCAACATCTCCCACTTGCACTAGAGTCAATAATCTAGTTTACATTTGGCAACAATCTCACACCCATGGCAATCGAGGTGTTGATCATGTTTTACACGTGGAAGAGGTTTAGTCAATGGATCTGCGACATTCGATCCGTATGTACTTTGCTAATCTTCGATCTCCATCTTCTATATAATCTCGGATTATATGAAACTTATGTTGATATGCTTGGTCTTTGGATGATATCTTGGTTCCTTAGCGAGTGCTATGGCGCCGGTGTTGTCACACAATATCTCCATGGGTCCAATGCACTTGGAACCACGCCAAGCTCGTGATGAAGTTTCGATCCAAACTCCTTCACTTGACGCTTCTGCAGACCCATGTATTCCGCTTCATCGTAGATCCCGCGATCACGCTTTGCTTGCGCTTCTCCACTCACAGCTCCTCCATTCAAAATATACACGTATCATGTCCGAGATTTGGAATCATCCTTGTCTGTCGAAACTAGCATCGACGTAACCTTTACGACAAGTCGCTCATCACCCCATAGACTAAGAACATTTCTTTAGTTCTATTTAGGTACTTTAGGATGTTCTTCACATTGTCCAGTGTTCCACTCGGATCACTTTGATATCTCGTCAAACTAAGAGCATTGGACACATCCGTCTAGTACACAAAGATGGCATACATGATGGAACCTATGGCGAGGCATAAGGCACTTTGCTCATAGCTTCCTATCATTTACCGTAGTCGGACACCGAGCCTTGATCAATATCTTACCCGACAACATAGGCACTGAACCTTTCTTTGCCTTATCCATTCGAACCTTTTCGAACTTTGTCTAGGTATGTACTCGGCTTAAAGCTATCAGCGCCTTTGTCTATCTCTATAGATCTTGATGCCCAATATATAAGCAGCTTCACCTAGGTCTTTCATTGAAAACACTTGTTCAAATAACTCTTCACATCGTTAAGCATGTTGATGTCATTTCCGATAATCAATATCTCATCCACATACAGCACCGTAAACGCCACCGAGCTCCCACTCACTTTCTTGTAGATACAAGCTTCAGAGCAATTTGGAACAAATCCAAAGCTCTTGATCACTTGATCAAAACGAAGGTTCCAACTCCGAGATGCTTGCTTCACCATAAATGGAACGTCAAGTTTGCATACTTTACTAGCATCCTTAGGATCGACAAAACCTTCGGGTTGCATCATATACAACTCTTCATCAATGTTGCCATTGAGGAAAGCGATCTTGACATCCATCCGCCATATTTCATAATCATGAAACGCAGCAATTGCTAATAAAATCCGAATGGACTTAATAATCGCTACGGAGAGAAAGTCTCATCGTAGTCAACACCTTGAACTTGTCGAAAACCTTTGCGACAAGCCGTGCTTTATAGACGGTAACATTACCATCCGTCCGCTTTCTTCTTGAATATCCATTTGCACTCAACGACCTTTCTTCGGCCGGAGAGGATCCACCAAAGTCCATACTTGGTTTTCGCTCATGGATCCCAATGGATTTCATGGCTTCCACCATTTCTCAGTCTGGCTCATCATCACTTCCTCATAGTTCGAGGTTCACCGTCTTCTACCAACAAGACAGTCAAGACAGGGTTGCCGTACACTCAGAGGGGCACGCGACCTTGTCGACTGCGACGTTCAAGAGAAAGATCGTCCAAGCTTCATGATCCTTGTCATTAGCTTCCTCTATTGTTGGTGCAAAGGCATTGGAACAATTTCAGGTGCGCTACTCCAATTCAAGAGAAGGTTCAATAACCTCGTCTAGCTCTACTTTCCTCCCACTCACTTCTTTCGAGAGAAACTCCTTCTCAAGAAAGGAACCGTTCTTTCGACAAACACTTTGCCTTCGGTTACGTGATAGAAGGTATACCCAATGGTTTCCTTAGGGTATCCTATGAAGACGATTTCTCCACTTTGGGTTCGAGCTTGTCCGCATCAACTTCTTGACGAAGCTTCGCATCCCCAAACTTTAAGAAACGACAACTTAGGTTTAGCACCAAACCACAGTTCATACGGTGTCGTCTCAACAGATTTAGATGGAGCCCTATTTAAAGTGAATACAGCGTTTCTAATGCATAACCCCAAAATGATAACTAAATCAAGAAGAGACATCATTGATCGGACCATATCTAATAGGGTTCGATTCCTGCTCAGACACACCATTGCTACTGGTGTTCCGGTGGCGTGAGTTGTGAAACGATTCCACTTGCTTTAAGATGCGTGAGAAAATCATAACTCAAATATTCACCTCCACGATCGGATCAGAAACTTAATCTTCTGTTACGATGGTTCTCCACTTCATTCTGAAATTCTTTGAACTTTTCAAATGTTTCAGATTTATGTTTCATTAAATAGATATACCCATATCTACTTAAGTCATCGGTAAAAGTGAGAAAATAGCGATATCCACCGTGCGTCAAAACACTCATCGGTCCGCATACATCGGTATGTATGATTTCCAACAAGTCCGTTGCTCGCTCCATCAAACCGGAGAACGAGGTTTTGATCATCTTGCCCATGAGGCATGGTTCACATGTGTCAAATGATTCAAAATCAAGAGACTCCAAAAGTCCATTAGAATGGAGTTTCTTCATGCGCTTTACACCAATATGACCTAGACGACAGTGCCACAAATAAGTAGTATTATCACTATCTACTTTGCATCTCTTAGCCTCAATGTTATGGATGTGTGTTTCATCCCTTTCGAGATTTAGAAGAAATAAACCATTCACAAGAGGTGCATGACCATAAAAGATGTTACTCATATAAATAGAACAACCATTATTCTCCGATTTAAATGAATAACCGTCTTGCAATAAACATGATCCGGAAATAATGTTCATGCTCAACGCAGTACATAATAACATTTATTAAGGTTTAAAACTAATCCAAGGTAAAACTAAGGAGAGCGTCAATGACCATCACATCAACTCTTGATCCGTTGCCAACGCCAAGATCGTCACCTCATCCTCGCAAGCCGCCTATTCCGTAGCTCTGCTTCGAGTTACAAATATTAGCAACCGAACGGGTATCAAATACCCGTGCACTACAACGAGGGCTAGTAAGGAAAACATCAATAACATGTATATCAAATATACCTTTGATGGTGCCACCTTCTTGTCCGCTAAGTACTTGGACGATATGGCTTCAGGACCCTGTCCTTGCAATAGAAGCACTCGAGGTCCGACTTAGGACCGACTGAGCTTCTTCTCGCCAGGGCATTAGCTTGCCGCCCTTCTTGAAGGGCTTCTTTGCTCCCTTACCTTTCTTAAAGGAGGGCTTGTTGACCATCAACACATGATTATCCTTCTTGATGTCCACTTCCGCAGCCTTGAGCTTTGCAAAGAGCTCGGTGATCGTAGCAGTGGAACCAATCTGATTATGAATCACTACAAAACTTTTGTAGCTGGGAGGGAGTGATTGCAGAACCCTGTCAATCTTGAGCTCCTCTGGAATCGTGCATTCCAGTTGCTCAAGGCGTTGAGTGTAGCCCGACATCTTTATGGCGTGCTCACTAACGGAACTCCCTTCCTCCATCTTGCAGTTAAAGAACTTCTCAGAGATCTCATATCTCTCAGAACGGGCTTGAGTCTGAAACATGGTTTTCAGCTCCTCGAGAATCTCAAAGGGCCCGGATAGGTTTCAAAACGATTTTGAAGCTCCGGTTCCATAGTAAACAACATGGTGCTCTTAATCACACCATAATCATCTTTGCGTGGTGATAGACAGCTTTCTCATCACCGGTAGCGATTGCAGGGGGTTACCTAACGCTTTCTCAATGACATAGTCCTTTGTCCGCCGCAGTAATGATTCTTAGATTGGAACCAGTTGGTGAAGTTAGACCCATTGTTTCTAAGCTTTTCTTTCTCAAAGAAAACGTTGAAGTTGAAGTTGGACTTGGCCATTGGATCTACAGTATTTGCAAGTACAATTTAGACTATGTTCATGATAAATAGTTCAACTTAATCAAATTACTAGATGAACTCCCACTAAATTCAACATCCCTCAAGTTGTTTAGTGAACACGATCCAAATTCACCACACCTAATCCGATCATCACGAGAAGAGATGTGGTTTCAATGGTGGACAACGAAGTGTCGATCATATCATTCATATGACTCATGCTTAACCTTTCGGTTCTTGTGTTCCGAGGCCATGTCTGTACATGCTAGGCTCGTCAAGTTAGACCCAAGTATTTCCGCGTGTTCAAAAACTGGCTTGCACCCGTTGTATGTGAGCGTAGAGTCTATAGCACCCGATCATCACGTGATGCTTGGACACGACGAACTTTCGCAACAGTGCATACTTGGGGAGAACACAGTTTTTATCTTGATCTTTAAGTGAGGAATCATCTTATAATGCTACCGTCGCGATCTAAGCATAATAAGATACATAAAGGGATAAACATCACATGCTTATAACTTTATGTGACATGGTATAGCCAATCCTCGCGCAATGATCTCCATCTTGTGCGTTAAAGCATGATCTCCATCACTCCACCATGATTGCCTCCACCACGAATAGCAACTACAACTATTGCTAACTACTTAGCGATAAAGTAAAGCTATTACATGGCGTATAAGAAGTTGACTCATGGTCATACACAATTATAAAGACAACCATATGGCTCCCGCCGATTGTGTACTCATCGACATGCAAGTCGTGAAACATTACAAAACATGATCATCGCATACAATATACACATCACATCTTGGGCCATACCATATCACGAAAACACTCCTGCAAAAACAAGTTAGACGCCTCTACTTTGTTGTTGTATGTTTTACGTGGCTTATGGGAGTAGATGCTAAGAACGATTCTTACCTACGGAAAGCCACAGCGGTGATATTATGGTTGCCAAACTCCGTGTTAATCCCATGACAACTATAGTGAGAGAAATCGACATCCACCACCGCATGTGTGGTACAAGCCACACGTCAAGTCGAGCCGGTCTCGTGAACGACGTCGCGTAAGGTTGGCCTGGACCGCTTCAATCTCACTATCCGCGCCATAAGAAGAACACAAACAAGAGGCTTGCAACAGAAAACATCAACGCCCGCAACAACCATGTTGCGTTCTACTCGTGAAACACATCTACGCATAGATCTAGCTCGATACCATCGAAGGGTTTGGCGCATAGTAAATCAAAATTTTCTACGATAACCGAGGGAAAGCCAAGATCTAATCTAGGAGATGCAAACAACAAGAGAGATTGGATTAGATCTTCATACCCTTGAAGATTCAAGACACGTGAACGCTCGGAACGTGGGTGATGTAGTCGATCGCTTCTCCTCCTCGCGATCCGATCCGATCTAGCACCACAAGTGGCGGTGCCTCCGTGAGATGCACACGCAAAGACTCGGCGTCTCCTCCTTCCTCGGACCAGCGAGTATGGTGGAGAGATAGATTGGATCTACAACACGACGGCGTGGTGTATATGGTGGAAAATTTCTGCAGGCTTCGCCACAAACAATCGGGAGGGAGAGAGGAAGGTAGCAAGGCTGCTAGGGCTTGGAGGAAGGTGTGTGTGGGGGCGCACCACCCTCTATATAGAGGGGGCCAGCCCCTGCCCCTCCTCCAAGCCTATCTCTAGTTTAAACAATTTAAACTCTCCTTATCTAGAAATCCTATCTCTAGATTTAAACGATTTAAACTCTCCCTTATCTAGAAATTCTATCCCGAGATTTAAACGAGTCAAATCTCTCTAGAATCGGCTGGGCCCTATGGGGCCTTGTGCCCCGGCCCAATGCGCCGTGAAACTCCCTCATAGGCCCATGCCCCTCCCGGAAGGTGGGGCCACGTTGGTCCCCTTAGGAAGGTTCTAGAAGCTTCGCATAATACCGATTAACCGGAACAATTCGAACTCCAAAACTGCACCGCCTTTATATGAATCTTATTCTCCGGACCATTCCGAACCTCTCGTGATATCCGGATCCCATCCGTGACTCAACAAAAATTCATAAACCAATTATCCAATCTATCCCAGTCGAGATCGTTATGTGTGACCGGGGTTCGAGAATATGCGACATGATCTTCTATCAATAATCAACAATGGGTGCAGGCACCCATATTGACTCCCACACATTCATCGATGATCATATCGGATGAACCACGATGCCGGATTCAATCAATCCCATATATATATTCCCTTTGTCTCGCGATATTTTACTTGCCCGAGATTCGATCGTTGCATGCCATACCTAGTTCAATCTCGTTCACGCAAGTACTTTACTCGTTCCGTAATCCGATATCACTTTGTGATTAACTCCTTAACCACATGCTTGCAAGCGGTGTTGATATCGACACGAGTGGGCCCAAGTATATCTCTCCGACTTGGGAGGGACAAATTCCATCTCGATACATACAACCCAATGGATAATTTCCGATCACCGAGAGACACCTTTATGATCACCCTCTCATAGGATGACGTTTGATGACCTCAAAGCTTTCTTCGATACCGTGGAGTTGCATTATCTCATGGTCTAAGGAATACAATATTTGACATAGGAAAAGCTTCGCAAAGACGAACACGATGACACGATCTAATTGCTCTGCTTTGTTTGGGTCTATCCACCATATCATTCTCCCAATGATATGATCTCATTATCAATTGACAACTCATGTCTATGGTTAGGAAACCTTAACCATCATTGATCAATGAGCTAGTCCATAGAGGCGTACTAGGGACACGGTGTTGTTCACAAACCACACAAGTATTAAAGTTTCCGCTTAATACAATTCTAGCATGGAATATAAACTTTATCATGAACAAGAATTATAATAATAACATCTTTATTATTGCCTCTAGGGCATAATTCCAACACTATCATCTCAATTATAACTAAGCGCAAGGTGGTAAACGGATGCCAATGACTACAACAACTATGCAAATTCACTTTGATTTAGTTTATGATAAATTGAGTTCTAATTAATAATTAAATTAATCTAGGTGAACTCCCACTCAAAACAATATCCCTCACATTGTTTTAGTGATCACACGAACCAAATCCACCACATCAAAACCGATCATCACGAGAGTTGATGTAACTTCAATGGCGAACAATCAACATGTTCATCATATCTACTATATGACTCATGCTCTACCTTTCGGTAATCCGTGTTCCTGAGGCCATGTCTGTATACATGCTAGGCTCGTCAAGATCAAACCTTAGTTTCCGCATGAGCAAATCTGGCTTGCTCACATTGTATACACTTGCAGAATCTAACACACCCGATCATCACGTGGTGCTTCGAAACAACAAGCTTTAGCAACGGTGCTAACTAAGGGTGAACACTTTATGACTTGAAATTCTTGTGCATGAGGGATCATCTTATAATGCTACCGTCTACTAAGCAATACAAGATGCATAAAGGATAAACATCACATGCAATTCATAATATGTGATATGATATGGCCTTTCTTCTTTGTGCTTCGATCTCCATCTTCAAGCACGAACATGATCTCCATCATCACGGCATTGCATCAAGGTCAATGACGCTTCTCCATGGTTGTCGCCCACGGCTTCAACTATTACAACTACTTTGAATAGACACGCTGTCTTAACATAAATTAAAGACAACCATATGGCTCCGCCGTGCCAACTTACAATAAGGAACATTGCATACATCAAATATAATCACAATCATGGCCATATCACATCATCGCACACCGCAAAACAAAGTTAGACGCCTCTACTTTCTTTGCATGTTTTACGTGGTTTGGGGCTTTCAATAAGTGTCGTTCTAACTTACGAACATGAACCACAACATTGATACTAGTATTGTTAATCACCCGTTGTAAATTGGATCTTAACTATGCTAGGAGAAACAGGCACCCGCAAAGCCACTTATGCAATACAAGTTGCATGTCAAGCGTGGAGCAAGTCTCATGAACGATGTCATGTAAGGTTAGCCCGGGCCGCTTCATCCCAACATACCGCAAGATGCAAAGTACACAAGAAGCAATCGACAATAAAAGCATCAATGCCCATAATGACCATTGTGTTCTACTGCAGCAACAGATCTACATATAGACACGGCTCGATACCCTGTAGGGGTTCGTAGCATGGAAAACAAAATTTTCTATCGCATACAAACAAACAAGCCAAGATCTATCTACTAGATTGTAGCAACGAGTCGATGGAATAACTTACCCTCGAAGATTCCAAAGTGTTTAACGAGGCGATTCTCGTGATGTAGTATTTCCCGATCTCAAGATCGTGTAGACGATCCTTCCGGTGCTGCGTTTCCAGCGCTTCATGATCGGTCACACGTTGATTTCGACGAAGACCTTCCTCTCCTTGTTCCAGCAGGCGGAGGTTGTAGCACTCTCCTCGCGATTCCTAAAGACAACGACGTGGTACCAAGTAGAGGGAGATCCCAGGCTTCGCTTAAGCCGGAGCGAGTATGGTGGAGTATGAGAGAGAGCTATTAGTGGTCTAGGGTTTAGACACACCAATTAGAAGGCTCTAATCCGAAGTCTAGGGCAATTAGAAGCTCTAAACCAAAACGGCTCTAAACCGGAGATTAGAGGATAGGAACTTGTGTGTCTAGAGGAGGAGCCTGCCCTCCTTTTATAGGTGGGAGGGCGGCCAAGGGAGGAATTCCTCCCAAGTCGGCCTTTGGTTGGCGCCAAGCTTGAGGGACTCCTCCCCAAGTCGGTTCCAACCACCTCTTGCTTGTTTCCCAGTTTCTGTTTTAGCCGTTTGACTTTTAAGCGGCCATTTGAATTTTCTGTTAGGATTCAATTAAATCCTTTATTTGGAACAGAAGAACACTCGTACATGATGCAATCATTCAATATGTAATGACACATTCATGTACCCTCCGCTTTGAGTCTTGGACAATCCGAACCTTCTAGAACATTCCCGATGAAAACAGGAATCATTTCCGAACTCAAACGGACTTTCCTTATATGAATCTTATTCTCGACCATTCCGGGATCACCTCGTGATATCCGGATCCCATCCGAGACTCAACAACATTCGGTCTCTTTCTCATAATACCATAACTACTCAAAACAACGTCGAATCCTTAAGTGTGTCTCCCTACGGTTCGTGAATTATGCGGACATGATCGAGACACTTCTCCAAACAATAACCAATAGAGGAATCGGAAATTCATATGGCTCCCACATATTTCTACGATTACTTTGATCGAATGAACCACTTACATACGATACCAATTTCCTTTGTCTCACGACGGTTTACTTATCCGAGGTTATGATCGTGGTATCTGCATACCTAGTTCAACCTCGTTCGATAAGTACTCTTTTCTCGTTCCGTGATATGTGATCCCTTGTGAGCTCACATGCTTGCAAGCTAATTGGATGAAATTCCACCGAGAGGGCCAGAGTATATCTATCCGTCACATGGATGGACAAATCCCACTCTTGATCCATGTGTTTCAACCAATACTTTCGAACACTCAATGCCACCTTTATAGCCACACACGATTTATGTGGTGTTTGATGTCATCAAAGCATCCATCCGGTAAAGGTGATATGCATGATCTCATGGTCGAAGGAATTAGGTTACTATGTATCAGAAAGCATATAGCAATTGAACTATTGAAATGACTTGATCTTTATGCTACGCTTATCTATAGGAGTATGTCCACCATATCATTCTCCTAACGATATGATCCTGTTGTTAATAACATCTCTATGTTCATGATCAGGAAACCATGATCATATATTAACCAACAAGCTAGTTTAACAAGAGGCTTTACTAGGGACTCTTATTTTAGTTTAAAAATCACACAAGTATTAATGTTTCCGGTTAATACAATTATAGCATGGTATGTAAACATTTATCATAAGTGTGAAGATATGATAATAACCACTTTATTATTGCCTCTTGGGCATATCTCCAACATTAAGTACCTTATGACCAAGAAAGACGCTAAGTCTAGGCTTATTAGATGGGTGTTGCTTTTACAAGAGTTTGATATGCATATTGTAGATAGGAAAGGTGCAGAAAATCTTGTTCCTGATTCCAAACGCTTAGTTGGCTGCAATAAGGATAAGCCCACATGAGAGTCCTTGGTATGCTGATTATGCTAACTTTATTGTTTTCAAGTATTTGCCTCCAACCTTTACAACCCAACAAAGAAGAAAATTCTTTTATGATCTAAGGCATTACTTTTGGGATGACCCACATTTATATAAAGAAGGAGTAGATGGTATTATGCGAAGATGTGTTCCAAAGTTTGAACAACAAGAGATATTGAGAAAATGTCATGGCAGTGCTTATGGAGGGCATCATGTTGGTGATAGGACTGCAAAAAAGGTTCTACAATATGGTTTTTACTGGCCTACCCTTTTCAAAGATGCAAGGAAGTTTGTCTTATCGTGTGATGAATGTCAAAGAGTTGGTAACATTTCTAGACGCAATAAAATGCCTATGAATTATTCTCTTGTTATTGAACCTTTTGATTGTTGGGGATTTGACTTTATGGGTCATTTTCCTCCTTCAAAAGGGTATACTCATATTCTTGTTGTTGTTGACTATGTTACAAAGTGGGTAGAGGCCATACCTACAAACAGCGCTGATGGTAAGACCTCTTTGAAAATGCTTAAGGATGTTATTTTTCCTAGGTTTGGTGTGCCTAGATATCTCATGACTGATGGAGGCTCTCATTTTATTCATGGTGGTTTTAGGAAAACTCTCGCTAAATATGATGTTAACCATAGAATTGCTTTAGCTTATCACCCCCAAACTAGTGGGCAAGTAGAACTTTCCAATAGGGAAATTAAATCTATCTTGCAGAAGACTGTTAATAGATCTAGGAAAAATTGGGCTAAAAAGTTGAATGACGCTTTATGGGCTTATAGAACTACTTATAAAAATCCTATGGGGATGTCTTCTTACAAAATGGTCTATGGGAAAGCTTGTCACTTGCCTTTAGAATTAGAACACAAAGCTTATTGGGCAGTGAAAGAATTGAATAGAGATTTTAAACTTACTGGTGAGAAAATATTGCTTGATTTGAGTAATTTAGATGAGTGGAGAAGTAAAGCGTATGAAAATGCTAGACTCTTTAAGGAAAAGGTAAAAAGATGGCATGATAGGAGAATTCTTAAAAGGGAGTTCCATGTTGGTGAGAAAGTTCTTTTGTATAGGTATCGTCTCAGATTTTTTGCAGGGAAACTACTCTCAAAATGGGAAGGATGTAACACCCTCAGAATCGGACCTATGCAAGTTTTAGCGAAAACCCGCCAAACCCGCATAGAAACGATTCAAAGGTGCCCACCAGGCACTTTCGTGCGGGTGGAAAACGAAGTAATAACATTACACAACAGTCCTCGATGGGACCCACAGAACAGATATATATACAACACGACTCCATGAGTCAAAAATACAGATATATGGTACAAAGATCCAAATCACCTTGAAAAGATGGAGCGTCCGACTACGAACAAGATGCAAATGGGGCTAAGAGCCCTGAAGAATAACCAATGGCGTCCATAACCCTGCCCAGGCCAAGCCGGAAGGGTAACCCTGCTAACGACGTCGATCTCAAAACCTGCTTAAACAAAAGGGGTGCCGACAAAGGCAAAGGAAAAGAGGAGCGTCGATCGAGGCCAAGACGGCATGAGGCTAGAATTATGTGGTCCTCGCCTACATAGGTATGGTGGACTGAAGCGGCAGCGGCAGCGTGCACTAAACAACCTATAGAGACTCGATACAACTGGCGGCTATCAGAGAGGGGTAAGAAAGACCTATCCGGAACCAACCTGGTACTACCATCAAACAAACCCATCCTGGTGTTTCCCCCTCGAGACCAAACGAGGAAGTCAACCGAGGAAACTCACACCGTTGGCAGTTTTATTTATTCAGTTATCATTGCAGCACTTACTAGTCAGGTGTAGATATTCATCCTGATAAAATAAGAAGTGGGCAGTTTCATTTAACCATTCCGTTATAGTTGCAACACTTACTAATCAGATTCAATTAGCATGAGATATCCCAAAACCCAGCAGTTGTTGGTACTTTTATTTAGCCATTTCGTTGTAGTTGCAATACTTACTAGTCAGATATAATCGTCGCAAGCGACAAACCAAACAAACAATTGTGGGCAGTTTTATGTAGCCATTCCATTATAGTGAAGTTGTTTACTAGTCATTATAAAGTCAAATTTATAGCACTACTTTAGTTATAGTTGTCTATGATCGAGATACTGTGCTCCAAGTCGTCCATAACCATGACACGGCTTTGAAAGTTTTACCCGGCGGGTGCACCAATAGCAACACACACTCGATCAACCTCGAAAACCAAATCAAAACCCAACGAGGCTTTCACGACAAAGCAATCACAGGATTCGAAATATTTAGGGGCCACCCCATTGAGTAGACCAAGAACGGCCACCGACTCGAGGCGGACTCAAGGTTTGCGACAATGGTCAGAACGATCGGGAACCCAAAACTGGGCTTGTCGATACCGCGAAAACATTCCGCTAACCTAAACAGTACAGTGTGCTCCTCGCACAATCGTAAATAAAGCAGTAGCATGGCATAGGTACAGGATAGTAAATAAAACCTCAAACTAGTTTGTGGCCCTAAGAAATAAGAATGAATCATGCTCTGGCTTAGGGGGGTCCCATAATCCTTCCGGATGTGGATAGCGCGATAAAATCAAGGAACGGGTATCAAGTACTCGGGGTCCTACGGGACACAAGTGGACGGTTAACAACCAAATAACATCTATTGCCCATCTGTGCCTCTGCTTACTTACTTCAATTTTAGTTGTTAAGCAGTAATTAAAGTGAACGAAAAGTAAAGCCATGATCATCTCCAACATCACACATGCGGCAATACACCAACAACTGTGGTACATGGCGACACGCAACAGCACTTGAGCAAGCGACTACGACGCGCGAGTCCAACTATCTACCAAACAACAGGTAATAGGATGTGTCCAAGGCAATATAAGGCTGCAAGGGATATCACGGGTACGAAAACTAGAGCATCGCAACACAAATAGCAATAGATCAACAGGAGGGAATAAATACTATAAAAGTAAGATAGGTAGAAAGGGGGAGATGCTCGCCTGAAAACATTGTTGAAGGTTCATCCGGAGATCGGGTCGACACTCGCATCAACTCAACGGTCTTATCCTCGAAGAAGCAAAACACTAGAAGAAACACCGGATGCACTGTTTAATACTACGGCAAAAGATCGGGCATGATGCACGTATGATGTATGACATGGCAAAGGGGCAATGCAATTAGGTCATATTAAGTGGAACCAGGGTCCCGACAATTATTTAGATGGTTCCTGTTGTTTAGCTACCCTGCAAATTAAATGTTGTATTAACATGGCAAGATAAGTTACCGGTTCGCTACACAAATTTAAATGAGGACAATATAAGGCTAGATTTGCCCGCATATGGGCCCCATATTTAATTATGAGGTGAATCGGCATAAGGCCCCCAAACCACACAAATATGCATGCAAGTATGACAATTAAATATGCATCAATTTATCTAGTTGGCAATTTATAAAATAGGGTTTTCGGGTAAGGGGTTCACACATTAGGGTTCGGCGATCTTGGGGTTCCGAGGGTTCGGGGTTCGGTCTCGCCGGGATCGGTCTTCGGACTTCGGATCCATGAGGTAGTTCCTGGAGTTCCGAGATGGAGTTCTTGTCGAAAGGTGTAGACCGAAGATCTTGGCGGCGGTCGTGGTTGCTTGTCAACGAGGAGGCATTGTCGCACCAAACTTGCATCGGTTAATCTTTCGAAAATCATGGCGTTTCCCGAAACAGGACTCGTCTTGGACTTTGACCGCGATATCTTCATAATACCACCACATCAACATAACTGGGCCGAGATAAGGGTATCATGTCCATGTCACGGCACTAGATGCGGCCATGCGGGGTATTCGCAAAGGCAAAGAGGCAGGAAACAAACAGGAGCCGTCGCCGCAAAACTTGTCAAATTGAACTTGGGAACACACGGGTCCCCAACTTTCTTGAGAAGCACCAAAACACTGGCAGAACATGTGAACGAAAACCACGACGACAACCTCGGGAAGACCCCTGGCGGCGGTCGATGCTTGTGAAGGGTTCGCAGCATAGAAAACAAAAATTTTCCTACGATGTGAACTATATACCAAGATCTATTTATACTAGATACAAACAACGGGCGGATGTATATCCGTAGAGAACATACCCTTGAAGACCGACAAAGTTTAACGAGTCCCACTCGTGGTTGATGTAGACGATCTCTTGCCGATCTCAAGATCGAGAGGAAGTCCTAGCGCCGCAAATCAGCAGCGCATCCGTGCTCGCACACACGTTCGAGGCACCGAGCAACCTCCGCCTCCTCGCTCCAGCGATGCAGCGGAAGCACAACTCTTTCTAGCCGAATAGACACCGGGAACATGTATCTCGCTAGTCCGAGACCATGGGGGATAAATTCTAGAGGGGGAGAGAGATCCTTCACGAGGAGGTGTGAGTGAGAAGTGAGAGGAGGGGCTCCTTTTATAGGAGGAGGGTAACCCCAAGGGGTGGCAGCGCATGGGGGCTGCCCCTTGCCCTCTTCATGTGGTGGACACTCCACTCACAAAACTCCTCCAAATTCCTCCACTCAAAATCCCACTCAAAGATCCCATTAAATTTCCACCAAATTTAATGCAAACTCTCATTAAATAAAACTCTTTATTTTATTCAGAATTTTGTCAATTACTTTAATGACAAACATTCACAAATAACCCTTGCTAGAATTCTATTTCACATGCATAACCACTTTATGCAATTTCACCCAAAACTTTGTTTGGTATCTAGTGAAATAAATTCGCGCTTGTTTATTCTTCGGCATGAAACTTTTGCTCCAATTGGATGTCGTGTCTCTTAAGTGTGTCACCCTACGGTTCGTGAATAATGCGGACATGATCGAGACCCTCTCGATCAATAATGAAGCGGATCCGAGACCCATAATGAATCCCACACATTCAACGATGACTTTCTCGTGATCGTCGGAACCTTTTATGATAGTATCTTAATCCCTTTGTTTCACAATATATTACATGTCCGAGATTCGATCATCGGTATCTCCATACCTAGTTTGATCTCGTTATTGACATGCACTCTTTTCTCGTTCCCGTGATATAACATTGTAGTGATCAAATCACTTGCTTGCAAGCTAACCAATGTGATATCACCGAGAGGGCCCAGAGTATATATATCCGTCATCGGGATGAACAAATTCCACTCTCGATCCATGAGCCTCTACATAACACTTTATTAGTTACGAACCCATCTTTATAATCACCTGTTACGGTGTGACGTTTGATGTTATCAAGAAACTCTTAGGTGTTAGTGATTGACATGATCTCATGGTCTAAGGATTAGGATCACTTCGTAAGTTGTTATAGCAATATAAACTCAATGACTTTGATCGTAATGCTATACTTGGATGAATGTTCATCACATCATTACACTAATGTTGTGATCCGTTATTAACAACATCCAATGTCCATGATCGGAAACCTTGATCATCTTGTTAATCAACGAGCTAGTTTATGAGAGAGGCTTAACTAGGAACTTTTACATTTGTTTATTAAACACACATGTATTAACGTTTCATTAATACAATTATAGCATGCAAAATAAACATCTATCATATACTTGGAATACACATAATAAACAATTTATTATTGCCTCTCGGGGCATATTCCTTGATCTCCCACTTGCACTAGAGACAATAATCTAGTTACATAGTGATATATCTAACACCCATTGAGTTACGTGTTGATCATGTTTTGCTCTAGGGAGAGTTTTAGTCAACGGATCCGCTACATTGAGATCCGTATGTACTACAAATCTTTATATCTCCATCCTTGACATGCTCGCGGATGGAGTGAAACCGCGCTTAATATGCTTGGAATGCTTGTGAGACCTTGGCTCTTTGGCATTGGCAATGGCACCATTGTTGTCACAATAGATCACCATTGGGTCCAACGCGCTTGCACAACTCCTAGTTCGGATATGAACTCCTTCATCCAAAGCGCTTCTGAGCCGCTCAAGCAAAGCAACATATTCGCCTCCGTTGTTGATCCCGCTACCACAGTTGTTTGGAGCTCCTCCAACTAACCGCCCGCCATTCATGAGAAATACGTATCCGGATTGAGACTTAGAGTCATCCGGATCGGTGTCAAAGCGTCGACATAACACTTAGCGACGAGCTCTTCTTCACCTCAGATACAAGAAACATATCCTTAGTTCTTCGTAAGTACTTAAGGATATTCTTGACCGCTATCCATGTTCGAACACGATCCGATTGGTACCTACTAGTCAAACTAATAGCGTGTGCCACATCCGGTCTTGTACATAGCATGGCGTACATAATAGAGCCTATGGTGAAGCATAGGGGATTTTGTCCATTATCTCTCTTTCTTCCAAGCCGGGACTTTGAGTCTTACTCAATGTCTTGCCTTGCAACATAGGTAAGAACCCTTCTTACGGTCCATTTTAAACTTCTTTAAAATCTTATCAAGGTATGTACTTTATGATAGCCTATTAGGCGCCTAGATCTATCTCTATAGATCTTTATGCCTAATATGTATGACGCTCACCTAGGTCCTTCATTGAAAATTTGTTGTTTAGATAACTTTTAACACTGTTTAAAGTTCTATATCATTTCCGATCAATAATATGTCATCCACATATAATATCGAAATGCCACATTGCTCCCACTCACTTTCTTGTAAATACAAGCTTCTCCATAAGTTTGGACAAATCCAAACTCTTTGATCACCTCATCAAAGCGGAGATTCCAACCGTGATGCTTGCTTCAATCCATAGATGGATCGTTGAAGCTTGCACACCTTGTTAGCATCCTTAGGATCGACAAAACCCTTTGGTTGTATCATATACAACTCTTCTTCAATATTACCATTGAGAAACGCGGTTTTGACATCCATCGCCATATTTCATAATCGAAATATGCAGCAATTGCTAACATAATCCTAATCGACTTTAGCATCGCTACGGAGAGAAAGTCTCATCGTAGTCAACTCCTTGAATTTGTCGAAACCCCTTTGCGACAAGTCGAGCTTTATAGATGGTCACATTACCATCGACATCAGTTTTCCTTTTGAAAATCCATTTGTTCTCTCGTCCTTTCGGCCGTGAGGTAATTCCACCAAGTTCCAAACTTGATTTTCATACATGGATTCCATCTCGGATTTCATGGCTTCTAACCATTTGTTGGAATCCGGCTCATCATCGCTTCTTCATACGTCGAGGTCATTATATTCATCAACCATGAAATTTATGACAGATTTCCGTCTGACTCGGAGCTGCACGCGTCTGTTTGACTGCGAGGTTCGGTAGTACTCTCTTCGAATTTCATGATCATTATCATTAGTTCCCTCTTCAATGTGGAGCCAACTCGGAACAACTTCCGGCAAGGCTACTCGCCATACTTTGAAGAGAAGGTTCCACAACCTCTTGAGTTCTACCTTCCGACTACTCACACCTTTCGCGAGAAACTCTTTCTCTAGAAAGGATCCATTCTTGGCAACAAAAACCTTGCCCTCGGATCTGTGATAGAAGGAATACCCAATAGTTTCTTTAGGGTATCCTATGAAGACGCATTTTTCCGCTTTGGGTTCGAGTTTATCCGGTTGAAGTTTCTTCACATAAACATCGCAACCCCAAACTTTAAGAAATGACATCTTAGGTTTGTTTCCAAACCACAATTCATACGGTGTCGTTTCAACGGATTTAGATGGTGCCCGATTTAAAGTGAATGCAGAAGTTTCTAGTGCATAACCCCAAAATGACAACGGCAAGTCCGTCAGAGACATCATAGATCGAACCATATCTAATAAAGTACGATTACGACGTTCCGACACACCATTTCGCTGTGGTGTTCGGCAGTGTGAGTTGTGAAACAATTCCACACTCTTTCATGTGAGTGCTAAACTCGTAACTTAGATACTCACCTCCACGGTCGACCGTAGAAATTTGATCTTTCTATTACGATGATTTTCAACTTCATTACGAAATTCCTTGAACTTTTCAAAGGTTTCAGACTTGTGTTTCATCAAGTAGATATAACCGTATCTACTCAAATCATCCGTGAAAGTAACAAAATAACGATATCCACCTCGGCAGACACTCATTGGACCACATACATCGAATGTATGATTTCCAATAAATCACGCCTGTTCCATTGAACCAGGAAAACGGCGTTCTAGTCATTTTGCCCATAAGGCATGGCTCACATGTATCAAATGATTCATAATCAAGTGATTCCAAAAGTCCATCCGAATGGAGCTTCTTCATCGTTTAATGCCAATATGACCTAGACGATTGCCACATATATGCGGATATATCATCATCAAGTTTAATCCTTTTAGCATCAACATTATGAATATGTGTAACATTATCATCGAGATCCAAGAAATAAACCATTCAACATTGGTGCATGACCATAAAAGATTTCATTCATATAAATGGAACAACCATTGTTCTCGATTTGAATGAAAACCACTTTGCATCAAACATGATCCAGATACAATGTTCATGCTCGGTCATGCACCAAATAACGATTATTTAAGTTTATGACTAATCCCGACGGTAAGTGGAGAGGTAGCGTTCCTGGCGATCACATCAACACTTGATCCATTCGACACGCATCTTGACCTCACCCCTTGCTAGTGGTCGCTTTCGCATGACCTCGATTCGAGTTACAAATATTAGCAATCAACCGGTATCAAATACCCAGTGCTACTGCGAGCACTAGTCAAGTACACATCAATAACATGTATATCATATATACCTTTGTTTGCCTTGCCGCCTTCTTGTCCGCCAGATACTTGGGCGATTCTGCCCAAATGGCGATCCTCTTACAATAGTAGCTTTTCGGTATCGACTTAGGTCCAACTCGGGTTTCTTTTCGTAGCGCAACAGCTTGCCACCCTTACTTCCTTCCGCTTTTCCTTCTTGTCTTTCTTGAAACCAGTGTTCCTATTGATCATCAACACTTGATGTTCCTTTTGATCTCCACTTCAGCTTTTAAGCATTGTGAAGCTCGGGAGAGACTTCTTCATGCCTTGCATATTATAGTTCATCACGAAGCTCTTATAGCTAGGTGGTAGAGGCTGCAGAACACGATGGATGCCTAAGTCAATGGGAATCGTTATTCCCAAGGACACAAGCTTATCCAGAATCCGACATCTTGAGTACATGCTCACTTACGAGTGTTCTCTTCCATCATGCGCTAAAGAACTTTTCTCAAGCATTGTAGCTCTCTAAAGACATGTGTGTCGAAAATCATTTTCAACTCACATCAAAAGCATTGCCGTTTTAAACGCTTTGAAGTTCGGCTCTAGCCCATACAATATGCCGCAATGAACTAAGTTGTGGTCCTCTGACGAGTCGATAGACATTCTTCTCCTCGTCAGGGCATCGTCAAAGGGGGGCCTAACGGCGCTTCTAGCACATATTGCTTTTGTGCAAGAGAGGAGAATCCTCAAATTCATGGCCCATTCAAGAAAGTTGCTACCGTTCGTTGCTAGTTTCTCTTTCTCCATGAACGCATTGAAATTAAAAGGTGGTGCCATCTACAACAGAATTTGTAAAGTTTAGACTAAGTGTATGATAGATTGAGTTCAACTAATCTATATTACGAATGAACTCCCACTCAAAAGCGACATCCTCGTGTCCTTTTGGTGATTACATGAACCAAATCCACTACACCAAGTCCGATCATCACGTGAGTCGGTATAGCTTCAAAGGCGAGCATCAAATGGGCATCATATCAACTATATGACTCATGCTTAACCTTCGATTACGTGTTCGAGGCCATGTCTGTACATGCTAGGCTCGCCAAGTTAGAACCTTAGTATTTTTATGTGTAATGGCTTACACCAAGTATGGTCGAGGATCCAAGTACACCAACATCACGTGATGTCTTGGATTTAAAACATAATCGGTGCATACTAAAGGAAGAACACATTCTTATCTTGATATTTAAATGAGGATCATCTTATTATGCTTAACAAAGCGCTAAATAAGCAATATAAGATGCAAACAAACATCATATGTTTATTAGTGAAATTATATGGTTCCCGCAGATGATCTCTATCATGTGCATCGTGGTATGATCACTATCATACCTATATGTGTAAATCCACGTCTATGGATTTTACACGCTATGTGTGTTGTAAGAGTATCTTCTCATACTTCTACTTACAACACTACCATATCATAACACTAGCCCAAAGAACAATCTAAACTAGACGCTTCTAATTTATCCATTGCAAGTTTTACGTGGTGAGGGCTTTCGAGATAGAACCGTTTCTTACCTACGAACATGAACCACAACGAGGATAATCAAATTGTTGACAACTCGCTTGCAAAATAGATATTGACTATAGTAGGAGAGAGACACCGCTAGCCACTTATGCAAAACTAGTTGCATGTCAAGCGTGGAACAGGTCTCATGTGCGAGGACATGTAAAGTTTGTCGGCCGCTTCATCCCACTATGCCACCAATATCCAAAATCACAAGAAAGGAGCAACAACATGATCATCATCGCCCACATACTCATATGTGTACTACCCGTGTAAAGTATCTACGCATAGATCCGGCTCTGATACCACTGAAGGGTTCGCAGCATAGAAAACAAAAATTTTCCTACGATGTGAACTATATACCAAGATCTATTTATACTAGATACAAACAACTTTCGTATGTATATCCGTAGAGAACATACCCTTGAAGACCGACAAAGTTTAACGAGTCCCACTCGTGGTTGATGTAGACGATCTCTTGCCGATCTCAAGATCGAGAGGAAGTCCTAGCGCCGCAAATCAGCAGCGCATCCGTGCTCGCACACACGTTCGAGGCACCGAGCAACCTCCGCCTCCTCGCCCAGCGATGCAGTGAAGCACAACTCTTTCTAGCGAATAGCCACCGGGAACATGTATCTCGCTAGTCCGAGACCATGGGGATAAATTCTAGAGGGGAGAGAGATCCTTCACGAGGAGGTGAGTGAGAAGTGAGAGGAGGGCCTTTTATAGGAGGAGGGGGTAACCCCAAGGGGTGGCACGCATGGGGCTGCCCCTTGCCCTCCCTCTTCATGTGGTGGACACTCCACTCACAAAACTCCTCCAAATTCCTCCACTCAAAATCCCACTCAAAGATCCCATTAAATTTCCACCAAATTTAATGCAAACTCTCATTAAATAAAACTCTTTTATTTTATTCAGAATTTTGTCAATTACTTTAATGACAAACATTCACAATAACCCCTTGCTAGAATTCTATTTCACATGCATAACCACTTTATGCAATTTCACCCAAAACCTGTTTGGTATCTAGTGAAATAAATTCGCGCTTGTTTATTCTTCGGCATGAAACTTTTGCTCCAATTGGATGTCGGTGTCTTAAGTGTGTCACCCTACGGTTCGTGAATAATGCGGACATGATCGAGACCCTCTCGATCAATAATCGAAGCGGATCCGAGACCCATCGACTCCCACACATTCAACGATGACTTTCTTGTGATCGCGGAACCTTTACGCTAGTATCTTAATCCCTTTGTTTCACGATATATTACATGTCCGAGATTCGATCATCGGTATCTCCATACCTAGTTTGATCTCGTTCGAGCATGCACTCTTTTCTCGTTCCGTGATATAACATTCTAGTGATCAAATCACTTGCTTGCAAGCTAATCAATGTGATATCACCGAGGGCCCAGAGTATATCTATCCGTCATCGGATGAACAAATTCCACTCTCGATCCATGAGCCTCTACATAACACTTTATTAGTTACGAACCCATCTTTATAATCACCTGTTACGGTGTGACGTTTGATGTTATCAAGAAACTCTTAGGTGTTAGTGATTGACATGATCTCATGGTCTAAGGATTAGGATCACTTCGTAAGTTGTTATAGCAATATAAACTCAATGACTTTGATCGTAATGCTATACTTCGGATGAATGTTCATCACATCATTACACTAATGTTGTGATCCCGTTATTAACAACATCCAATGTCCATGATCAGGAAACCTTGATCATCTTGTTAATCAACGAGCTAGTTTATGAGAGAGGCTTAACTAGGAACTTTTCTGTTTGTTTATTAAACACACATGTATTAACGTTTCCGTATTAATACAATTATAGCATGCAAAATAAACATCTATCATATACTTGGAATACACATAATAAACAATTTATTATTGCCTCTCAGGGCATATTCCCTTCAGCTTGAGCGGTGGAGCGCTTGTTGTGGATCCTGACAGCGAGGTCGACAACAAGATGGCGGCGGGGATCACGGACTCACATGGTGTAGGAGGTATAGGACATGGCGTTCCCGACCAGAACTGCAGAGGTGGTCTTGTAGAGGCCCGCAACGGCGGAAGGAGAATGGCGGCAAGCCGTGCTATTATGGCGGCGAGGAGGAGCTCTCGCTGCAAGCACCGCAGAGATGAGGCGCGGAGGGCAGCTCGACAGGGAGGGAGGTGATGGTGCTGGGTGGAGAGAAGCGCGGTGCAGCGAGCGGGAGGCGACCTGGTTGAGGCCGCGGTGCAGGCGAGGCGGCGGCGAGGCCCACCGACGCGGCCGGAGGCGAGGGCAGGCTGAGGAGGCAAGGCGTGGTGGAGCAGGCCGAGGCGGAGGAGGAGGCCGGGAGGGGCGGGCCAGGCGGAGAGCTCATGGATGCGACGGGCAAGACCAGCGGAGGAGGGCTCATGGAGTCCCGCGGTGGCGAGGCGGCGGACGGGCCGGCCGTGAGGCGAAGCGTCAGGGCCAGAGGAAGGGTGCAGAGCGGGCGGAGGGGAACCGAGAGCGGCCGGAGAAGGGGAAGCCTGAGGAGGCGGGAGACGCCAGGCATGAGCACGGGAGGAGGAAGGGCTCCGTGACTGGCAAGGCGCGGGGAGGTTGGAAGCTGACGCAGGAGGAAGAGAGAGGCGTGGGGGAGGCGATGGGGTGGGCAGGGCGAGTGGGGCTGGTGGGGTGGGGCCAGGCAGTGGGGTTGGTGGGGGTGTGGGCCGCGGTTTGGGGTGGGGCCAACCTGTAAGGGAGAGAGGAGAGATATGGGTAGGTGGGAATGGGGTGAGAGAAGGAAAGGGGGGGCTGGATCAAGGATTGCTGAGGTGGCGGAGTGGGTAGGAATTGGGGGAGAGGGTGAGGTGGCGAGCTGTGAGTGGTGGGTAGAGTAGGATTGGGTAAGGATAGGATTTAGAGGGGGCTGGTTTAGATGGACCGTTTTGTAATGGGGGTGGTCGACTGGGTCGGGTCGGCCCGTTCGACTGCCCCACTAAAAATAATTAAAATATTTTATTTATTTCAAACAGGGCTGTTGCAAACCGATAGCAAACAAAACAAAATAATCCGGTGACCCGGGTTTTGCGTTTGAATAAAGACGGGGCGTTTAGAAAACACGAACAGGTTTTTCCGCCAATAGTTTTAGGCAAGCAATTGCAAGATGATGATGATGCTCAAATGCAATGTGGCATGATGACATGAGCATGCGGTCATGATGATGCAATGCACAAAAACAACGCGATTTTCTAGTAGTGGTTTTGCGGGATGCCACAAAGGACATTGGCGCCGTTGCCGGGGAGTGAAGCGCTATTGAAGAGTGGAACTGGTAAGGGAAACTTTCACTGGGAGTATTGCTTTTGTTACTGCTTGTTACTTTGTTTCAAATATGGATAACCCACTTGGTTTTCTGTTTGGGAGAACTACTACCGCTGCTAGGGTAGTAGATGAACCACCACCTGTTAAGATAGATCCTTTTAATATACCTACAAGTATTGTTAATCGTGTTATGGATAATTATTATTTTGGGAACAGAACTGTCCATCCCGGTGATCACTTGCTTTTTATCCATGAATTATGTGGGTTGTTTAAGTGTGCATGTATCACAACTGAACAGGTGAAAAAGAAGTTACTCTCCATATCCTTGAAAGGGAGAGCTGAGGCATGGTATAAGCTGCCGAAGAATGGACAATCCATGGAATGGGAGGAGATGGCATCTCTCTTTTACTCTAAATTTTATCCTACCAGTGAAATTCATAAGGATAGAAGTATTATATATAACTTTTGGCCTCTTGATGGAGAGAGTACAGCTCAAGCTTGGGGGAGATTGAAGTTACTCATGCTTAAATGTCCTATTCATGAACTCCCTAACAATATTATTCTCAATAACTTTTATGCTAGGCTTTCTCTTCATGATAAAGATTTACTAGATGCTTCTTGTGCTGGATCATTCACACGTATGAAGGAAGAAGCTAAATGGGATCTCTTAGACCGTATTCAAGATAATACTGAGGCTTGGGAGAATGACAAAGGAAGAAAGTTAGGTATAAACTATGATTATGAATGCATTAAATCTTTTATGGGAACTGACAACTTCCGTGATAATAGCAATGAGTTTGGTCTTGATTCCCAAAGTATTGCCAGCTAATTTAAGGCTTTTGCCTCTTACATTGAAATTCCCGAGAAGAAGTGGAATAAGTACCATGCTCCTTATAAAGATGTTGTTAATCATGCTCCAGTTAGAAGTACTCAAGTTTGCACTACTATTCATATTGTGCATGAACCCTATGTTGAGAAAATGCCTTTCCCAGCTAAGATAAAGGAGTATTCTATGATTATTAGTGCAAATAACAAGGGTACAATGGAAACTATGGAGCTTGGTAAGCATTTGAGTGATGAACCTGTGGTAGCTATTATGAAAGACACTATCACTAGAAATATAGAGGATGAACATATTGTCTTCTGTGAAGACGCTTCTAATATTGTATCTCATCCTAGTAAGGCTAGAAAAGCTAGTGTTCCTATGCTTTCTATTAAAATTGGTGATCATTGCTACTATGGTTTATGTGATATTGGTGCTAGTTCTAGTGTTATTCCTTATGAGCTTTATAGGGAAATTATGCATGAGATTGGTCCTTGGGAGCTTGAGGACATTGATGTGGTTATCCACCTTGCTAATAAGGAAACCATTTTCCCAATTGGCATTGTAAGAGATGTGGAGGTTCTTTGTGGTAAGATTAAGTATCCTGCTGATTTTCTAGTGCTTAATTCAGCAGCTAGCAAGTCATTTTTGGTAGACCTTTCTTAAACACTTGTGGAGCTATTATTTATTGTAAGAAGGAAAAAGTTTTAACTAAGTTTGATGGAGATTCTTATGAGTTTAAATTTTCCAAATTTGCTAAATCTCCTTGTGAAAATAGCTTTCCTAATGAAGATTTCAGGATGGAACAACTTGCTTCTATTGATCCAGTCTATGACCTTGGACCTCTTTTTGGTGATTGTAAGTATGCGTATTCTGATGATAAAGTTGTTTCCAGTGACAGTTATATTGTTAACTTTTTTCAAAGTGCTACTGAAAGTTATTATGAGAGAGGGAAACATGGTTTGATGCATCTCAATGATGTTAAGTTTCCCCGTTTTATGTTGAAAGCTTTAAAGTTGCATCTGTTTTGTCTTCCTATGCTTGTGGATTTTTGTTTCAACAATTCGTTTTCTCATGATACCCCCATGCATAGGAAGTGGTTTAGACTCAAGTGTGTTGACTATTTGCTTCTTGATGCTCTTTTTCACTCCAGATTTATATATCCTATGTGAGCATCTTTGAAAGTTTCAAGCCTAACTTAAAGGCATTAAAAAAAGTACTTGTTGGGAGATAATCCAAGAGTTTTGTCGAGTCTTGGAAGTTATTACCTCTGTAATAACTGCTCCTTATCCTTTTTGTTTTGGTTTTTGTGTCAAGTTCAACTACTTTTGTGAAGTAGAGGAGTTGTGAAGAGTGGCTGTCCTGGGACAGATTTTTGTGCTGCATTGTAAAATTTCGTGAGGAATCTCAGTACATAGGATGGAGCTGCATTTTTATGAGCTTGTTATCCAGGTTATTACCCAACTTTCATCAGTTCTGCACTTTTTGATTTGGGCAACATAAGGTCTTCGGAAAAATCAATCTTTACCTGCTGGTCTATTTTGACAGATTTCTGTCATCTTTTGCATTTGCCTCTTATTGAAGCTTTTGTGTTGATGGGTTTTTAGTTGAAGTGTGCACCAAAGGGTTATTGTTTTTGCTTACGCTAATGTTGTCTTTGAGTTTGTGCAAAGGTTTTGTATGAAGGAAATTCACAGGAGAAAGAGAGAAGGAATCTGTAGAGTTCGTCTTTGAATAGGTAAAAGTGGTGAAAACAGAAGGTTCGTGAAACCCCAATATTTTTATATTTTTGATGTTTTTAATACATAAGAGAAGTTACGAGACGAAACTGAAGAGGAAACGGAACCCGGGCTGGACAAAAATACCCCAGGTGCGGGCCCAGCCTAGACGCGCCTGGAGGGGGTTTGACTCCCCCGAACTCCGTCTCCGCTTCGTTTCCGTGTCAAAACTTTCCTTATGCATTAAATATTCGTAATATATAACCCCCCGGACCCCGAGGTTTGTGCATCGTGTTCTTGTTGTGTTTTCATTTCGATCTGTTTCTGCCAGGAAATCTTCTCAAGTTTAGAGCACCATGGCCTCCGCCAACGACGAAGGCAAGAAGCCCGAGGAAGAAGAACCTCAAGTTTCCAAGGAGGAGGAGATCCCGGAAGGATATGAAGGTGACATGGAGGAGGACAAGCAACCAGACACCCGCGCTACCGTCGCAAGCATTGGTTTGGTGGAACTATCGACCCAGCTTAAGAAGACAGCACAGATGTCTACAGGAGGGAAACCTCCACGTCTCTTCTACAATCCACAGCCATCTCCTCCACGTAACAAGAGACCCTTCCATACACTTATACATAAAAATCAATATCAACATGTGGCCAAAGGAAATTTTCCTTCGGTTTGGGATATGCGTCGTTCTAACAATGCATAAAAGGATCGTGCTAAGGATGAAGAGTGGGGAAGGAATAACAAGAACTGGGATTCTCGGACTGACATGATCATGAACCGTATAGAGCAAAACTCAGAGCTAATCTGTACTCTTACTTTTGAGTTGAAGGAGTTGGATAACTTATTGAGGAGCTTATCAAGAGAACACCACCACCACCAAATGAGTGATTCATCATCAGGTTTGGCATCCCCATTGGCTTGTTCCAAGCTTGGGGGAGTGTCGCGGTATCACCACCATTATCTTTTATCTTTTACCTTTTTAGTGGATTCATATCTATGGTAGAGAGGTTATCTTATAGTTTGGTTTGCATGTGCAAGTATCTCTCCTTTAGTTGATTATCTATGTATCCCTTGGTGTGAGTGCCTTTATTGGAATATTAATGAGAAGTCTCATCTTTTACTTTTTGCACTTCTTATTTTTAGTTTGCAATCTCTATTTTATAATGGATCTTGTTGTTCAGTATTGGCACCACTTTGGGATCATCAAGTGGATCTAAATTGGTTTTGGAAAACAAAGTTCTGGTCAGTGGCATTAATTTGAAAGAAAAAGAAAGAAAGAAAAGGCTTACAGGTATTTGGTACCATTTGTTTTCTTTCTTGTTGGCTCATAAGCTTAGTATTCTTTATTTAAGATTCTTTTGTGTCTTCAAGGAAGATTGCATGTTTGGCTTTATTACTTGTATGTTTGCTTGTTTCTTTCAACTCTCTTGCTTGCTACCCATCCTTGCTAGCCAAAAACATGTTTTTAGAAGGCATACTTCTCATGTTTCCAAAATCCTTTGAACCCAAAACTTTTTCCACTTGTGTCCACCATACCTACCTAGTAGCTTTTGCTATTCCAAGAAAAATCTCAAGCTTCATCTACCTTTAAAATTAAAAAGTATTTTGTTATGTGAAAACTAGTTAGTAAAGCTCTCACGAACTTGACGGCACACTTTATTACTTGCCCCTAATAAACTTGAACCATTGTGGACATCGAAGTTGTATATGCTTGCATATATACGTTGGAATTAGCAGAATCGTGCTGTCACGGGGAACGTTTTCAACATTGCACTTGTACTTTGTACACAGTTGATATCGTTCTCTTTTATCTATGGATGTCAGTGGTGTGAAATAAAGAGGGAACTTGTAAGTCCATGGAGTTTGTATTACGTATTCTGAAGCGCCCAGGCTAGCCTAAGCCATGCTAAATCATGGTGGAAACTTGCAGCATCACCATAGTGAGTCATCTATGAAGCATCCTCAATAAAAAGTTATGCACATGGTAAATAAAAAGATTACTGAGATGCTCATTGTCTGCTTGCCTTGTCATTTTGCTTACGGGAAAGCTCCTGTACCATGTGCAAGGGGTACCCCGTTGGTAGTTCTCAATGATATGCAAATACTTACAATGATAAGAACTTACTTGGACCCAAAGTTGAGTATGCATGAGGAGTGGCCCTCATATTCAAGGGACATGAGATTGCCAACTTATATTTCGTCAAGCACATACTCCATCTTTGTTCACTTTAACCTTAATCATCTCAAGATGCTTATGATAGGGGAAATGAGGGCTCAAAGCTAGTAAGTACCATAATCTTTTGGAAGACCTTTATGACTTGTAATCCCTGCTACCCTCTAAGAAGGGACCTTTCTTCCACTTTCAAGATTGAGTCAGTAAACCTACTTCCTCTCTATCTCCAGCAAGCTTTTGAGTTGTTGTGTTTCAAGCATTCATATGATGATTTATTCAATCATGTCCCTTATCTTCCTGCACAAAACTCTTATCTATTGAGTATTACTTTGAAAGCCTTCACTTGTGAAAAAATCTTTTTGATCAAAGAGTGCTCCTGTTTTGAAACTTCTACAAAAAGCTTTTGTGAAACTGTTTGCCAGGTGTTCTCTGACCAAGAACAAGTTTGCCAATGCCAATTATGATTTATCTTTATGCATCTCTATTTGTGACTACTGTACTTGGCTGCAAGCTAAGTTATATAATGGTGAGTTGCTTTCTTCTATGAGTTGTGCAATGGTAAGTGTGATGCTTCTTGTTCGTATTCTTTTATCGACACTTCACTCCATAAACCTGTGGACATGTTCTTGAGCTCGATATTAGCTTACAAGCGAAGTCTAACAGGGGAGTTGATACACCCAATTTGCATCACCTTTCTATATCATAATTTACCTCTATTCATTGATTTTGCCTTATTATGAGGTATTACTTATGGCTTTTCATGTTTTGCATGTTGGATGATTCACGGAGGATGGACTAGGAGTCTAGATTACGATGGAAAAGAAGGCGTTTGGTGCAATTTCGCGAAGATCGGAAAAAAATACCAGAAAAATATGGAAACATATTATTTTACGAGGAAGGCGAAGGAAGCGAAGGAGGGATGAAGTGGGGCCTCGGGGTCCCACACCCCTAAGCGCGGGCCCACGACCCCGTGCCTAGGCGTGAATAACCCACTGCACGGCCTCGACTACCTTTCGCCTATATCTTCCCTTGAAACCCTAAGGCTCGGGGCGACCACGGATAGATTTCCGCGCCTCTGAGGCGAGAAAACAGAGAGAAGATCTCTTTGGAATGAAGTTTCTGGGGAATTCCTTCCCGGAGAGGGGAGACCGTCGCCATCAACACTGTCATCAAGCTAGGCTTCATCAGGATCATCATCATCGACACCATCATCCCCACCAGCACCATCAGCACCACTCCGTCCCGCTGTAACAATTGTGTAGGATATTGCTTTAGTTCTTAAGGGAAACTTTCCCGGTATTGATTACTATTGTAGTTGATGCTTGTGAGTGGAACCATTGGATTATTGTTTATGTTTAGATTGTTATCCATTATCATATCATCTTTGAACTTGATCCATAGATGTCTTGTGAGTAGTTTGTTTAGTTCTTGAGGACATGGGAGAAGTCATGTTGTTAGTAGTGAATCTGTGATGAGTTATTATTCAATGGTTTAGTATTTAAGTTGTGGTGCTATTCTTCTAGTGGTGTCATGTGAACATCGACTACATGATACTTCACCATTTATGGGCCTAGGGGAATGCATTATGTATTTGGCTACTAATTGCAGGGTTGCCAGAGTGACAGAAACCCGAACCCCCGTTAGGACACCTTTGCACAAGGGAGCATAGGATCTCAGAGTTTAAGGTTGTGGTTAGATTTATATCTTAATTACTTTCCTGTAGTTACGAATGTTTGCAGGGGGTTTAATCACAAGTATGTATTAGTCCTAGGAAGGCGTTATGTTATACAGGTTCACCCACAACACTTACAAACACCGATGAAGAGTACTGGCTATTTGAAGCGAAATCACTTGTCGAAATTCCATGTGTCCTCGAGCGTTTGGTCCTTATAAGTATTTACACGGCTTGTCCTTTGCTAACAAAGGATTGGGCCACTCTCGTTGTTTGTTTGTTATACATTACTTGCTCTTTGTTTTGTTGCCTTGTCGGAAAACCACTAAAAATCCGTTTGCTAAGTATTCACGGGTTTCTGCTCCATACCCTTTATTCGGCTATACGCTCCTCGTTGGGGTCGACACTCCTATTTATCGAAAGTACTACGATACACCCCCTATACTTGTGGGTCATCAAGACTATATTCTTGATGACCCGGCAACGGCGCCAGAAAATAGTCTTGATGACCCACAAGTATAGGGGGTGTATCGTACTTAGATAAATAAGTGTCGGCGATGGAGCAGGTTTCTTCATGAAAATGTGAGCAAACACAGTTTTGACAAGAACAAGCAAGCAACAAGTAACGACAAGCCAAGGACAAATGATAGATATCAAACATCTTCAAATATTTTGAACAAAAGAATCTTAAATGAAGAATTCTGATGGCAGTGACCAACAAGAAAGAAAAAATGGTACCAAAACCTGTAAGCCTTTTCTTTCTTTCTTTTTCTTTCAAATTAATGCCACTGACCAAAACTTAGTTTGCCAAAACCAATTTAGATCCACTTGATGATCCCAAAGTGGTGCCAATACTGAACAACAAGATCCATTATATATAATAGATTGCAAACTAAAAATAAGAAGTGCAAAAAGTAAAAGATGAGACTTCTCATTAATATTCCAATAAAGGCACTCACACCAAGGGATACATAGATAATCAACTAAAGGAGAGATACTTCCATATGCAAACCAAACTATAAGATAACCTCTCTACCACAGATATGAATCCACTGAAAAGGTAAAAGATAAAAGATAATGGTGGCGATACCGCGGCACTCCCCCAAGCTTGGAACAAGCCAAGGGGATGCCAAACCTGATGACGAATTACTCCCTTGGTGGTGGTGTTTCCTTGTCATCATCAAACTTCCAAGGCAATGGTTCCCTATCCAAAAAGGATGTCCTTGTCTCTGCAATCCTGAAACTAGCAGCAGAGCTAATGCGATTAAATCTAGCCTCATACTCACATTTTTTGTTCTGTATGTCATAGAGCTGTGCTTGCAATTGATTGGTGGTCTGACGGAGTGAGAAGATCTCTTCTTGGATCTCAGCAACTTCTCCCTCGTGCTTGGTGATGAGTTCTGAACTTATCTTGTGAATAACATCCACTTCGCGTTCCACCATCTTCTTGTACCTGAAAACCCCTTATTCCAGCGCTTCCATCCTATCTTCCAGACTGCCTTCTCCTTTAGGCCCTTGAAATTATTTCATATGTACCTTCCACTCCTTAAGGATCAACTCTTTGGGATGAGTCCTCAACTCATACATGTACGGGTTGAGGACTTCCGCAGAGGGATCCTCTGTGGGTGTTCAAAAGGAAGACATTGAGACTCCAAACTTGAGGATTTTCCTGACAGAAACAGATCGAAACGAAAACATGACGAGAACACGATGCAAGAACCTTGGGGAACCCGGGGGTTATATATTATGAATATTCAATGCATAAGGGAAGTTTTGATAGATAAACGAAGCGGAGACGGATTTCGGGGGAGTTAAACCCCCTCGGTAGACAGCAGTGCCGTGCACAGGGTGGGTTTGTCCACCCGGCTCGTTCCTCTTGATTGTCTCGTAACTTCCCTTATGTATTAAAAACATCAAAAATATAAAAATATTGGGGTTTCCCATTTGGAGAGTAGTTTCCCTGCAAAAAATCTGAGACGAGACCTATACAAAAGAACTTTCTCACCCACATGGAACTCCCTTTTGAGAATTCTCCTATCATGCCATCTTTTTACTTTTTCCTTAAAGATCCTAGCATTTTCATAAGCTTCACCTCTCCACTCATCTAGATTACTTAAGTCGAGCAGTCTTTTCTCACCAGCAAGTCTAAAGTCTATATTCAACTCCTTCACTGCCCAATAAGCTTTACGTTCTAATTCCAAAGGCAGGTGACAAGCCTTCCCATAGACCATTTTGTAAGGAGACATCCCCATAGGATTTTTATAAGCAGTTCTAAAGCCCACAAAGCGTCATTCAACTTTTTAGCCCAATTTTTCCTAGATCTATTGAAGTCTTCTACAAAATAGATTTGATATCCCTATTGGAAAGTTCTACTTGCCCACTAGTTTGGGGGTGATAAGCTGAAGCTATTCTGTGGTTTACATCATACTTAGCGAGAGTTTTCCTAAAACCCCCATGAATAAAATGAGATCCTCCATCAGTCATGAGATATCTAGGCACACCGAACCTAGAAAAAATAACATCTTTGAGAATTTTCAAAGAGGTCTTACCATCATAACTGCTTGTAGGTATGGCTTATACCCACTTTGTAACATAATCAACAGCAACAAGAATATGTGTGTACCCTTTTGAAGGAGGAAAACTGCGGTGACCCAGCATACCACTGCATGATGTAGTACACTATAGTCGTTGACATAACACCAATGAAACACCGTTCACTAGTATTAAATCCCTCAGAGTGGTACAACAGAAACACAACAGGTCCAAGACATGACTATAGGTTACAACTCAACTCTTTACACAAGATCTAGAGAGCACTCTAGGTTAAAGAGAGAGAAAGAAACTTCTTACAAAGAAGAATCAGAAATAAACAACTCAAAAACTATCATACTATTAAGACTAGTTTCTAAACTATTGAGGCTTGCATTGCTGTTATTGCAATACGCTACAGAAATGGGTTCTATGGCTAGAGATTGTATTCCTATCTAATCAATAACTTCGTCTTCACTTGAGTTGATGTTTATGTTGACTTCCTTGACTTCATTGAAGAACTTTAGCTTCTGATGATGATTCCTGGAGCATAACTTGATGTAGACATTATATGTACTGGCTTTAGAACCTAGCAAGGGTTAAGAAGATACTTTGAGTACGAGCGTACTCAGCAAGTTCACTAGAAAAGGAGTGTTTGATGCACTATATCTATAGCCACAGACCATAGGTTGTAGGCAATGCAAGTTTTCATAAACATTTCTTTAAAGGTTGCTTTTATTCTGAAAATCTATGTCCGTCAGCCTTCACGGGTTTACTAGAACTTTCATGGAGTTCCTTTCCCGCCATGTTCGCAGCTCCTTCCCGTAACAGGGAGTAACAAGTTACAGTTCTTACACTCTGCAGAGGTGCGTTACTTTACCCATGAGAGATCTTAGCTTTGTTGCACATCTGAATTGCAGGTTTGTCCACACTTCCTTGGTATGAGGCCCAGACTAAGATCCAAGCCAATCACTGCCTTCTCCGTGACCCCGCATGTCTCCTTGGTGTACGCCAGCCCACCTATTGAATTACGGTTATTGGCAGTACATACCGTTCAGATGCCGGAACTATCATGGGACATTGAGGGCTCCCACCCATATGCTGCATATCCTCTACGAATTACCAACTAATATGCATGCTACGAGTAATAACAGCCACGACCCGCACATCTGGCTCCATGCGAGAGGGAAAAGATACAACTGACTTCTCCGTCCCATTCCAAATCTCATGGTCAACGCGTAATATACAACGCAAGAATCACTGGAGACATTGGTTGTTAAGTCCTAGATAATATGTTCCTTTACCACTGGAACTCTTATAGTAGGTTATTACCTCATGGTAAATAACCTATAATCGAATTATTATAAAAATAGTGTTTTCTGTCCTTTTTCAAATGCAGGTGATGACAACACTGGATTTGCAAAATACTTTACAGAAAATAATCAAAGGACATGAGCAAGTGTGAAATTTCCTTTTGTGATTGCAAGATTATGCACTCACGGTCTTCAAGACAGTATAAGATCCAATATCTGAAATCAGCATCATTGGTCCGGTAAGGACTAATGTTTAAAGAAGCAAGATGTTTTATGCATAAGTAATGTAATGCAAGTTGATAAATTCGAATCCCGGGGATAACGTTGTTCTAGGGTTTGGATACTGGAAAGGTTTTCCTTGGAATGTGTTGCCCTTTTAGATTGAGTTTCACACAGGTGCTTCATATTAAGGCTTGTGGGTGTGTGTGAAACAACGTGTAAGTATAATAATGCACACACAATAATGGAATACTTAAGTGGGAAATGTACCTGTAGACTATGTATATAAGGTTTTTTCATCATTTAGAGCTTTCAATAAAATGCTTATGTCTTGCTTTATAATGTTCCTTAAAAGAATAACTTTTGAAGAAAATCTTATTTAGCTAACGGAAAGTATTTAAATTTTAAGTTAACCTTATTAGGTGTTTTCTCAAGTTATAGTCTTTAAGTAAGAAAGAATTGCTTTATTTGAATAATGATATTATTAGTATTTGAGACTTATCTATCTTGGTTTTGAACTTGATTAGTTTGGTATTAAAATGATTTATAACTTAATTATAACAGACCAAAGTTAATATAAAGACATAGATGGGCTTAAGGCATATTGCTTATGTTATTTGTACCAGGTGTACATTATAATGTTTCTCTAAGGATACCTTAAGAATGGTAACACTTCTATTTGAATAGTGGTTTCCTAATTGTTTCGTGGTATAGAATCATTTTCCTTTTTATGGATAAGTGGTTATAGTTTGTAAACAAGGAAATAATATTACTTCACTACTTATGGATTCAGTATAGTGTTTTGGTTTGTTTATAACTTGGAGTTGAAATATTGGAGTATGTTTTATTTCACTACAAGATTATTCTTGGAGATTTTATAATGGATAAAGATCTTTTTAGAAAATAAATTACATATATATATAATTGGAGGATAATTCAAATAAATTGTATTTAAAATAGGTTGGGTCAATTTGACTCTATATTATTAAGATTTAAGACTAGTATTAATTATTAGACTTAAATTGGCAATTTTAGGAATATTAACAAATTTTATTTATATTTATATGAATCATCATTTAGGGAAATAGGTTTAAATTCAAGTTATTAAAGTATTTAAATTTTTATTGAACTCAAAACTGGAATATTATATTTTTAATATGTAGGCATTATTTTTATGATCATTTTGGTATATTATATTTATTTTTGTGACTTATAAATAATAAGATATGATTCTTACAAGGTTTATTACTTTTATAAATACTTAATATTTAATTAAGGGAAATAATAATGCATGATTATAGTTTTATATATTAGTTCTTATTTTCCTAAGATTTTTGGTATTTTATTTATATTTTTAACATTTACTAATATTAAAATATGATTTATCTAAGTATTAAAACTTATAAAATATTTATTAAATAATAATTATTTAAATTGTTAACATAATCATGTTTGATAATAGTTTTAAGTTATAGATTTTATTTTTCTACAAATTTTCATATATTATACACATTTTTCTGAATTATAAATCAAAAGTTATTAATTAAACAAGTTTTAATTACTTTCTTTAAATTTCTGGAATGTTTATATTTGAATTAATATTGTTTTCTCAATTTATTAAACATACACAAGACTTTTTACACCTAAACTAAACTTACCCAAGGTCACTGACCAGTGGGGTCGAGTACACCTCGGATGCCACATGGGCACAGACCAAGTCAAAGGTGCTAACTGGGCTGAGGTGGCGTGTGCATGACGCGATGATGACGTCATACAGGATGATCCTCCCAGATCGGCGATCAATCCATCGATTGAGGCGCGCAGGATAACAAGGGGTGGTGTTGAAGAGGGATCCACGAGTCTATTGGTGGCGGCCGCTCTAAAATGGTCACCGAGCCTAAGCTCAAGCGAAATGCGACGGTGGCGAGCAAACACCACTGTACCGAGGGCGATAGAGAGGGTTAGGATCTAATCGGAGAGGTTTGCGAGTATCGGTAGCTCACCAGGATTCGGAAGAGCGTGTCGAAGAGGTCGGAGGAGGTCTGTGACGGTGGCAATTCTGGCGACGTCTCGCGGCGGTGGTGTTTGGCGGTGGTGGATACTTTGATCTCGTTGATTGGGGTTGCGCCGGCTTGTTTGATTTGTCGAAGATGAACAAGTTGAATATGGCGAGCATGCTGGTGTCCTCCGTTGGTCCTAGGGTGGTCGATAACGGCAGCAATGATAACTCCGGCGAGCTAGGGTTTGCTACCCGAAGCGGAAGAGGAATAGAGAGATCGAGAGAGAGGTTGTGAGGAGATGAGAATGAGAGAGGACACTTCGGCGAGTCTTGTCCTCCCTTCTCGAGCTCGGTGGCAGCGGGAATCACAGCGGATGATCGACGGTCGCCGGCGTGACAGACAGCAGCTTCCGTCGTCGAGGAAGACGACGACCAACAGAAGGCCAAAAGGGTATGGGCTCCTGGCGGGCTGGTGCTGGGCAAGGTGGGCCGCGGTGTGACGCACGTGAGTAGCAGATAGAGAAAGAGGGGAAATGGGCCACGGGCCATAAACTGTTTCCTCTATTTTTTCTTTCTGTTTATTTTCCATTTTCTGTTTCATTTTCAGATTTGTGTAATACCCATTTGTTTCAAATTTCCTTTATAGAATTTATTTGTTAACTAGTTGCAGCAATAATTAATGGTATTAAAGTCATTTTATGAGTGTTTATTAATTAATGTTGTATTTCTTTATTTTGTTTATATATATCATTCTAATATTTGGTAAGGGACTTTGTTAGTAATTTTCTTTCCATAATAAGCCATGGATTTATTTTAGAATATTTACTTATTTGTTTATAAAACTTAGTTTTAATTAGCTCATAGTTTGGAGGGAAAAATTTATATAATGATCCTATATTATTATTTAATGCATGATATCCTAAGGATTTAATATGATTAATATCATTCCCATGAATCTAGTAAATACCAAGGTTTATATTTTGTTATAACTAGCATAAGAGTTAGGGTTTGAATTGTAAATGTTTACCCCAGGGTTTAGGGTTCTTAATAAACTTATATTCTTTTGTTGATATGAATAAAGATTAATGGCTAAACATACTATCTTTATGTTTGTTATTTTTAATGATATCACCATTTAAAGTAAAATAGTGGAGTTGTTTTCTAAGCTAACTTATGAGAAAGAATTGATAAAGTTAGATCTTAAGCACCTAGAATAATGATGGTTGAAAATGGCAAAGATGTGCTTAAGTGATTTGCTATAGGGAAATATTCCTATAAAGTTTTGTGAAAATAAGATGATTGATTCAAATAGATGGAATAGATAATGAGTTTGATTACAGATTTAAGGTTGACTGTTTTACCAAGAATTCCTATCTTCCATAATTCACAATCCTAGACTTTTGTTTAAGGAATTCCTTTCCTAGATATACTACTTCTCCATATCCATCATCATGGGTTAACATGATGAGATTTACTTTTCAAGAATATTCTTACCCACCTTTTATTCTTCTCATTCCATTTATAAATCTAATGAGCTTGACACTAGAGCTTTCATAATCTTTTTATATCTATACTTGGTCATATCAACTACTCTACTACTAATAACCTCCAATCTAACAAGTAGTTACTTTTAACTCCATTCATACTCTTCCTTAATCATCCTACACTAATATCACTTCAATAGATGCATACATCAAATCCCACTTCACCACAAGTGCTTAGTATTTCCAAAGAGTAAAATACTACCTTTATAATCCAATGTTGCTTTAACATCATCTTAATCATACTATCTTGTCTCTACTTAACTCCAGTATCTCATACTCCAACCTCACATTATATTAATGTGACTGGTCATGGCTAACCTAGAATGACATATTTATGCTAGGTTTTGGTCATGTTCTATCCACCAATGTCACTTATACATGATATAAGCATTCAATCTTTGTGATTAAAGTATGATCATTATAATCCTTTGGTCCTTGATGGTTTAGGTTTCCAGTTGGCTAATCAAGTCCTTCATCATTACAGCATTATAGTTGTATTGAAATTATCTTCTGTTTATCTCTTCCAACACTCCCATCATATATTTGATATCTATAACTAGCATTACTATTTACCTCTTCTTACTTCTCTCTTTATAGTCCTTAAGTGAATGCCATAATAAGGACAAGAGTTGATAAGCCAAGAATTGATAGGTTAAGAATTGGTGAATCAATAGTTGATTACTCAACATTGATGAACAACAAATACAAAGGTAGGATTCCATAAGAATTTATATGGAAAATAAGATATATGGTGAATGATTTTGACTTGGTTTCTGACCTACTTAATCCCACTAAAGAGTTAAGGTTAGGTATTACCATGATACTCATGGTATAAACAGATGAGATTAAGATAGATCAAGAATTAGTTGTTACATTCTTATTACTTAAGTTATATTTATATCTTGGTATTCATGGGTTGTGTAATGAATACTGGGATATGATTACATAAGGATCAAATTCCATTAAGTCATGTATTAGGGTTTAACTTTTATTTCATTTGATCTACCCTTAGATCAAATCTCCCTTACCCAAAATAAGGTTTTAGCAAAGGTCATATTGAAACTTATCGCATTCAACTTGATGATCTGCTTCAATTCCATCAAGTTAATAGAAGCCTCAATCACTTTGACAAGATTTATTCAAAAGCGCGAAAATTATTCAGATTTTCTATGCATGGATGCAATGCACACATCTGTGTTCAGCTTATTTCTAAGCTCTAATGCTGGGATGTTACAGACTCTCCCCCTTAAAATAAACTTCATCCTCGAAGTTCGTAAACTCTCATGTTTCAGAATGAGTAATTGACTTGTGTTGATTACAGCAATTCTCAACTCCATGGTAACCTCAATGGAAATAATTGTAGTATCCCATATCTAGATCTTTTTCCTTGAATTCTCACCATACTTGGCAATTTTCAACTAGTTATCTCCAATACTCCAAAATTCCTTTTACTTTACTCCCTTAGGAGTATTTCCTTGTTATACAATTCTTTCATTGATGTCTCTTATCTAGTTCATTTTCCTAATTAGGTATCCTAATCCAATTCCCTTACTTGATCATCAAACTTCCTTACTGTATTATGCAAGGTCTAGGAAGTCTCACTAAAATGGGGTTTTAAATTTTATTAAAGAATATCTATGGTCAAAGACTAACTTTTGATTTGTTATTATATGGTTCATACTGGTGATCCTTGCAGGGTTTGGATTTGAACTCATTTAGTCCATACCCATCGAAATTTCTTATTCTCTACACATGCCCAATTGGTTGTGCTTTATTACCTCTTAAGGATCACTTAAGAGTTGTTTCTTCCAGAATTAGTCTGTTTGGATTAGTCTTTTATCACCTTCAAGCTTTTACCTCATTAAGCTTTAGATATTTTTTCCTTATTATCTTAAGTACTTTTATAATAATGACTTTCTTTTAACCTTATGAAAATAAGGCTTGCTATTGTTGTAGGTTAGTCCTTTTTCTCCAACCTTTATTTGGAAAGTCAGATACTGATACTTTCATTTCTAATGTTTACTCTCCCCTTAGGGTTTACTAATAGTCTTCAAACTATCTATATAGTATTCATTGGCTTTATAATTAGAATATTGGTCCCTATCCAGCTTATAGTCTACCTAGTTAGGGTCTTATGAAAGATTGTACGGTGTATCCACACAATTGTGGATCTCTGAAGCGAATCTTTCAGCATTATTAGTCTTGCTTACTATTTGGACATTTTTGCTTTGATAGGTCTGACTTCGCGAAGAGTTTCAAAAGACGGTCGCTTAAAAGTTTATACTCCTTTAGGTCTTACTTAGATTAAGCCAAGTTTTATGCTCTTTATGCAACTTTTAAGATGATCTGGTTAACTATGTCAACCAAATACCAGCAGCGGCAAGATACCAACTGTGGATCAAATACCAGCTGCGGATCATCCTAGATTGTAGGTATTACCCTACGGCTTCCAACATCCTTATGGAATTCTCTCTGAATTGTCAGAGCTTGAATACCATTTGGTTCCAAAGTTTCTTCTTTTGTACTAATTCATGATGCTTCCATGAACTTGGTACAAATACTTCATTAACTTCTTAGCAACATTACCCACTTTGAATGAACTTTAAGTTTATGACTCCTTATTGCTCCAAATATTTTCTATACTAATCTTCCTTCTTATTACTGTTTAGTAATGATCTGAACTTGATCCATCCTTCAAATTGGTTTGATACTCCTCCTACTTGACTTTACCCCTCATGTAGGTCTTCATTTTGGTCTTTGGAACTTGAAGGGTTTCGCAGCATAGTAAATCAAAAAAATTCTACGGATGCGAATGAGAAAGCCAAGATCTAATCTAGGATATGCAATCAACGAGAGAGATAGATGAGATCTTCATACCCTTGAAGAAATCGCACAGCAGAAACGTTCAACAGAACATGGGTGATGTAGTCGAACTATCCTTCTCCTCCTCGCGATCCGATCCGATCCAACGCCGCAAGTGACGGCGCCTCCGAGAGATGCACACGTATGGTGCCACGACGTCTCCTCCATCCTTGGTACAGCAAGTAGGGTGGAGAGATGGATTGGATCTGCAGCACGACGGCGTGGTGCTATGGTGGAGAGTTTCGGTGGCAGGGCTTCGCCTACGCACAGTCAAGAGGGAGAGAGAGGTGGAGGGCAGCAGGACGACGGCTAGGGTTGGAGGAGTGGGAGGGCGAGGGTGCGCCCCTGCCCTCTTTATATAGGGGCTAGCCGGCCCCCTTTGCCCCTCCTCCAAGACCTAGGGCGGCGGTCCCAAGGGTTGGAGTGGGGGGCAAGTTCCCCCCTCCTTCTAGAAGATCTCCCCTAGGGTTTCCCCTAGGCTGACCGGCTGGGCCTTTGGGGCCTTGTGCCCCTGGCCCAATGCGGCCAGGGCAATTCCCCTTAGGCCCACGCAGGCCCCCGACAAGTGGGCCCACGTTGGTCCCACTCCGGAACCTTCTACAACCTTTCGGTACAATACCGAATACTCCGAAATGATTCCGAAATCCAAAAACTGCTTTTTTATATGAATCTTATTCTCTGGACTATTCCGGAACCTCTCGTGATGTGACCCTACAGGTTCGAGAATATGCAGACATGATCTTCTATCAATAATCAACAGCGGGATCTGGAAACCCATATTGACTCCCACATATTCATCGATGATCATATCGGATGAACCACGATGCCAGGATTCAATTAATCCCATATATGTATTCCCTTCGTCATGCGATATTTTACTTGTCCGAGATTCGATCGTTGGTATCGACATACCTAGTTCAATCTCATTCACAACAAGTACTTTACTCGTTCCGTAATCCGATATCACTTTGTGATTAACTCCTTAACCACGTGCTTGCAAGCAGTGTTGATATCGATTACCGAGTGGGCCCGAAGTATATATCTCCGACTCAGGAGGGACAAATTCCATCTCGATACATACAACCCAACAAGTACTTTCCGATCACCTGAGAGACACCTTTATGATCACCCTCACATAGGATGAAGTTTGATGACCTCAAAGCTTTCTTCCGATACCAGGGAGTTGTATTATCTCATGGTCTAAGGAATACAATATTTAACATAGGAAAAAGCTTCGCAAAGATGAACACGATGACACGATCTAATTGCTCTGCTTAATTTGGGTCTGTCCATCGTGTCATTCTCCCAATGACATGATCTCATTATTAATCGACAACTCATGTCTATGGTTAGGAAATCTTAACCATCATTAATCAATGAGCTAGTCCATAGAGGCATACTAGGGACACAATGTTGTTCATAAACCACACAAGTATCAAAGTTTCCGCTTAATACAATTCTAGCATGGAATATATTAACTTTATCATGAACAAGAATTATAATAATAACATCTTTATCATTGCCTCTAGGGCACAATTCCAACAGTCTCCCACTTGCACTAGAGTCAATAATCTAGTTTACATCTGGCAACAATCTAACACCCATGGCATTAAGGTGCTGATCATGTTTTGCTCGTGGAAGAGGTTTAGTCAACGGATCTGCGACATTCAGATCCGTATGTACTTTGCTAATCTTCAGATCTCCATCTGCTATATAATCTCAAATTATATGAAAACGGCAGTTGATGTGCTTGGTCTTTGGATGATATCTTGGTTCCTTAGCTAGTGCTATGGCACCAGTGTTGTCGCATAATATCTCCAGTGGGTCCAAGGCACTTGGAACCACATCAAGCTCAGTGATGAAGTTCCTGATCCAAACTCCTTCACTTGATGCTTCTGAAGCAGCCATGTATTCCGCTTCTGTTGTAGATACCGCGATCACGCTTTGCTTGCAGCTTCTTCAGCTCACAGCTCCACCATTCAAAATATAAACGTATCCTGTCTGAGATTTAGAATCATCCGGGTCGGTGTCGAAACTAGCGTCGACGTAACCTTTTACGACGAGCTGCTCATCACCTCCATAGACCAAGAACATTTCTTTAGTCCTATTTAAATATTTTAGGGTGTTATTTATGGTTGTCCAGTGTTCCAGTCCTAGATCACTTTGGTATCTGCTCGTCAAACTAAGATCATTGGACACATCCGGTCTAGTACATAGCATGGCATACATGATAGAACCTATGGTCGAGGCATATGGCACTTTGCTCATAGTATCTCTATCGTTTACCGTAGCTGGACACTGAGCCTTACTCAATATCTTACCTGACAACATGGGCAATGAAACTTTCTTTGTTTTATCCATTCTGAACCTTTTCAGAACTTTGTCTATGTATGTACTTTGGCTTAAAGCTATTAGGCGTCTTTGTCTATCTCTATAGATTTTGATGCCTAATATATAAGCAACTCCTCCTATATCTTTCATTGAAAAACATTTATTCAAATAACTCTTCACATCGTTAAGCATACCAATGTCATTTCCAATAATCAATATGTCATCCACATATAGTACTAAAAATGTCACCGAGATCCCACTCACTTTCTTGTAGATACAAGCTACGTAGCAATTTGGAACAAATCCAAAGCTCTTGATCACTTGATCAAAATGAAGGTTCCAACTCCGAGATGCTTGCTTCAGTCCATAAATGGAACGCTGAAGTTTGCACACCTTATTAGCATCCTTAGGATCGACAAAACCTTCGGGCTACATCATATACAACTCTTCACCAATGTTGCCATTGAGGAACGTAGTCTTGACATCCATATGCCATATTTCATAATCATGAAATGCAGCAATTGCTAATAAAATCCGAATGGACTTAAACATCGCTATGGGAGAGAAAGTATCATCGTAGTCAACACCTTGAACTTGCCGAAACCCTTTTGCGACAAGCCGAGCTTTATAGACAGTAACATTACCATCCGCGTCTGTTTTGTTCTTGAAAATCCATTTGCACTCAATGGCCTTACGATCGCTAGGAGGGTCCACCAAAGTCCATACTTGGTTTTCGCTCATGGATCCCAATTCGGATTTCATGGCCTCTAGCAATTTCTCAGAGTCTGGGCTCATCATTGCTTCATCATAATTCGCAGGTTCACTTTTGTCTAACAACAAGATGGGTAAGACATGGTTGTTGTACCATTCAGGAGTGGCACGTGACCTTGTCGACCTGCGAAGTTCAGCAGTAGCATCGTTCGAAGTTTCATGATCCTCGTCATTAGCTTCCTCTCTTGTTGGTGTAGACGGCACTGGAACAATTTCAGGTGCTGCGCTACTCTCCAACTCGAGAGAAGGTTCAATAACCTCGTCTAGCTCTACCTTCCTCCCACTCACTTCTTTCGAGAGAAACTCCTTCTCAAGAAAGGATACGTTCTTTGCAACAAACACTTTGCCTTCGGATCTGGGGTAGAAGGTATACCCAATCGTTTCCTTAGGGTATCCTATGAAGACGCATTACTCCACTTTGGGTTCGAGCTTGTTCGGCATCAAATTCTTGACGTAAGCTTCGCATCCCCAAACTTTAAGAAATGACAACTTAGGTTTAGCACCAAACCATAGTTCATACGGTGTCGTCTCAACGGATTTAGATGGTGCCCTATTTAAAGTGAATGCAGCGGTTTCTAATGCATAACCCCAAAATGATAATGGCAAATCTGTAAGAGACATCAATGATCGCACCATATCTAATAGATTTCTATTCCGGCGTTCAGACACACCATTGCGCTGTGGTGTTTCGGGTGGCGTGAGTCGCGAAACAATTCCGCTTGCTTTAAGATGCGTGAGAAAATCATAACTCAAATATTCACCTCCACGATTGGATCGTAGAAATTTAATTTTCCTGTTACGATGGTTTTCCACTTTGTTCTGAAATTCCTTGAACTTTTCAAACGTTTCAGATTTATGTTTCATTAAATAGATATACCCATATATACTTAAGTCATCAGTAAAAGTGAGAAAATAGCGATATCCACCGCGCGTCGAAACACTCATTGGTCCGCATACATCGGTATGTATGATTTCCAATAAGTTCGTTGCTCGCTCCATTATTCTGGAGAACAGGGTTTTGATCATCTTGCCCATGAGGCACGGCTCACACGTGTAAAATGATTCAAAATCAAGAGACTCCAAAAGTCCATCAGAATGGAGTTTCTTCATGCGTTTTACACCAATATGATCTAGACGGCAGTGCCACAAATAAGTTGGATTATCACTATCCACTTTGCATCTCTTAGCCTCAATGTTATGGATATGCGTTTCATTGCTTTCGAGATTCAGAATAAATAAACCATTCACAACAGGTGCATGACCATAAAAGATGTTATTCATGTAAATAGAACAACCATTATTCTCCGATTTAAATGAATAACCGTCTTGCAATAAACACGATCCAGATATTATGTTCATGCTCAAGGTAGGCACATAATAACACTTATTAATATTTAAAACTAATCCCGAAGGTAAAACTAAGGAGAGCGTGCCGACGGCCATCACATCAACTTTTGATCCATTGCCAACGCGCATCGTCACCTCATCCCTTGCTAGCCGACGTCTATTCCGTAGCTCCTGTTTCGAGTTACAAATATTAGCAACTGAACCAGTATCAAATACCCAGGCACTACAACGAGCGCTAGTAAGGTAAACATCAATAACATGTATATCAAATATACCTTTAATGGTGTCAGCCTTCTTGTCCGCTAAGTACTTGGACGATATGCCCAAAGGACCCTTGTCCTGCAATAAAAGCACTCGGTCCGGCTTAGGTCCAGACTTGAGCTTCTTCTCGGCGAGGGCAACGCGCTTGCCACGCTTTCTTGAAAGATTTCTTTGCACCCTTACCTTTCTTAAAGCTAGGGGTCTTGTTGACCATCAACACATGATTATCTTTCTTGATATCCACCTCCGCAGCTTTCAGCTTAGCGAAGAGCTCAGTGGAACCAATTTGATTGTCAGTAACTACAAAACCTTTGTAGCTAGGAGGGAGTGATTACAGAAATCTGTCAATCTTGAGCTCTTCTGGAATCTTGCAGTCCAGTTGCTCAAGACGTTGAGTGTAGCCCGACATCTTAATGGCGTGCTCACAAACGGAACTCCCTTCCTTCATCTTGCAGTTAAAGAACTTCTCAGAGATCTCATATCTCTCAGAACGAGCCTGAGTCTGAAACATGGTTTTCAGTTCCTCAAGTATCTCAAAGGGCCCGACGAACTCCTCAAAACGATTTTGAAGGTCCGGTTCCATAGCAAACAACATGGTACTCTTAATCACTCCATAATCATCTTTGCGTGACTGATAAACAGCTTTTTCATCAACCGGCGCATTAGTAGCAGGGGCGTCACCTAACGCTTTCTCTAGTACATAGTCCTTTTGTCCCCCAGCGAGAATGATTCTCAGATTGCAGAACCAGTTGGTGAAGTTAGACCCATTGTTTTTAAGCTTTTATTTCTCAGAAAAACATTGAAGTTGAAGTTGAAGTTGGACTTAGCCATTTGATCTACAAAATTTGCAAGTACAATTTGGACTATGTTCATGATAACTAGTTCAACTTAATCAAAATTACTAGATGAACTCCCACTAAATTCAACATCCCTCAAGTTGTTCAGTGAACACGATCCAAATTCACCACACCTAATCCGATGTTCACGAGAAGAGATGTGGTTTCAATGGTGGACAACAAAGTGTCGATCATATCATTCATATGACTCATGTTTAACATTTTGGTTCGTGTGTTCCGAGGCCATGTCTGTACATGCTAGGCTCGTCAAGTCAAACCCAAGTATTTCCACGTGTGCAAAACTGGCTTGCACCCGTTGTATGTGAATTTAGAGTTTATAGCACCTGATCATCACGAGGTGCTTGAACACGACGAACTTTCGCAACGGTGCATATATGGGGAGAACACAATTTTATCTTGATCTTTAAGTGAGGAATCATCTTATAATGCTACAGTCGCGATCTAAGCATAATAGGATACATAAAAGGATAAACATCACATGCATATAATTTTATGTGACATGGTATAGCCAATCTCCGCGCAATGATCTCCATCTTGTGCGCGCCAGCATGATCTCCATCACTCCATCATGATTTCCTCCACCACGAATAGCAAACTATTGCTAACTACTGAGCGATAAAGTAAAGCTATTACATGGCGTATAAGAAGTTGACACACAAGTCATACACAATTATAAAGACAACCATATGGCTCCTGCCGGTTGTGAACTCATCGACATGCAAGTCGTGAACTATTACAAAACATGATCATTGCATACATCATATCTTGGGCCATACCATATCACAGAACACTCCCTGCAAAAACAAGTTAGACGTCTCAACTTTGTTGTTGCATGTTTTACGTGGCTTATGGGAGTAACAAGCTAAGAACGATTCTTACCTACGGAAAGCCACAACGGTGATATTATGGTTGCTAACATCCGGTGTAAATCCCATGACTACTATAGTGAGAGCGGCATCCACCGGCCGCATGTGTGGAACAAGCCACACGTCAAGTGCGGAGGTCATGAACGAGGTCGCGTAAAGTTGGCCTGGACCGCTTCGATCTCACTATGCCGCGCCATAAGAAATACACAACAAGAGGCTTGCAACAGAAAACATCAACGCCCTGCAACAAGCATGTTGCGTTCTACTCGTGAAACACATCTACGCATAGATCTAGCTCTGATACCACTGAAGGGTTTCACAGCATAGTAAATCAAAAAAAATTCTACGGATGCGAACGAGAAAGCCAAGATCTAATCTAGGAGATGCAATCAACGATATAGATAGATGAGATCTTCATACCCTTGAAGAAATCGCACAGCGGAAACGTTCAACAGAACGTGGGTGATGTAGTAGAACTAGCCTTCTCCTCCTCGCGATCCGATCCGATCCAACGCCGCAAGTGACGGTGCCTCCGAGAGATGCACATGTACGGTGCCGCGACGTCTCCTCCTTCCTTGGTCCAGGAAGTGGGGTGGAGAGATGGATTGGATCTGCAGCACGACGGCGTGGTGCTATGGTGGAGAGTTTCTGTGGCAGGGCTTCGCCTACGCGCAGTCGGGAGGGAGAGAGAGGTGGAGGGCAGCAGGACGGCGGCTAGGGTTGGAGGAGTGGGAGGGGGAGGGTGCGCCCCTTCCCTCTTTATATAGGGGGTTGGCCGGCCCCCTTGGCCCCTCCTCCAAGCCCTAGGGCGGCGGCCCCAAGGGTTGGAGTGGGGGGCAACTTTCACCTCTCCTTCTAGAAGATCGCCCCTAGGGTTTCCCCTAGGCTGGCCGGCTGGGCCTTTGGGGCCTTGTGCCCCTGGCCCAATGCGGCCAGGGCACTTCCCCTTAGGCCCACGCAGGCCCCCGACAAGTGGGCCCACGTTGGTCCCACTCCGGAACCTTCTAGAACCTTTCAGTACAATACCGAATACTCCGAAACGATTCCGAAATCCAAAAACTGATGTCCTTTATATGAATCTTATTCTCCAAACTATTCCGGAACCTCTTGTGATGTCCTGGATCTCATATGAGACTCCGAACAAAAACTCATAAACCACTTATCCATTCTATCCTAGCGTCGAGGCACCTTAAGTGTGTGACCCTACGGGTTCGAGAATATGCAGACATGATCTTCTATCAATAATCAACAGCGGGATCTGGAAACCCATATTGACTCCCACATATTCATCGATGATAATATCGGATGAATCACGATGCCAGGATTCAATTAATCCCATATATGTATTACCTTCGTCACGCGATATTTTATTTGCCCAAGATTCGATCGTTGGTATCGACATACCTAGTTCAATCTCATTCACAGCAAGTACTTTACTCGTTCCGTAATCCGATATCACTTTGTGATTAACTCCTTAACCACGTGCTTGCAAGCGGTGTTGATATCGATTACCGAGTGGGCCCGAAGTATATCTCTCCGACTCGGGAGGGACAAATTCCATCTCAATATATACAACCCAACAAGTACTTTATGATCACCTGAGAGACACCTTTATGATCACCCTCACATAGGATGATGTTTGATGACCTCAAAGCTTTCTTCCGATACCAGGGAGTTGTATTATCTCCTGGTCTAAGGAATGAAATATTTGACATAGGAAAAAGCTTCGCAAAGATGAACACGATGACACAATCTAATTGCTCTGCTTAATTTGGGTCTGTCCATCATATCATTCTCCTAGTGACATGATCTCATTATTAATCGACAACTCATGTCTATGGTTAGGAAACCTTAACCATCATTAATCAATGAGCTAGTCCATAGAGGCGTACTAGGCACACGGTGTTGTTCATAAACCACACAAGTATCAAAGTTTCCGCTTAATACAATTCTAGCATGGAATATAAACTTTATCACGAACAAGAATTATAATAATAACATCTTTATTATTGCCTCTAGGGCACAATTCCAACAGAACTCGTCACTCCCTTACACGAATTCCCTTTCCTATCTAGGTCTATAACATCAAGTAGTAACTGGATGTTGCAACATGCATTTGCACACCAAGTCAAACTTCATGTACAAATGTAGTCAAACAAGAAGATCCAAGAAAAACCAATAAATCCAAATGTAGTACATATAACACACAATATTCTAAGCCCATAATGTAGTAGTTGAGTATAGTATCTCTAGAATTCAGGCTTAGTTGTGTAGTATATGACACCTCCTCATATAGGTTCACATCGTGATACTTAGAACATAGTGTCAAACTATACTTTGTCTCAATATTTACCCAAATTGCTCAATTGCAACAGGATAATTTTAACAAAGTGGTCTCAATTTGGTTTTCACTAACCCTTTTGTCTCACTTTTGAAATGATTAATATAACCAACCTATCACTATTTAGTAACTAACCTCGCATGATCACTCCAAATGACTAATCGGATTCTATTTGCTAACTTAAACCAAAGCTTATCTAATTTTTTTGCACCTATGACTTCTATCATAGCTCTACTATGATATTTTCATACTTCTACTCCAAGATAATTTACTAATTACTTGTCATACTTATACTTACATCATGGTTTCGGAGCTAATCTCACCATGATCTTGTTATCTCTTACCTATACATCATGATTTAAGAGCTAATCTAACCATGATAACTTTACTTCTCATTGTACTATCATTGATTCTTATCATAATTTTACTCCATCACGGTAATTCTTAAGTGAATCCCACATGATTACTACTCATTACATCAACATTTCCTAATGATATTCATCATGTTGTCTTTGGTTACCTATTAACAATAAGATTCCACTGTGCTACTTGAATTCTAGGGTTAGGCTATACCATTAGGAATACTTCAATTGATGACTTGAACTTGATCCTAATCTGCTGTGGCCAATTGACTTTCCTACAACATCTTGGTGGTTATGTCTCCTTCGGAAGACACTAAATAGCAGTATACTGAGAAAAGATTAATTAATTAATACTAAGAATTATGACTTAAGCATCAGACTTAGGTGTGACAAGGTTATCCTCAAGTGGATACTCATCACAAGTCATAAGAATATTTGGTTTAGATAAGATGGTTTCTATAGTCACTATCCAACCTATAGATCTTCCTAAAATGGTTTTAATCCTAAGGTCAAAGCATATGCTCTGATACCAACTGCGGTGACCCAGCATACCACTGCATGATATAGTGCACTATAGTCGTTGACATAACACCAATGAAACACCGTTCACTAGTATTACATCCCCTAGAGTGGTACAACAGAAACACAGCAGGTCCAAGACATGACAATAGGTTACAACTCAACTCTTTACACAAGATCCAGAGAGCACTCTAGGTTAAAGATAGAGAAAGAAACTTCTTACAAAGAAGAATCAGAAATAAACAACTCAAAAACTATCATACTATTAAGACTAGTGACGAGGTTTAATCTCGTCAATGCCCATTGTTATGGACTTGGGTTTTGGAGAAGGTGGGGATGCTGGAGATCGTGGCACGGTTAACAGACAAGCAACCAAGGGACACAAGATTTACCCAGGTTCAGGCCCCCGGAGGGAAAATCCTACTCCTGCTTGTCTGCTCTTTGATTACGGCGGAACCGAAGGTTACAGGGTGCGCAGATTCGATCTGGCGTGGATGAATGTGCGAAAGTATGAGTCGAGGTTGGTTGAGTTGCCCTAGGACGTACCCTCCTGGACTTTATATAGACTTAGGCAGGTCCCGGGTATAATCCTAGTCGGTTACAAGTTCTTAGGTTTTTACCCCTTTGAGTTTTCTATCTCCTCCAGTCTTGTTCTCCAAGGATCCGAAGACGTCATGGGCCTTGGCCACCCGAAAATCTTCATGGGCCAACGTATGTTTGCCGTGGGCCTTCCTTCGGCTGGATTAGGTATGCTGAAGTTACGTACCCGTAGGGTATAACCATGTCAGTAGCCCCCGAGTGATCAGTCGAATCGTAGATTCGGCTGAGGACTCTTCAATCCTTCGGGTGCAACTCTGTCTTTCAAGAGAATGTGTAGGGATTGTTGATATGTGTGTCTGACTCACCCGACGGATCAGCGTCAGTTAACTGTCTTAGGACGAAACAACACGATCTTCTTCAGATTCGGGCTCCTTAACCCGGGCCTGGAACATATGCTGGCGTAATTCAACTCAGGCCGCGGAGGACTTACAGGAGAGGAATTCCAGTGATTTTAATTGGTGTACCCAACGCGTCCGTCAGGATTTTTCATCGTACCTGCTGGTACGGATTCATGCTAGCAGAGCGCGATCGGTGCGTTGCGAGCCATCGATGATATCTGTAGGTCTTATCTTTGCGTCGCAGACGCAGCATCCGAACGTTTATCACTGCGGAGGTGCTTCGGGTGGCCAAGGAGATTGTTGCTCACCTAGCGTTCTATTGGGGCAGAGTTGCCAATAAGTTTTTTGCGTGCTGATCCGAAAGATCGCAGTCGAAGACTTCATAGGGTGCGCGACCAGCGCTCCCTATGGGAGTACCCCCCAAGTGTCTGTTCGAGTCGTAGACTCGAACGGAGACTTTTAGTTCAAACATTATTTCAGTCTTTAGGTCCGCAGGACTCGAAAATTTTCGGATGCTTAAATCCATCCTCCCTATGGGAGTAGCCCCCAAGTCCGTAGTGGAGTCGTAGACTCGACGTAGGACTCAGAGAAGTAATTTTGTCCTCATTTATCTGTCGGGTGCGCGGCCAGCGCTCCTGATAGGAGTAGTCCCCAAGTATTTAGTCGAATCATAGATTCGAGTGAGTACTTTTAGCTGTGGAGCCGAAGTGGTGCTAGTATAGATTTTGATGACGTCAGTGCTTACGATTGATGACCTCAAGCGTCTACTGCGCCAGAGATGACTTGACGGGACGAAGCGTGGGTCCCACTTGCTGACTTTGAATTGACCGGTCACGCGGGGCGTGGAGATGATTACGGCGCCTCCTTGATTTCCGCGCGTAGTGGACGGCGTGGTAACGACGGTTTGTTGTGGTGTTGACACGTGTACGGTCAGATCTACCGTTGGCGTTAGGTCTTCTCGATGGACGGCTGGTGTGCGTCGTCTTGTTATAATCTCGGTGAAATCGTGTTTTGTTTTCACCGCACCAGTTCATCTTCGCTGCCTTCTTGTTCTTGGCGATTCTTGCTGCTACCGAGCTTTTCTTCCACACTTCCTTTGTTCTTTGTCGTTGCCAACGCCACCACCGCTGCAGCGTCATGGGGAAGACGAAGAAATCCTCGTCCGCGGTTGGGACCAACGCCGCCGGAGGCAAGAAAGGCACTGCCTTTCGCGTCACCGATGGTGGTGGCGGCGATCGGAGACGCGGAGAGCGATCTCCAAAGCTGCGTGTGAGCTCGATCCCGCAAGATGCGGCCGTGAGACTCCTAGGCAATGAGGTAATCCCGCCCCCACTGGTACCGGGTTATGTTTCTTGCCTTTGTCTTGCGTGGGTTCTCGTATCCATCCATGACTTCCTTCGTGGACTCTTCTTCTATGGGGTTGATTGCATCATCTCTCCCAACTCCCTTCTCCACATTGCGTGTTTTATCACGCTTTGAAAGTGTTGGCTTGGCATTGAGCGCACTTTGGCCTCTTCCTAAGCTTTATTCCGTGAAGAGGCAATCTGTCAGATGGTGTATATACCATTGGGGTTTCATCATCTCTCTCGTCCCAATGTCCAATTCTTTTCCTTTTCCATGTCCGAATCTGTCCAAGATCTTGGCGGAGGAAATGGTTTTACATCCGTGACTCCGTCTTTGCTGGGCAAGATTTTGGTCTCGTTCCTTTTGAACCCTCCCGTTGATTGAGAAGAAAAGATCTGGAAAACCATCTTAGATGGTGAGGTGGCGGAGATAGAGGGCTGCCTGGTCGGGTGGAGGATCTCCAAGCGATTCTCGAGAAGTAGGTGAACGGTGTCGACATCATCCGAACGTTTCTTGAGCGTGCAGCCTCTCCAAGCGAGGGCGCATCCGATGTTTCTTTACTCGGGCGCCGTGATCCGACGAGGGTTTCGTGAGAAAATCTCGAGGCGGAACTTGACAAGACTCTTCGCGCGCTGTTGAAGTTCAAGGCAGACGAAGAAATTCCGGGGAAGTCGCAGACTCCTCCCTTTTCTTCGACGTTGGCCGTACCGAAGGTGTAGATTTGCGCACGTAGTGCTCCCCTTTTGTTTTGTCAGCTGTGTACTTTTTCCCTTTGTTTGCTTAACAAAGTTCCGTCTCCTTTTGTAGAGCTTCAAAGTTCCGGGCATGGCGCCACCATTGCCCGAAAGGTATCCGAATGCCCCGGATAATGAAGTCGTGGACTCCGTGTCCGAGCTACCGCCAGCGCGATCTCCCGCGGAGGATGCCGACGAGTCGAGTGAGGACCATTCGTGCAAGCGATCACGGAGCTCCAGCGAGTCTTCGGATGCCTCGACTCCTCCGACTCCCAGGAATCCTCTGGGCCTTGAGCGTCATGATGATGTTCATGGGGGTTCTTCCTCTCCTCTTCCTGCCATTCACATGCCTGTTGTTGCGCACCCCAAAGAAAGCGGAAGAAGGAAGAAAAGAAGGAGGAGAAGAAGGAAGAAAAGAAGGAAGAGAAGAGGGCCCGAAGGGATTCTCCTATCTTCGACCTGAGCGCGTTGGGCTCGTAAGTTTTCTTGTTACCATTGTTGTCCTTTTTCCTTGATGGTGTTTGCACCTGTGTTGATTGGCTTTGTGTGCAGGCAATCCTCCGACGGCTCTAGTGATGGAGCGCACGAGATGATGGGGGAGTCGAACATTGCGTCGCCTCCTCCTTAGACGGTGGCGACTTCTGGTGATGTTGCGCCAGTTCCTCCTGTGCAGGAGAGGCTGGTGGTTGCGCCCCAGAATTTCGCAGGCGGGCCTTCGGGTTCGCCTTCGGAGCACGTAAGTTTCTTCTACTTGATCTTACGGGGGGAGCCCCCGAGTATCTTCGCATGGCGATGTTTATTTGTTGCTTCTTTGTGTGGGGCGTAGCCCCCAAGTCATGTTCTTACTGCTGTTGCCTTTTCCTGCATCCTTTTGTCCAAGAGGCCAAGCGGCTGGTGGAGGAGCGCCTGACGCTGGAGGCAAACCTGGCTACTGCAAGGTATTCGTCTGCCTTGTAGTATTTTTCTTGTGTATCCTGGTCCTTTTCTTTGACACTTGCTTGTTGTAAATGCAGAGGAACATAACGACTCTCTCCGCGAGGTTGATGCTCTGAAGAAGAGCCTTGGCCAAGCGGAACAGAAGGCCGAAGCTGCTGCAGGTGCGCGAGAGCGCCTTGAGCTGGAGCTGACGAAGGCAGCCGAAGCAAAAGAGCTTCTGCAGCAGGAGGCCGCCGATCGTGAGGAGAAGCTGGCCACCGTTGCGGCTGCTCGTGAAAAAGGGGTGGCAGATAAGCTCATGGTCACGCCAAGGCCGTTTCGGGTGAGTACAAGCTTTTGGACTTGTTTATTTTTCTGCGGATCTTCTTCTATGCTGCCGTTCTTCATGTTTTCTTCTCTTTTGTCTCAGATGCCGCAGGCATCGAGTTCGACCGCAGTGCTCTGGAGCACGGGAGTGCTCTAGATGATGCCACTATGGCGGTCGAAGACCGCTACAGCACCGTCGTAAACTCTCTTGCCAAGGCGAAGGAGGTCCTTGGTCGCTTCTACCAGGATCTCTTCCCGAAGGGCGCACCCCATGAAGATGTGGATGCTCTGGCGGAGGCTCTCACCGGCGCTGCAGCTGCATAAGCGCAAGAAGGGCATCGGCGCTGCCGGGCTGGCGATGGCCATGGCGTCTGGGCGGAGCTGGACCTGCCCCAGACTTCTCGGATGCCTACGGCCGCGGATGGATCCGAGGTAGCTAGCCGCCTACTCCGCCGCCGACGATATGGGCCTAAGCTCATTGACTTGTTGTGCGAGTACGCATCATGCAGTGGCGAGGCCAAAGCTAGGCCCTGTTCGAGGCGACTCAGTGTCCTGCACCTGAGGCATAGTAGAGGTAGGGTAGTTTGTAGTCTCCTTCCGTTGTAAATATATTTTGTAGTACCATCCTTGTGCCACGTAGTGGCCTTATTTTAATGAATTCCTCCGTGTTGTGCTTTTATCCTTGGATGAATGTCTGTGTGCCTTTCTGCTGCTATAGGTACCTTCAGGTGTTGACCCAGTTAACACTTCATCCGAAAGGCCCTTGCGAGCATCATTGGATGATTCCTCGCAGCTCGCTTTTCTTTGGGATCGTGTGCGTAGCTTGGAGAGGGATTTTCTTGGGTTACGCGGTCGTGCTGACGTTTGGAAATCCAAAACAGACCGTGGTGCAGCCAGAGAGGAGTATTTAATGGCGGAGCTGGGTCGACTTTCCGAGCAGCTGCAATGTAAGTTGATCCTTCTTTCGGGCTGTAGCCCAGTTCTTTGGGTGAGCCTGCTGGCCTTACTCTTGTTTTGTGCGTTTGTCGCAGGTGCCAATATTGCTCCGAGGGAAGAAAAGGAGCGTATTGCTGTTCGAGTCAATTGTTTGACTCAACAGGACATGGAGGCCGGCGGCTTCTTCTGGATGGACCGCGATCGCGCCATGGTTCTGGCAACAGTGCAGGATCACGTCTACCAGGTTTCGCGGGTGCTCCGCCAGTGCGAACATCATCGTCTTGATCGCACGTCATGTTTCCGTTGGATGCCATGCCAACGACTCTTGCGGGTCTGCTGACGAAGTTTCGGAATGCCGGAAATGTCAAGGAGCTGGTGCGGCAGCATCTCGTCGCAGGGGTGAAGGCTGCCTTGTCTCTTGTGAGGGTGCACCGCCCTAACGTAGATTTGGCTGCTGTGGCAACCGGGCCACCTCCTCGACCAGATGGTGGCGAGTGGAACATGCGTCCGTACTATGCGGCTGTGAGACAGTATGCCGAACAGATTGTAGACTTGTTTGAGCAGCGTGCTCAGGTTATTCTTCATAGTAGATAGGACCTGAAAATAAACAGATAGATGTAAAATTTGTAATATTGCGGCTGGGCGTTTATGTGCTATTTGTTGTAAAGTTTTATGAGCACGCAGTGCTTTGATTGAGTACGTGCCCTTTCGCTTTGCACGACGAGTCACTACTCAGGTGTACACGTTTGGTCCTCGGTCGATGAAATCGTGAGGTGGGGGGAGCCCCCGAGTGCGTTTGTAGTATGTAGTAAAGTTGCAGAAAAGTAGTCAACCGAAGGTTGGGGAGAGACACTTAGCTTTATTCATATCGTAATGGAGGAGGTACATGGTTCGGCTGAGTAGCCTTGGCTGAAAGCCTTATTGAAAGTAAAGGGGGTAGGTTGCTATGGGTAGAATCGTCGCAGGTGCGAGACGTTCCATGGGTTGGAGTATGCGACTCCAGACTCCACGTGCTTGAGGCGATAGGCGCCACCTGGGATGACCTCGGTGATGGCGTAGGGTCCTTCCCATGGTGAATCGAGTTTGTTCGGTCGCTTTTGCTTGAGTCGCAAGACGAGGTCTCCTTCGACGAAGGACCTTGGGCGCAGCCGTCGGCTGTGATAGTTGCGGAGACTCTGCTGGTACACCGCTGATCTAGCTGCTGCTATATCCCGTGCTTCGTGGAGCGTGTCGACGACATCTTCGAGTGCAGCCGTGGACTCGGCTTCGCTGTAAGAGACGACTCGTGGAGCCTGATGGCGTACTTCGGCTGGTAGCACGGCCTCAGCTCGGTGCACCATGAAGAACGGTGTGTAGCCGGTGGAGCTGTTTGGCGTAGTACGTAAGCTCCACAGGACAGACGGTAGCTCTATCGTCTAGTTTCCAGCTTTGTGCTCGAGTGAGCTCATGAGGAGCTTCTTGATGCCGGCGCCGATTAGGCCGTTGGCCTTTTCCACTTGCCCGTTTGTTTGCGGGTGTGCCACTGAGGCATACGTGATATTGATCCCGAGGCCTTCGCAGAAGTCCTGGAATTCTTCGGAGATGAAGTTCGATCTGTTGTCGGTGATGATGCTGTGCGGTATGCCAAACCTGTAGACAATGGATTCGAAGAACTTGACGGCGATTGTGCCCTTCTGGTTGGTGACTGGCATGGCTTCGATCCACTTGGTGAATTTGTCGACTGTGACCAGGAGGAAGACGTGTCCTTCTTTCAAAGATTTTGACAGTTTGCCGATCATGTCGAGGCCCCATTGGGCAAAAGGCCAGGCTATGGGTATGGGTCGAAGTTCGGACCCAAAAGTGCGGGTTTTTGTCGCGAACCGGCGCACCTACAGCATCCGAGACGATGTCCTTCACATCACTCATTGTCGTTGGCCAGTAGAATCCTGCTCGCAGAGCTTTGGCGACAAGGGAGCGGCTGCCTGCGTAGTGGCCGCATATGCCTTCATGTATATCTTGGAGTATGGCCTTGCCGTCGTCGATGGTAACGCACCATTGTATTACACCCGTGATGCTGCGTTTGTACAGCTCACCGTTGATGATGGTGAAGGCTTTTGACCGACGAGATATGCGTCGGGCATCTGTCGGGCTATCTGGCAATTCTCCGTTTATCAGGAACTGGAGGTATGGCTGTGTCCAAGTTTCTTCGACTGCCATGACCTGCATCGGGTTCACCATGGCAACTTCGGTATCCAACTTTTCGGGTCCTTCATGACCTTCGGGTAGCGTAGCCCCCGAGTGTTCTGCTTCTTCGGGTGATCCTTTGTGGAATTTCCGCTTGATAGATGGCACGCAGATCTGCTCGAGGAACACGCCTGGTGGCACCTTTGCGCAAGTGGAGCCGATGTTGGCGAGTCTATCGGCCTCCTCGTTGCTCTCTCTTCCAACGTGCCGAAGTTCGCAGCCGTCGAATTCTCCTTCGAGTGCGTTGTATAGCGCCCGGTACGCGATCATATTTTTGGCATGTGCGTCGCACTCATTCATCGTTTGCTGTACGACAAGGTTGGAGTCACCGTAGATGACCAGGCGCGTTGCGCCGCATATTTTTGCCATCTTCATGCCATGGATCAGGGCTTCATATTCGGCCTCGTTGTTGGAGGCTCTGAATTTCATCCGAAGGACGTACTTCATCTTGTCACCTTGCGGGGAGGTCAGTATGACTCCTGCCCCTGCTCCGGCTTCGCGTTTGGAGCCGTCAAAATGCATTGTCCAGATCGCGACATGTCTGGGTGTCCGCATTGTAGCTCCATCCAGTGCACTAGGAAATCCGGAAGGACTTGAGATTTGATTGCGTGTCGCTTCTCGTAGACGATGTCCAAGGGTGATAGTTCGATGCCCCATAGGGCCACGCGTCCTGTGGCTTCTGGATTATTCAGGATGCTGTTCAGGGGCACCTCGTTGACGACCATCACCTAATGCTCCTGGAAGTAGTGGCTCAGTCGTCGAGCTGTCATGAACACGCCATAGGCTAGCTTCTGGTAGTGCGGGTACCGCTGTTTTGTTGGAGTGAGAACCTCGTTGAGTTAGTAAATTGGGCGTTGTACCCCGTGGGTCTTGCCTTCTTCGGGTCGTTCGACCACGAGTACTTGCTGACCACCTGGTGTGTGGCTGCTATGTATAGCAATAGGGGCTCGCGCTCTTTTGGTGTGACCAAAACAGGCGAGGTAGAAAGGAGCCGCTTGAGGCTTTCGAATGCATCGTTTGCTTCTGGTGTCCACTCGAACTTATCTGCCTTGCGTAGCAGCTGGTAGAATGGTAGGGCCTTCTCACCCATGCGGCTGATGAACCTGCTTAGTGCCGCTACTCGCCCTGCGAGCTGCTGAACGCCCTTGAGGTTTTTCGGCTTTTCCATTGTCATGATAGCTTTGATTTTCTTCGGGTTCGCTTCAATCCCTCTTTGAGAGATGAAGTATCCGAGCAGCTGACCCGAGGGGACGCCGAAGGCGCACTTTTCTGGATTGAGCTTGATCCTGTAGCGATCAAGGTTGTCGAACGTCTCGCAGAGATCGTCGATAAGTGTTTTTGTCTCCCTGGTTTTTATGACTATGCCATCGACATAGACTTGGACGTTGCGAACGATCTGGTCCTTGAGGCAGTCCTGCATGCATCGCTGGTACATGGCGCCCGCGTTCTTTAGCCCGAAAGGCATTGTGTTGTAGCAGTATACTCCGAACGGTGTGATGAACGCCGTTTTCTCTTGATCTTAGACCTTGAGTCGAATCTGGTTGTAGCCTGAGTAGGCGTCGAGGAAGGAGAGTTTCTCACAACCTGTAGTCGAATCGATGATCTGGTCGATCCGAGGAAGAGGGAAGTGGTCCTTAGGGCAGTGTTTATTTAGTGATGTGAAGTCCACGCACATCCGCAGGATGTCCGTGTCCTTTTTCGGGACCATCACCATATTTGCCAGCCACTCGCTTTCCTTGATTTCCCGGATGAAGTCTGCTGCGAGTAGTCTGTTGATCTCCTTGCTTCGGCTCGTGGCTCCGACAATCTTCGGATAGACTGCTTGACTGGCTTGGTGTCTGGGAAGACATTGAGTGCGTGCTCGGCGAATTCCCTGGGAACTCCTGGCATGTCCGCAGGACACCAGGCGAATATTTCCCAGCGCTCACGGAGGAATTTGACGAGCGCGCCTTCCTATGCGGTGCTGAGGTCGTTGGCGATCAGCGCCGTCTTGGAGGCGTCTGTCGGATGGACCTGCACTTTCTTGGTGTTGACGGTGGAGTCGAAGGACATGTCGGGTGTGTTCTGCCTTGTGACTGGGGGTAGCCCATTGTCCGTCTCCTCACGGAGCCTTATGAGCTCGTCTTGCATGCCGAAAGACTGGGAGATTTTGTTGAAATCCCTATCGCATTGGTCCGATCGGGTGAAGCTCCCGTGGATTGTGATGACGCCCCTTGGTCCTGGCATCTTGAGTAGTAGGTATGCGTAGTGTGGGACGGCCAGGAACCGTGCGAATGCTACACGTCCCAGGATGGCATGGTATTGCGACGACCAGTTCACCACTTCGAACTCTAGGCGCTCCTGCCGAAAGTTGTCCGGCTTCCCGAAGATGACGTCGAGCCCTATTTTGCCCAGGGGGAAGATGCCCTTCCCTGGGACAATGCCGTGGAACGTTGTATCTGATTGTTCCAGGCTGCATTGCGGGATCCGCATAGCTGCTAGAGTGCTTGCGAACATTAGGTTGATGCATTGCCGCCCATGAAGACGCGACTCATCTCAAGCCTCCGATCTGCGCCTCCGACTGAGGCAGCATGACCTGGGCGAGGGATCCGCAAGGGTGATCCGCACGAGTGAATGTGATGCAGGACTCCGATCCGCCGAGGTACTCGGGGATTGCGCGGAGTTGCTATGGCTGTTGATTTGTCGGGTGATTTTCTTACGCACCTGTTGTTGGGCGCCCTTCGGATCATGTTTAGTGCCCCTTTGATGGGGGTATGGGACCCGGCGTTGTTTTGCTTGCTGCGATTGGTTGGTTTTGGCCTCCAATAGGCGGCGTGGAGGAGCTCGTGTGCTATTTCACTGGCGCAGTGTGTTTCAACGCAGGAATTGGAGCTTGTTGCCTCATGCATCATGCCTTCGCGAAGTTTCTAGAACTCGCGGTCCTTGAGCGTGTGGCTGGCTTTCTTTTGCCATCCTGTTTGTCGATGTAGAAGTGAATGGTGCATGGACCCGAAAGTTTGTCGAATGCCGATGGTCCGTTGTCGCGTCGCGCGCACACGATCGCTTTGGTCGTCCGTTGTCGCGGAAGTTTCCGCGGTATCCTCCGCCGCGGCTGTTGTCGTTGCGGGCGTCGGCGAGCCGCCGCGACCATGTCGGGTCCGTCGCGGTCCTCGTGACGCGATCTCCTCTTCTGCGCGTTCGCGTCTCGCCATAGTCGTCCTCTTCATCGATTGCGGTCGCTGGATGCAATCTTCGCCCCGCCCAAGCTGGCGATTTCCATGAGGTGGTCGAGTGTCTTGGGCTTTACACGCCCAAGTTCTTCCTTGAAGTCTGGGCGCTGACGCCGTCCTCAAGGCTTCCGATGGCCCTCTCTTCGGAGATGTGTGCTGCGGAGTTTTTGGTCGTAGACCAGCGTAGTATGTATGAGCGAATAGATTCACCCGTTCTTTGAGTGCAGGCTCGCAATTCTTCGATTGAGGCGGGCCTCTTGCTGGTGCCTTTGAAATTTCGGATGAAGCTGTAGGCGAGCTCCTCCCAGCTTCGGATGGCTCCTGATGATACGCCGAGCTGGACCAGCGCCTTTGTCATTGCGGTGAAGGCATTGCATGGCGGTTTCTTTGTTGCCTCCGTGAAGCTTGACGGATGACAGATGGTCACTGAGCCAGGATTTTGGGTCTTGTGTGCCGTTGAACTTTGGAGTATCCGAAGGAAGATTGAAGTTGCGTGGCATCTGTGTTCGCCGAACAGATCTGTTGAAGCATCGGGCTCCGCAGAGTTCTCCTTCGTCTTCATCCATCTCAGATTCAGACGAGCATGCGCGTTTAGCGCGTGCTTTGTCGATCTTGCGCTGTGTAAGCTTGTCTCTGGCGTCGTAGTCGCGTTTGTGGCGGTTGGAGCTCTTCTTCCTTCGAGGAAGATCGTGCTCCTCTTCCTCTTCGGATGAGGGTGTGGGGCTCCGGTCGCGCCTGGCCGGAGCTTTTTTCTTTGGCTCCGCAGGAGCGTCTTCATGGAGCGCAGCTCCGATTAGTCCTAGTCCGGTGAGTGCGGACTTATGCATGGCCCTTTTCGGGTCCCCCTCTGGAGGTGGGTGAGCCGCGAGATACGCAGTGGCTGCCATGATCACTGCTTGTGGCGTCTTCGGGGTGATGTTGCCGTCAGCGTCCATATCCATGAACGATGTGTGGAGAGTTCGGGTCACGTCGCGCCGCTCCTTGGGGTCCATGTTTTCCATCCGAGAATGGTTCTTGTTTCCTTGATTTCTGTTTGTGCTACAGCCGGGTTCCATGGCGGAGAGCGCAGCTCGTCGCGCGCTGGACTCAGCGGCTGCTTGCTTGTGTTTGTCGAGCGTCTTCTGCATATCGACTTGTTTCTTGTGCTCCTCGATGAGGAGGTAGTGGTATGCCCTCAGCAGATCACGCGGGGAGTCCAGAGGTAGGACTATTTCACCTGCGACGGCGCGGCGTGCTTCTACCCATCCTTCTTTGCTAAGTTGGATGAGGTGGCCACGGTTTTCCCCGTTTTCGCCGTTTCCGTCCTGCGGGTTGGGGTTGGGCGGCGGGTTAGGCGTTTCCTCGTCGGTTTGGATGACTGCGGCGCACAGATAGCGCCTGCAGATTGGTTGGCTGTTGCCGCAGCTTTCGGATCCGGAACCGTAGGTCCCTTCATCCGAAGGTGGATCGCACAGATCGGAGTTGCAGCAGCTGCTGCTGTAGAACTCATCTGTTGATGGTGACGTGCGTAGCACGGGGTGTGGAGCCCATGAAGCGGGCCTGATTGACGGCACGGGCACCCGCTCAGGGAGGCGGAGGGTACCAGTTTGTCCCACCTGGAAGCAGAAGCTCCCGAACAAAATCTCGAGTCCGTCGCCTACGGGCTCGAAATCCTTCATGGTGGCCGGCGAGTGGGCGGTGAAGTCGAAAGCGCCGAAGAGGAGGTGACTCTCCGTCGCCGCGGAGTTGTAGATCGATCGGGTCGGAACCGTCACGACCGCACAATCAGCAGCCCCAATTCCCACAGACGGCGCCAATTGACGAGGTTTAATCTCGTCAATGCCCATTGTTATGGACTTGGGTTTTGGAGAAGATGGGGATGCTGGAGATCGTGGCACGGTTAACAGACAAGCAACCAGGGGACACAAGATTTACCCAGGTTCAGGCCCCCGGAGGGAAAACCCTACTCCGCTTGTACGCTCTTTGATTACGGGCGAACCGAAGGTTCTGAGGTCAGTGATTCGATCTGGCGTGGATGCGTGTGCGAAATTATGAGTCGAGGTTGGTTGAGTTGCCCTAGGACGTACCCTCCTGGCCTTTATATAGACTTAGGCAGGTCCCGGGTATAATCCTAGTCGGTTACAAGTTCTTAGGGTTTTACCCTTTGAGTTTCCTATCTCCTCTAGTCTTGTTCTCCAAGGATCCGAAGACGTCATGGGCCTTGGCCACCCGAAAATCTTCATGGGCCAGCGTATGTTTGTCGTGGGCCTTCCTTGGGCTGGATTAGGTATGCTGAAGTTACGTACCCGTAGGGTATAACCATGTCAACTAGTTTCTAAACTATTGAGGCTTGCATTGCTGTTATTGCAATACGCTACAGAAATGGGTTCTATGGCTAGAGATTGTATTCCTATCTAATCAATAACTTCGTCTTCACTTGAGTTGATGTTTATGTTGACTTCCTTGACTTCATTGAAGAACTTTAGCTTATGATGATGATTCTTGGAGCATAACTTGATGTAGACATTGTATGTACTGGCTTTAGAACCTAGCAAGGGTTAAGAAGATACTTTGAGTACGAGCGTACTCAACAAGTTCACTAGAAAAGGAGTGTTTGATGCACTATATCTACAGCCACAGACCATAGGTCGTAGGCAATGCAAGTTTTCATAAACATTTCTTCAAAGGTTGCTTTTATTCTGAAAAGCTATGTCCGTCAGCCTTCACGGGTTTACCAGAACTTTCATGGAGTTCCTTTCCCGCCACGTTCGCAGCTCCTTCCCGGAACAGGGAGTAACAAGTTACAGTTCTTACACTCTGCAAAGGTGCGTTACTTTACCCATGAGAGATCTTAGCTATGTTGCACATCCGAATTGCAGGTTCTTCCACACTTCCTTGGTGTGAGGCCCAGACTAAGATCCAAGCCAATCACTGCCTTCTCCACGACCCCGCATGTATCCTTGGTGTACACCAGCCCACCTATTGAATTCCGGCTATTGGCAGTACATACCGTTCAGATGTCGGAACTATCGTGGGATGTTGAGGGATCCCACCCATATGTTGCATATCCTCTACGAATTACCAACTAATATGCACGCTACGAGTGATAACAACCACGACCCGCACATCCGGCTCCATGCGAGAGGGAAAAGATACAGCTGACTTCTCTGTCCCATTCCAAATCTCATGGTCAACGCGTAATATACGGTGCAGGAATCACTGGCGACATTGGTTGTTAAGTACTAGATAATATGTTCCTTTACCACCGGAACTCTCATAGTAGGTTATTACCTCATGGTAAATAACCTATAATAACATTATTATAAAAATAGTGTTTTCTGTCCTTTTTCAAATGCAGGTAATGACAACACTGGATTTGCAAAATACTTTACAGAAAATAATCAAAGGACATGAGCAAGTGTGAACTTTCCTTTTGTGATTGCAAGATTATGCACTCACGGTCTTCAAGACAGTATAAGATCCAATATCTGAAATCAGCATCATTGGTCCGGTAAGGACTAATGTTTAAAGAAGCAAGATGTTTTATGCATAAGTAATGTAATGCAAGTTGATAAATTCGAATCCCGGGGATAACGTTGTTCTAGGGTTTGGATACTGGAAAGGTTTTCCTTGGAATGTGTTGCCCTTTTAGATTGAGTTTCACACGGGTGCTTCTTATTAAGGCTTGTGGGTGTGTGTGAAACAACGTGTAAGTATAATAATGCACACACAATAATGGAATACTTAAGTGGGAAATTTACCTGTAGACTATGTATATAAGGTTTTTTCATCATTTAGAGCTTTCAATAAAATGCTTATGTCTTGCTTTATAATGTTCCTTAAAAGAATAACTTTTGAAGAAAATCTTATTTAGCTAACGGAAAGTATTTAAATTTTAAGTTAACCTTATTAGGTGTTTTCTCAAGTTATAGTCTTTAAGTAAGAAAGAATTACTTTATTTGAATAATGATATTAGTAGTATTTGAGACTTATCTATCTTGGTTTTGAACTTGATTAGTTTGGTATTAAAATGCTTTATAACTTAACTATAACATACCAAAGTTAACTATAAAGACATAGATGGGCTTAAGGCATATTGCTTATGTTATTTGTACCAGGTGTACTTTATAATGTTTCTCTAAGGATACTTTAAGAATGGTAACACTTCTATTTGAATAGTGGTTTCCTAATTGTTTCATGCTATAGAATCATTTTCCTTTTATGGATAAGTGGTTATAGTTTGTAAACAAGAAAATAATATTACTTAACTACTTATGGATTCAGTATAGTGTTTTGGTTTGTTTATAACTTGTAGTTGAAATATTGGAGTAGGTTTTATTTCACTACAAGATTATTCTTGGAGATTTTATAATGGATAAAGATCTTTTTAGAAAATAAATTACATATATATATATAATTGGAGGATAATTCAAATAAATTGTATTTAAAATAGGTTGGATCAATTTGACTCTATATTATTAAGATTTAAGACTAGTATTAATTATTAGACTTAAATTGGCAATTTTAGGAATATTAACAAATTTTATTTATCTTTATATGAATCATCATTTAGGGAAATAAGTTTAAATTCAAGTTATTAAAGTATTTAAATTTTTATTGAACTCAAAAGTGGAATATTATATTTTTAATATGTAGGTATTATTTTTATGATCATTTTGGTATATTATATTTATTTTTGTGACTTATAAATAATAAGATATGATTCTTACAAGGTTTATTACTTTTATAAATACTTAATATTTAATTAAGTGAAATAATAATGCATGATTATAGTTTTATATATTAGTTCTTATTTTCCTAAGATTTTTGGTATTTTATTTATATTTTTAACATTTACTAATATTAAAATATGATTTATCTAAGTATTAAAACTTATAAAATATTTATTAAATAATAATTATTTAAATTGTTAACATAATAATGTTTGATAATAGTTTTAAGTTATATATTTTATTTTTCTACAAATTTTCATATATTATACACATTTTTCTGAATTATAAATCAAAAGTTATTAATTAACCAAGTTCTAATTACTTTCTTTAAATTTCTGGAATGTTTATATTTGAATTAATATTGTTTTCTCAATTTATTAAACAGACACATGACTTTTTACACCTAAACTAAACTTACCCAAGGTCACTGACCAGTGGGGTCGAGTACACCTCGGATGCCACATGGGCAGAGACCAAGTCAAAGGTGCTAACTGGGCTGAGGTGGCGTGTGCATGACGCGATGATGACGTCATATAGGATGATCCTCCCAGATCGGTGATCAATCCATTGATTGAGAGCGCACGGGATAGCAAGGGGGTGGTGTTCGAAAGAGGGATCCACGACGAGTCTATTGGTGGCGGCGCCGCTCTAAAATGGTCACCGGAGCCTAAGCTCCGACGAGCACCGACGGTGGCGAGCAAACACCACTGTGACGAGGGGCGATAGAGAGGGTTAGGATCTAATCGGAGAGGTTTGCGAGTATCGGTAGCTCACCAGGATTCGGAAGAGCGTGTCGAAGAGGTCGCAGGAGGTCTGTGACGGTGGCAATTCTGGCGACGTCTCGCGGCGGTGGTGTTTGGCGATGGTGGGCACTTTGATCTCGTTGATTGGGGTTGCGCCGGCTTGTTTGATTTGTCGAAGATGAACAAGTCGAATATGGCGAGCACGCTGGTGTCCTCCGTTGGTCCTAGGGTGGTCGAGAACGGGGGCAATGATAACTCCGGCGAGCTAGGGTTTGCTACCCAAAGCGGAAGAGGAAGAGAGAGATCGAGAGAGAGGTTGTGAGGAGATGAGGATGAGAGAGGACACTTTGGCGAGTCTTGTCCTCCCTTCTCGAGCTTGGTGGCGGCGGGAATCGCAGCGGATGATCAACGGTCGTCGGTGCGACAAATAGCAGCTTCCTCCGTCGAGGAAGACGACGACCAACAGAAGGCCAAAAGGGTATGGGCTCCTGGCGGGCTGGTGCTGGGCCAGGTGGGCCACGGTGTGACGCACGTGAGTAGCATATAGAGAAAGAGGGCAAATGGGCCACGGGCCAGAAACTGTTTCCTCTATTTATTTTCTTTCTGTTTATTTTCCATTTTCTGTTTCATTTTCAGATTTGTGTAATACCCATTTGTTTCAAATTTCCTTTCTAGAATTTATTTGTTAAATAGTTGCAGCAATAATGAATGGTATTAAAGTCATTTTAGGAGTGTTTATTAATTAATGTTGTATTTCGTTATTTTGTTTATATAGATCATTCTAATATTTGGTAAGGGACTTTGTTAGTAATTTTATTTCCATAATAAGCCATGGATTTATTTTAGGATATTTACTTATTTGTTTATAAAACTTAATTTTAGTTAGCTCATAGTTTGGAGGGAAAACTTTATATAATGATCATATATTAATATTTAATGCATGATATCCTAAGGATTTAATATGATTAATATCATTCCCATGAATCTAGTAAATACCAAGGTTTATATTTTGTTATAACTAGCATAAGAGTTAGGGTTTGAATTGTAAATGTTTACCCCAGGGTTTAGGGTTCTTAATAAACTTATATTCTTTTGTTGATATGAATAAAGATTAATGGCTAAACATATTATCTTTATGTTTGTTATTTTTAATGATATCACCATTTAAAGTAAAATAGTGGAGTTGTTTTCTAAGCTAACTTATGAGAAAGAATTGATAAAGTTATTTCTTAAGCAGCTATAATAATGATGGTTGAAAATGGCAAAGATGTGCTTAAGTGATTTGCTATAGGAAAATATTCCTATAAAGTTTTGTGAAAATAAGATGATTGATTCAAATAGATGGAATAGATCATGAGTTTGATTACAGATTTAAGGTTGAATGTTTTACCAAGAATTCCTATCTTCCATAATTCACAATCCTTGACTTTTGTTTAAGGAATTCCTTTCCTAGATATACTACTTCTCCATATCCATCATCATGGGTTAACATGATGAGCTTTAATTTTCAAGAATATTCTTATCCACCTTTTATTCTTCTCATTCCATTTATAAATCTAATGAGCTTGACACTAGAGCTTTCATAATCTTTTTATATCTATACTTGGTTATATCAACTACTCTACTACTGATAACCTCCAATCTAACAAGTAGTTACTTTTAACTCCATTCATACTCTTACTTAATCATCCTACACTAATATCACTTCAATAGATGCATACATCAAATCATACTTCACCTCAAGTGCTTAGTATTTCCAAAGAGGAAAATACTACTTCTATAATCCAATGTTGCTTTAACATTATCTTAATCATACTATCTTGTCTCTACTTAACTCCAGTATCTCATACTCCAACCTCACATTATATTAATGTGACTAGTCATGGCTAACCTAGAATGACATATTAATGCTAGGTTTTGGTCATGTTATGTCCACCAATGTCACTTATACATGATATAAGCATTCAATCTTTGTGATTAAAGTATGATCATTATAATCCTTTGGTCCTTGATGGTTTAGGTTTCCAGTTGGCTAATCAAGTCCTTCATCATTACAGCATTATAGTTGTATTGAAATTATATTCTATTTATCCTTATTGGACTAAGAGATAATATTCATTGACTATACCTACTTGATCCAATATGATTGCTCCTTGTAACTATCTTCATGGTTCACCCTTGTAATCTTCTCTATCACCATATACTTATCTATTCCATATAACTCTTCTTTAATTTTAGGAGTGAGTTTAACTCCATCAATTATCATATTGATTTCATTCTCTTCCAACACTCCCATCATATATTTGATCTCTATAACTAGCATTACTATTTACCTCTTCTTACTTCTCTCTTTATAGTCCTTAAGTGAATGCCATAATAAGGACAAGAGTTGATAGGCCAAGAATTGATAGGTTAAGAATTGGTGAATCAATAGTTGATTACTCAACATTGATGAACAACAAATACAAAGATAGGATTCCATCAGAATTGATATGGAAAAGAAGATATATGGTGAATGATCTTGACTTGGTTTCTGACCTACTCAATCTCACTAAAGAGTTAAGGTTAGGTATTACCATGATACTCATGGTATAAATAGATGAGATTAAGACAGATCAAGAATTAGTTGTTACATTCTTATTACTTAAGTTATATTTATATCTTGGTATTCATGGGTTGTGTAATGAATACTGGGATATGATTACTTAAGGATCAAATATAATCCATTAAGTCATGTATTAGGGTTTAACTTTTATTACATTTGATCTACCCTTAGATCAAATCTCCCTTATCCGAAATAAGGTTTTAGCAAAGGTCATATTGAAACTTATCGCAGTAAACTTGATGATCTACTTCAATTCCATCAAGTTAAGAGAAGCCTCAATCACTTTGACAAGATTTATTCGAAAGCGCAAAAATTATTCAGATTTTCTATGCATGGATGCAATGCACACATCTGTGTTCAGCTTATTTATAAGCTCTAATGCTGGGATGTTACATAAAGGCCCCATAAAGTCAAATCTCCAACAATCAAAAGGTTCAATAACAAGAGAATAATTCATAGGCATTTCATTGCGTCTAGAGATGTTACCTACTCGTTGGCATTCGCCACATGATAAGGTAGACTTCCTTGCATCTTTAAAAAGGGTAGGACAATGAAATCCAGATTGTAACACTTTTTGTGTGGTCCTATCCCCATCATGATGTCCTCCATAAGCACTGCCATGACATTTTCTTAATATCTCTTGCTATTCAAATTCTGGAACACATCTTCGCATAATACCATCTACTCCTTCTTTATATAAGTGTGGGTCATCCCAAAAGTAATGCCTTAGATCATAAAAGAATTTCCTTCTTTGCTGGGCTGTAAAGGTTGGAGGCAAATACTTGGAAACAATAAAGTTAGCATAATCAGCGTACCAAGGATTTTCATGTGGACTTACCCTTATTGCAACTAACTGCTCATTTGGAAAGCTATCATTAACAGGCAAAGGGTCAAAAGAAATGTTATCCAGACGAGATAAATTATCAGCAATAGGATTATCAGCACCTTTTCTATCCATAATATGCAGATCAAACTCTTGTAAAAGCAACACCCACTTTATAAGCCTAGGCTTAGCGTCCTTATTTGTCATAAGGTACTTAATAGCTGCATGATCAGTATGAATAGTAACCTTAGAATCAACAATATAAGGTCTAAACTTATCACAAGCAAAGATTACAGCTAAGAACTCTTTTTCAGTAGTAGCATAATTCTTTTGAGCAGCATCCAGAGTCTTGCTAGCATAATGAATAACATTCAACTTCTTGTCAACATGTTGTCCAAGGACAGCACCCACAGTAAAATCACTAGCATCACACATGATTTCAAAAGGTAAACTCCAATTAGGTGGTTGGACAATAGGAGCAGTTATCAAAGCTTTCTTCAAAGTTTCAAAAGATTCCTTACAATCATCATAAAAAACAAAAGGAACATCTTTTTGAAAAAGATTAGTAAGGGGCTTTGAAATTTTGGAGAAATCTTTAATAAACCTCCTATAGAAACCATCATGACCAAGGATACTACGAATACCTTTGATATCTCTAGGGCACGGCATCTTCTCAATTTCTTCAATTTTGGCTCTGTCAACTTTAATGCCTCTTTCAGAGATCTTCTGTCCAAGAACAATCCCTTCATTAACCATGAAATGGCATTTCTACCAGTTAAGAACAAGGTTGGTTTCCTCACATCTCTTCAAAACTTTATCAAGGTTGTGCAAACAGTTATCAAAAGAAGTTCCATAGACGAAAAAATCGTCCATGAAAACCTCTACAATTTCTTCACAAAAACCATGAAAGATAGCAGACATACATCTCTGAAAGGTAGAAGGAGCATTACACAAACCAAAATGCATACGCCTATAAGCATAAGTACCGTAAGGACAAGTAAAGGTAGTTTTCTCTTGGTCCTATGCTTTCACAGCAATTTGAGAAAACCCAGAATAACCATCAAGAAAGCAAAAGTGGGTCTTTTTGGATAACCTCTCTAGCATTTGATCAATAAAGGGCAAAGGATAATGATATTTCTTAGTAACTTTATTAATCTTTCTGAAATAAATGCACATTCTATACCCAACCACTACTCTTTGGGGTATAAGCTCATTATCCTCATTAGGCACAACAGTTATTCCCCCTTTCTTGGGAACACAATGAACAGGGCTAACCCATTGACTATCAACAATAGGATAATAATACCACTGTCAAGGAGTTTTAATACCTCATTTCTTACCACATCCTTCATCTTAGGATTTAGACGGCGCTGGTGCTCAACAACTCGTTTTGCATCAGGCTCAATATTAATAGCATGCTGACATATAGTGGGCGAAATTCCTTTTAAATCATCAAGAGTATAACCCATAGCTCCTCGGTGCTTCTTCAATACCTCCAATAGCCTGTCTTCTTCCTTCCCTGAAAGTTTAGAACTAATAATAACAGGATATATCTTCTTATCATCAAGATAAACATATTTAAGATCATCAGGTAAAGGTTTTAATTCGAAAACAGGATCCCCTTTAGGTGGTAGTGTGGTACCCAAATCTTCCACAGGTAAATTATGCTTAAGTAACTCAGGCTGACAAAGGAAAACCTCATCAATCTCATTTCTTTCCTTCATAAAGGCATCACTTTCATGATCTTCCATGAACTGCTGCAAAGCATTGTTAGGAGCAAGAGAAATAGCAGAAAGTTGTTCAACCCTGAAATCCTCATCAGGTAATTCATTTTCATAAGGAGTTTTGGAAAAATTAAACTCATAAGATTCTCCAGAAAACTTAGTCAACACTTTTTCCTTCCTACAATCTATGATAGCCCCACAAGTATTAATGAGGGGTCTACCAAAGACGATAGGATAGGTTTTACTAGCTTCTTTACCAAGTACTAGAAAATCAGCAGGATATTTAATCTTACCACAAAGGACCTCCACATCTCTTACAATACCAATGGGGCAAACTTGCTCTCTATTAGCAAGGTGAATAACCACATCAATGTCCTCAAGCTCACAAGGACCAATCTCATGCATAATTTCCCTATAAAGCTCATAAGGAATAGCACTAGAACTAGCACCAATATCACATAAACCATAGTAGTTATGACTACCAATTTTGATAGAAAGCACAGGAACTCTAGCTTTTCTAACCTTCTTAGGATGAGAAATAACATTAGTGGCGTCTTCACAGAAGACAATATGATCAGCCTCTATGTTTCTAGTGACAAAATCCTTCACAATAGCTACCATAGGCTCGATATCAATAAGCTCATCGGACCCTACAGTTTTCTTTGCAGTTTTGCTAATCACATTGGCCATAATAGAGTGTTCCCTTACCTTGGAGGGAAAAGGGATCTTCTCAACATAAGGTTCATGAAAAATAGGATCAATAGTACAAACCTCTATACTGGCAGGAATGTGGGTAACAAAGGAGCATGGTACTTGTCCCACTCTTTCTTAGGAATCTCAATATAAGAGGCAAAAGCATTAAAACATTTTGCAAGGACTTGAGGATCAAGGCCAAACTTATTGCTAATATCACGGAAGTTATCAGTTCCCATAAAGGATTTAATGCATTCATAATCATAGTTTATACCTGACTTTCTTCCTTTGTCATTCTCCCAAGCCTCATTATTATCTTGAATACGGTCTAAGAGATCCCATTTAGCTTCTTCCTTCATACTTGTGAATGATCCAACACAAGAAGCATCTAGTAAGTCTTTATCATGAAGAGAAAGCCTAGCATAAAAGTTATTGAGAATAATATTGTTAGGGAGTTCATGAATAGGACATTTAAGCATTAGTAGCTTCAATCTCCCTCAAGCTTGAGCTGTACTCTCTCCATCAAGAAGACAAAACTTATATATAAGACTTCTATCCTTATGGATTTCACTGGGAGGATAAAATTTAGAGTAAAAGAGAGATGTCGTCTCCTCCCATTCCATGGATTGTCCATTCTTCAGCAGCTTATACCATGCCTCAGCTCTCCCTTTCAAGGATATGGAGAGTAACTTCTTCTTCACCTGTTTAGTTTTGATACCTGCACACTTAAACAACCCACATAATTCATGGATAAAAAGCAAGTGATCACTGGGATGGACAGTTCCGTTCCCAAAATAATAATTATCCATAACACGATTAACAATACTTGTAGCCTTGTAGGTATCTTAAAAGGATCTATCTCAACAGGTGGTGGTTCATCTACTACCCTAGAAGCGGTAGTAGTTTTCCCAAACAGAAAACCAAGTGGGTTATCCATATTGGAAACAAAGTAACAAGAAGTAACAAAAGAAATACTCACAGTGAAAGTTTCCCTTACCAGTTCCACTCTTCAATAGCGCTTCACTCCCCGGCAACAGCGCCAAGAAATAGTCTTGATGACCCACAAGTATAGGGGGTGTATCGTAGTACTTTCGATAAATAGGAGTGTCGACCCCAACGAGGAGCAGAAGGTGCTGAACAGTGGTATGGAGCAGGAAATCCCCGTGAATACTTAGCAAACGGATTTTTAGTGGTTTTCTGACAAGGCGACAAAACAAAGAGCAAGTAACAGAAGTAAAAAACAAACGGAGCAAGTGGCCCAATCCTTTGTTAGCAAAGGACAAGCCGGTGTAAATACTTATAAGGACCAAACGTTCTCGAGGACACATGGGAATTCTGACAAGTGATTTCGCTTCAAATAGCTGAGTACTCTTCACTGGTGTTTGTAAGTGTTGTGTGGGTGAACCTGTGCTAACATACTGCCCTTCCTATGACTAATACATACTTGTGATTAAACCCCCTGCAAACATCCGTAATTACAGAAAAGTAATTAAGGTATAAATCTAACCACAACCTTAAACTCTGAGATTCTACGCTCCCTTGTGCAAAGGTGTCCTAACGGGGGTTCAGGTTTCTGTCACTCCGGCAACCCCGCAATTAGTAGCCAAATACACAATGCATTCCCCTAGGCCCATAAATGGTGAAGTATCATGTAGTCGACGTTCACATGACACCACTAAAAGAATAGCACCACAACCTAAATACTAAACCATTGAATAATAACTCATCACAGATTCACTACTAACAACATGACTTCTCCCATGTCCTCAAGAACTAAACGAACTACTCACAAGACATCATATGGATCAAGATCAAAGATGATATGATAATGGATAACAATCTGAACATAAACAATAATCCAATGGTTCCACTCACAAGCATCAACTACAATAGTAATCAACACCGGGAAAGTTTCCCCTAAGAACTAAAGCAATATCCAACACAATTGTTACAACGGGACGGAGTGGTGATGATGGTGCTGGTGGAGATGATGGTGTGGATGATGATGATGATCCCGATGAAGCCTAGCTTGATGACAGTGTTGATGGCGACGGTCTCCCCTCTTCGGGAAGGAATTCCCACGGGGGAAATCTGTCTGCCGTAGAGATCTTTCTCTCTCGGTGTTTTCCGCCCCCAGAGGCGGCGAAAATCTACCTGTGGTCACTCCCCGATCCTTAGGGTTTCGAAGGGAAAATATAGGCGAAGGGGCGAAGTCGGAGGCCGGGAAGGTGGGCCACACCTGCCCTAGGCGCGGGGTCAGGTGGGCCCGCGACTAGGGTGTGTGGGCCTCCTGAGGCCCCACTTCGTCCCTCCTTCTGGCTTCCTTCGTCTTCTGGTAAAATAATATGTTTGCATATTTTTCTGATCTTCGCAAAAACAGATGAAAATCCATAAGTAATACCTCATAGTAAGACAAATATCAATGAATACATGTAAATTATGATATACTACCTCCGTTTCAGGGATTAAGGCGCACACGCTTTCCAAAGCAAAGTTTGACCGAAAAAATTGAGCAACAAAATCTTGATTATATTATACATAATTAGTACCGTTGGATTCGTATTGAAAAATACTTTTCAGTGATATTAGTTTTATACCAAAACTCTTTACGCATTTAGAGTAATTCTTGGTCAAAGAAAAATCATGCAAAACGAGGACGCCTTAAGCCCTGAAATGGAGGGAGTAGAAGGGTGATGCAAATTGGGCGTATCACTGCCGACTCCGGCGACGGTGGCGCGCCCATCTCATCAGAACTGACGGTGGGAAGGAGAGGTATCCCAGGCGGTGCTGCATTAGGGATGGTGAGGCGCCAGCGATGGGCACGGGGTGGCGTGGCCGGGAGGCCGGGGCTTGAGGCCCTCCAGCGGAGAGGGGACGAGGAGGCGGCGATGCGTCGCCATGTGGCCGTTCCGACGAGGAGGCGGCAGCGTGATCTGTTCCTGGATGACCAAGATCTGTTCTAATCTGGGTCGTTCGGTCTAGCAAAGGCTTCGGCTGTGGATTCTGGCGGTGACCTCGGTCACGCCGGTGATTCTGCAGCCTAGTACTTGTTGGCCCCTTCTATGTTGCTCTCTCCTGCTGGATGGTGACTGACGACGTGGGGGCTACGAGTTTTGCGAATAATGGCGGGCGGTCCTAGGGTTCCTTCAGCGCCAAGACGAAGATCTCCTTGTCACTTGCCCTCATTGATCTGATCTGGACCGACGTGTTCCGGAAGGCTCCGTCGGCGAACTCGCATGGGCGAATATGTCTGGAGATTGCTGGATCGGAAGGTATTCGGTCGTGTGTACCCATGTTTTATGGCCATTTGGTTTTAGCGGGAGCGTTGCGAAGCTCTGCTATCTGTTACCATCATGTGTCATGTCTTCTACGATCCATGGTGAAGCCAGAGGCAAAGAATGCCAAGAAAGGAGGAACATGAGTGCTGTGATGGTGGTTTTGAGTCTTTGTGGCGGCGAGGAGCTGGCTGCGTAATCTGTGACTCGCGGCAACGACTGTTTGTGGGGGCGACAACACAGGAGGAGTTTCTAGTCTTATCTTCTAGGGTGAAAATCCAAGGTCTGGCCTTAATTATTTGTGCCTAGCAATGACCTTGTTGAAGGAATGGTTTTGCGAGTGAGGACTTTCTCTAGGGTGAAAATCTATGATCTTTGATCGAACAACGACGGTGTTTGTGCACTGTTTCTTTCTTGAAGGCGTTGCTTTTGGAGTGGTTGGACTACTGGGGGTTGTTCTGGTGGTGTTTGTGTCATTGCTTTGAGGAATAATTCTCTGTAGCGGAACTTCTCTTTTTTGTAATTCTTCTTCCTTTTTTCTAGAATGTGTGCATCCGTAAGACCGCTAGGGCATGCGTTGTTATAGAGGCTGGGAGTAATTGGTATCTCCGCGATATTAATATATACTCTTTTTCAAAAAAAATATCCTAAAACGGATTGGGAATTTTTTTAATTGTGCAGAAACTAAACCTTGGGTTAGTTTGTTCATTTTTTTTGTTGAGAAATGGGGAATCTATTTTGATGAGCGAGTCAAGAGGCTCTCAATTCTGGAATGGGTTACACGAGGTTAAAAAGTGTTTTGTTTGGGGAGCGGCTCATATTGTTGGGAATGGTAAAGCTACTTCTGGGAGTTGTCATGTTTGTAGCAATGTGGAAACTATTGATTATTTGTTTTTTCTTTTCCCACTTGCTCCTTTTTTCTGGTTGGTTGTTCGGGAGTCTCTGGATTGGTCCTCAAATCCCCACTCAGTTCTTGACTTGATTTCTCTTGCTCGACATGAAGTGGTGGAAAATTTTGAACCAATATGGATTGGGGCGGCTGTTGTGATGTGGTCTCTCTGGACCACACGCAATAAGTTGATTTTTGAAGGGAAGATCCTTAAACATCCTTCTGATATGGGCTATTGCTTGATTGATTTTCTTCAGTTTTGGAGTCATCCATGGAACGATCGGATGCAGTGTGCGTTTGACTAGGCGATTGATACATGTAAGAGGCGCCTCAGGAGGTTTCCAAGGAGGAGTGTGGTTTAGGTGCTTGGACTTTTTCTGAAGACTGCTTTGTTGTAGCTTTGTTCAGCAGGGTGTTTTCTGTTTTTCAAAACCTTGTGGTTTTCCTATGTGTAATCCTATGTTTAAACCAGTATCCCCAGTCATTTTTCATTTTTATTTTGTTGTTCATACTCGCTATTCGAGCCTTTTAGTAATAAAAAGCTGGACCTGAGCCTAGTTTCTAAAAAAAGGCAGTGGCGCAAGTGCACCGGAAGGCCGTGGAGACAAGGACGACGATGGCGGCAAGGATCAAGCCGACTTTTACGCGGGGAAGTCATATACTCCCTCCGTCTAGAAATAACTAACTTGGATTTGTAATTCGTATATATATATATATAAACGCATTTTAGTGTGCATATTCATTTAAATATAAACAAATCCAATTCAGTTATTTCTAAACGGAGGGAGTAGTTTTTATTTTTAAAATAAAGGTTGTATCCTAGGCAAATTATCTATTATCTATTAAACTATATCTATACCTAATAATAAAGCACGAAGTGTTTCTCCCAGTCCAACACTTTTTTAGACTAGAAAATATCCACTGCCACGGGCAAGAGAAAAAAAGGTAGTTTAGCACTTACGGTTCATACTAGGGATCATTAAGTAAAAAATCGGAATTTGATCGTTTGAATCGTTAGCAGCTGACCTCCGGAGGACAGCGCTCTAGCTCGTATAGTTAGTAGCCGGATGGGCCAAAGGACATGGAATTAGGTGAGTGGAAGAAAAAGCCCAAGAAAAATAATAAACAAAACAAAAAGAAGAGAGGGCTTAGTCAACTTTAGTCCCACCCTATCCCTATAGACCGAACATCACCAAGTTATATACAATAAAAATTATCTGGATATTAGCAAGCTGACTCGAGAAACGACGAACAACAACACTTGCGTAAAGTGAATGAACCGACTGGATACTTAATAAAAGCGAGTGATGAGGAAATAGATAATGGAATAGATGGTGAGATAACCAGATTATGTATGGGCCAAATTTAAAGATGAGGAAATTAATATGGGGCTGCCTTGCACATGCATGGTGCATAATTAAATGAGACGGCGACCACTCTGTGCTAGCATAGCAAAGATGGCAGTTAGACGCCCCTCAAAAAAAAAGATGGCAGTTAGACACAAGCAACATGCATATATGGACTTGAGACTTTAGGTCCGAGCCATAGATAAATCCTCTATCTAGCCTTGATATATCGAGTTATAGGACCAACCTTGCTACTCATGAATGTATCGGAAATCCACTTTTGATCTCGGATGCATACAAGCTGAATTTTTTAAGTGCCAATTTTTTCTTTTTACACACGATACAAATATCGGTTTTTTATAAAACGACTTTGTAAGCACGTGGAATGTTAAGATGTAGCTAAAATGATGTAGATTTTTCTCTTCTGTTGCAATGCACGTGCACGTAGAATGTTAAGTATCCGATGCATTTTCATATATTTTCGAAGTATCATATTGCCTGATTGCTTCTAAGCCTTGTAACCTCAATTATGTTGATACTTTTGTAGATGTTTTTTCATGGACTAAAAATGTGAATGTCTATGGAGTGGTACAGTGTCAGAGTTGACCAGCAACGAGGAGGCAGGGTGCAGCAAGACCAGCAGCGGTGGAGAGTGGGTGCTTTGACCGTGTAATTAAACTTGGTATCCTCGTGTTTAGTTCCACCCTGCTGCATTACAAAGATCAACATCAGTTTATATTATAATTGTTTCCGCCTGTTATCAGCAAGATTAAAGGAAAAAAATCAAAAAGCAGCAACTAAGAGGAGGGATTGTGGGCTGATTTAAAGGAAGCTATGGGCTGCCTAATTAAACGGGCCTGATTGTGAAGGATTGTGTGGGCTGATAATAAATTAATGTGCGTTCTAATTAAACGGGATGGTGTCAGCTAGAGCCGACAACAACGCACATTTTACGAGGAGATGAAAGGTAAGCACGCCAAAGACGGGGAAGAGGGGTTTGGAGAAAGAAAATATTCTCTTGCGAATTGGAATCAATTGATCAAGGAGTGGATGTGACCGAGCAAGTTAAAAACTGTCTATGCTGCGACATGCTACTTTTTTTTGCGAGATAGTTTCAGTAATAACAACTAGATACTTACAGAATGACCCAAATATTAAAGAAAAAAGCAAACAAGTCCTGCAAGAGCACGAGGACACCGTCGTCGAAGAAGACGCACTGCGGCGTGTCGCTGACGCTCCTCCTCTGCAACCTTGGATCGGAAGGAGTCCCCAGGCGGATGGGAAGTCGAAATAACTCGTCTCGACAGAGCCTCCACCTCGCAACGTGGTCGTCGCCCTCGATCTGGTCACCATCACCTTCGCCATCGAACCCTTCAGGCCGAAGTCGCCGCTCCACGAACTCTGGCACGGGGAAGAAAGCGCGAAGGAGGAGGCAGATCCATGGCCGCGCTCCGTGGAGCACCACCACCGGAGAGGATCTCCGCCTCCACAAAACGCCGGACCAACCGCGCCATCCTCTCCACGACGCCGCCGGCAGTCCACCCACTCAACCTTAGACTATATACAGACGAGATCCGGGGTTTCGCCTCCGCCACGGGCCGCAGAGGAGGAAATCGAGATCGATGCTTACCGGATCGAACGGGAAGGGGAAAAAGTCGCCTCTCCAATTGTAGCGGGGAAGCGAGCCGGGTCCAAGGTCCCGTTCTTTTTTTTGCTGCGACATGCTTCTGTTTTGAAAAAACTCACACCAATCCAAGAACGACTAACTTCTTCCGCCGCAACGCGTGGGCATTTTACTAGTCTAATCTCTACTATATAATTTGACTTAGCGTGGTTTTCGTCACTTTTTCCGTACGGTTGTTTCGTCCGTCGCTCCTATCCTACTATTCTGAGTCAAACTCCCCCACCGATCCGTACACAACTAAGCCATTGATTTATTCAGGTAGAAATTGTGAAGAGGACGGGGGCGTCGGGTCTGGTAGCTCAGGTGCCCGCGTCGTGGCTCCGGCCGTTGCAATCGCAATCAAAGCCCCCCGTCTGCGACGACCTCCTGGGATCCTACCTCGAGGTACCGGACCCGGACTCTATCGCCGCCGGCCAACCAGAGCTTCACCAGGCAAGTGGGATGCCTCCTTGACCTTCCAGATTCTGCCCAGCGGCCCTGTGGCGCCCTGTGTCCTCTTCCTCATCTCCCTCATGCGGCTTGCGATCCGCGCCGTCATGGCAGCATCGTGACTCCACTCGCGGCCATCTCCCCTTGGAGCGCACGAGGTTGAACCTGGGCAAGGTCAGGATCCCTTCTATCCTGCCCTGACGTGGCCCCGCTCACCGGCCGTGGGACCTGCTCGTGGGCCTCCCCAATATCGGCCACCTCCTCCCCGTGGACATGTGGGACGGCGTCGCGAGAATCGTTTCTAGGCCCTTCACGACTCGCTTGTCTGTCGCTGTTATGGTGAAGAGCGATGGATTGGTGGCCTTGTATGGGAGCAACAGCGGGTGAGTGTCTTGCGCCGTACACGACGTGGATGTACCGCCTCTCTCCCGCATCACAGCAGGTTGAGCTATGTGCTTACAAAACTAATTGATTGAGCTAGCTTTCACGGCAGCAACAAACGTTGCATCACAGCAGATTGAGCTATCTACTTACATAATCAATTGATTGAGCTAGCTTCACGATAGCGGTGATAATTGGGACTTCGCTTGACGCGGTAAGTTTTTCTTTTGGTCAGCCAGATTATATTTCTCATTTTGAGGGCTTGTGAGCCAGTTGAATGAGCACTTGATAAAACGATATGACATATAGGCAAGCCGAAAGATCAACCTATCTTTATCTTAACATCGGCGAAATTTCAAGGTGAAGAGCTTATGTGGCAGACACTATGGCACGTACAGCAATCAGAGGCACTCTAAAGTGCCTCTAATGGTCAAATTAATGCCACAATTGATTTTTTAAGGCACTAAAAAAAACGCCGGGGACAGTCATGTAGGTAAAAGTTATTAGAGGCAGTTTTAAAAAATGCCTCAAAATCCTAATTATTTGAGGCATTTTAAAGAGTACCACTAAAACTAAACATTTGAGGCACTCTCAATAGTGCCTCTAAAAGCAAACCATTTGAGGCACTATCAAGAGTACCTCTAAAGCCAACCATTTGAGGCACTCTCAATAGTGCCTCTAAAAGCCAACCATTTGAGGCACTATCAAGAGTGCCTCTAAAGCCAACCATTTGAGACACTATCACTAGTGCCTCTAAAAACCAACCATCAACCATTTGAGGCACTCTTCATAGTGCCTCTAAAAGATAACGACAGTAAAATTACAGTAACCATTTGGCCAATAGAAATCAAATTACAGCAGTCAAATTTTCAAAATGGCTCACAGCAATCACATAACAGTGTGGCGGTGGGGACTGTGAGAGGAGGGCGGTCGTCTAAGGTGGATTGCAGACGGAGAGAGGAGGGAGGCATCAAGAGAGAAAGAGAGCGGGGAATCGGGCGGGGGAGCAATGGTTTTTCTATATGGATTTCATTCGTTCGCGATTTAGCGTTTTCATCCCACTTCCAGATTCTGCCTTCGCCACCGCCACACTGTCTGCCTGTCGCCAGCCGGCCGTCACCCACCTACAAAGTCGACATAACCGGCTCATTCCCGTCGTCCAAGATCGATCTTGGCGACAGTATCGTCCCTACCAACTCCCGCTGACCGAGATCAACTGGGATGGACGATTCAGCGGCGGCGGGCTCGTGTTCCTTGGGGTGAACCGTGGTGGAGAGAAGGTGAATGGGAGCACTGTGGAGGCGCTGAACGAGAGCCGGTCGAGGATAGAACAACTCGACGTCGTCTCTGTAGGAGGTGATTTCTGCGTCAGGGATGCGGCGGCGCTCGGCCGCCCAGGCAAGCGCAAGAGGATTCCCTACTTCTGCCATGCCGCACCAGATCCAAGAGCTCCATGACTACGTGTTCTTGACCCATGTACCTGCGATTCGTCGCATGCTCGCTTATCTGATCATGTGTGTGGTTGTTCTTGGATGCAGGTTCTTCTGTGTGCCCACACTAGATGAAACGCAGAGGAAGAAGCTGGGCAAGAAGCTCATGTATTTCCAGGTGGTCACATGGGCAGAGAAATACATTGATTTCACAGCCTGCAAATGGAATTGCTAGAGTCCCACGCTGGGAATAGAACAACGTAGTCCATAATCCTAAAATAAAATAAATGCAAGTTGTTTTGCTAAGTTTTAAGACATTTTTTTTGGTTGTCAGTACCTTCGATTCCACTATTTTTGGTAACTTCGGTAGTAAAATTAACTATATTTTTTATATGTTGTGCCCTGGCTATAAAATAAAATGTTAGTATGAGACGTTGAGTGGTTATTGGAAGTCTTGCTCTTAACAGGTCAGTTTGTTCATTCACGAACAATGGGTGTGCCAAATATTAGTTTTCAAGATTATCAAGCTGGCCATTCTGCGCCATGGGTCTTTACCTTAATTCAGCCAGATTCTATGCATAGCATGTAAGATCTTGCTTTGCCTAATCATATTCAAATGCAAGGCCCACAGGGACATAGCAAAATAGTGCATGATGTAAATCCTTCTAGAATCAAGCTCATGTTCTTCTTTGTGCGCATGACCAACATATTTTTAATTTTATGTATGTGGTTGCTATCTATGTTTGATTCCCGTCTATTGTGTTTGAATATACCAGTGGCCTAAAAAGAATTGCTAGAGATTTTGAGAAACCAAGTAAACAACAAACAAAGAAGGAAAAAATACAGAAATTTCAATTGCTTGATTCTTTTTTCTATCAAGTACATAATGCAACAACAATTTCATGTGAATAACTGTAGGATACAAGCGTGGAGCTCGAACGGGTGGCACGGCTGGGGATGGTCCGTTGGAACGCGCCCGGGGTTTAGTCCCACTTCGCTAGTTGAAGGAGGCTGACACCAGCTTATATAGCTGGGCAAACCTCTCCCTTCAGTCGCGGCTTTTGGGATGAGAGAGGCCTTGGGCCTCCAAATACACTGGTTGAGCGTGAACTGGCCTTTGGGTCGCTAACATCTGGTAGAGCTAGCGTGCGCACCGCTATTAGGTGTGTGGCGATCTGCATCGCTCCTGTTTAGGAGGATGGGATGTCAGCACTCGAACGGGTGACACGGCTGGGGACGGTTCGTTGGAACGCGTCCGGGGTTTAGTCCCACCTCGCTAGTTGAAGGAGGCCGACATCAGCTTATATAGCTGGGCAAACCTCTTCCTTCAGTCGCGGCTTTGGAATGAGAGAGGCCTTGGGCCTTCAAATACACTGGTTGAGCGTGGACTGGCCTTTGGGTGGCTAACATTCTAAAGGCAGGCCCTAATCTGACGATGTAAGGGATGTGATTTTGTTACCACCGTATTTTGGCTAAAGACGGAGATGGGCCGTGGTCAAGATGGGCTTGGAAGATGTGTATATTCAACGATTTGTTGGATCGGCCTAGTGTGTGGATTTGGGCTAAATTGCCCGTGTATCTTGTATCATAGTAGGTTTCGTGTTTGTTTAAGTTCTGTTTGTATTTAGGTAAAGATAGAGTTGTAGAGTTATTCTAAAAGTAGAGAGTCTCCGGACTATAAATATGTACCTAAGGTTATCGAAAAAGGAGGACAACCACGTTCACAACAAACACAATCTCGGCGCATCGCCACCCCTTGTTTCTAGGGTTTCTTTCGGGTAAGTGCCATGCTGCCTAGATCGCATCTTGCGATCTAGGCAGCATCTACTTATGCGTTACCTGGTTTTACTCGTACTGAAGCGTTGTTGATGGCGAGTAATACCTTTATCATAGATTGTTTGAGGCTAGCATCGGTGCTCTATTTTCGTTACTATCGTCGAAGTTATGCTACCTTTAGCCATCTCGCTACCCTTGCACCTTTTCCCAAAGTGTAAGGGTAGCGTCTTGCTTGATCTTTATTTTAGTTGTTTCGATCTGTTATAGTTGTGCCTTGTTCACCAAGGTTTAGTTTAACATCTACGTAATCAGGCCTTACAAACGGGTTGAATGATCCAGTAGTACATAGGGACGTGGCTTATTCGTTCTAGAGAAGATTGTTCCGGTAATTGACTTTACGTTGGTTATTAGGCCTCCTCTAGGGTTAATATTCTTCATCATTTATGCGTGCAGGCTCAATCACGTGTAGGACGTTCCAGTTACGTGGTGAAAACATTAAACTGTCGTAGATCGATTTAACTTGTAATGATCAAGCAAAACCCCATGTTATCGTAAATCTAATGCAGAACCATGGGGCAATCGGCTCTAGGAGCCGATTTACAGGGAAACCTGGGAGCCGATCACGGCTCGAATTTTACGTATACTTGTTTACCATGCAGAAATCAATCGAGCAATCCTTCACCTTCCCGACCAGGTATAGGTCGGTGGCACATCTCGAACCAAGCCGGGGCGTGTGTCGGAGCTTTGCGGTCGCCCGAGGACCAGGCCCACCACAGGAGCCTCCGGCTCTCCGTGTTGTCGATCGCTGCCGGTGGGTTTTGGCAGGCAACACATTACGCACGCCGGTGGGACCACTTTCAACAACGTCTACATCAACACCCGACGCTGCAATGGAGAACAGACCCGTCACTTACGACGATCTACCTGACGAGCACAAGGCCAAGTACGACGAGATCAAGGCCCTCTTCGAGGAAGACCTCATCGGCTCTTTTGAGAGGACCCGCACGCATGGCATCAGGTGGAAGGGGTTCTCCCCCGAGGGCGCTCTTAATGAGGTGGATCTTTCTCTCCCTTCGGAGGAGCGCACCAGAGCTCTACGACAGGAAGTCAACTACATGGTGGCTCATTCTTTGCACCGCCATTCTGAGAGCTTGGTGAACGCTTTCGAGCGGGTCGCGGTTCGCGTAGTTCAGGAGATCATGAAACATCAGTACTCTCCGTCGGGGCCTACTTTAGGGACTCACCAGGGAGAAAGACCGCTCGGACCAGCCCGGCTCGTTCGCACTTGCCGCTCGAGCCGCCAGGAGCAGCGGCTTCGTCGTCTACAAGGTGAGGCGACCAGCGATTGCCAATTCCTGTTTGAGCCACCTAAGGAGATCCCACACGGATATATATGCGCCTCGTGCGGGACTGCAATAACGACACGCACCAAATGCATTGCAACCGCAGAGTTTCGCGCCAGAGTGCTTGGGCAGGATCTTCAGGCGTGTGCGGAGCAGCAATGATCGGGATGGACGCCGACAAAAAGCGTGGCTAGCCAAGTATGCCAGGACAAGTCATGAGAATCTAGCCCCTACGGCTCAAACAGTGGAGCAAATCGGTACCATCCCGAGAGACCGGTTAAACCGTCAAGAGAAGGACAATCGGATATTCAAAGCCGTACCCCAACGAGTTTGATCTAATTCTGCCACCCAAGTATAAGCTCCCGAGTTCTCAAGGTTCGGTGGTCAAGGGTCAAGCTCGATCGAGCACATAAGCCGATACCGCACAACTAGGCATGATTTCGCATCGGATCGGATCGCGTAAGATTCTTTGCGCAATCTCGACAGACCAGCCTTTGGGTGGTACACCTCACTACCACCGATTCAATTCATACCGAAGCAATCGAAGAGCGGTTCCACATCCAATACCATTCAGGAGGCTATCGAGGGGCATTGCAGACTGCACAGTGCGGCGAAGCGAGAAATCTGGCCGAGTACATCCAGCGCTTCAGACTGTCAGAACCGATGTTACTCAGCTCGTCTAATCGAGAAGGAAGCGGTCGAGCGGTGTTGGGTCTCTCGCACCCATCAAGGATCGCTTTCGTAGAGTATAACTCATTGGCGCATGGCCCGTAAACGGCGATGTATGAACAGCGCCACCTGAGTTGTACCAAGACAAGTTCAAGCGTCCGATAGGCTGGTAGATCAGAAGAAGAAGATCCTACACAGACCAGGAGGTGGCCGTGGCAGAATGGGCTCGGGGGCGATCCTGTGGCCTGCAAATGGGTGAAATAGCAAGGGCCTGCGAAGGGTTCGACTTTGATGTGAGCAAAGTGAGCAGATATTTGATTTCTTTGAAGGAGAAGCGGTGAGGTTACCGAAGGCCACAAAATCCCTACGGCTCAGAAATGAACAGGAGGCCATACCGCAAGTGGCATCACTCGTTCACCCATACCACCAATGAGTGCAAAGAGCTGCCTTAAATCCAAATGGCGATCGAGCAAGGTCGTTCGATCCTTGGGCATTCGCCATGAAAGTAGATACAAACCCATTTCCGGGTCAACATGGTAGAACTCGGTCGTTCCGCGGCGTAGTGGATTCTCGTTCGGCGTTAATATGGCGGATCTGGTTACCACCACGGCGTATAAGCCGAAGGTGGTCGACTTCGGGCAAGGAGAGAAAGGAGGCTAGTCCATGCGACCGCCCAGCCACCACGAGCGGTGCCGCGGAGGAACAAGTGAGGAGAGTGCGATATCGAAACCACATTCCACGCATCTCCTTAACAAGTATGAGCGCCAAGATGACCAACGTCGCCGGTAGCGACGAGCGACGAAGATATGAGCGCCTCGCTAAGGGCGATCTGAAGGAAAAGAAGGCAGACAAATATTGGGATTGTCCTTTCTTCAAATCTCTTTGGGCGGAATGAGCCGATTGCCTGATCGACAACGCCGGAATGCGATCAACGAAGGAGGACACGAGGCCGGTCAGATTCAAACGTCTAGGGCCTCTTCCACCCCGAGCCGTCAGGGAGTCCGCTCGGCGAAGACCTCGAGAAGCCAAAGAATGACAAAGACGAAGAGTATCACCGTCCAAGGTGGTGTCGACGGACTCGACACACCGAGCGTAGAGTGCGGCTGCGTAACTTGGAGGAAGTCAAGCGCAGTATCTCGCTCGAAGAAAGCACGGCTGATGGCCGTCAAAGTGAGGCAGACTTTGGAAACGGAAGACCGCCCGACAAGGAAAGAGTGGCGCCCCAAACCGGTAAAAGCCGATGCAAAGACATCGGCTGGCACAAACATGGTGTTTGTACTCCCGTCAGAGTTCTGCGCGCCAAGAACCGATGAGCGACCAGTGGCACAGTTTGACTGCGGTCCGCGGCCGGTTATCTTTGAGAAGCCACGTGAGAAGGGTTACAAACATCTGAAAGCCATACTGCGAGGTTACATCAATGGGCAACCTGTCAGCAAGATGTTGGTGGACACCGGAGCGGCAGTCAATATCATGCCGTACTCCATGCTACGACGTTTGGGACGCTCCACTGCAGATCTGATCAAAACCAACGTCACGTTAAGCGACTTCAACGGTCAGTCGTCAGGAACACAAGGTGTACTTAACGTGGACCTGACAGTGGGCAGGAAAACCGTACCCACGTCATTCTTCGTCGTGGACAGCAAGAGCACTTATACTGTCTTGCTAGGAAGGCATTGGATTCACGCCAATTGCTGCATTCCGTCCATAATGCACCAGTGCCTGATCCAGTGGGATGGAGACGAAGTGGAGGTCTTCCACGCAGACGATTCTATCGAGATCTCCATAGCTGGTATGAACATCTGGGAGGCAGAAGACCAAGAGCCGATCTCTGGAATCAACCTAGACGGCTGCGAGCGTATCGAAGCTACAAAAAACGGGGTGAGGCTGGTCTTATCCACTGGCCTTACAGAGTAGAAAAGCCCACGATCATCCGTGGTACGGCCGATCCCTGCGATCGGCCACGAAAAATAAGAAGCAGCGATCATACGACAAGCAACATAGTCGTATGAGTAGAGATGCTCGCCATCAGAAACACTAAGGTGTAAACCGATTGAGCGATACAAGCAAAAGGGGCGATCCAAGCAATCGGCCCAAATTATTTTTGTTATCCTCACCTCTTTGCCACTGTTTAGCGTCGATTTAACGGTGACGGAAAGCTAGGGTATGGGTTTACATCCGCCGATGAACTAGAAGAGATCGACATTGGTCCCGGGATAAGCCACGACCAACATTTATCGCCAAAAGTTAGATCCGAACTGCGGGGCCCGATGATAGCCTGTTAAAACAATACCTGCATCGCTTTGCACGACTACAGAGATGCTGGTTTAGACAGAGCATCATCGAGCATCGACTCCGCTCAAAAAGGATTTCGCCATTTCAACAATGAGCACGACAAATGAAGGCCGAAATTCGGAAGAAGTCAAGAAAGAGGTTGAGAAAATGTTGTGACCAAGTTGATCGGGCCATGCGGTATCTTTGAATGGATTTCTAGTATCGTGCAGAGAAGAAGGATGGCCGATGGCTTATTGCCATAGATTTTCGGGATCTCAACAGAGCTACCCCAAAGGATGAGTATACGATGCCGGTGGCAGAAACATTAATTAATGCAGCAGCTGGTCATAAGATTTTGAGCTTCATGGACGGCAATGCCGGTTACAACCAGATCTTCATGGCTCGGAAGACATACACAAGACGGCATTGAGTCCTGTGTTCGGTGGGGTTATTTGAATATGTAGTCATGACGTTTGACCGAAAAATGCCGCGCACGCACCAAAGGGCCATGAATTATATTTTCCATGATCCGATCGGCAACCGGTGGAAATCTACATCGATGACGTGGTGGTCAAGTCGCTTCCGCCACGGACACTTGGACGATTCGCAACACGTCTGGACCGAACAAGAAAGTTCGACCTACGGATGAATCAAAGAAGTGTGCCGGGGTGACGGTCGGTTCTTGGGTTTCTTGGTCCATGAACGCGGAATTGAGATCGGCTGAAAAGTCGGAGGTAGTACGACGATGAAGCCACCCACCACGAAGAAAGAACTGCAGTCCCTTATCGGCAAGATCAACTTCGGAAGATTCATCTCAATCTGTCGGGAAGGATTGAGCCGTTCATGGGACTAGTAAAATCAAATCGACGAGGAATTCCGGGGGCGAGAACAACGAGCCTTGACGAGATCAAGGAATATCGACAAAGCCACGGTGTTAGTTCCGCCAGCCGACAAAGCCGTTCTACATTTACTTGTCGATGGTGACACGCCCATCGCCTCGGTAGTGGTGCAAGTTTATGATGGGCTGGAGCGAAGTCTTTTACATAAGCGAAGGATCTTTGGGCCGAGACAAGGTACCACGATATCGATAAGTTATGCCTCGCCTGTTTTCACACGCAAGTTGCGCCACATTTTGCTATCGTGAGATCATCATCATATGCAAATCGGGCGTCATAAAGCACATGCCGGCTCCTATGTTAAAAGGCCATCGGGCAAATGGATGTTTGCATTATCGAGTTTGACATCCGGTATCAACCCGCAAAAGCGGTTAAAGGGTGGCCGATCTTATCGCTGAAAGGATCAACACCAACATAGCAAAGACTTGTCCATAGGCGTGGGCTATGTTTTTCGACGGATCAGTTTGTGACGATGGCTGCGGCATCGGCATTTTGCTCGTGTCACCCCGGGGGGCAACATTTTCCTTCTCCATCAGATTGTCTACCTCTCGCACCAACAATGTAGCCGAGTACGAGGCGATACGCAAGGGAATGGAGTTACTCCTTGAAGCTGGAGCGGAAGCAGTGGAAATTTTTGGAGACTCCAAGTTAGTGATTTCCCAGCTCACGGAGGACTACAAGTGCGAGAGCGAGTCCCTCTTCCCATTATGGCTGCACTGCCGCGAGCTGATGGCGCAATTCCGGTACATAAACTTCACTTGGATCCCGCGATCGCAGAATACCGAGGCGAACGATCTTGCGCAGATGGCTTCAGGCTACAAGGACATGGTAGAAGGAGCCGACGTTCAGGTACAGTTCCTGGAAGCGGACGACTGGAGAGCCGATATCTTCAATTACTTGAAGGATTCGGCTCGGGGGGCACCTAAACGGATAAGGTACAAAGCCATGAAGTACGTACTGATCGGCGATGACATGTTTTACAGGACTTTGGAAGGACTATTGCTCAAATGCCTGGGGTCAGCCGAGGCCAATCGGCTCCTACACGAGGTACACGAAGGCGCCTGTGGAACTCACCAATCGGCTCATAAGATGAAATGTTTGATTAGGCGATCAGGGTTTTATTGGCCCACCATGCTTGAGGACTGTTTCAACTACTACAAAGGGTGTCAAGCATGTCAGAAATTTGGAAAAATCCAGATGGTACCCGCGTCAGCAATGAACCCCATCATCAAGCCTTGGCATTCCGAGGTTGGGGCATGGATATGATCGGCAAGATCAATCCTCCATCGAGTAAAGGCCACATGTGGATTCTGGCCATTACTGACTACTTCACTAAATGGGTGGAGGCTGTCCCGATGAAGTCAGTAAACTCGAAGGATGTTATCAATTTTGTGAAAGAACATGTCATCCATAGATTCGGGATTCCCCAAACTATCACGACCGATGGAGGTTCGGTCTTTATTTCTCAGGAGTTTAGAAAGTTCTGCGAGGACATGGGGATCAAGCTGATTAGATCATCTCCATACTATGCTCAAGCAAATGGGCAAGCTGGCGTCAATCGAGCCTCATCAAGTTGATCAAGAGAAAAGTCGATGAGCACCCAAGGCGTTGTACGAGGTTTTGTCGAGGCGTTATGGGCTTATCGTATGTCATGCCATGGAGCAATAAAAACCTCACCATACCATCTAGTATATGGACAAGAAGCTCCTACAGGAAATTACGGCTGGATCAAGACGTCACTTTTCGGGACAATTTAACGATCGAAGAATACGCAACCCCGATGAGTGTGATGTAGAGGATTTAACCGAGCTCAGGCTATGGTCACTCGAGAAAATCAAAGAGAACAAGGCCAAAGTAGCTCGTGCATACAACCAGAAAGTGAAGCCAAAGGAGTTCCACGTTGGTGATCTGGTATGGGAGGCTGTGTTGCCCTTGGGGACTAAGGATGCGACATATGGTAAATGGTCTCCAAATTGGCACGGTCCGTACAAGGTTGACCAAGTTTTAAGAGGAAACGCATACATGCTCGAGCAGTTGGATGGCGTAAAGTTCCCAGTGGCGGTCAACGGTCAACATCTCAAGAAATATTTCCCAAGCATGTGGGATGTTGGACAATAGAACTTGAGGGGCCGATACATGAAATCGGCTGAGTAAAGCACGTGAGACGATGGGATGTGGGGGCCGATTTTCAGAATCGGCCGAGTAAAAAAAAAATATATCTCAGCTCTAGAGGTTCACACATGTTACAAACAGGTCCACCTCGGCGATCTCAGCTTCGTCATCTTCATCTTTGCTTATCACTAGTCATTTGTGCGGGGCACGTTTTTCGATGGGCAATTGGAGTTTGGGTCGCCCGTGTTGAGGAAGGTCGCAGGTCATCATTTGAAACCAAGAAGTGGCCGTTGTAATGTGTCTAAGGATGCGACCGAAGGCTGACCCTGTCAACGTTTTTTGGAGAAGCCGATGGGTAGTCATCGGCTCTATGCAATTTGACTTGTTTGACTGTATGCGTGCAGTATGTTGAAAGCCGATACAGTGTCATCGACTTCTGAAGCATCGACCTATTTCGGTTGTCGGCAAAATTGAAGCAAAGAGGAACAATATTTGGGAAACAGATTTTCATTCAAAAGATCATTGCTTACAGGACGATCGATTACAAAAGGGGCCTACTACTACTACGGCTACTACTACTGGTTCCTAATCTAGGCCGAGGTCGTCGTCGCCGCTGTCGTCGCCGTCGTCCTCTTCATTTGTCTTCGCCGCCTTCGTCGTCATTGCTTCTTCTTTGAAGAAACCATGAGGACCTCTTCGTCCTCGTCGTCATCTTGATGTCTTATTTGGACCCGGCGGAAGCGCTCGTCGGCGGATACTCGTCGGGAGGTGTCCTCCTCCGATTCCTCTCCTCGTCGGAAGACTCGGCGATCCCACGACCGTCGTTGCTCTTCGCCTCCAATTCCCGTCAACGAGGAATCGAGGCTCTCTTCGCCGTCGATCGAGGACGCATCATCCTCGACCAGACGGCGAAATTCAGTCCCTTCGTCCCACCACCATCGGGCGAAATCTTATCTGCCGCCCGTGGGTGCTCTGGCGTCGGCTCGGTCGCTCATCGAGTTGGGCGTGGGAAGACAGGAGGAAGCGAGAGGAGGCCATGGCGAAAGAGGTTTTTCGGCGAAGGAAGAGGGTTTCTAGCAACCGGAGGAAGATGGGGATCGCGAATCGCTCAGCTGATTTAAATAAGGGAATAGTGGAGAGACGATTCAATGCCATAGCGGTTTCCCAGTTACCGCCAAAATCGTCAAATCACGCTGCTGCAGGAGTTGAGAAGACAGGGCATCATGATGAAGGGGTAGCGTGGCGGTTACATTACGCCACGCATTACGCGCAACCCGATAAAAAAAAGGGGAGAAGAAGAGGAAAACACACAGAGTGGTTTTGGAATTATCATTGCCAAAACCAGGGGGGCATGTGTTACCACCGTATTTTGGCTAAAGACGGAGATGGGCCGTGGTCAAGATGGGCTTGAAAGATGTGTATATTCAACGATTTGTTGGATCGTCCTAGTGTGTGGATTTGGGCTAAATTGCCCGTGTATCTTGTATCATAGTAGGTTTCGTGTTTGTTTAAGTTCCGTTTGTATTTAGGTAAAGATAGAGTTGTAGAGTTATTCCAAAAGTAGAGAGTCTCCGGACTATAAATATGTACCTAAGGTTATCGAAAAAGGAGGACAACCACGTTCACAACAAACACAATCTCGGCGCATCGCCACCCCTTGTTTCTAGGGTTTCTTTCGGGTAAGTGCCATGCTGCCTTGCGATCTAGGCAGCATCTACTTATGCGTTACCTGGTTTTACTCGTACTGAAGCGTTGTTGATGGCGAGTAATACCTTTATCATAGATTGTTTGAGGCTAGCATCGGTGCTCTATTTTCGTTACTATCGTCGAAGTTATGCTACCTTTAGCCATCTCGCTACCCTTGCACCTTTTCCCAAAGTGTAAGGGTAGCGTCTTGCTTGATCTTTATTTTAGTTGTTTCGATCTGTTATAGTTGTGCCTTGTTCACCAAGGTTTAGTTTAACATCTACGTAATCAGGCCTTACAAACGGGTTGAATGATCCAGTAGTACATAGGGACGTGGCTTATTCGTTCTAGAGAAGATTGTTCCGGTAATTGACTTTACGTTGGTTATTAGGCCTCCTCTAGGGTTAATATTCTTCATCTGTTGTACGTACCAGGCTCAATCACGTGTAGGACGTTCCAGTTACGTGGTGAAAACATTAAACTGTCGTAGATCGATTTAACTTGTAATGATCAAGCAAAACCCCATGTTATCGTAAATCTAATGCAGAACCATGGGGCAATCGGCTCTAGGAGCCGATTCTGAAACACGGGAGCCGATCACGGCTCGAATTTTACGATACTTGTTTACCATGCAGAAATCAATCGGAGCAATCCTTCACCTTCCCGACGGTATAGGTCGGTGGCACACCCTCGAACCAAGCCAGACGTGTCGGAGCTTTTATGGCCCGTCGCCCGAGGGACCAGGCCCACCAGTGAGCCTGGAGCCTCCGTGTTGTCAGTCGTTGCTCGCCGGTGGGTTTTGGCAGGCAACAGATTTAGGTATCTCCTGTGACGAGAACATTTTTTTAGCTATTATTACGTAGTGTTTTCTTTAATCTACTTGTCATCGGGAATAGCTTTGTAAATGACCGGCCTTACTTGTCTATTAAGCATGTGTTATTCTTCTCTTTTTCAGCTTCAGCTGCTAGCAAGCTATCTAATTGTCCATGACTATGATGGCCGCCTCCTGGAACTAATTTTATGAAAAAATGGATTGATGTATTAATCGACTTTTCTAATATGGGAGAAACATATATCGGCGTAGCTGCAAGGAAAAAAGGACCGATCCGGAGGCCAGCGAGTTGGAACAAGGGGTAGCTGGCGTTGTTGAAAGGTGAAGTGCCGGAGTGGTGCGTTGTGGAAGTTCTCTTGAAGATTGGCGCGAAGGACTAAAAGAACACGTCAACATGGTTTTATTCAGGTGAATGGGACGACTCAATTCGGTTTGAGTGTAAGGATTGTTTGGTTTTTAGGTTTAGGTTTCTAAATACCTAGGAGTATTCAATAAAAATTAAACCGTTGCAACGTACGGACATTTTTGCTAGTTATCTATAAGAAGATTAAGTTTTTAGACCTAAATTTGTTTGGGCACGATAATTAGGGGCCGCCGGTGTGGGCAGGCTTTTCCAAACCCGGCAGTTTGGGCTGGCCATGGGCTTGAGGACGCCGGCGGAAATGCTCTAAGACCCAGTCAAGTTGTACTGCTCACCCTAACTAACGGGGTAAACCCACGCACTCCCTGTAACAGCAATAGAGGCACGAGCTTGGCATGCTCGCCGAAGGGTCAAGCGAGCGAGCTTGCCGCCAACGTCGCCACGTGCGTAGGCGCGTCATGACAATCTGCACGGTCAGCTCAATTTGCTCGGTTGAAAGTCCCCAGCACCGCCGCATGCGAACTCGGAAGCTGACACAATCACGCTGACGCTCGAAGCGGCGGTTAGCGCCACCGCGACGACACATCCATGGACCTTGCCAAAAGGAGACGTATCGCGAGTTCGGATGCAGACATCACAGCACGGTCGTCAGAAACTTGGCAACCGATCGATAGATTTTTTTTTTATCAGCATTCGATTCAGCAAACATCCGAGCATGAATCGGTGGATCGACATGGCCTGATGCACATACACGCATGCGTCCAAGAAATGCTGATAGATCAAGATCATCAATATGTAAACATGGGAGGTAAGCTAGCTAGCTAGGGGAGATCGAACTGATGGAGAGAAGTGAATCTATGATCTATGTGCATTGCTGCTGCTAGGACGGCGTCAGAGCCAGTCTTCCTGGTCGAAGCCAGCGCCAGGGTAGTACTGGTCGAAGGTATCGACGCCGCCGGCGATGAAGCCGGCGTCCCAGACCGAGCCCACGTCCATGATGGTGTCCATGCCGAAGAGGTACGTGGGCTCGGGCCACTCCGCCACGTCCAGGCCGGACGCCGAGGCCGAGGGCGAGGAGGAGGAGCATGACGGCGAGATGGCCGAGGCAGGGGAAAAAACAGAGCAGTTGCTCCCTGCCGCCGTGTGCGGCTGAATCATCGGAACGATAGCCTTCACGTCCTCCTCCTCCTCTTGACGAGGCTGCCCGGCTCCGTCTCGCGGCTCCTGGTCTTGCGGCGCGGGAGGAGGGGCCTGAGCTTGGTCCGATGATATCGGGCGGTGGGTGGCCGGGTCGATGCCCATCCTGCGGAGCTTCTTCTTGATGTGGGTGTTCCAGTGGTTCTTGATCTCGTTGTCCGTCCTGCCGGGGAGCCTCGCCGCGATCTTGGACCAGCGGTTGCCGAGCTGCGCGTGCATGTCGATGACCACCTGCTCCTCCTCGTCGGAGAGGAGGCCCCTCTTCAGGTCGGGACGCAGGTAGTTGGTCCACCGCAGCCTGCAGCTCTTCCCGCACCGCAGCAGCCCTGCATCATAGTAGTGGAGCAGATGCTGCATGTTAACTGGAGTATTTCAAACATAGGAAACGGAGAGCCGGCAGCTGATGAAGCCTGACCTGCGAGCTTGGGGACGAGGCGCCAGCAGCAGTGGCCGTGGGTGAGGAGGAAGCCGACGAGCTTCTGGTCCTCCTCCGCCGTCCAGGGGCCCCTCTTCAGGCCCACCTTCTCGCAGCACGGCTGCCTCCCCATTTCCTTCTCTGCTCTTCCGACCCGGCAATTGTGACAGCCGCTAGCTGCTCTCTTTGCGTGACGCCGGCCTGCCTTGGCTCCGTTCCAAGTACGATCGATCGATCGGTGCGCCGGAGCTGCGTGCATTTATAGAGAGAGGAGGGTCAGGTCACCTGGTGGCGGTGGAGATGTTGCGCTGCGTGGCGAAGCGCACGTGGCGGGAAGAGAGGGCGTACGTGTGAGCCTTTCTCTGAGCCAGGGTGCCATGCTTACGACGGCATGCCTCTCTACTCTCTCTGGCCGGGCTGGGCTCCAGTAACCCCCTTCTTGACCCACTGTGCTCATTGTGAATAAGGTCCCATAAAATTATTTTCTAGCCCAGGGTCAAAACGCTCCCCTCTTTCGTGGGTCAGAACTGACCTAACAGAATGTCAACCAAGTTTCTAGGGAAGATGCAAACATGCGACCTCAACCAGACTCCAATGTACTGCTTCTTCCCCATAATACTACAGAAATATAGCACAAAATTTCCTCCACGCGTAGTACGGACTTGCCCGTTCCAGGTGTTGGCCAAAATAAAGACACGGCCGTCACCGTCACCACCCTTTACCTACGAACGTTTCACCCCTCTCCTTTTCAGCGAGGCAGCAGGACGTGGGATTCGCTACGTGGTTTTATCTATTGGAGTGGAGTGGAGTACAGCTTTGCTTGAACCATCTCGCAAAAAACCTTTGCTTGAACCAATTCACGTGTTGACGTCCCGTGGATGATCGGGAATTCATGATGGAAATTATATTTTGTCCAGGTCAACGAATAATTCAAACTGTAAAATTGCGGCTCTCTTCTGCTTGTTTGGTGATGGATATAAGTTACTGTACTACAAATACACAAATGTTTGATGCAGTTTGAAAGGTTCATAGCAGTACAAGTTATTCAGACTCCCGACTAGTTCAACGCAAAAATTGTACGTACTGGGTCCCGACATTTTTCTTTTAGGTGCTCCGCTCAAAACTAGGTCGCGAAGCGAGGTAGTAATATTATATCTGCGCCCTCGGCTGGCTAAAGCATGCTATGCTTAATTCATACGAAACTATTGTTGACTGGTTTTTTTTACGAATTGATTGATTCTTTAAGTACGTACATACTTGGAAGAAAAAAACACATAGTCTCCACCCTTTTTTCTTGTCATGTACGGAACACACATGTTATCGCGACCAGAGTCGTGGGTGTGGGTTTTGTACGTCATGGTATGTGTAATTGTACTTCAATAAGCATACAAGGATTTTGTACAACTCACGGAAATGTTGCATGTAGTATCATACAACTTTCACTCAATTGTGGGGGTCATAGCGTACTAGCGTACTAACTGGGAGGGGCAGATGCATTCCTAGGGACCCAGGGTTCGAGTGCTTTCACTCACAACTTCGGATGATGTTGCACCATTCTTCCTAATGAAATGATATAATTTGTCTAAGTTTTTTTAAGCGGAGGTGACTGTATTTTTTCGAAAATTCAAGTTACATATTTGTTTCACGGTTAAACTAGGACACTGGCCTGCATCATTATGCAACTAGAGTTACCATGTATTATTATAATCATGATTTAAGATTTTAATAGGGTATTCGCTACACAATGTTCAACATAATCTTCATATATCAATATGTTGATGTGCGATGAAAAATAATTAGCAAACAAAAATGCACTATTTATTTATATAAATATATGTCTGAAGATGCAAATTACATGCATTGCAGGATGATATCATATATGAGGGTGGATTTGCTTGGACCAATTCATGTGTTGACGTCCCGTGGATGATCGGAAATTCAGGATGGAAATTATATTTTGTCCAGGTCAACGAATATTTCAAACTGTAAGATTGCGGCTCTCTTTTGCTTGTTTGGTGGATATAAGTTACTCCTACTACAAATACACAAATTAATGTTTAATGCAGTTTGAAATCTTCATACAAGTTGGGGAGCATTCAGACTCCCGACTACTTCAACGCAAAATTATACGCATTGGGTCCTGACATTTTTCTTTTACGTGCCCCGCTCAAAACTCGGTCGTAATGTGAGGTACTCCCTTTGTTTTATAATATAATATGTTTTAGCTTTGTGAATAAAATGTTTCTAAACTTTTTAGTATATAGATTCGGAGTAAATCTATACACTTAAAAAGGTTTAGATACACTACTTTTATGAAGTTAAAACATCTTATATTATAAAATGGAGGGAGTAATATTATATCTGCGCCCTCAGTTGGCAAAGCATGCTATGCTTAACTCATACGAAACTATTGTTGACTGATTTTTTTCTAAGAAAAGGATTGATTCTTTAAGTACATATTTGAAAAAAAAAACAGTCTCCACTATTTTTATTGTCATGTACGAAACACCCATGTTATCGTGTGTGGGTTGTGTCATTGTGAGTGTAATTGTACTTTAATAAGCTTACAAGGAATTTTTACAACTCATACAAATGTTCGAACATATCATACACTTTCACTCGATTGTGGGAGGCATAGTCCACTGGTGGGGAAGGGCTGCTGCATTCCCATTGACCCTGAGTTCGAGTTCTTTTACTCATCAACTTGGAAGGATGTCGTACCATTCTTCTTAATAAAATGTTATGGGGCTCCTCCTCTGTCTATCTAGGATTTGAGTTACATATCCGTTCCACGGTTATATCTTGGACGGTGACCTGCATCTTCATGCAACCAGAGTTACTATGTATCACTATAATCATGATTTAATATTTTGATAGGATCTTCGCTACACAATGTTGAACATGATTTTCTTATCAATATGTTGATGTGTGATGAAAAATAATAAGCAAACTAAATTGCACTATTTATTTGTATAAATATATGGTGGAAGATGTAAATTACATGCATTGGAGGACAATGTCATATATTTACAGTTTACTATTTGAGCGGGATCTTGATTCTTCTTTCTGATATTTTCCATGCCATCAATATCATGTGATTTAGTTTACAGTTATACTTGCTTTGATGTACTATTAAAATATATGAAAAGAATGTAGCCAAATAAGCATGCCTCGAAGAGGTATGGTTGAAAACCAATATGTTTTACTAATTAGGTGTATTGTGTTATGTCGTTCCTATAAATTTTGGTGCGTAAAAATTGCAATGTCACTACACGGCCTATCACCAACATTTATATTTTGATCTCTACAATTTTTGCTCAGTCATTCCATCGCATCCACTCATGACTATCTCTTCTCGTTATCTTTTTTATATATAATTGCCCGATAAGAATAAAATATATAAGGCATGCATGCAATAAATTGTTTTCTCTTCCTTTATCCGGCTCATCGATGGTCATTATGCAATGTGTGATGCCTTATACATGTATTCACAATTTTGTCTCTTGATTAATTTATCTATTGGTGAAAATTAATTTATAACTTTGTTGCGTGTATCTATTTAACTAATATATTTTTTCTTGTAGCACCGGACACACTTACAATCTTTAAGAGGCACTTATATTGGCAGATGCATAACTTCACATGGTGTCCTATGATATATCTACGTGTATACAACTCTTGGGTTCCACATTTCAAACTCATGCTAATATAAAAAAATATTGCAATGTTGTTAAAAGGCGGTAAATAATCTCTAGAAATGAGAAATTAGAACAAAAAAAAAACTTTCATTCCTGAGTCCGTCTTGTTTGGCAAATTTAGTCTCGGGAGAAGAAAGTGGAAGAGAAAGGAGTGAGGCAACTTGTTGCTTTGGTGACGTCATGATAACGTCAGAAAATATGGTTCGTATACTTAAATTCTAAGACGTTATAACTAAAGTCAATAATGTAGCATATAATGGATGGTGGTTGTACATCAGAAGTAATTCCATAAAATCCACACTCATGCACCACAAGGCCCACAACCACAACTCAGGAATATGAGTTCGCTCGGCTGGAACCAAGCAAGCACGTCGCTCGACGCGGCGAGGCAGATGATGGATCGAGCCGACGGGAACGCGACGGCTTCGCTCCCCTCGGCGTGACACGTCGGGGCGATCACGTCCGGCGCACGCCAGCGAGCCAGCTAGCTCCCACGAGCGCAGCCGTGAACGGGGGCAAAAGATCTCGCACGATCCTGGGCGGGGGCCGGAGCTCCACCGAAAAGCAGAGGTGTTGCGAGCGTACGTTGACTCCTGTCGCGCGCTCCTCGACACTCCACCGGCGATCGAGCGCGACGCGCGCGTACGTCGGTTGACCCCTTCCGCGCGAGCTCTGCGAGTGGGATGTGGAGATAGCTGGCCGGCGTTAAAAAGTGCTCGCACCTGGCAGGCTGCCAATCGATCGACGATCTTGGGTTTTGGCGTGTACACGGTCGGGCGGGGTGAGAATGTTCCAGATCGAAATGTTGGTGGGGATTGAAAATGACCCCGGGCCGGGCGTCTCTGTTGGGAATATCTTTGCAAAGTTGATCAATCATATGCATGCTAGCGTTGTCAGGTAAGAGGTTACATGGTCGGCAAGTGATCAGACCCGTAGTAAACTGTAAACACAGGCACTGTATTATCACGAGCATGAACGTCGGAGCAAATTAAAGCCAGAGGCTGGAACATGCATGGAGGGCAGATTATTCGGTTTAGAATGCCCAAATAACGGTCCGGCGCTCACGCCAGGCGCGCGGTAGGGGAGTTTCAGAAGTGCCGCAGCGTTCCATGGAGGGAGCAGAGAACTTGTGTCCGTGGTCAAGGTCACGCAAGAACTGCCGGTGTTTTTCTTCGTATTCTTGATGCACTTGATGCGGCTGATCTGGAGGAGGGGGAAGAGACGAGGATGTAGTGCTTCCTCTGTTTACAATTAGATTGCATTTTGGTTTAGACTTTTTGAAGTTTGACCAAATATTTAGTATATAGATCCATCTAAAATTTGAAAAACCTAAGACATCTATTCTTGGACGGAGGGAGTATCTACAATCATATAGTATTAAAATTTTCATAAGTTATATTTTTTTATAATATATGTATTTAGAATAATAAATGTTGGTATATTTTTTTATATTTTTATCAAAGTTGACAAAGTTTCATCCTAACAAATCCTAGAACATGAAGTAATAAAAAACGGAGGGAGTATTTCGCAGTTACTCGGTCAACTAACAGTTTGTACAAGGCCTCCAAAAAAAAGTTTGTACAAGGTCAGGGCGGAGCCAGAATTTATCATTAAGGAGGGTAATTAGAATGTATTAGTGTTATAAGTTTGATTAGGGGGACTAAAATAAATAAAACATCATACAAATAGTACTTTGATGGATAGTTTTAGTTACAAAAATCTAAATCATAGGGGGACACTGCCCGTGCTCGCCCCTCCCTGTCTCCGCCGCCCACATACAAGGTAAACACGTCTATTTTTTTTTTGCGGGGAGCAGCATGAACATGTCTGTGGAGATAATAATACTACTAGTAGTAGGAGGTCACGCCAATGTGAATTTAAGTTTTTTTCTGGAGGGAAGTGAAATACAGTTGAGTTGAACTGAACGACGCGGTGTTTGGCAGACTGAACTTACTGATCAGGCCCAGTTTTTACGGGAGCAAAGACTTAGGGCAAAATGGGCAAAATGTTGCCGCTTCCACCGTTAGTCTCCGGCCCAGGGGTGGGGTGGGGCGGGGTGGGGGATCACTGAGCCCAAGAAGGCCCAACTGGGGGATAGCGATGTATATCCTATCAATTTATTAATTTTTATATAGTCATCGCATCTGATTGCAAAGGTGTTGTGGATGATATCCAAAGTAGTAGCGGAGGTCTACATCTGAATATTATCTAAGAGATTTTAGAAATGGATAAAATTTTGGAGGTCTTCATTGTGATCTATGAAGGCAGAGTTACAAATTTAGAGGCACATAGCCTAGCAAAGCACGCTCTGACTTGATACCATCTATGGCTACCCCACCCTCCTGATTCTATCTCTATTGCTGTAAACATTACTGATCAATAAAATTGAGAGTGTTTTCGTCCTCAAACAAAATCTATTAATCTTTATTAGCTTGTAAATTCATTATGTTCAATTACTCGTAAATTCATTGTGCAGAACTCTGCGCATAAGTTTTTTAATAACACCAAGAGAACTGCTATATTCATTGTGGTACATGAAAAAATTACAAAGACCCAAACTAGGTCTATTTGAAGGAAAATCGGGCAGAAAACTTTGCATACAGATGAGCGCAACTTTACATACAGAGCGTCGGGAAGGCAATAACAATACAAACAAAAAAGCACACCAACAAGTGAAGCCATCATACATCATCTTGCTTACGCTCAAACAATTGTGGCTTCGTCGAAGGAGCATCAAAGTCACTCCACATGTCGCATCGACCATGTCTGCCACGAGCTTGTTCATTGAATTCAACAACACAAAAAAGAACATGTCCAAAGGGAGTCGGCATGTGCCGCTCCAGTCTTGAGAGGACGGAAAACAACAACCTTTTGACGCCGCATGCATGTCAAGAATGCTCTTGCCGCCACCATCACCGACCAGCCCTAGCACCACAAACTCCACGAAGAAAACCACCGGCGGTGTCCGGCCAACCGCACGACCAAAAACCAGGTGCTCGCACTAAAGGATCTTGTTTCCAAAGCAACGCTTCCATCGAAGTAGCGACATCGAAGACGCCGCCACCTCCAGCCCGACAGGTGGAACTTGGTTTTCTCTAGAATATATGATCCAAGGACGGGAGAGGTGACGCATATCCTTGGTGACGACTTCAGCAAGGCAGATGGCACCCAAAGTTGTTGTTATCCGCATCGACAAATGTCGAGCATGACTTTCGTTTGGAGAAACCGCACCTAGCCAGGAACATCATCGTCACACCTCAGCCACCAGAGCCACAGCGATCTGCGCACATATGTTGCCATAGATCCACCACCATCCTTTCGTCCTCATCATACCAGTCCATGCCCCATCATCCCAGGAGCCCATGTTGGGTGCTGCCACCATCGGCGCACCGACCAGCCGCCAGGGAGACTTCATGCCCATCCTTCTTCTATCCGCTAACGGAAACGACCACTAGGGCTTGCTGCAAAGAACCTTGCCTCGCCCTGAGCGCATGGCCGCAAATAGCCCTCCACGTGACCCGAGGTGAGGCAGCAGTCCCCATGTGCCAGATTCGTCACCGATCGTTGATGGTACCAATCTACGTGGACACCAATCTGGTGGGACTCCAAGTGCAAAGTGATGTAGCAAGAGTTTTTCTCACAAGAGTGACTCAGGGTTATATATCGAACTATCGGGGAAATAGTAGAACGCCTCCTCTCTCCTCTTCTACCAACGTGCAAAACAAGGTGTTCCACCAGCATGAGCTCTGAATGCGCCTATCAAAGCCTAGGCATTGCCACCTCATCGGTCTCATGAGCGACGAGCTGCTGCAGGGCAATGAAGTGTTCCTTCTCCTCCTTGCAGACGTAAACCGCACATCTAGAGCGAGAAACTCCTTCTGTCGGCTCTCCACATGAGGGAAGTTTAACTCGGACTTCGGTCGATCGTATCTCCACGCCGCGACGTCGTATGCGTGTGCAGCCTCCTCCAGCTTGTCGATGGTGCCGAGCCACACCCACTGGACGTCTTTTGAGATTTCAGCGGCGTAGCGACTGGATCACCACAGTCGAACGTTGTGGAAGACGGTGGAGCTCTTGATGCGGTGGCAGTGACCGAGGCAGTGCGATGCGATGTGGCCTTGATTCGTGGTGTCTTAGGAGGGAGGGGATCATGGCGACTAGATCCGGTGGGGAGTCGACGAGGCGGTGGATAGAATTGGACATATTTGGCGGGGGCGGATGTGAGAGGGAAGGGAAGGGCGATAGGGAATTTTCAGCTCAGTGGTTGAGCTATGTGTATTGCTGCCATTTTTTTATGCTGACGCGCAGTGCCACAAATATGGAAAAGTTTGGACACGAAATGCCTACAGGACACTTGTTGGAACGGTCTCTTTGACCCCAAATGCTTTAAAATCAGGTTTTTGCCACGAACCCTATTTTGCATATCTATTGGACATGCGCTTAGTCTTTGACTTATTTCATAACTTTACCAAGAAAGTACATTTAATTTTCTCATAGACAATAGCAATTTCGAGAGGCCGCGAGACAGGGTACACGAATGACTAGCAATTGGTAGAACATGTTAAATATTAACTACCTGTCGCTTTTCAGGCACAAAATTGACAATATTAATATTTTTGTAGTGTCATAAAAGCTTTCGTTTTGGTCGTGGGATAGTCTAGAAACACAAACTTGGCTATTAATTTGATTATAGCATATTCAACAACCTCAATGAAAACTACATATTGTTCGTAAAATGTTCTTGGCTTGGCTGGTGGCGAGGGGGCTGCTGGCTCGGTTTGAATAAAGGGGTGGTCCTAAGGTTCATCTCACGCCAAGACGAAGACCTGCTTGATGTTTGTCTCCATTGATGTGGTTGTAGTGGCGTGTTTAGGAAGGCTCCGCCGGCGAACTCCACGGTGCGCATATGCCGAGGGATAGCTGGATCAGCGGGATTCGATCATACGCACCCATGCTTTTACTCTGGCCGTTTGGATTCAGAGGGAGCGCTTCGAAGCTCTATTGGCTGTTAATATCATGGGACATGTTCTCGTCCCATGGTACCGATGAAGACCGAGATCTGAGGACTGATAATGGTGGTTCGAGTCCGGATGGTGATGAGGAATTGACTTGGTGACTCATGACTTGGTGACCGACAGTACATGTGAAGTTCATGGTCCTATCCTATCTTTCAGGGTGAACACCCAGGGTCTAACCTTAATTGTTTGTGTCTGACAATGACCTTGTTGAAGGTATTATTTTAAGAACGTGGACTTTCTTCAGGGTGAAAACCTAGATCTTTGATCGGACGATGACGATGTTTGTGCATTGTTTCCTTTTTGGAGGCGTCGTTTTTGGAGAAGATAAACTTCTGGTGCTGTCGTGGTGGTAGTAGTATTGTTGTTTCAATGAATGAGGAACTATAGCGGGATTTTTCTTTTTTTAATTTTTCTTTCTTTTTTGCTGCGTGCATCCGTATGGCCGCTAGGTCAATGCGTTATTGCAGATGCTGGGTGTAATTGTATCTTCTCTGATATTAATATATGCTCTTTTACAAAAAAAAATACAAGTAGGTATTCTTAAGATGGTATTAAATAAAAAATGTCTATTATAAAAGTTGTGCGTCTCGTGATACGTAAATGTCCAGAGTATCAATGCCTAGAAAACACCTCATCTTCTTTTCTTCGGCAAGGATCAAACGATATGATAGTACTAGAAATTATGTAGAAGTATGAAAATAAAATTTACTAAATCAGCTTTGCAACTTGTTATGTGGATTGTACAACATACACATTTATACATCAAATTCAAAACCCCACGACACATAGGAGCCCCATGCCCCCCAGCAAAGAAACAAAGAAGTGTACAGAGCCACCTCAAACAGGGTCATTGTGCCCTGAAGTCAGTTGAGTGGACCTGTCATGAACAGCATTACCAAATCGTATAGTTCGATCGAACGCGCGGCCACGTCTAAAAGTTAAACCATGTCTTCGGCAGCCGATAGTGTTTCTGACCCCATCACGATGCTACGCCTACACAGCGGGCAGGTGGTTTTGCTCTTCATCCAGGCGTCGACGCAGTCCCGGTGGAACAAGTGCCGGCACGTCGGGACCTCGCTGCACGCATCCCCGTCGGCGAACACGTCCAGGCAGATCGCGCACACGACCTGATCCTCCGACGCCTTCTCCCCCTCCGCCGAGTACGAGAAGTGCCCCAGTACCACGACTCGCGCCGCCACCGGCGGCCTCCCCTCCGCCGGCGCTAGTAGCGGTGGTGCAGCCGCGGCCACCGGTGCGGCGGCAGGCCTTCGGTGCGCGGAGTCGCTACCGTGGTCCTCGCGACACCCCATTATGACGAGACAAACCAGGTACACCACAAAACAAGCTGTGATTAATACAAAACCTGCCTCCTCGTACGGGAACATCGTTCAGATGCGAGCTTCTAACTAGTGGATGTGACTCTGGTGATTTGTCCTCCTCTCTCGTTTTCTTCTTATTATTATTACGGCTTACTATATGGACTCTGAAGATTTCTTTCTTCCCTGCCGCAAGATATATATGTACTGCCCTAACTCGGATTTACTTATAGTATATCCGAGTCGAACATGGATGGTGGTTCGTTGTCTTGTAGGAGACGACGAGCTGTGGTTGCTCCCGGGATAATCCGAAACATGGCTCTTTTACAGGTTGCTTTGTATGCCAACGCTGGACCTTAGTTTACATTCAGTTTACCTGAAACCGTAAGTGGTTCTAGTCATGTTTTTCGTAATAGACGATCATATCATGTCAGTTGACTTTTTCCCATGTTGCACAAGATGTTCCATTTCAGGAAATAAAAGAGCACTTTTTTTACAAGGGAGTATATAAATTTTACAAATATAGCAATCACACGTACACCAAGACTCTGCACCATCTGGAACTAGTCGATCTCACGGAAACCCTCCTCCCGGGCCGCCTCCATCCCTTGCGGCTCCGGAGGACCCTCCCTCCAATTGCTCCTCTCGAGGCCGATCTACAAGCAGCGGCCACCGCTGCCGCCGGCGACGGCGGTGGTGGCGGCGCCCACCCCGTCAAACGACGGTGGGCTGGAGAGGTGGCCTCGGCCACGTCGCGTGGGGGTTTACATGGCGGCGGCGGAGTGCACTGCGCGACGCGGCTTGTCGGCCAGGGCTTGGGTTCTCCGGCGGGACAACAACGTAGAGATGGCAAGGCGCCTCCATGGTGGCTGCCGATAGCAGCGATGGTCACTGGCGATGGCGATCTGAGTTTCTGGAGGACTGAGATCTAGGCCGTGGGCCATGTCCGACGCTGTTGGATCCCAGTAGGGCTGCTATTGCGGGGGGTTTGTCTCCTTCGACTCGGCTTTCTTGTTGCTTCTTTGTGTCGCCGTCGTGCTGGAGGAGGCTGGCGGCGTGGGGGCTTGCGAGTCTCGAGAATAATGGCGGTGGCCCTTGGTTTCTCATGCGCAAAGACGAAGAACTGCTGGTTGCGTGCCATTGCTGATCTGTGAGGATTATCGGGTTTCGGAATGCTCCGCTGACGATCTCCCATGGGCTCTCATGCCTAGAGAATGTTGGTCGGATGGGATTCGGTCGTGCGCACCCATGTATTTCCTGACCGTTTGGTTTCAGAGGGAGCGTTGCGAAGCTCTGCTGCCTGTTACCATCATTGGACATTTTCTTTGTCGGTCCATGGTGACGTCAGTGGTGGAGAATGTCATGAAAGTAGAGATTTGAGGGCTAGCACAGTTGGTTCGAGTCTTCGGTGCTGAGTAACTGGCTTGGTGATATGTGATTTGTAGCAGCGGCTTGTTAGTGGGGGCGGCAGCACATGAGACATTCAGTGTCTGATCTTGCAGGGTGAAAATCCAAGGCCTGGCCTTAATTGGTTGTGCCTGGCAATGGCATTGTTGAGGGCATTGTTTTGCGAGCAAGGACTTTCTTTAGGGTGAAAACCTAAGATCTATGATCGCGACGATGGCGCTTGTGCATTGTTTCCTTATTGGAGGCGTCACTTTTGGAGAAGCTGGACTTCTGGTGTTGTTTTAGTGGTGTTAGTATTGTTGCTACAAGTAATAGATTGCTATAGCGGGGCTTTTATTTTTTATAATTTCTCTTTTTCTTTTTTGGCTATGTGCATCCATAATGCCGCTAGGGCACTGCGTTGTTGCAGAGGCTGTATGTAATTGGTATCTTTATTGACATTAATATATGCTCCTTTCCAAAAAAATCTGAAACTAGTCGAGACATAGTATGCGCACAACTAAAAATAAAAAGAATAACAAGAACAATAAAAAGACAACGCCACGGTAATCAATCACGCACAACAACAGATACCAAACCATCAACAAAGAAACACAAGGACTATGGGTGAGGTTCTCCAAAAGCGAGACACTCAAGAAGGTAATAGTCCACAAGAGCCGTTGTCGCCCGATCAACAGATCTTTGGTTTTCACCATTGTTGAGCTCTCTAGACAATATCTTCAACAAGGAAGCGATCACCATTGCCAACTATAACCAATGAATGTCAAACCTAGGGTTTTCACCTTGGAAATTGAGACACGGTACTCAAGGATCACCGCCACAAATGAAGTCCCCTAGTGCTGCCTCCCCCGCTTCCCGAGTCCGCTACTGCAAACTACAATCAAGAGACTCACAAATAACATGTGTGCGGTTTGAACATGGACAATTTCCGGCTTGTTAGTTTCAAAGAAAGGAAATGTTCTCCCTTCCTTAGTCGTTACCTGATTTAGTTATATTATTATTGCATATTTGTGAACACTAAGTATTATGAATCGCATAAAGAGATAATATATTATCATCTTTAAATTATGCGGAATTAGCAACATAAGATTAGACATAAACCTACAGGTAATTCACAATGCATGGCTGGTAATAAAAATATGTATACAAGAAAACCTATTACGAATCACTTTTTCTTCGGTGTCCTCCCCTCCTCTACAACTTATAGAAAACTAAAAACACAATACGGCCAGGATTGACTGATAGCTATTCATGCTCTCCTAACGTAAAAGTCAATCCTAGCCATGCTTGTGTTATCAGTTTTCTAAGTTTGAGAGGAGGAAAAGGACGCCGAAGCACACCTCATTATGAATCGGTCAGATGACTAGAACTACAAACATTTTTCATTTGCACAATCAGATTACAACGTGCTGATGTCATTATTTTCACGTGTGTACATGTGTATGCACCTAGCAATACCCAACGATGCATGCAACACAAAGTAATTTATCTCACCCAAAGACCCGTCCAAACGGGATTGAACGTTGGCTGGCAAGAAAACTAATGTTTTTCCATAAATCAATTGGAATCATTAACAAATTAATTGTACAAAGTTGTGCAACTAAGCTTGCTATGTGGAGTATACACACATGTATAATGGACAAGAAACACAGGAGCCCCACGGAAGAAAAAGGAAACCTGTTAGGCCATGCTGGCTTGAAGTCAGCTTACTGCAACCTGCACCGATCCAATCGAAACGCGCGACAGAATCGCAGGTCGAACGCGCGAGATCGAAGCCACGACTAAATTAAACCATGTCATCGGCGCGCGATACTGGCTCCGACAGTCGTGTCGCCATGTAGCCCCTGCAGAGCGGGCAGGTGACGCTGCTCTTTTTCCACACGTCGACGCACGCCCGGTGGAAGAAGTGGCGGCACGCCGGCACCTCGCCGCACACCTCCCCGTGCTCAAACGCCTCCAGGCAGATCGTGCACACTAACTTCTCCGACGACCTCCTCCCCACCGTCGAGTACGGGAAGTACCGCAGCCTCGGGACCGGCGCCGACGCTGTCATCCTCTGCACCACGGGCGCCTGTGCTGCCGCCGCCGGCGACGTCTGCGCGGCCCGTCCTTCTTCGTTCTCAGGTTTCGGGCTGAGGCAGAAGCACAGGCCGATCAGTACCACGGTGAGCGCGCACTCCGATGCGATGAACGTGATATCTGCCGCCTCCCATGGCATCGTCGTTTTAAGGCTCGTGAGATCAGATCGGTTTCTAATGCTGACGGAATTTGGAATTTGTGTCGAACAGGATGGTAATCACGTTGTCTTGTAGGACACGTGGTTAACGGGATAAGACTCGCAGAAGGCTCCGATACTTCATTGGCTGTTGCATTTTTTATAATTTATTTATAAATATGTTGGATTTTCTGCAAAAAAGCATAAGGCTATATTATTATTGTATGTATAACTTAAGTTTGGTCGTGAGCTAGCCAGCTAAAGTCAATCCCGGCACGTACATGCACAGCCGTTGGATTAACCAATTTGGGCCGTTGAATTGAGCTGGTAATATTTAACATTTTTACCGAGACCAGGCCTCTACCGTTAAGTGATTGGGCCTGTCAATAGCCCTGGCCCGCGATGCAGTGATCGATTACTCCTACGATGGGTCAAAACAATGTGTCACCTCTGATTCCTCTCTCTCCTCCCGAACTGATCTTCCCCAGTTTCCTCACCCCTTCTTCCTTGGTCTCTCGGAGCACGCCCCTCCCCCCTCCTCCCCAGCGCCAAATCAGTTGATCTACCCCCACCCTTGATACCCTCCACCGGACTCCGCAACCGGAGTGCAATCCACCGCCTCCCGCGTTGATTCCCATGAGTGCAGCACGCCATAGACTGCGTCGTCCCGAGCGGACTAGGCTGAGCAGGGGCATGTCGCCATGCATGCCATCTGAAAGAACATGTGGCTCGCATGTGTGGTTTTGGTAATTAATGACAATCTCTATGGACTAATGCTTGTATCAAGTTGCACTTGTAGGAATTGTCTATTGGCTTCACTTGAAGCACGTGTTGGCTTCAAGGTAGAAGAAAGTGAAGAAGATCAAGTGTTGATCAAGGAATGATCCGAAGATTGGTCATGGGAGAGTTGAACATATGGCAAGAATGTCTTGAAGAATAAGATGGAGTAATATCTCTGGTATACCTTCAATGCATCAACATAATGAAGAAAAGAAGTAATGATGTGCAAGCTAAAGATGTGCCATATCTAGAAGATCTCGTGCTTGAAGCTTGCCATCCTCGGTGATCATGGATCGATGAAGACAAGGTCAAAATAAAGGTTTCCCCATGTTGAATGAGGGAGCAACTTGCAAGTCTTCATTAAGTGAGTGCGTAAAAGAGCAATCAAGAAAGGTGTTCCATCTTGAGAAGGACAAGACCGTCTACATCAAGATCAAGTGGAATATGCGCAAGGCAAAGGTATGATCTTGATAGGGCTTCCTTCTTACTGGTTTCATAGTGTTAGTTGGGGAGACCGGTTTATAGGATAGATGACCGTACTATCGAGAGAGGCTCTCAAGTGAGTAACTCGATCATTGATACGTCCAAAACGTATCTACTTTCTTTAACACTTTGCTATTGTTTCTCCTCTAAACTTGTGTGATTTGGATACAACTAACACAGACCGAAGCAGTTTTCAGCAGAATTACCTTGGTGTCTTGTTTTTATGCAGAAAATGAACTATCAAGAAAAATCCCAGAAAATATGCCAAAAATTATATTTCACCAGAAGATCCACGGAGCCATAAGACGAGACAGAGAAGGATCCTGGGGGGCCCACACCCATGCCAGGTGTGGGCCTACCACTCGCCGCTCCTGGGAGGGGTGCAGCCACCCCAGGCACCCCCTCGGCCTCCCTATGCGCATATAAGTTCCCTTTCGACCTAAAAACCGAGGGGGGTTCGATAGTTTTCCAGAAAGAGTTCCGCTCCGCCGCCACCAGAAACCAAGATTCGGATCCAGAAACTCCGTTCTGGCACCCTGCCGGGACGAGAAATTTGGAGAGGATCATCGCCATCGTCATCACCAACGCATCTCCATCAACCACCGATGTTTCCCTCATCCATGAGTGAGTAATTCCTCACTGTAGGCTTGGGGATGGTAGGGATTGGATGAGTTCTATCATGTAATCGAATAAGATTGTTAGGGCATAGTGCCTAGTATCTCTATTAGTGCTATTTGACTTTGTTGTAACTTGTTATGCTTAATGCTTGTCACTAGGGCCCGAGTGCCATGATCTCAGATCTGAACTTATTATTGAATCATTATGATAGTATTGTTTGTGATCTTATCTGCAAGTTGTGTACACATATCATTGTTCGGATCCAAAGGACCAAAGTGACAATAATTGCGACAACCGGAGGGGATGGCTGTGGTGTGAGGATCACATGTGTTCACGTTTAATGCTTTGCTCCGGTGCTCTATTAAAAGGAGCACTTTAATTGCCAGTAGTTCCCTAGAGGCCCCGCTGCCACGGGCTGGCTGGACAGAAGATGTTGTACAAGTTCTCATTGCGAGCACGTATGACTATATTTGGAGCACATGCCTAGGATTGTTTAGTACTTGGATGCTTGTTATTATTTATCTGCAATGCCCTAGATCTTGAAGTTACATGTTTAGACTCGTCCATGCAACGCCCGTCCATCCATCCCTATGACTACCGCACTCGAATCCCACTGTTACCGTTACTGTTACGATTGCTCTTGCTCTTGTTCTACTATTGTTGTTGCTTTGCTATTGCTACTACCAAACTGTTGCTATTAATAAACTTCTATGAGCAAGAACTATTTCCAGGTGCAGCTGAATTGACAATTCAGTTGTTAAGGCTTGCAAGTATTCTTTGGCTCCCCTTGTGTCGAATCAATAAATTGGGTAATACTACCCGCGAAGACTGTTGCGATCCCCTATACTTGTGGGTCATCAAGACTTTTTTCTGGCGCTGTTGCCATGTAGCATAGCTTTATTTTTAAGTTCACTTGGATCTATTATTGTTCACTGCTACTCCTTTCATCATGGGGAAGTCTCGTGATGGAAAGTTCCCTATTTTACCATCCACTACATGAAGAGGTACTGTCCTAAACACCTCTGCTGCTCTTGATTCACCGTCTGTTATAAGTAAGCTTGTTATACCGCCACCACATACTCATGCTACACACACTGCTACTACTGCTGAGTCTGAAACTGATTTTGATACTCCTGATGTTACTTCTACTGTGCTTGATGCGAGTGGTTCATTAGGTCCTTTTCTAGATGCTACTATGGATAGTCTAGGAAATACTGAAACTCCTAGTGAAGACACTGTTACACCTGTTAGGTCACCTGAGGCTAGTGAGAGTTATGATATTAATGATGGTTACATTGACTTCACTGATGATTTTGTTGAAGAGTGCCAAAACACACATGATACTAGTGCTATTAAGAGTCTACTTGCTAGACGTACTATTATGCCTAAGTTTTCCTCTGATCCTAAGTTTGCCACTTCTCCCATAGATATTAAAGATAAAGATTATGATTTCTCTCTTGATTTATCTTATTTAGATATTGTTGAGAAAAACCCTTTTTGTGGGACTAAAAATGAGAGTGTTGCGGCTCATATGAATGAGCTTTCTACTATGAGTGCTTTATTCTCTGATGATTTTAAGATGCGCAAGTACTTTGTTACTAAGATCTTCTATTTTTCACTCAAAGGAGAAGCTAGGGCTTGGTTTAATAGATTACCTCCTGGTTCCATTGATAGCCCTGATTGCTTGATTACTTCTTTCTTCCAGAAATATTTTCCTCCTAGTGCTAGACATGTTGCTTTGCAGAGACTTTTTTATTTTAAACAGGGAGAAGAAGATAAATTGCCTGAGTCATGGACAAGGTTCTGTGCCTTGATTCATGCACATCCTGGATGTCCATTACCTAAGAATGAGCTTCTTGATATTTATTATAATGGACTAACTGATGATTCTAGGACATACCTAGATAGCTTTGCTGATTGTGTTTTCAGGAAAAGAACTCCTACAGATGATGAAGAATTAATGGCTAAGATAAGCAAGAATTATGATGATTGAACTTCATCTGAGATAAATACAGCTGAGCCTATTATTCCTGAACCATTTCCAACACCAACACCAACACCAAAGAAAAGGGGAGTTATTGCATTAAATGATGAAGTGATGAAGGAAGCTAAGAAGTGTCTAAAGGAGAAAGGTATTAGAGCTGAAGATGTGAAGAATCTACCTCCTATAGAAGAATTATGTAAGCCAATTCCCCACTCATCCACTATTGAGGTGCACTCTCTCCAACACTTTGATGAAGGTGATATTCCTTATGGTAAGCCTCCTGATCAATGTTTAGAGGAACTTGACATTTTTATTGTTAAACAAGGTCATTTTAATAAACAAGTTCAGAATCATTTCTTGGAAAACTCTAGAGCTATCAATGAGTTGAAAGATATTGAGGAAAGAAATTCTAATAATATTAAAATGCTTTGTAAACACTTTCAAATGGTTCAAACTCAACTTGATCAACTTGCTAAGGTACAAAAGGATATGCTAGTTAATGCTACAGGAGAGAAACATGCTTATGGAATTAGAACTAGGATCATTGGACACATCCGGTATAGTACACAGAATGGCATACATGATAGAACCTATGGCCGAGGCATAAGGCACTTTGCTCATGGTTTCTCTATCGTTTACCGTAGTTGGACACTAAGCCTTGCTCAATATCTTACCTGAAAACATGGGCACTGAACCTTTCTTTGCCTTATCCATTCTGAACCTTTTTAGAACTTTGTCTAGATATGTACTTTGGCTTAAAGCTATTAGGCGTCTTTGTCTATCTCTATAGATTTTGATGCCTAATATATAAGCAGCTTCTCCTAGGTCTTTCATTGAAAAACATTTTTTCAAATAACGCTTCACTTCGTTAAGCATACCAATGTCATTTCCAATAATCAATATGTCATCCACATATAGTACTAAAAATGTCACTGAGCTCCTACTCACTTTCTTGTAGATACAAGCTTCGTAGCAATTTGGAACAAATCCAAAGCTCTTGACCACTTGATCAAAACGAAGGTTCCAACTCCGAGATGCTTGCTTCAGTCCATAAATGGAACGCTGAAGTTTGCACACCTTATCAGCGTCCTTAGGATCGACAAAACCTTCGGGTTGCATCATATACAACTCTTCATCAATGTTGCCATTGAGGAACGCAGTCTTGACATCCATCTGCCATATTTCATAATCATGAAACGCAGCAATTGCTAATAAAATCCTAATGGACTTAAACATCGCTATGGGAGAGAAAATCTCATCGTAGTTAACACCTTCAACTTGTCGAAAACCTTTCGCGACAAGCCGTGCTTTATAGACACTAACATTACCATCTGCGTCCATTTTCCTTTTGAAAATCTATTTACACTCAACGGCCTTTCGGTCGCTAGGAGGGTCCACCAAAGTCCATACTTGGTTTTCGCTCATGGATCCCAATTCGGATTTCATGGCCTCTAGCCATTTCTCAGAGTCTGGGCTCATCATTGCTTCCTCATAGTTCGCAGGTTCACTGTTGTCTACCAACAAGACAGTTAAGACAGGGTTACCGCACCACTCAGGAGGGGCACGTGACCTTGTCGACCTGCGACGTTCAGTAGTAGCATCGTCCGAAGCTTCATGATCCTCGTCATTAGCTTCCTCTATTGTTGGTGCAGACGGCACTGGAACAATTTCAGGTGCTGCGCTACTCTCCAAATCAAGAGAAGGTTCAATAACCTCGTCTAGCTCTACTTTCCTTCCACTCACTTCTTTCGAGAGAAACTCCTTCTCAAGAAAGGATCCATTCTTTGCGACAAACGCTTTGCCTTCGGATCTGTGGTAGAAGGTATACCCAATCATTTCCTTAGGGTATCCTATGAAGACGCATTTCTCCGCTTTGGGTTAGAGCTTGTCCGGCATCAACTTCTTGATGTAAGCTTCGCATCCCCAAACTTTAAGAAACGACAACTTAGGTCTAGCACCAAACCACAGTTCATACGGTGTCGTCTCAACGGATTTATATGGTTCCCTATTTAAAGTGAATGCAGCGGTTTCTAATGCATAACCCCAAAATGATAACGATAAATCTGTAAGAGACATCATCGATCGCACCATATCTAATAGAGTTCGATTCCGGCGTTCAGACACACCATTGCGATGTGGTGTTCCGGGTGGCGTGAGTTGCGAAACGATTCCGCTTGCTTTATGTTGCGTGAGAAAATCATAACTCAAATATTCACCTCCACGATCGTATCATAGAAATTTAATTTTCTTGTTACGATGGTTTTCCACTTCGTTTTGAAATTCTTTAAACTTTTCAAACGTTTCAGATTTATGTTTCATTAATTAGATATACCCATATCTACTTAAGTCATCAGTAAAAGTGAGAAAATAGCGATATCCACCGCGCGTTGAAACACTCATTGGTCTGCATACATCGGTATGTATGATTTCCGACAAGTCCGTTGCTCGCTCCATTATTCCGGAGAACGGGATTTTGATCATCTTGCCCATGAGGCATGGCTCGCACGTGTCAAATGATTCAAAATCAAGAGACTCCAAAATTCCATCAGAATGGAGTTTCTTCATGCGTTTTACACCAATATGACCTAGACGGCAGTGCCACAAATAAGTCGAATTATCACTATCTACTTTGCATCTCTTAGCCTCAATGTTATGGATGTGTGTTTCATTGTTTCGAGATTTAGAAGAAATAAACCATTCATAGCAGGTGCATGACCATAAAAGATGTTACTCATATAAATAGAAAAACCATTATTCTCTGATTTAAATGAATAACCGTCTTGCAATAAACACGATCTAGATATAATTTTCATGCTCAACGCAGGCACATAATAACATTTATTAAGGTTTAAAACTAATCCCGAAGGTAAAACTAAGGAGAGCGTGCCGATGGCCATCACATCAACTCTTGATCTGTTGCCAACGCGCATCGTCACCTCATCCCTCGCTAGCCGCCGTCTATTCCATAGCTCCTATTTCGAGTTACAAATATTAGCAACCAAACCAGTATCAAATATCCAGGCACTACAACAAGCACTATTAAGGTAAACATCAATACCATGTATATCAAATATACCTTTAATGGTGCCAGCCTTCTTGTCCGCTAAGTACTTCGGACAATTGCTCTTCCAGTGACCCTTGTCCTTGCAATAGAAGCACTCAGTGTCCGGCTTAGGTCCAGACTTGAGCTTCTTCCCAGCAGGGGCAACGCGCTTGCCGCTGCCTTTCTTGAAGGACTTCTTTGCACCCTTACCTTTCTTAAAGCTGGGGGGCTTGTTGACCATCAACACATGATTATCTTCATTGATGTCCACCTCCGCAGCTTTCAGCTTAGCGAAGAGCTCAGTGATCGTATCAGTGGAACCAATCTGATTATGAGTAACTACAAAACCTTTGTAGCTAGGAGGGAGTGATTGCAGAATTCTGTCAATATTGAGCTCTTCTGGAATCTTGTAGTCCAGTTGCTCAAGACGTTGAGTGTAGCCCGACATCTTAATGGCATGCTCACTAACGGAACTCCCTTCCTCCATCTTGCAGTTAAATAATTTCTCAGAGATCTCATATCTCTCGAGCGGGCTGTGTCAAACATGGTTTCGGTTCCTCAAGAATCTCAAAGGGCGGCGAACTCCTCAAAACGATTTTGAAGGTCCGATTCCATAGCAAACAACATGGTGCTCTTAATCACACCATAATCATCTTTCTTGCGATCGATAACAGCTTTTCATCACCGACGCATCTACGTAGGGCATCACCTAGCGCTTTCTCAAGGACATAGTCCTTTTGTCCGCCAGCGAGAATGATTCTCAGATTGCGGAACCAGTTGGTGAAGTTAGACCCATTGTTCTTAAGCTTTTCTTTCTCAGCAAAAACGTTGAAGTTGAAGTTGGACTTAGCGATTTGATCTACAAAATTTGCAAGTACAATTTAGACTATGTTTATGATAACTAGTTCAACTTAATCAAAATTACTAGATGAACTCCCACTAAATTCAACATCCCTCAAGTTGTTTAGTGAACACGATCCAAATTCACCACACCTAATCCGATCTTCACGAGAAGAGATGTGGCTTCAATGGTGGACAACCAAGTGTCGATCATATCATTCATATGACTCATGCTTAACCTTTCGGTTTGTGTGTTCCGAGGCCATGTCTGTACATGCTAGGCTCGTCAAGTCAAACCCAAGTATTTCCGCGTGTGCAAATCTGGCTTGCACCCGTTGTATGTGAACGTAGAGTTTATAGCATCCGATCATCACGAGATGCTTGAACGCGACGAACTTTCGCAACGGTGCATACATGGGGAGAACACAAATTTATCTTGATCTTTAAGTGAGGGATCATCTTATAATGCAGCCGTTGCGATCTAAGCATAATAAGATACATAAAAGGATAAACATCACAAGCATATAATTTTATGTGACATGGTATAGCCAATCTCCGCGCAATGATCTCCATCTTGTGCGTGCCAGCATGATCTCTATCACTCCACCATGATTGGCTCCACCACGAATAGCAACTACAACTATTGCTAACTACTTAGCGATAAAGTAAGGCTATTACATGTCATATAAGAAGTTGACACACATGTCATACACAATATAAAGACAACCATATGGCTCCTGCCGGTTGTGTACTCATCGACATGCAAGTCGTGAAATATTACAAAACATGATCATTGCATACAACATACACATCATATATTGGGCCATACCATATCACAGAAACACTCCCTGCAAAAACAAGGTAGACGCCTCTACTTTGTTGTTGCATGTTTTACGTGGCTTATGGGAGTAACAAGGTAAGAACGATTCTTACCTACGAAAAGCCACAACGGTGATATTATGGTTGCCAACATCCGGTGTAAATCCCATGACAACTATAGTGAGAGAAACTGGCATCCACCAGCTGCATGTGTGGAACAAGCCACACGTCAAGTGCGGATCCGGTCTCGCGAACGAGGTCGCGTAAAGTTGGCCTGGACCGCTTCGATCTCACTATCCCGCGTCATAAGACGTGCACAACAATAGGCTTGCAACAGAAAAAATCAACGCCCGCAACAAGCATGTTGCATTCTACTCGTGAAACACATCTACGCATAGATCTAGCTCTGATACCACTGAAGGGTTTCGCAGCATAGTAAATAAAAAAAATTCTACGGATGCGAAGGGAAAGCCAAGATCTAATCTAGGAGATGCAATCAACGAGAGAGATAGATGAGATCTTCATACCCTTGAAGAACGTGGTTGATGTAGTCGTACTAGCCTTCTCCTCCTCGCAATCCGATCCGATCCAACGCCGCAAGTGGCGATGCCTCCGAGAGATGCACACGTACGGCACCGCGACGTCTCCTCCTTCCTCGTTCTAGCAAGTGGGGTGGAGAGATAGATTGGATCTACAACACGACGGCGTGGTGCAAAGGTGGAGAGTTTTTGCAGCAGGGCTTCGCCTACGCGCAGTCGGGAGAGAGAGATCTGGAGGGCAGTAGGTAGTCGGCTAGGGTTCAAGGAGGGGTGGGAGGAGGGTGCGCCCCTGCCCTATTTATATAGAGGGCTGGCCGGCCCCCTTGCCCCTCCTCCAAGCACTAGGGCTGGCGGCCACAAGGGTGGAGTGGGGGGCAAGTCTTCCCCCCCTTGTAGAAGATCCCCAAGGGTTTCCCCTAGGGTTTTGGCCGGCTGGGGCTATAGGCCTTGTGCCCCTGGCCCAATGCGGCCAGGGAACTCCCTCATAGGCCCACGCCCCCTCTGACAAGTGGGGCCACGTTGGTCCCACTCCGGAAGCTTCTAGAACCTTCCGATACAATACCGAACATTCCAAAACAATTCCAAAATCCAAAAACTGCTTTCCTTTATATGAATCTTATTCTCCGGACCATTACAGAACCTCTCGTGATGTCCTGGATCTCATACGAGACTCCGAACAAAAACTCATAAACCAATTATCTATTCTATCCTAGCGTCGAGGCACGTTAAGTGTTTGACCCTATGGGTTCGAGAATATGCAGACATGATCTTCTATCAATAATCAACAGCGGGATCTAGAAACCCATATTGACTCCCACATATTCATCGATGATCATATCGGATGAACCACGATGCCAGGATTCAATTAATCCCATATATATATATATATATTCCCTTCGTCACGCGATATTTTACTTGCCCGAGATTCGATCGTCGGTATCGACATACCTAGTTCAATCTCGTTCACAACAAGTACTTTACTCGTTCCGTAATCCGATATCACTTTGTGATTAACTCCTTAACCACGTGCTTGCAAGCGGTGTTGATATCGATTACCGAGTGGGCCCGAATTATATCTCTCCGACTCGGGAGGTACAAATCCCACCTCGATACATACAACCCAACAAGTACTTTCCGATCACCTGAGAGACACTTTTATGATCACCCTCTCATAGGATGACGTTTCATGACCTCAAAGCTTTCTTCCGATACCAGGGAGTTGCATTATCTCATGGTCTAAGGAATACAATATTTGACATAAGAAAAAGCTTCGCAAGGATGAACACGGTCTAATTTCTCTGCTTGATTTGGGTCTGTCCATCATATCATTCTCCCAATGATATGATTTCATTATTAATCGACAACTCATGTCTATGGTTAGGAAACCTTAACCATCATTAATCAATGAGCTAGTCCATAGAGGCGTACTAGGGACACGGTGTTTCTCATAAACCACACAAGTATCAAAGTTTCCGCTTAATACAATTCTAGCATGGAATATAAACTTTATCATGAACAAGAATTATAATAATAACATCTTTATTATTGCCTCTAGGGCATAATTCCAACAAAAAGGATATGCTAGTTAATGCTTTAGGAGATAAACATGCTTATGGAATTAGAACTAGGATTGGTATAGCTACTCAAGATCCTTTATATCCTGAAGGACACCCTAAAAGAATTGAGCAAGATTCTCAACAATGTGAGAGTAGTGGTAGTCCTCGTAAGAGGAAGAAAAAGAAACATAAAGTAGTTGAGGAACCACTTGAACCTGCTGTAGATCCTAATAGTATATTTGTCTCTGATGCTTAAACTGAGAGTGGTAATGATAAAAATGAGTCTCCTGATAAGGAGGAAGTTGAGGAAGAACCTGAGAAGCACACTAAGAACACTAGGTACACAAAGGAAGATTTTGTTGCTAATAAACATGGTAAAGAGAGAGAACCTTGGGTGCAGAAACCTATGCCTTTTCCAGGTAAGAAACACAAGTCAAAGGAGGAAGAACACTACAATAAGTTTTGTGAGTGGATGAAACCTCTATTCTTGCAAATTCCTTTGACTGATGCTATTAAGTTGCCTCCTTATTTGTGGCACCCCGCAAAACCACTACTAGAAAATCGCGTTGTTTTTGTGCATTGCATCGTCATCATCATGCATTGTTTGTCTGAAACTATTTTCGAAACGCCTAGTTTTGTTTCTAAGTAGCCCCCGTCTTATTTCAAATTAAAACATCGATCTGTTCCGGTATTTTATTTGTCTAAAACTATTCACAAAAGTTATTTTAAAATAAAAAAAAACCCTAGACTAAAATATCTAAACCAGTCCCACCTAAATCCTATATCTACCCAATCCTATTCTACCCACCACTCACAGCTCGCCACCTCACCCTCTCCCCCAATCCCTACCCACCCTGCCACCTCACCAATCCACCCACTCAACCCCCCACTCCTTCTCTCACCACAGCCTCCCTACCCCCCTCTCTCTGCACCCGGGCCCCACCGAGCCAGCCCCACCCGCCTGACCCCTCTCTTCCTCTCCACCTGTCCCATTACGCCTCCACTCCTTGACCAGCCCGCTGGACCCACCCTCCGGCCCCTCTCTCCTCCCCCTCTCTCTCTCCCCGCCGCCTCCCCATTCCTCTTCCTCCTCCCTCCTCTCACCCCACGCCCCAGAATCGCCCCAGAGCTCATGGAGCCCTTCCTCCTCTCTGGCCGCTCCCTCGGCGCCGTCCTCCTCCGACAACCGCCACTGCCTCGCCCGGCCTGCCCTCACACTGCCAGCGTCCCTCCTCGGCCAAGCCCAGGCCGAGCCCTGCTCCACCCCTGGCCTGGCTTGCCTGCTGCCCGCCCGCCTCATGACGGCCCCCTCTCTGGTCGGCCCTGACCTCGCCTCGTCGCCGGTTCCTCCTCCCGCGCCTCTCTCTGGCGCCTCCGCGTCCTCCCGACCTCTGACCCGGACCCGTCGCCTCGAGTTCGCTGACCGAGCCGCGCGTCCTCGCCCTTTGCAGCGCCACGGCCCCACGGCGGTCTCCCCTGCGTCTCGGCCCCGGCCGTCCTTCTCCCCTCCGGCTGTCCGCCTCGTGACCTCGCCCGGCCTCATGCCCACTCCCAAGCTTTCCCTTGGCCTCGCCCGCCGCCGCTTGCAGACCCCACCTCCTTGCGTCGCGCCCCTTCCGGCAGGAGCTCTGCCGCCCGTCCATGGCGCGCAGCGCCCTCCTCTGGAACCACCTGCACCTCCCTCCTCCGCAGGTGTCGCTTGCCACCGCTGGGCGCTGCAGCCCGCCTCCTCCGATCCCCGATGTCCAAGACCGGCCTCGATAAGAACTATATGTAAGCCGTGTACTCGTGAGGTGACAAGATACTACAAGATCTTCGCATCGAGAGGGTATCGAAAGAATGAGCATGGTGACGCTCGATGGACCATCGACAAGTAATTCGACATGGAACCCGATGACACCGGTACCCCCAAGATCTACCACACGGACGCATCACGGACTCGGAGAAACCCCTCCAAACGACAAGTTCGCCATCCCGGAACCAAAGTGCGAACCCCGGTATCGACTTCATGTTCTCCTTCACGGATGCCAAGACCGAATCTCGTCGAACCCGTGGAACCCCGAAACCTCCCAAGATCTACGCTAAACAACAAGGCCGTTGGAGTGGAATCGACAAGATCTACCGCCGGACGCCAAGTACTCCCTCGAGGACGCCGAGTAGTTCACCCCGGACACCGAGACCCTGGACGACAAGTTCTCCTTCCCGGACGCCGAGCTCGCCGAGAACCCGGATGCGCCAAGATCTACCTCCGTTACCAGAGAACGATCCCGCCGAGACCGAACCCCAGATCCGAACCCTGAGACCGAACCCGAACCCCGGAACCCCAAGTTCGTCGAGACCCCCTAATGTGTGAACCTTTTCCCGAGCCCTATTTTATAAATGTCATCTATAAAACTTGTTGCATATTAATTGTCCATCTTGCATGCATACTTGTCTGTGGTTTGGGGGCCTTATGCCGATTCACCATATAATTAAATATGGGGCCCATATGCGGGCAAATCTATTCTTATATTGGCCTCATTTAAATTTGTGTAGCGAAGCGGTGCTATCTTTTGTCTTGATAATGCAACATTTAATTTGCGGGGTAGATAAACAACTTGAATCTTATAATTAAATGTCAGGACCCCGGTTCCGCTTAATATGACCTAATTGCACCGCATATTTACCATGCCATACCTCATACATGCATCATGCCGATCTTCTGTCGTTGTATTAAATAGTGCATCCAGTGTTTCTTTTAGTGTTTTGCTTCTTCGCGGATAAGGCCGTTGAGTTGATGCGAGTGCCGACCCGATCTTCGGATAAACCTTCGGCAATGTTTTCAGGCGAGCATCTCCCCCTTTCTACCTATCTTACTTTTATAGTGTTTATTCCCTCCTGTTGATCTATTGCTATATTTGTTGCGATGCTCTAGTTTTCGTACCCGTGATATCCCTTGCGGCCTTATATTGCCTTGGACACATCCTATTACCTGTTGTTTGGTAGTTAGTTGGACTTGCGCGTCGTAGCCGCTTGCTCAAGTGCTATTGCGTGTCGCCAAGTACCACAGTTGTTGGAGTATTGCCGTATGTTGAATGTTGGAGATGATCATGGCTTTAGTTTTCATAACTTTAATTACTGCTTAACAACTAAAATTGAAGTAAGTAAGCAGAGGCACAGGTGGGCAATAGATGTTATTTGGTTGTTAACCGTCCACTTGTGTCCTGGGACCCGAGTGCTTGATACTTCCTTGATTTATCGCGCTATCCACATCCGGAGGATTATGGGACCCCTAAGCCGAGCTTGATTCATTCTTATTTCTTGGGGCCACAAACTAGTTTGAGGTTTTATTTACGATCCTGTACTTATGCCATGCTTCTTCGCTTTATTTAAATTGTGTGATGGATAGCACACTTTGCTTAGGTAAGCGGAGTGTTTTCGCGGTATCGACAAGCCCGCTTTGGGTTCCCAGTCGTTACTGACCATTGACGCAAACCTTGAGTCCGTCTCGAGTCAGCTAACTTCGCTATGGTCTACTCAATGGGGTGGCCCCCTGAAATATTTCTGAATCCTGTGATTGCTTTGTCGTGAAGGCCTCGTTGGGTTTTGATTTGGTTTTTCCGAGGTTGATCGAGTGTGTGTTGCTATTTGTGCACCCCGGCCGGGTTAAAACTTTTTGAAAGCCGTGTCCGCGGTTATGGACGACTTGGAGCACAGTATCTCGATCATAGACAACTATAACTAAAGTAGTGCTATAAATTTGACTTTATAATGACTAGTAATCAGCTTCACTATAATGGAATGACTACATAAAACTGCCCACAATTGCTTGTTTGGTTTGTCGCTTGCGACGATTGTATCTGACTAGTAAGTATTGCAACTACAACGGAATGGCTAAATAAAAGTACCAACAACTGCTGGGTTTTTGGGATATCTCATGCTAATTGTATCTGACTAGTAAGTGTTGCAACTACAACGGAATGGTTAACTAAAATGGCCCACTGCTTATTTTATCTGGACGATTATCTATACCTGACTAGTAATTGCTGCGATAATCGAATAAATAAAGCGCCAACGTGTGAGTTCCTCGGTTGACTTCCTCGTTTGGTCTCGAGGGGAATACCAGATGGGTTTGATTGGTGTTAGAATCAGGTTGGATCGAATAGGTCTTTCTTACCCTCTCGATAGCCGCCATTGTATCGAGTCTCTATAGGTTGTTTAGCGCATCTTGCCGCCGCTTGATCCACCATACCTATGTAGGCGAGGACCGCCGAATTCTAGCCTCGCCGTGTACTGGCCTCAGTACTGACGCTCCTCTTTTTTCCTTTGCCCTTTGTCGGCACCCCTTTTGTTTAAGCAGGTTTTGAGATCGACGTCGTTAGCAGGGTTACCCTTCCGACTTGGCCTAGGCAGGGTTAAGGACACCATTGGTTATTCTTCAGGGCTCTTAGCCCCATTTGCATCTTGTCCGTAGCTGGATGCTCTATCGTTTTCAAGGTGATTTGGATCTTTGTACCGTATATCTGTATTCTTGACTCATGGAGTCGTGTTGTATATATATCTGTTCTGTGGGTCCCATCGAGGACTGTTGTGTAATGTTATTACTTCGTTTTCCACCCGCACGAAAGTTCCTGGTGGGCACCTTTGAATCGTTTCTATGCGGGTTTGGCGAGTTTCGCTAAAACTTGCATAGGTCCGATTCTGAGGGTGTTACAGAGTGGTATCAGAGATTAGCAGTTACGATACCCCACAAGTCCAGCCTGTAGGATAACCTAGCTAACGGCCGAAGTAGAGTGTAAAAACTATTTTGAAAAATCGGTTGGATAGTTCTGGTTAGGTCTGATTTACTCCTTACCCATCTGCTGCTCTCCTCTCACCTCTGCGTGTTTTGAATCCGCTCTCTTCCCTCTCTTCGAGTCCAGGATTTCTCGTGGTTGGGTTCCGTCGTACCTTCAGGGTTTCGCTTCCTCCTTTGATAACGGTGTCCTACCATCTGGTCTTCATGCTACCCGAGGAATCCTTCGTCTGGCGGACTTCTCTTTGTTCCATCTTGTGCCTTCCGGTGTTTTCCGACGCGACGACATCATCTACGCCAGATCCGATGCAGAGTCTGCATCCCTCCTTTGTTTCTGAACCTCGCTTGTCGAGATCTTCAGTCTAATTCCGAGAGTTGGTTGCATAATCCGCCTATTCGTGTGCAGAGTAATGATTTGGGTGCGCGATGGACTGATCACCATCCGACTACTCTTATCATTCGCTCTTGTACCTCGAATCAGTGGATCCAGCGATTTTACTCCGTCCACGGAAGTTAGGGGTGGCTTTATTTGTTGATACCTCTACCTTTGACCTTTTGTTCCCGGAGTGTTCTCTCGATGATCACGGACAACGACCTCTTGTTAGTGGTGTCGCGAGGATCTACACGAAGCGCGAAGGATCAGACCGCCGGCCTTCTTTCCGGTACCATGAGGCGGATCTCGAGGGCGAGATCCATTGTTAGTGGTGTCGAATTGTGGCACCCCGCAAAACCACTACTAGAAAATCGCGTTGTTTTTGTGCATTGCATCGTCATCATCATGCATTGTTTGTCTGAAACTATTTTCGAAACGCCTAGTTTTGTTTCTAAGTAGCCCCCGTCTTATTTCAAATTAAAACATCGATCTGTTCCGATATTTTATTTGTCTAAAACTATTCACAAAAGTTATTTTTAAATAAAAGAAAACCCTAGACTAAAATAGCTAAACCAGTCCCACCTAAATCCTATACCTACCCAATCCTATTCTACCCACCACTCACAGCTCGCCGCCTCACCCTCTCCCCCAATCCCTACCCACCCTGCCACCTCACAAATCCACCCACTCAACCCCCCACTCCTTCTCTCACCACAACCTCCCTACCCCCCTCTCTCTGCACCCGGGCCCCACCGAGCCAGCCCCACCCGCCTGACCCCTCTCTTCCTCTCCACCTGTCCCACCCCACAGCCCCCGCGGGTCCCACTCGCCCCACCGACCCGGCCCGCCTGGACCCACCCCTCCGGCCCCACTCCCTCTCTCCCCTCCCCACCCTCTCTCTCTCCCCGCGCTCGCCCTCCCCTGTTCCTCTTCCTCCTCCCGCCTCCCTCCTCTCACCCCACGCCTCAGAACCGCCTCGCCCCGAGCTCAGCCCTTCCTCCTCGCCGCTCCCTCCGGCGCCGTCCTCCTTCGACAACCGCCATGCCTGCTCGCGGCCCGGGCCCTCCTGCCCCGCGTCGCGCTCCTCCGGCCAGCGCCCGCCCGCGTGGCCGAGCCTGCTCCACCCACGTGGCCCGTTGGCGCTGCCCGCCTCACGGCCGCCCGCGTCTCCCTACCGCCCGGCCCGACCTCGCCTCGTCTGGCTCCTCCTCCCGCGCCTCTCTCTGGCGCCTGTCCTCCTCCCCGACCTCACGGCCGGACCCCGTCGCCCCCTCGAGCTCGCCCGAGCCGAGCCACGCCCTCCCGCCTCGCAGCGCCTGCCCCACCGGCCGGTCTCCCTGCGTCTCGGGCGTCCCGGCCGCCGTCCTTCTCCCCTCCGCTGTCCGGCTCGCCCGGCCCGCCATGCCCTCTCCCGAAGCTTTCCTTGGCCTCGCCCGCCGCGGCAGACCCGCCTCCTGCGTCGCGCCCCTTCCGGCGGAGACTCCGCCCGTCCATGGCGCTGGCCTCCTCTGGAACCACCTGCACCTCCCTCCTCCGCAGGTGTCGCCCGCTGCCACCGCGGCGCCTGCAGGCCCCGCCTCCTCCGATCCCCGATGTCCAAGACCGGCGTCGATAAGAACTATATTCAAGCCGTGTACTCGTGAGGTGACAAGATACTACAAGATCTTCGCATCGAGAGGGTATCGAAAGAATGAGCATGGTGACGCTCGATGGACCATCGACAAGTAATTCGACATGGAACCCGATGACACCGGTACCCCCAAGATCTACCACACGGACGCATCACGGACTCAGAGAAACCCCTCGAAACGACAAGTGCGCCATCCCGGAACCAAAGTTCGAACCCCGGTATCGACTTCATGTTCTCCTTCACGGATGCCAAGACCGAATCTCGTCGAACCCGTGGAACCCCGAAAACCTCCCCAAGATCTACGCTGCGGAACAACAAGGCCGTTGGAGTGGAATCGACAAGATCTACCGCCGGACGCCAAGTACTCCCTCGAGGACGCCGAGTACTTCACCCCGGACACCGAGACCCTGGACGACAAGTTCTCCTTCCCGGACGCCGAGCTCGCCGAGAACCCGGATGCGCCAAGATCTACCTCCGTTATCAGAGAACGATCCCGCCGAGACCGAACCCCAGATCCGAACCCTAAGACCGAACCTGAACCCTGGAACCCCAAGTTCGTCGAGACCCCCTAATGTGTGAACCTTTTCCCGAGCCCTATTTTATAAATGTCATCTATAAAACTTGTTGCATATTAATTGTCCATCTTGCATGCATACTTGTCTGTGGTTTGGGGGCCTTATGCCGATTCACCATATAATTAAATATGGGGCCCATATGCGGGCAAATCTAGTCTTATATTGGCCTCATTTAAATTTGTGTAGCGAACCGGTGCTATCTTTTGTCTTGATAATGCAACATTTAATTTGCGGGGTAGATAAACAACTTGAACCTTATAATTAAATGTCGGGACCCCGGTTCCGCTTAATATGACCTAATTGCACCGCATATTTACCATGCCATACCTCATACATGCATCATGCCGATCTTCTGCCGTTGTATTAAATAGTGCATCCGGTGTTTCTTTTAGTGTTTTGCTTCTTCGCGGATAAGGCCGTTGAGTTGATGCGAGTGCCGACCCGATCTTCGGATAAACCTTCGGCAATGTTTTCAGGCGAGCATCTCCCCCTTTCTACCTATCTTACTTTTATAGTGTTTATTCCCTCGTGTTGATCTATTGCTATCTGTGTTGCGATGCTCTAGTTTTCGTACCCGTGATATCCCTTGCGGCCTTATATTGCCTTGGACACATCCTATTACCTGTTGTTTGGTAGTTAGTTGGACTTGCGCGTCGTAGCCGCTTGCTCAAGTGTTGTTGCGTGTCGCCAAGTACCACAGTTGTTGGAGTATTGCCGTATGTTGAATGTTGGAGATGATCATGGCTTTAGTTTTCATAACTTTAATTACTGCTTAACAACTAAAATTGAAGTAAGTAAGCAGAGGCACAGGTGGGCAATAGATGTTATTTGGTTGTTAACCGTCCACTTGTGTCCCGTAGGACCCCGAGTGCTTGATACCTGTTCCTTGATTTATCGCGCTATCCACATCCGGGAGGATTATGGGACCCCCCTAAGCCAGAGCTTGATTCATTCTTATTTCCTGGGGCCACAAACTAGTTTGAGGTTTTATTTACGATCCTGTACTTATGCCATGCTTTACTGCTTTATTTAAATTGTGTGATGGATAGCACCTTGCTCGCTTAGGTAAGCGGAGTGTTTTCATGGGTATCGACAAGCCCAGTTTGGGTTCCCGATCGTTCTGACCATTGACGCAAACCTTGAGTCCGTCTCGAGTCATTAACCGTTCTTGGTCTACTCAATGGGGTGGCCCCTGAAATATTTCTGAATCCTGTGATTGCTTTGTCGTGAAGGCCTCGTTGGGTTTTGATTTGGTTTTTCCGAGGTTGATCGAGTGTGTTGCTATTTGTGCACCCGGCCGGTTAAAACTTTTGAAAGCCGTGTCATGGTTATGGACGACTTGGAGCACAGTATCTCGATCATAGACAACTATAACTAAAGTAGTGCTATAAATTTGACTTTATAATGACTAGTAATCAGCTTCACTATAATGGAATGGCTACATAAAACTGCCCACAATTGCTTGTTTGGTTTGTCGCTTGCGACGATTGTATCTGACTAGTAAGTATTGCAACTACAACAGAATGGCTAAATAAAAGTACCAACAACTGCTGGGTTTTTGGGATATCTCATGCTAATTGTATCTGACTAGTAAGTGTTGCAACTACAACGGAATGGTTAACTAAAATGGCCCACTGCTTATTTTATCTGGACGATTATCTATACCTGACTAGTAATTGCTGCAACGATAACTGAATAAATAAAACTGCCAACGGTGTGAGTTCCTCGGTTGACTTCCTCGTTTGGTCTCGAGGGGGAATACCAGGATGGGTTTGATTGGTGTTAGAATCAGGTTGGATCGAATAGGTCTTTCTTACCCCTCTCTGATAGCCGCCAGTTGTATCGAGTCTCTATAGGTTGTTTAGCGCATGCTGCCGCTGCCGCTTCAGTCCACCATACCTATGTAGGCGAGGACCGCCGAATTCTAGTCTCGCCGTGTACTGGCCTCAGTACTGACGCTCCTCTTTTTCCTTTGCCCTTTGTCGGAACCCCTTTTGTTTAAGTAGGTTTTGAGATCGACGTCGTTAGCAGGGTTACCCTTCCGGCTTGGCCTGGGCAGGGTTAAGGACGCCATTGGTTATTCTTCAGGGCTCTTAGCCCCATTTGCATCTTGTCCGTAGCTGGATGCTCTATCGTTTTCAAGGTGATTTGGATCTTTGTACCGTATATCTGTATTCTTGACTCATGGAGTCGTGTCGTATATATATCTGTTCTGTGGGTCCAATCGAGGACTGTTGTGTAATGTTATTACTTTGTTTTCCACCCGCACGAAAGTGCCTGGTGGGCACCTTTGAATCATTTCTATGCGGGTTTGGCGAGTTTCTCTAAAACTTGCATAGGTCCGATTCTGAGGGTGTTACATTATTCAAAGTATATGGAGGATATTGTCTCTAATAAAAGGAAGATTGCTAACGAGGAGATTTCTACTTTGCTTGCTAATTACTCCTTCAATGGTAAGGTTCCAAAGAAACTTGGTGATCCAGGTATACCGACTATTCCTTGCTCTATTAAGAATAATTATGTTAGAGCCACTTTATGTGATTTGGGAACTAGATTTAGTATTATGCCTTTTTCTCTCTACACTAGACTCCAGTTAGAAAAGTTGATACCAACGGATATATCTTTGCAAATGGCTGATAAGTCAACTACTATTCCTGTTGGTAATGTGAGGATGTTCCTATTCAAGTAGCTCATAATTGCATGGTTTTAACTGATTTTGTTGTGCTTGAACTGCCTGAAGATGATAATATGTCTATTATTCTTGGAAGACCTTTTCTTAATACTATATGTGCTGTCATCAATTGTAATCAAGGAAAAGTAACTTTCAATATTAATGACAAAGAGCACACTATCTATTTCCCCAAGAAGGTTGCTAAGAGATATTGCCTGAATTCCATTGAAAATATTGAGAGCATCAAGGTTGGAGAAATATATTGTCCCATTCCACAAGAAATTTTGAAACAATTATGATTGGGACCAGTGCTATCAAGTATGAGGTAACATAATCACCTTATGGAATGCAAAGTTTTGCTTCATATAAGATTGTTTTGGTAACAAGACTTGATCATGTTGGAGATATACCCTAGAGGCAATAATAAATGTAGTTATTATTATATCTTTGTGTTTATGATAAATGTTTACATTCATGATATAATAGTATTAACAAGAAACATTAATACTTGTGTGATTTGTAAACTAAATTAGAGTCCCTAGTAAAGCCTCTTCTTAATACTAGCTTGTTGATTAATAGATGATCATGGTTTCTTGATCATGAACATTTGAGATGTTGTTAATAACAAGATCATATCATTAGTAGAATGGTATGGTGGACATACTCCTATAGGTAAGCGTAGCATAAAGATCAAGTCATTTTAATAGTTCAATTGCTATAAGCTTTCTGATATATAGTAACCTAATTCCTTCGACCATGAGATCATGCTTATCACCATCACCGGAAGGATGCTTTGATGACATCAAACACCACACCGTAACTGGGTGGCTATAAAGGTGGCATTGAGTGTTCGGAAAGTATGGGTTGAGACACATGAATCAAGAGTGGGATTTGTCCATCCATATGACTGATAGATATACTCTGGGCCCTCTTGGTGGAATGTCATCCAATTAGCTTGCAAGCATGTGACTGGCTCACAAGGGATCACATACCACGGGAACGAGAAAAGAGTACTTATCGGTAACGAGGTTGAACTAGGTATGCATAGATACCGACGATCAAAACCTCGGATAAGTAAACTATCGTGAGACAAAAGGAAATTGGTATTGTATGTAAGTGGTTCATTAGATCGCAAACTAATCATAGAAATATGTGGGAGCCATATGAATTTCCAAATTCCTCTATTGGTTATTGTTCGGAGAAGTGTCTCGATCATGTCCGCATAATTCACGAACCGTAGGGAGACACACTTAAGGATTCGATGTTGTTGAGTAGTTATGGAATGATGAGTAAGAGACTCAATGTTGTTCGGAGTCTCGTATGGGATCCGGGATATCACGAGGAGATCCGGAATGGTTCGGAGAATAGGATTCATATAAGGAAAGTCCTATTTCGGAGTTGGGGAATGATTCCGGTGTTTTCATCGGGAATGTTCTAGAAGGTTCCGAAAGGTCCGATACTCCGAAGGGGAAGGGTACATGAATGTGTCATGACAATGTGGAATGGTTGCATCATGTACTAGGTATCATGGCTGAGCAAAATAAAGGGATAAATCAAATCCTAGTTTGAAAAGTCAAACGCCAATTTGAAAAGTCAAACGACAGTTTTGCTTGGTGGAGGGAGAGTAGGAAACCTACTTGGGGAGGAGTTCCTCTCCCTCCACCTGCCGGCCAAGGAGGCCGACTTGGGGGAGTACTCCCTCCCCTTGGTCGGCGCCCTCCCACCTATAAAAGAAGGGGCAGGGGTGCCCCCTCTAGCCTACACCTCTCTCCACCAAAACCCTAGCCCTAGCCGCCGGCCACCACAAGTCGCCGCCGCCCTAGGGTTTTCCCTAACCGTCAAGTTGGGGCTCTCCCCAAGCCCTAGCCGCCGGCCTAGCCTCCTCCCTTGGTGCCTCTAAACCCTAGATCGCCAAGTCCTCTCTCATAGTCCACCATACTCGCTCTGTCTTAAGGCGAAGCCCTGCGAGATCTCCCCTCTACTTCCGACACCACGCCGTCGTGCTGCCGGAATCACGAGGAGAGTGCTACAACCTCCGCTTCCTGCTGGAACAAGGGAGAGGAAGGTCTTCATCGAGTACCTGACGTGTGTGACCGATCATGAGCGCTGGCTTAACGCACGGAAGGATCGTCTACACGATCTTGAGATCGGCAAGAGTACGACTACATCACCCATGAGAATACGCTCTCGTTAACCACTTTGGAATCTTCGAGGGTGAGTTTCTCTATCGACTCGTTGCTACAATCTAGTAGATAGATCTTGGCTTGTTTGTTTGCATGCGGTAGAATTTTTTTGTTTTGCCATGCTACGAACCCTAACAGTGGTATCACTGACGGAGTTTAAGGAATTTCAAAGTGAGGTGGAGAATCAACGTAACAAGAAGATTAAATTTGAGTAGATATGGGTATATCTATTTCATGAAACATAAGTCCGAAACTTTTGAGAAGTTTAAGGAATTTCAAAGTGAGGTGGAGAATCAACGTAACAAGAAGATTAAATTTCTACGTTCTGATCATGGAGGTGAATATCTAAGTTACGAGTTTGGCGAGCATTTAAAGAAATGCGGAATACTTTCAAAATTGACACCGCCGGGAACACCACAGCGTAATGGTGTGTCCGAACGTCGTAATCGAACTCTCTTAGATATGGTTCGTTCTATGATGTCACTTACAGATTTACCGCTATCATTTTGGGGTTATGCATTAGAAACAACTGCATTCACTTTAAATAGGGCACCATCTAAATCCGTTGAAACGACACCGTATGAATTATGGTTTGGGAAGAAACCTAAATTTTCGTTCCTTAAAGTTTGGGGTTGCGAAACCTATGTAAAGAAGTTACAGCCGGACAAGCTTGAACCCAAAGCGGAAAAATGTGTCTTCATAGGATACCCGAAGGAAACTATTGGGTATACCTTCTATCATAGATCCGAAGGCAAAATCTTCGTTGCCAAGAATGGATCCTTTTTAGAGAAGGAATTTCTCTCGAAAGAAGTGACTGGGAGGAAAGTAGAACTAGACGAGGTTGTTGAACCTGCTCTCGAACTTTCGAGTAGTGCAGCACCGAAATAAGTTCCTGTGGCGCCTACACCAATTGGAGAGGAAGCTAATGATGATGATCATGAAACTTCGGTTGAAGTTACTACAGAACCTCGCAGGTCAACGAGAACTCGTACCACTCCTAATTGGTATGATCCCGTTATGAGTGTCATGTTGGTGGACAACACCGATGACCCTGCGACATATGAGGAAGTGATGATGAGCCCAGATTCCAATAAATGGCAAGATGCCATGAAATCCGAAATTGGATCCATGTACGAAAACCAAGTGTTGACTTTGGTGGATTTAGCAGATGGCCGGAAGGCTGTCAAGAACAAATGGATTTTCAAGAAGAAAACAGATGCTGATGGTAATGTTACTGTCTATAAAGCTCGACTTGTTGCAAAAGGGTTTCGAAAAATTCAAGGAGTTAACTACGATGAGACTTTCTCACCAGTAGCAAAGCTAAAGTCTGTGAGGATTATGTTAGCAATCGCTGCATATTATGATTATGAGATATGGCAGATGGATGTCAAAACAGCATTCCGCAATGGAGACATTGATGAAGAGTTGTATATGATGCAACCCAAAGGTTTTGTCGATCCTAAAGACGCTAACAAGGTTTTGTCACAAAGTACATATTTGGACAAAGTTCTAAAGAGGTTTGGAATGGAAGATAGCAAGAAAGGGTTCTTGCCCATGTTGCCCAATACGACCTGGAGTAAAACTCAAAGTCCAGCAACGGCAGAAGATAGAGAAAGGACGAGTAAGACTCCCTATGCCTCAGCCATAGGATCTCTGATGTATGCCATGCTATGTACTTGACCCGACATTGCATATGCTGTTAGTTTGACTAGCAGATATCAAAGTGATCCAGGAGTGGATCATTGGACAGCGGTCAAAAACATCCTTAAGTACTTGAGAAGAACTAAGGATATGGTTCTTTCTTATGGAGGTGATGAACAGCTCGTTGTTAATGGTTACACCGATGCTAGTTGGAACACCGATCCAGATGATTCTAAATCACAATCCGGATACGTATTTATTTTGAATGGTGCAGCGAGTTGGAGGAGTGCAAAGCAAAGCGTTGTGGCGAGATCTTCAACTGAATCGGAATACATGGCTGCTTCGGAGGCTTCACAAGAAGCGATATGGATGAAAGAGTTCATTACAGAGCTGGGTGTGGTTCCAAGTGCGCTGGACCCAATGTCGATCTACTGTGATAACATGGGCGCCATAGCCAATGCACAAGAACCAAGGTCACACAAGAAGCTGAAGCACATCAAGCTACGTTTTCACGCTATTCGAGAACATGTACAAGATGGTGACATAAAGATTTGCAAAGTACACACAGATCTAAATGTGGCGGATCCATTGACTAAACCTCTCCCGAGGGCAAAACATGACCAACACCAAACTGCCATGGGTGTTCGGTATATTACCATGTAATCTAGATTAGTTGACTGTAGTGCAAGTGGGAGACTATTGGAGATATGCCCTAGAGGCAATAATAAATGTAGTTATTATTATATCTTTGTGTTTATGATAAATGTTTACATTCATGCTATAGTAGTATTAACAAGAAACATTAATACTTGTGTGATTTGTAAACTAAATTAGAGTCCCTAGTAAAGCCTCTTCTTAATACTAGCTTGTTGATTAATAGATGATCATGGTTTCTTGATCATGAACATTTGAGATGTTGTTAATAACAAGATCATATCATTAGGAGAATGGTATGGTGGACATACTCCTATAGATAAGAGTAGCATAAAGATCAAGTCATTTTAATAGTTCAATTGCTATAAGCTTTCTGATACATAGTAACCTAATTCCTTCGACCATGAGATCATGCTTATCACCATCACCGGAAGGATGCTTTGATGACATCAAACACCACACCATAACTGGGTGGCTATAAAGGTGGCATTGAGTGTTCAAAAAGTATGGGTTGAGACACATGGATCAAGAGTAGGATTTGTCCATCCATATGACAGATAGATATACTCTAGCCCTCTCGGTGGAATGTCATCCAATTAGATTGCAAGCATGTGACTGGCTCACAAGGGATCACATACCACGGGAACAAGAAAAGAGTACTTATCGGTAACGAGGTTGAACTAGGTATGCAGAGATACTGACGATCAAAACCTTGGATAAGTAAACTATCGTGAGACAAAAGGAAATTGGTATCATATGTAAGTGGTTCATTCGATCGCAAAGTAATCGTAGAAATATGTGGGAGCCATATTGAAAGGGCATGTATGCCCCCATGTGTGGTTTTGGTAATTAATGACAATCTCTATGGACTAATGTGTAAATTAAGTTTCACTTGTAGGTTTGTCCATTGGCATCGCTTGGGCCATGTGTTGGTCTCAAGGTTGGAAGATGAGGAAATGTCCAAGGGCTTTGTGCCCATTGGAATCATGTAGAAAGAAGGAGCTTGAAGGTCGATCAAGGCATGTGCAAAGAGTTGCATCAAGATGGATCAACCTCAAGTAGGTATGAAGAAGGGCGAGCTCAAGATGCGCCATCTCTAGAAGATCTCATGCTTGAAGCTTGCCATCCTCGTGCTCATGGAATGATGAAGACAAGTTCAAAGAAGAGGTTTCCCCATGGAGTATGGGGGAGCAATTTGCAAGTCTTCATATTCATCAAGCAAGAGCAAACAAGAAAGGTGTTCCCAATATAGAAGAACAAGACGGTCTACATCAAGTTCAAGTGGGATGCTCAAGGCAAAGGTATGCTGATAGGGCTTCTCTTTTGCCGGTCTCGCGTTGTTAGTTGGGAGACCGGGTTTAGGATAGATAGCCGTACTATCAAGAGGGGATCTCAAGCGGGTGTCTCGTTTTCATTGTTCGGAGAGAGCTCAAACCTTTGCATTCATAGCATCATCTTTCTTGGTTGTTATTTGGTTCTTTTCCATGAGAAGATCGAGAGCTTGTGGTCACCATCATAACAAGCTCTAGCTCATCATCTAAGGATTTCACTTGCATATCTTATTGCGGTTTTTGATCTTGCGAGTTTTCCGGCTCCACACCTTGGGGGATAGTTCACATATATATTCATGATATTTTCTCCCAAGGTGAGACCCAATATTCATGATAGTTCACATATATATTCACTTGCATATCTTATTCATCATTATCTTTCCAACAAAATTGGTTTCATCCCGTTTGGAGTTCGTATGCAAAAGTTATTGCGTTTCTGGTTTTCTGGTTTCTGGAATTTCCCTGACCGGAAGTTCCGGCTTCCCACCCGAAGTTCTGCTAGGGCATTTTTGCCGCCGAAAGTTCCGGTGGAAATTCCGGGTATTCTTCCGCTCACGTTCAGTAACCTTCTGTTTTGGATGTGCTATTTGATGGAACTTTAGTCGGAATTTCAACCGGAAGTTTCGCTCCCACCGGAAGTTCCGGCCAGGGACCGGAAGTTCCGCTCAGGCCTAGTTGCCGCCAAAATTTCTGGTTGAACTTTCGTCTCTTATTCCGCTCACGTTCAGTAACCTTCTGTTTTGAATATGTCTATTTGACAGAACTTCTGTCGGAACTTCCACCGGAAGTTTCGTTCCCACCGGAAGTTCCGACCAGGATTCGCTTTTTCAGTTTCTCGCTCCGCAGTTTTTGACCGTTGGCTGTGTGCCACCGGAACTTCCGGCCTCCCACCGGAAGTTCCGGCCAGGAGTCGCGAATGCCCATAACGGGCAGATCTGGGAGCCCTTTAAAAGGGGCTCCTCTTCCCCTTCATGGAGACTAGCTTTTCTTCTTGGTTCTTGGCTTTCTCTCTCTCCTCCATTGTCAACGTTGAAGAAGCTTTCCCTCTCCCTTTCCCCTCCTATGATTCTTGCATCTTTTTGAGGGATTTGAGAGAGGAGATCTAGATCTACAATCCCCCCAAGCCAAATCCCTTCTTTGTGAAGGAATCATTGGGATCTAGATCTTGGAGAGTTTTGTGTTCTCCTTTTGTGTTCTTCCTCCCTTATTCCCCCAATAGCTTTTGTAGCTTTGTTGTAATTTGGGAGAGAAGGACTTGCCCTTGCATTTGGTGCATAGGTTTGATTCTCCTCGGAGATTCGGCGAGTTCAAGCTTGTGAGCTTGTTTCTCTTGGGTTCCTTGGAACCCTAGACGGTTGTGTGGTTGGATTATTGACCTTTTGTGGTCTTGTTGACCTTTTGTGGTCTTGTAGCCTTTTGTGGCGTTGTTGGCCTTTTTGTGGCATTGTTGGCCTTTTGTGGCTTTGTTGTTGGGAGCCTCCAATTGAGTTGTGGAGTTAGCCCCAATCTTGTACGGGTTCGGTGACCGCCCTCAAGCGTCCCATAGTGGGGAAAGTGCCCGACTTTTGTGGTGTGCACTTGGGAGAATAGGGTGAGCCTTTTGTGGCGTCAGTGAGTTGCGTGCTTCCGCATACGGGGTGAGGCCTTGTGTGGCGTTGGGTGAGCATCGAGCCACCACACCTCGAGGTGAGTCATTTGTGGCGTTCGTAGAGCATTGCGCCATCGCACCTCTCCAACGGAGACGTAGCTTCTTTGGAAGTGAACTTAGGGAAACAAATCTTCGTCTCTGCGTCCATCGGTTATCTCTCAACCGAACCCTTTACTTATGCACTTTACATTGTGATAGTCATCGTGCTTGAAGTATTTATACCTTGCTATCACCTTATTGCTTGTATTGGTTAGCATAGGTTGTTGGTGCACCTAGGTGAATGTTGGGGAGGTGACCCCGGATAGGGTAAGGATGGGGGAAAGACGAAAGGAGATTCCCCGTCCAGTTTCCGAGTTACACTCTAAATCGGCCGAATCCTGTAAAGGTCGGCCGAGGTGTGAAAGAGTAGGACCCTTATGATAATAGCAAGGCATTACCCGGCCGGAATACTGCGTAAGTCGGCCGGGTCAGCCCGAATAATTTTAATTCAGGTGAAGGCCAAGCCGAGTTATGCGAGACGGGCCCGAATGATATGAAGCTTGCAGGAGAAGGAGATGCCAATAGTCAAACTCTAGTCGCAGGCTAGGAAGAATCTGAGCAGAGCCAAGCACAAAGGACAAGGCGCAGAGCGACAGAGGGGCAGAAGGAGGTCATGGAGGTGACAGTCCTGAAGCCCGAGGCATGCAGGTGGGGTCCTCTAGAACCTTGCCGTCGTTAGAAGGGCGACACGGAAAGGAGGCCGCCGAGTTACTATATTGGGACAAGCATATTCCTCGAATATGCTTGCCACGTCAGCCCTAGAGGAGCCCAAGGTTCTCCTTTATAAGGAGAGGCTTGGACTCTGAGAAGGGCATCGGCTCATTTAGTACCGTTAGGCTGGTAAAGTTCTTTCTCTCTACTTGTACTCAGCTCAAGGAGCACTTGTAGCCCAAGGAAGGAGAAATAAAGATCTTTACCTTAGTCTTCTGTGTGTAGAATCAACTACATCTTCCCTCCCCAGATCCCACTAGCATCCATTGGCCCCATACTTTAGCCTACCCATGGCATCTGCCGTGCCACCACCATGACAGTTGGCGCCCGCCGTGGGGCCAGCAGCGGTGCTAGCTGGAGTCAAGATCCAGACGGGAAACTTCATCAACACTGGCGAGCGCATTGTCTCTGGCTTAGTCCAGAGACTTGATCTCTGTGACTACGTCAGCGACAACGCAGGCAGCTTCCAGGGAAAAACCCCTCCGCGCAACGACGTCTTCATCAACTTGGGCATGCACCAGATCTACGTCTGCGTCGACGTCTCCGGCGTTTATCCTCACCAAGTAGTTGTTGCAGGAGAACCTTCCCTTAGCGCCGCAAACAGTCGCGCGGAGTGCGCCCTGTCAGCAGCGTTGAGGTGATGGTCGCAGCCGGGGTGCAGGCGGGAGCAGCGGGCGCCGGATCAAGCAGGGATCTGACGACGGGTGTGCAGGTGGCTCCCAAACAGACAGCTCCACAACCCACCGAGGTGATTCCTTCAGCGGCCAACCAGGCCGAGATGCAAGAGACAACCCCGAAGGCACCAAGGGTAAGAGGGCCACCTCTGGAAAGACCATAAAACATTCTCCAGGCAACCATAGATAATTTTACTACACCTGTAGCGCCGATACTTGATCCGGCAAATGCTCAGGCAGAGTTAGAAGAGACCAGGCAGAAAGTACTAGTAGAGGCAAAAAAGGTGTCGGCCTTGCGGGGGTCCTTAAACAGGACCCTGCGTGAATATGCCAGGGCAAACAAGTTTGACGTCGCCCCCCGAGCGGGTTGACGAATTGAGATTAAGAGGAAAAAACCTCATAGATGATATCAACAAGGAGCATGATGCTCATAGGGCAGAATCAGTTGATCTAGGCTTGCCGAGGTACATTACCCCGACAAAGAACTTGAGGGCGGCAAATGCCGCTGAGTTAGAGTTAGAAGGATTGACCGGCGAAGCCCGGCAGAAACAGCAAGAAAGAGTGAATGAGCTGGTGCGCATTGCGAACCAGCAGAATGAAGAGATGCTCAGGGCAGACCTGACAAGGCCAGGTGCCTCTCGAATGGTTCACTCGGCTGGTGCAGCACCTGCCTTATCTGTGGCAGCAACATCTTCGCCCGGAAACAATGCAGGAAAGGACAGAGCGGTAACTTCGGGAAAGAGAAATAAGCAAATTGTTCCATATGATCCAGCGATAGCCGGAAAAGCAAATGAGAACAGAGGCAATGGAAGCCGATGTAACAGTGGCGAGAGAAATCCCGGCCATGCCGAGAAAGGCAGTGGAAGCCGAGGCAATGGAGATTTCGGAAGAGGAGAACTCGGAAGAGGGAATCTTGAGAACAACATCCCGGCCGAAGGTAGGAGAGAATCGCCACCCAACCCACAGACGAGACATGAACCTCAGCAGGAAAGAGAAGTGAGACCAGCTCGCCACAATCAGGTGAACGAGAGGTATAATGATGGTTATTCCGAGATGGAATATGCGATTCGCGGTGGAAATAACCACTATGGAATACAGGAAAGAATTCTGTACAGAGATTTGCCGTCAAGTGATGCGAGAGTAAAGCTGGACCGGCTATACCGATCCGAGCTGTTAGAAGAACAGGGTCCGCCAGGTCCGACATGCTTCGGACCCCGGATCATGGGCGAGCCGCCTGTGCCGAACTTTCAGCTGGAAAGGGGCACAAAAACATATAATGGGAGCACCAAAGCACGGGATTGGTTGATCGATTATGCCACTTCGGTAAAAATAGCTGGCGAAAACTTACGATGGGCAGTGCGATATGTCCCGCAAATGTTGGAAGGACCAGCTAGGGTATGGCTGAATAAATGTTGGTTGGATTTTGAAGAAATGTTCGTTAGCAACTTCACCAGTACTTACAAGAGGACAAACAGGCCGCAGCAGCTAGCCATGTGCAAGCAAAGGCCGAATGAGACAGACAGAGAGTTCTTAACTCGGTGGAGTAACCTGAGAAATTCGTGTGAGGGAGTTATAGAATCACAGGCAATAGCTTGGTTCGCTCAAGGATGCCGCTATGCCAGTGTATTATGGCAGCGATTGCAAAGGGATATGCCAACCACTTTGGCAGAAACCATCAGGATAGCAGATTCCTATGCGTTGGGAGACCCGACGCAACCAGAATTAATGTCAGCAGATCATCGGGAAAATCAAGATCAAAGTGCAAGAGATGTGGCCGGGTCATCCAGGCGCAATGATTTCAGAGGAAGTAGAAGAGAAGAAAGACCGGATTATAGATATGGTTCGACTCAGGTGGCAGCAGTAGTGCAAGATCAGCCGAGTCACGGAAACAATCAGCGGCAAAAGAATGGTCCTCAGCAATGGACACCAAGGAATGAAGGGAAAAGACAGTGGACACCAGAGCAAAAGAAGCAATGGCAGGAAAGGCCGAAGTACACGTTTGAGTCTATGTTAGATCAGCCGTGTAAATTTCACATGTCAAACCCGGCCAGGCCGGCCAATCATACAACTCGCCAGTGTGCCTGGATGAAAAATGCAATGGGTAACCCCGTAGGCATGCAAACAACCTCCCTCCAGGCACATCAGCAGCATCAACCACAGTTGACTGGAGCAAATGCACAGCAACTGATGTTACCGCCACCTCCCCCGAGGTATGAAAACTCGGACCGAAGAGATGCAGTGCATCAAGTGATAAACCAGGGTCCGGATGGAAGGACAAATCCAGGAAATAATGGACGCAACGGTTACAGAGAACATCATCAATCATATTGCGTGTTCACAGCGAGCAAAGAAGACAGTATAGCGTCAATACCGCATATGGAAGTAAATGCAGTTATGCCGGCAGTACCAAGATATGTGCCTTGGTCAGACCAAGAAATAACTTGGAGCATAAAGGATCACCCCAAAATAATGCCGAGTCCAGGATCGTATGCACTCGTGCTAGATCCGACATTCGTCGGACCAAGCATTAATGTGAAATTTTCAAAAGTACTCATTGACAATGGGAGCAGTATCAATATCATGTACAAAGATACAATGCACAAACTCGGAATATCGCAGAACATGTTGCAATCCACGAGGACCACATTTCATGGGATAGTACCAGGGCTTTCATGCGAACCCATTGGAAAGGTTCGGGTGGATGTGTTATTCGGCACAAGAGATAACTGCAGAGCAGAAAATTTAGAGTTTGAAGTGGTGGATCTAGAGAGTTGCTATCATGCTTTACTCGGACGGCTAGCATTGGCCAAATTCATGGGTAGCTACCACATAACTTACCTGAAAATGAAGTTACCCGGACCACAAGGGGTGATAACAGTAGCAGGGGATTAAAGGAAGTCAATGGAGTGTGCTTCAGCCGGATCAAATCTGGCCGAGTCATTGGTAATTGCGAGACAAAAAAGAAGGATTCAGGAAGTAGCGGCCCTCGCTCAGTCGGCGCAACTGAATATGCTGGCATTAGCCAACCCGCATGGAAGTGTCTCCTTTCAGCCGACTAAAGAAACAAAAAAGTTCCAGATAGATGAGCAGTTCCCAGAGCGCACCGTCACCATTGGTGCGGGCCTAGATGCTAAATAGGAAAGGGAGCTCAACAACTTCCTCCGTGAGAATCGGGATATCTTTGCATGGTCAGCTCAGGATCGGCAAGGTGTGCTGAGGGAGTTGGCTGAGCACTCTCTGAATGTAAGGCCAGGAGCAAAGCCGGTGAAGCAACCTCTCCGCCGCTTCGCCGAAGACAGGAGAAAAATAATAGGGGATGAAATAGCTCGGCTCCTTGCGGTCGGGTTCATCATGGAGGTGTTGTATCCGGATTGGCTGTCGAACCCGGTGCTGGTGGAAAAGAAGAAGGATGATCCAAATGTAGCCATTGTGTGGTGAATGTGTATTGATTACACGAACCTGAACAAGGCGTGTCCAAAAGATCCCTTTCCCTTACCTAGAATAGACCAAGTCATTGATTTGACCGTTGATTGTGAACTATTATCATTTGTAGACGCGTATTCTGGTTTTCACCAGATACCGTTAAATTCGGCCGATCAAATAAAGACTGCGTTTATTACCCCGTATGGGGCTTATTGCTATCGCACCATGCCATTCGGCCTGCGTAATGCGGGGGCAACGTATCAGAGATGTATGCAAAAATGTCTACATGACCAGATAGGAAAGAATGTACAAGTGTATGTAGATGATGTGGTTATCAAAACCAAAGAAAGCAAAACGCTACTGGATGATATCCGGCAGACTTTCGCGAACTTGAGAAGGTTTCGAATGAAACTTAACCCGGAAAAATGCACTTTCGGTGTGCCTGCGGGAAAACTGCTCGGTTTTCTTGTATCTAGCCGAGGTATAGAGGCCAACCCAACTAAGATAAAAGAAGTGGAAAGAATGGAATTGCCGAGATGTCTGAATGACGTACAAAATTTCACAGGTTGTTTAGCCTCGCTTAGCCGATTTGTATGTCGGCTGGGAGAGAAAGCACTACCACTTTATCAATTGATGAAAAAATCTGATAAGTTCATTTGGACACCACAAGCAGACAATGCATTCCATGAATTGAAAAAGATGTTGGTCATAGCGCCAGTCTTGGCTTCTCCATTATCGAAAGAGCCTATGTTACTTTACATAGCCGCCACGAACATAGTAGTGAGCACTGTGATAGTGGTGGAGCGAATTGAAGATGATAAATCAGTACAAAGGTCGGTGTATTACCTAAGCGAGGTACTATCAGCCTCAAAACAAAAGTACCCACATTATTAGAAGATGGCATATGGGGTGTACATGTCAGCAAATAAGCTTAAACATTACTTCGAAGAGCACCCCATCAAAGTGATCTATGAAGCACCAATAGCCGATATATTGAGCAACAAAGATGCAAGTGGCCGAATAGCAAAATGGGCAATTGAATTGTCACCTTATGCTCCGCAATTCGATAGGCGAGATGCAATCAAATCTCAGGCTGTGGCCGACTTCTTCGTGGATTGGGCCGAGGTACAATATGAACCGCCATTGCTAGATCCGAATTATTGGACGATGTACTTAGATGGTTCCAAACTAAGAAATGGTTTGGGGGCAGGGATAGTGTTAACCTCGCCAAGAAGAGATCAGTTGAGATATGTGTTGCAAATACATTTTGCCGCATCAAACAATGTAGCTGAATATGAAGCACTCGTCCATGGATTGAAGGTGGCGAAAGAGATTGGCATACGCCGAATCTTGTGCTACGGAGATTCAGATCTAGTAGTACAACAAGTCTCAGTAAATTGGGATGCGTTAGATGACAATATGGCCTTGTATAGGTTTCATGTGCAAAAACTCAGTGGATACTTCGATGGATGTGAATTTCATCATATACCTCGGGCAGAAAACGACGCCGCAGACACATTGTCAAAACTTGGATCAACCAGACAGTCAATTCCCCTAGGTATCGCCCTAGAGCACCTGAGGAAGCCATCAATAACACCGTCTCCAGAGTCTGAATCCATCTTCATTCTGGCAAAATCAAGAGAAGATAATGTGCCGATGGAAATTGACAAGGAATGTAACCAGGAATTTCCAAAAATGAAGTCGGCTGATGCAAGGATGAATATGGAGAAATCCGAGGTAGTTATGTCGGCAGAAAATATGGAAATAGATAGTGAGATTACACCAGAAAAAATCACACCAACATGGGCACAACCCATATTCTCTTTCCTTAAAGATGCGATTTTGCCGAATAACGAGATATTGGCAAGACAGACAGTGAGAAGAGCTAAAGCTTATACAATCATAAACAATGAGCTGTATAAAAGGAGCGTCACAAGCGTGTTGCAAAGATGTGTGAGCTCGGCGGAAGGACAGGAGATCCTCCTAGATATACATCAAGGAGAATGCGGTCATCACGCCTCGTCCAGAGCTTTAGTGGCCAAAGAATTAAGGCATGGGTTTTATTGGCCAACAGCGTTGAAAGAGGCCAAAGAATTGGTCGAAAAATGTAATGGTTGCCAGAGATATGCCAGCAAGATACATATGCCATCGTCCGAGTTAAAAATGATACCAATTACTTGGCCATTTTCTGTATGGTGCTTAGATATGGTAGAACCATTTAAGCTGGCCCGAGGCGGGATGACCCACATCTTAGTCATGGTTGACAAATTCACAAAATGGATTGAAGTAAAACCAATAAAGAAGTGTGATGGTCCCACAGCAGTGAAATTCCTCAAAGATATTATCTTAAGATATGGTTACCCACATAGTGTTATTACAGACAACGGTACAAACTTTGCAGAAGGAGCCTTCGCTAGATTCTGTCAAGAAAAGCACATAAGACTAGATGTCGCCTCGGTGGCTCACCCAGCATCCAATGGGCAAGTAGAAAGATCTAATGGACTAGTATTGTCCGGAATAAAACCACGACTCGTCGAACCGCTGCAAAGGTCGGCAGGGTGTTGGATTGAGGAACTACCAGCAGTACTATGGAGCCTCAGGACTACTCCGAACAGATCAACATGCTATACACCATTTTTTCTAGTGTATGGGGCAGAAGCTGTGCTTCCAACCGACATAATACATGACTCGCCAAGGGTTACCCAGTATACAACCGCTGAAGTAAATGAAGTAGCTCGGCAAGATGATGTCGATCTGCTGGAGGAAGCCAGAGAGCTGGCGTTATCAAGATCAGCTATTTATCAGCAGGACTTGCGACGATATCATAGCAATAAGGTGAATCCAAGAGTGTTTAAAGAAGGATCTCCGACTGGTGCAACGAACGGCCGGCATGCACAAACTGTCGCCCCCATGGGAAGGACCATTCATCGTGAGCAAGGCATTGCACAATGATGCGTATTACCTAATCGATGCTCAGTCACCAGGAAAGAACAAGGCAGACAAAGACGGTGAAGAGTCGAAAAGACCATGGAACGTAGCTTTACTTCGTCCATTTTACTCATAGGAGTCATCTACGACACATCGTAAAGTGACGTTTCAGGACGGAGCATCAGCTATGTATTGAACCTCGGCGCCCAGAGCAGTGGCTCGGGGACTTCCATATGTTGTTTTTGATTTTATGCTATGTATCAAACCTCGGTGCCTTGAGCAGTGGCCCGGGGACTGCCATATGTTGTTTTTGATTTTATGCTATGTATCAAACCTCGGCACCTTGAGCAGTGACTCGGGGACTGCCCTATATTGTTTCTAAGTTTGGTTTATGTATTGAACCTCGACGCCCGAGCAGTGGCTCGGGGACTTCCATATTTTTTTTTGATTTTGTGTTATGTATTAAACCTCAGCACCTTGAGCAGTGACTCGGGGACTGCCCTATATTGTTTCTAAGTTTGGTTTATGTATTAAACCTCGTTGCCTTGAGCAGTGTCTCGGGGACTACCCTATATTATTTCTAAGTATGGGTTATCCCTTGTTACAAGAGTGGGTATTAAACTTCGGCACCCAGAGTGATATTATTTCGCTCTCCCCAAATACGGCCTTCGAGATTTACACCCAGATTAACAGTCCAAAACACAGTGGTCAAGTTGTGAAGTTTATCAAAGTCAGGCAATTTTGGACGCCGAATCACGGTAGGGCAAAGGCAAAGGTACACTCCAAACTCAAGAAATTGAAGGCTATGAAAACAAAGATTCAGACAAACAAGGATCAGTTTAAACAAAGTGATAACAATTACAAACCATGTGCGCCTCAGCGGCGACAGGAAAAAGAGGTTCATACCGCACAAAAAGATGGACAAATGTTTGACACACATCATACGCCCGGCATTACCGGGGATAAGAAATGACTTAAAGTTTTTTAACTGGAGAGGCAACGACTTGATCAGGAGTTGGTCCCTCTGAGGTAGGTGGTACTTCGGCCGAAGTTGCCTCACCCTCTATAGATCCAGGAGTGACTTCGGGGGAAGCCCGAGGCTGTTGAGGAACATCAACTTGAGCTGTGGAATGCCCAGTACCTTTGGAGGAGGATCGCGTGTCGCCATTACCATCCGAACTCGAGCTGGAATCACCAGAAGTAGCCGAGTCACCCTCATCTTCGCCCTGTTCGGCTGAGTTATCATCAAAGGCATCCTCAACTTCGACCTCGTCTGCCGGATCAGGAAGGAAACTCGGCCCTTCATTCCAGTTATGCACGTCTGCATACTCAACAAGATGGAAGGCACGAGCTTGCCGAAGAGCGACAAATTTTGGGTCCTCAACCCAACGGGAACCAGTGCGCAAATTTATCAAGGTATCAAGGGAAATATCCTCATACCATGACATAATGACTGTGAGAGCCATATCAGCACTAGCTCGTCCGGCGGATTCCCTCCAAAGACTTAACTGTTTCTCAGATGCCATTAATCTTTCCACCAAAACTTTGACCTCATCAATATCAGGAGTCCCAGAAGTATTCGACCAGAGAACATGGTAGGCCCAGATGGCTGCCTGCACCAAGTCCCTGCCCATAATCTTCATCGGACCAACATCAGTGCTAACATCAACCAAGAAATCTTCCATCTAGTACTCTGGGTTCGCATTAGCAGGAACTCCTCGGCGCTCACGAGCATTAATCACCGCTTTAGAGCTCACGGGTTTAGCTTCTGGAAAATGGTCTGCGCAAAACAAAAGTGCGTCGGTCAACAGTGAGAAAGGGAAAAAGATAACTCGGCCGCGGTCAGAAGCTTACGGTGAATATAGCTCAGCTTTATCTGAAGATCTTTAGCCCAGTCACTCTTGTTTTTCTCAAAGCGAGTGATCTTCTCGCTCATCCCCCGTGTCTTCAGTTCGGCAGCCTCGAGGAGATCTTTATTTTTATGCAATTGCAGAGCTAGCCGATTATTCTCCTCGGAGAACTCCTAGTCGACTTTTTCTAACTCAGATTTCAGAGAAAGCTTGAGGGACTCCACCTCGGCGCGCAAGCGAGTTATTTCGTCATCTTTATCTTTCAGCTGCGCCGAGTGAGTGGCGGATTGTTCTAAAAAATGCAGCATCATATCAGGCATGGGTATGCATTCTTGGTGTGACGCTGCAAAAGTTTGTAACTCGGCTATACCGAAGCCAGAAGGGTTAAGAGAAACCCGGTGCATATTTCAAATATATGTGCGTAAAAGAAAAAAGAGTAACTAACCTTCCAGGGCCTTGACTTTCTTTTCAAGACGAATATTAAGATTGTTGATATTACCTATTCACTAGCAAAGTCAGCTAACACCTCACTTCCAAATCAATAAGAATTTTAGGAATAATGCGAAAGCTCGTTAACTTACCAGCTTTCTTCACCACGGGAATGACCTTCTCGTACCAGCAAAAAAATTTGCATTTTTTTATGAGCAAAGAGCAGCCTTTGGAATTCGGCGGTCCGCCGATCATGCGCAACCTAAGCAACAAAACAAATAGCAATAAGATATTCAAACATAAGACAGATCTGAATCAAGCAAAGCTCAATTCGGATCTAGGTGTCTGGATATTCGAAGCTCAGGCAGATCCGAATCAGGCAAAGCTCAATTCGGATCTAGGTGGCTGGATATTCGAAGCTCAGGCAGATTCGAATCAAGCAAAGCTCAATTCAGATCTAGGTGGCTGGATATTCGAAGCTCATGCAGATCTGAATCAAGCAAAGCTCAATTCGGATCTAGGTGGCTGGATATTCGAAGCTCAGGCAGATTCAAATCAAGCAAAGCTCAATTCGGATCTAAGTGGCTGGATATTCGAACACTAACAAAAAACTGAACTAAGTAAAGCATTATAAAACTTACAAACGAATAACAAGTTATTCGGTTGCAAGCTTCGGGGACTAGAGTATATATAATAGCATCCGGAGAACTAATCACAACTCCATAAAAACAATTACCTCATTCATCTTGTCACTGTCAAGAACGATCTTAGCAGCCAGATGTAGGCGGTTGCTGATGTCGGAGAGTTGAAACGGCTGGCTGCTTGGATTACCCTCGAGCTGATCGGCAGCGTTCCAATTGTTGGCATACTCGACCAACGAGTCGAGGCTGTTCCCACTTTCCGTGCGAGTCAGAACTTTACCTCGGACGTGTTGGGTAGCCACCGCCGCCGCGGGACTCTTGTGGAGAGCAAGCTATGTATCGGCAGCCGGGGTAACAGTACTCTTGGCAGAGGAAACCCCCTTGCGCAGCGCATCAGCAATTGTAGGCTGAGATGAGATGGCAAGTCCTTTTTGAGAGGACAGAGGCTTGGTAACAACGATCTTTCTTGCCTTAGAAGAGGCGTCGGCAGGAGCCGTTACCTCGGCACTTGGAATGACGTCTTTAGGGGCCGGAGGGATTACGATTTCTGAGGGCGCCGAGATATTGGTATCCTCGGCTGAAATCGGAGTCGGAGCAAGGGTTGTGGGGGTCAAAGGGACCTCAGGCGAAACTTCAAGGTTCACGGAGGAGGCAGCAGGCTCAGAAGAAATATCTACTGGCCGAGTTGTATCGGCATCAACAGCAGAAATCTCAGGCGCATCCTAGCGAGGTGGCGTCTGATTCGGAGCAGGAGGAGAACCAGCGCGAGCAGGACTCGGAACTCTGGTATCCTCAGGAGGCGGAGGAGAAGGCGGCCGAGTCGTATGACTCGTCATGCTAGGACCGCTGGGCTTAACAGAAAGAGGAGCCCTGCAAAGACAAAAAGATCAGGTCAAAAAGCAGAAAGAGAGAAACAAGAAATACAAACAAAAGCAACTCACGCAGTAACCCCGGGCATAGTTTTGCGCTTCGGAGGGTGCTGGGCTGACTTCTTCATTTGTTTCTTGGGAGCTGCTTCTGAGGCACCGGCTGGAGCGCTACGTTTCCCCGAGCTAACAGGAGGACGGGAGGCAAGAGGCTTGGCGTTGTGAACCTGACCGGCCGGATTAGCTGAGAAAGTAGAAGCCGGAAATGCATAAGAAATTGGCATTGCGGCAACTACCTCTAGAACTTGGACCTCGTCCGAATCACCTTCCTCCTCGTGGGCCGTGGCCTTGCCGCGGGCGCGAGCCGGAGCAAGATCCGACTTGGGGACGAAGTCTTTCGAGTTCGGCTCCCCGCTGTCCGGAGTGTTCCGGTCCGCGGGCCATGGGAGGGACAAAACCTCGGCACCTGCTTCTGAAACCTCTGCAGGACAAGAAAGAGAAAAATCAACAAGAGAAAACACAAATGCGATTAAAAGATAAAACATGACTGCGAGAACTTACTTCAGCCGAATCTCAAAAGCTTCGGCCAGAGCATGACTCTTCCTCGGATTATAGGTCTAGTTCTTCTTGGAAGGAGGGCCAATGGAAAAAGCAGGGAGCCGAAACCTATCCTCATTCCCGGAGTTCTTGACATAAAAGAACGACTTATGCCACTTCTTGCATGATTCTAAACCTGCAACGCGAGGAAATTCGGATTTCCTCTGAGGTGTGATTGACGCGGCACCACATTGGGTAAGCAACTTCTCGGAGGATTGAAGATATTTGTCTGGGACGACATTGGATCGAATCTGGAAAAACTTTGACCAAACGTGCACAGACGGCCATAGGTCGAAGTATCCCTCCAAGGCAGAGATAAAGGCAGAAAGAGAGGCAATGGCATTAGCAGGCAGATGATGCGGCTGCAGGCCGAAGTAATCAAGGAAAATCCCTAGCGAAATCGCTGAGGGGGAGACCAAACCCGCGAGCGATATGTGACATGAAGACGACGTACTCGCCCTCCCTAAGAACTGGAGACGATTTGCTGCCGGTTAAGCGATAAGCTACCTCGACAGGAATCCGGCGAGTTCGGATTAGCCACTCAACTTCTCGGCGGGTGACGGAAGAGCCCTGCCACAAGCCCCTCTCGGGCCCAGACGCAACATCGTCGTCCTCAATGAGCGCACCGCTGACGGAGCTCGACATGAGGTCGCCGGAGGAACTTACGGAGGAAGAAATAGCAGCGGAGGGAAACCTAGAACTGCAAGGCCCCGTCATGGTTTTACGCGAAAACGCCGGCGGAGCAGAGAAGGAACCACCGCACCATAACTAAATAAAAGCAAAGATATGTAGAGGAAAGCCCGGGCGTTAAGACCGGATGAACTCACCGGCGACGATGCCGGTGTTGGAATTATGCCCTAGAGGCAATAATAAAGATGTTATTATTATAATTCTTGTTCATGATAATGTTTATATTCCATGCTAGAATTGTATTAAGCAGAAACTTTAATACTTGTGTGGTTTGTGAACAACACCGTGTCCCTAGTACGCCTCTAAGGACTAGCTAATTGATTAATGATGGTTAAGGTTTCCTAGCCATGGACATGAGTTGTCGATTAATAATGAGATCATATCATTGGGATAATGATATGGTGGACAGACCCAAACTAAGCGAAGCAATTAGATCGTGTCATCGTGTTCGTCTTTGCGAAGCTTTTCTTATGTCAAATATTGTATTCCTTAGACCATGAGATAATACAACTCCCTGGTGTCGGAAGAAAGCTTTGAGGTCATCAAACGTCATCCTATGAGAGGGTGATCATAAAGGTGTCTCTCAGGTGATCGGAAAGTATCTGTTGGGTTGTATGTATCGAGATGGGATTTGTCCCTCCCAAGTCGGAGAGATATACTTCGGGCCCAATTGGTAATCGATATCAACACCGCTTGCAAGCATGTGGTTAAGGAGTTAATCACAAAGTGATATCGGATTACGGAACGAGTAAAGTACTTGCTGTGAACGAGATTGAACTAGGTATGACAGTACCGACGATCGAATCTCGGGCAAATAAAATATCGCGAGACGAAGGGAATATATATATGGGATTGATTGAATACTGGCATCGTGGTTCATCCGATATGATCATCGATGAATGTGTGGGAGTCAATATGGGTGCCCAGACCCCGCTATTGATTATTGATAGAAGATCATGTCTGCATATTCTCGAACCCGCAGGGTCACACACTTAACGTGTCTCGACGCTAGGATAGATTGGATAATTGGTTTATGAGTTTTTGTTCGGAGTCTCGGATGGGATCCGGGACATCACGAGAGGTTCCGAAGTGGTCCGGAGAATAAGATTCATATAAGGCAGTGCAGTTTTTGGAGTTCGGAATTGTTCCGGGTTAATCGTTATTGTACCGGAAGCTTCTAGAACCTTACGGAAGGGGACCAACATGGCCCCACCTTCCGGGAGGGGGCATGGGAATATGAGGGAGTGCCCTGGCTGCATTGGGCCAGGGGCACAAGGCCCCATAGGGCCCAGCCGGCCAAGGGGGTTTGAAACTCGAGATAGACCTTCTAGAAGGGGGGGGGGTTTCCTTGCCCCCACTCCTTATCCTTTGGGGCCACCGGTTTGGGCTTGGGGGAGGGGCTAGGGCTGCGCCCCCCTCTATATAAAGAGGGGTGGGGGCGCACTAACCCCACACACCTTCCCCTCCAACCCTAGCCGCCCTGCTGCCCTTCCTCTCTCCCTCCCGACAGCAGAAATTCTCCACCATATACACCACGCCGTCGTGTTGTAGATCCAATCCGTCTCTCCACCATACTTAGTGGTCCGAGGAAGGAGGATACGTCGAGGTGCTGCACGTGTGCATCTCACGGAGGACAGCCACTTGTGGTGCTAGATCAGATCGGATCGCGAGGAGAAGAAGCGAGTACGACTACATCACCCACGTTCCGACGAACGTTCCGCTGTGCGAATCTTCAAGGGTATGAAGATCTAATCCAATCTCTCTCGTTGTTTGCATCTCCTAGATTAGATCTTGGCTTTCCCTCTGTTCGCATCCGTAGAAAATTTTGATTTACTATGCCGCGAAACCCTTCAAAGGGTATCGAGCTAGATCTATGCGTAGATGTGTTTCACGAGAACGCAACATGGTTGTTGCGCGCTGATATTTTCTGCTGAAAGCCTCTTGTTTGTGTTCTTCTTATGACGGGATAGTGAGATTGAAGCGTCCAGGCCAACCTTACGCGACGCCGTCATGAGACCGGCTCGCACTTGACGTGTGGCTTGTTCCACACATGCGCCGGTGGATGTCGCTTTCTCACTATAGTTGTCATGGGATTAACACCGGAGTTTGGCGACCATAATATCACCGTTGTGGCTTTTCGTAGGTAAGAATCGTTCTTAGCATCTACTCCCATAAGCCACGTAAAACATGCAACAACAAAGTAGAGGCGTCTAACTTGTTTTTGCAGGGAGTGTTTTCTGTGATATGGTATGGCCCAAGATATGATGTGTATAATGTATGCGATGATCATGTTTTGTAATGTTTCGCGACTTTCATGTCGATGAGTACACAACCGGCAGGAGCCATATGGTGTTCTTTATAATTGTGTATGACCTATGTGTAAACTTCTTATGCGCCATGTAATAGTTTCACTTTATCGCTAAGTAGTTAGCAATAGTTGTAGTTGCTATTCGTGGTGGAGGCAATCATGGTGGAGTGATGGAGATCATGCCGGAGCGCACAAGATGGAGATCATTGCGCGAATATTGGCTATACCATGTCACATTAAAGTTATATGAATGTGATGTTTATCCTTTTATGTATCTTATTATGCTTAGATCGCGACGGTAGCATTATAAGATGATTCCTCACTTAAAGATCAAGATAAAAACTGTGTTCTCCCCAAGTATGCACCGTTGCGAAAGTTCGTCATGTCCAAGCATCACGTGATGATCGGGTGCTATAGACTCTACGCTCACATACAACGGGTGCAAGCCAGTTTTGCACACGCGGAAATACTTGGGTCTAACTTGACGAGCCTAGCATGTACAGACATGGCCTCAGAACACATGAACCGAAAGGTTAAGCATGAGTCATATGAATGATATTATCGACACTTCGTTGTCCACCATTGAAACCACATCTCTTCTCGTGATGATCGGATTAGGTGTGGTGAATTTGGATCATGTTCACTAAACAACTTGAGGGATGCTGAATTTATTGGGAGTTCATCTAGTAATTTGATTAAGTTGAACTATTTATCATGAACATAGTCTAAATTGTACTTGCAAATACTGTAGATCACATGGCCAAGTCCAACTTCAACTTCAACGTTTTTGCTGAGAAGGAAAAGCTTAGAAACAATGGGTCTAACTTCACCAATTGGTTCCGCAATCTAAGAATCATTCTCTCTGGCGGTCAAAAGGACTATGTCCTTGGGAAAGCGTTAGGTGACCCCCCTGCTGCAACTGCGCCGGCTGATGAGAAAGCTGTCTATTAGTCGCGCAAAGATGATTATGGTGTGATTAAGAGAACCATGTTCTTTGCTATGGAACCGGAACTTCAAAATCGTTTTGAAGACTATCCCGGGACCTTTGAGATTCTCGAAGAGCTGAAAACCATGTTTCAGACTCAGGCCCGTTCTGAGAGATATGAGATCTCTGACAAGTTCTTTAACTGCAAGATGGAGGAAGGGAGTTCCGTTAGTGAGCACGCCATTAAGATGACGGGCTACACTCAACGCCTTGAGCAACTGGAATGCACGATTCCAAAGGATCTCAAGATTGACAGGGTTCTGCAATCACTCCCTCCCATCTACAAAAGTTTTGTAGTGACTCATAATCAGATTGGTTCCACTGATACGATCACCGAGCTCTTCGCAAAGCTGAAGGCCGCGGAAGTGGACATCAAAAAGGATAATCATGTGTTGATGGTCAATAAGCCCACCTTCAATAAAGGTAAGGGAGCAAAGAAGCCCTTCAAGAAGGGTGGCGTCAAGCGCACTGCCCCTACTGAGAAGAAGCTCAAGTCTGGTCCTAAGCCGGACACTGAGTGCTTCTATTGCAAGGATAAGGGTCACTGGAAGTGCAACGGTCCGAAGTACTTAGCGGACAAGAAGGCTGGCACCATCAAAGGTATATTTGATATACATGTTATTGATGTTTTCCTTACTAGCCCTTGTTGTAGTGCCTGGGTATTTGATACCGGTTCAGTTGCTAATATTTGTAACTCGAAACAGGAGCTACGGAATATACGGCGGCTTGCGAGGGATGAGGTGACGATGCGCGTTGGCAACGGATCAAGAGTTGATGTGATGGCCGTCGGCACGCTCTCCTTAGTTTTACCTTCGGGATTAGTTTTAAACCTTAATAAGTGTTATTATGTGCCTGCGTTGAGCATGAACATTATTTCTGGATCGTGTTTATTGCAAGACGGTTATTCATTTAAATCGGAGAATAATGGTTGTTCTATTTATATGAGTAACATCTTTTATGGTCATGCACCTCTTGTGAATGGTTTATTTCTTCTAAATCTCGAAAGGGATGAAACACACATCCATAACATTGAAGCTAAGAGATACAAAGTAGATAGTGATAATACTACTTATTTGTGGCACTGTCGTCTAGGTCATATTGGTGTAAAGCGCATGAAGAAACTCCATTCTGATGGACTTTTGGATTCTCTTGATTTTGAATCATTTGACACATGCGAACCATGCCTCATGGGCAAGATGATCAAAACCCCGTTCTCCGGTATAATGGAGGGAGCAACGGACTTGTTGGAAATCATACATACCGATGTATGCGGACCGATGAGTGTTTCGACGCGCGGTGGATATCGCTATTTTCTCACTTTTACCGATGACTTAAGTAGATATGAGTATATCTATTTAATGAAACATAAATCTGAAACGTTTGAAAAGTTCAAAGAATTTCAGAATGAAGTGGAGAACCATCGTAACAGAAAGATTAAGTTTCTACGATCCGATCGTGGAGGTGAATATTTGAGTTATGATTTTCTCACGCATCTTAAAGCAAGTGGAATCGTTTCACAACTCACGCCACCCGGAACACCACAGCGCAATGGTGTGTCTGAACGCCGGAATCGAACCTTATTATATATGGTCCGATCGATGATGTCTCTTATTGATTTGCCATTATCATTTTGGGGTTATGCATTAGAAACCGCTGCATTCACTTTAAATAGGGCACCATCTAAATCCATTGAGACGACACCGTATGAACTGTGGTTTGGTGCTAAACCTAAGTTGTCGTTTCTCAAAGTTTGGGGATGCAAAGCTTACGTCAAGAAGTTGATGCCGGACAAGCTCGAACCCAAAGCGGAGAAATGCGTCTTCATAGGATACCCTAAGGAAACTATTGGGTATACCTTCTATCACAGAACCGAAGGCAAAGTGTTTGTCGCAAAGAACGGTTCCTTTCTTGAGAAGGAGTTTCTCTCTAAAGAAGTGAGTGGGAGGAAAGTAGAGATAGACGAGGTTATTGAACCTTCTCTTGAGTTGGAGAGTAGCGCAGCACCTGAAATTGTTCCAGGTGCACGCTGCGATAGAGGAAGCTAATGACAAGGATCATGAAGCTTGGACGATGTCACATCGAACGTCGCAGGTCGACAAGGTCGCGTGCCCCTCCTGAGTGGTACGGCAACCCTGTCTTGACTGTCTTGTTAGTAGAAGACAGTGAACCTACGAACTATGAGGAAGCGATGATGAGCCCAGACTCTGAGAAATGGCTAGAAGCCATGAAATCCGAATTGGGATCCATGAAATCCGAATTGGGATCCATGAGCGAAAGGCCGTTGAGTGCAAATGGATCTTCAAGAAGAAAACGGACGCGGATGGTAATGTTACCGTCTATAAAGCACGGCTTGTCGCGAAAGGTTTTCGACAAGTTCAAGGTGTTGACTACGATGAGACTTTCTCTCCCGTAGCGATGTTCAAGTCCATTCGGATTTTATTAGCAATTGTTGCGTTTCATGATTATGAAATATGGCAGATGGATGTCAAGACTGTGATCCTCAATGGCAACATTGATGAAGAGTTGTATATGATGCAACCCGAAGGTTTTGTCGATCCTAAGGATGCTGATAAAGTATGCAAACTTCAGTGTTCCATTTATGGACTGAAGCAAGCATCTCGGAGTTGGAACCTTCGTTTTGATCAAGTGATCAAGATCTTTGGATTTGTTCCAAATTGCTACGAAGCTTGCATCTACAAGAAAGTGAGTGGGAGCTCAAAGACGTTTCTGGTACTATATGTGGATGACATATTTATTATCGGAAATGAAATCAACATGCTTAACGATGTGAAGAGTTACTTGAACAAGTGTTTTTCAATGAAAGACCTAGGTGAAGCTGCTTATATATTGGGCATCAAAATCTATAGAGATAGACAAAGACGCCTAATAGCTTTAAGCTAGAGTACATACCTAGACAAAGTTCTGAAAAGGTTCAGAATGGATAAGGCAAAGAAAGGTTCAGTGCCTATGTTGTCAGGTAAGATATTGAGCAAGGCTCAGTGTCCATTCTGATGTAAATGATAGGGAAGCTATGAGCAAAGTGCCTTATGCCTCGGCCATAGGTTCCATCATGTATGCCATGTTGTGTACTAGACCGGATGTGTCCAATGATCTTAGTTTGACGAGCAGATTTCAAAGTGATCCAGGAGTGGAACACTGGACAGCCGTGAAGAACATTCTAAAGTACCTGAATAGGACTAAAGAAATGTTCTTAGTCTATGGGGGTGATGAACAGCTTGTCGTAAAAGGTTACGTCGATGCTAGTTTCGACACCAACAAGGATGATTCTAAATCTCAGACAGGATACGTGTATATTTTGAATGGAGGAGCGTGAGCTGGATAAGCTGCAAGCAAAGCGTGATCGCGGGATCTACAGTAGAAGCGGAATACATGGCTGCTGCAGAAGCGTCAAGTGAAGGAGTTTGGATCAGAAACTTCATCACTGAGCTTGGCGTGGTTCCAAGTGCATTGGTCCCACTGGAGATATTGTGTGACAACACTAGCGCCATAGCACTCGCTAAGGAACCAAGATATCATCCAAAGACCAAGCATATCAACCGCAAGTTTCATATAATCCGAGATTATATAGCAGATGATGATCTGAAGATTAGCAAAGTACATACAGATCTGAATGTCGCAGATCCATTGACTAAACCTCTTCCACGTGTAAAACATGATCAGCACCTCAGTGCCATGGGTGTGAGATTGTTGCCAGATGTAAACTAGATTATTGACTCTAGTGCGATTAAAAGATAAAACATGACTGCGAGAACTTACTCTGGGAGGGGGTGCTCGCGGGTGAACGGTTTCAATCCCCAGGCCCAGTCCTCCGGCATCTCCGTCTTAAAGATAGCCCGGACGCGCTTGAAGATAAGGTAATTGTCCAACTCCACCGTCGAGACTCGGTTGGGATCAAGGGGACCGCTGATGTAGCAGAGCTTGTGTGTGCGTTTCTGGAATGGGCAGACCCGGATGCTAACGAAGGTATTCATCAGATCCTCGCCGCGTAGCCCGGATCGGATCAGTTCCTTCAGCCGAATCTCAAAAGCTTCGGCCAGAGCATGACTCTTCCTCGGATTATAGGTCCAGTTCTTCTTGGAAGGAGGGCCAATGGAAAAAGCAGGGAGCCGAAACCTATCCTCATTCCCGGAGTTCTTGACATAAAAGAACGACTTATGCCACTTCTTGCATGATTCTAAACCTGCAACGCGAGGAAATTCGGATTTCCTCCGAGGTGTGATTGACGCGGAACCACATTGGGTAAGCAACTTCTCGGAGGATTGGAGATATTTGTCTAGGACGACGTTGGATCGAATCTGGAAAAACTTTGACCAAACGTGCACAGACGGCCATAGGTCGAAGTATCCCTCCGAGGCAGAGATAAAGGCAGAAAGAGAGGCAATGGCATTAGTAGGCAGATGATGCGGCTGCAGGCCGAAGTAATCAAGGAACTCCCTAGCGAAATCGCTGAGGAGGAGACCAAACCCGCGAGCGATATGTGACATGAATACGACGTACTCGCCCTCCCTAAGAACTGGAGACGATTTGCTGCCGGTTAAGCGATAAGCTACCTCGGCAGGAATCCGGCGAGTTCGGATTAGCCACTCAACTTCTCGGCGGGTGACGGAAGAGCCCTGCCACGAGCCCCTCTCGGGCCCAGACGCAACATCGTCGTCCTCAATGAGCGCACCGCTGACGGAGCTCGACATGAGATCGCCGGAGGAACTTACGGAGGAAGAAATAGCGGCGGAGGGAAACCTAGAACTGCAAGGCCCCGTCGTGGTTTTACGCGAAAACGCCGGCGGAGCAGAGAAGGAACCACCGCACCAGAACTAAATAAAAGCAAAGATGTGTAGAGGAAAGCCCGGGCGTTAAGACCGGATGAACTCACCGGCGACGACGCCGGTGTTGGAATTATGCCCTAGAGGCAATAATAAAGATGTTATTATTATAATTCTTGTTCATGATAATGTTTATATTCCATGCTAGAATTGTATTAAGCGGAAACTTTAATACTTGTGTGGTTTGTGAACAACACCGTGTCCCTAGTACGCCTCTAAGGACTAGATCATTGATTAATGATGGTTAAGGTTTCCTAGCCATGGACATGAGTTGTCGATTAATAATGAGATCATATCATTGGGATAATGATATGGTGGGCGGAGACCAAACTAAGCGAAGCAATTAGATCGTGTCATCGTGTTCGTCTTTGAAGCTTTTCTTATGTCAAATATTGTATTCCTTAGACCATGAGATAATACAACTCCACGTGTCGGAAGAAAGCTTTGAGGTCATCAAACGTCATCCTATGAGAGGGTGATCATAAAGGTGTCTCTCGGTGATCGGAAAGTATCATTGGGTTGTATGTATCGAGATGGGATTGTCCCTCCCAAGTGGGAGATATACTTCGGGCCCACTTGGTAATCGATATCAACACCGCTTGCAAGCATGTGGTTAAGGAGTTAATCACAAAGTGATATCGGATTACGGAACGAGTAAAGTACTTGCTGTGAACGAGATTGAACTAGGTATGACGGTACCGACGATCGAATCTCGGGCAAATAAAATATCGCGAGACGAAGGGAATATATATATGGGATTGAATGAATCCTGGCATCATGGTTCATCCGATATGATCATCGATGAATGTGTGGGAGTCAATATGGGTGCCCAGACCCTGCTGTTGAGTATTGATAGAAGATCATGTCTGCATATTCTCGAACCCGCAGGGTCACACACTTAACGTGTCTCGACGCTAGGATAGATTGGATAATTGGTTTATGAGTTTTTTTTTGGAGTCTCGGATGGGATCCAGGACATCACGAGAGGTTCCGGAGTGGTCCGGAGAATAAGATTCATATAAGGCAGTGCAGTTTTTGGAGTTCGGAATTGTTCTGGGTTAATCTGTATTGTACCGGAAGCTTCTAGAACCTTCCGGAAGGGGACCAACGAGGCCCCACCTTTCGGGAGGGGGCATGGGCCTATGAGGGAGTGCCCTGGCCGCATTGGGCCAGGGGCACAAGGCCCCATAGGGCCCAGCCGGCCAAGGGGGTTTTAAACTCGAGATAGACCTTCTAGAAGGGGGGGTTTCCTTGCCCCCCACTCCTTATCCTTTGGGGCCGCCGGTTTGGGCTTGGGGGAGGGGATAGGGCTGCTCCCCCCTCTATATAAAGAGGGGTGGGGGCGCACCAACCCCACACACCTTCCCCTCCAACCCTATCCGCCCTGCTGCCCTTCCTCTCTCCCTCTCGACTGTTTGTAGGCGAAGCCCTGCAGCAGAAATTCTCCACCATATACAGCACGCCGTCGTGTTGTAGATCCAATCCGTCTCTCCACCATACTTGCTGATCCGAGGAAGGAGGAGACGTCGAGGTTCTGCACGTGTGCATCTCACGGAGGCACCGCCACTTGTGGTGCTAGATCGGATCGGATCGCGAGGAGGAGAAGCGAGTACGACTACATCACCCACTTTCCGACGAACGTTCCGCTGTGTGAATCTTCAAGGGTATGAAGATCTAATCCAATCTCTCTCGTTGTTTGCATCTCCTAGATTAGATCTTGGCTTTCCCTCTGTTCGCATCCGTAGACAATTTTGATTTACTATGCCGCGAAACCCTTCAGCCGGAGCAAGCGAACGGGGATGAGGGCGACGGAGCAGTGCGGCGGAAGCCTTGCCGTCGAAGACCCAGATGGGCGCACGGCGGCGGAAGCACGAACGGGCGCGGAGGCGAGAGGAATAAGAAGGGCACTAGTAAGCTGAGGGGGAAAGTGAATCCTCTAGCCCCGTGCCCCTCTTTATAACCGCGCCGCCTGAGAAGTAGTGGGATCGTGGGTGTGGCAGTTATCTGTGTAGATCGTGTACGCGGCACGATCGCACGCCGCTAAGTGGAACCACACCAACGACCACACGATGACAGAAAAGGTCAAGATCCCTGACGAAAACGGTACGCGAGGCGTCGCAGCGCCGACGCAACAGGCGCAGTAATTACTATAGCCTGTCAGTGGACACTATAGAGGAACGGAAAACTAGAGAAACAATGATGAGTATGACACGTAGGATGAGGCGTACGCGAGAAGATATGTAGATACCTCGAACGAGAAAAAGATAACTCGGAAACAATGGGAAACGAATATCGTGAAACTGATACGGCCCGACCAAAGTTATAGGCGGGACCGTACCAGCTTCGGGGACTAATGTTGGGGAGGTGACCCCGGATAGGGTAAGGACGGGGGAAAGACGAAAGGAGATTCCCCGTCCAGTTTCCGAGTTACACTCTAAATCGGCCGAATCCTGTAAAGGTCGGCCGAGGTGTGAAAGAGTAGGACCCTTATGATAATAGCAAGGCATTACCCGGCCGGAATACTGCATAAGTCGGCCGGGTCAGCCCGAATAATCTTAATGCAGGTGAAGGCCAAGCCGAGTTATGTGAGACGGGGCCGAATGATATGAATCTTACAGGAGAAGGAGATGCCAATAGTCAAACTCTAGTCGCAGGCTAGGAAGAATCTGAGCAGAGCCAAGCACAAAGGACAAGGCGCAGAGCGACAGAGGGGCAGAAGGAGGTCACGGAGGTGACAGTCCTGAAGCCCGAGGCATGCAGGTGGGGTCCTCTGGAACCTTGCCATCGTTAGAAGGGCGACACGAAAAGGAGGCCGCCGAGTTACTATATTGGGACAAGCATATTACTCGAATATTCTTGCCACGTCAGCCCTAGAGGAGCCCAAGGTTCTCCTTTATAAGGAGAGGCTTGGACTCTGAGAAGGGCATCGGCTCATTTAGTACCATTAGGCTGGTAAAGTTCTTTCTCTCTACTTGTACTCAACTCAAGGAGCACTTGTAACCCAAGGAAGGAGAAATAAAGATCTTTACCTTAGTATTCTGTGTGTAGAATCAACTACATCTTCCCTCCCCAGATCCCACTAGCATCCATTGGCCCCATACTTTAGCCTACCCATGGCATCTGCCGTGCCACCACCACGAAAGTGAACTTAGCGGCTAGGTTTTGTGCTTAATAAATTAAATGTTAGTTTTATTCCGCATTTACTTGAGCCTAAACCGTAATAATTTTAAAAGCCTATTCACCCCCCTCTAGGCGACTTCCTTTGTACTTTCACATATGAATTTGCAGATTCCCATATTGGTTATTGTTCGGAGAAGTGTCTCGATCATGTCCGCATAATTCACGAACCGTAGGGAGACACACTTAGGGATTCGATGTTGTTGAGTAGTTATGGAATGATGAGTAAGAGACTGAATGTTGTTCGGAGTCTCGGATGGGATCCGGGATATCACGAGGAGATTCGGAATGGTCCGGAGAATAAGATTCATATAAGGAAAGTCATGTTTCGGAGTTGGGGAATGATTCCGGTGTTTTCACCGGGAATGTTCTAGAAGGTTCCGGAAGGTCCGGCACTCCGGAGGGGAAGGGTACATGAATGTGTCATGATAATGTGGAATGGTTGCATCATGTACTAGGTATCATGGCTGAGCAAAATAAAGGGATAAATCAAATCCTAGTTTGAAAAGTCAAACGCCAATTTGAAAAGTCAAACGGCAGTTTTGCTTGGTGGAGGGAGAGTAGGAAACCTACTTGGGGAGGAGTTCCTCTCCCTCCACCCGCCGGCCAAGGAGGCCGACTTGGGGGAGGACTCCCTCCCCTTTGTCGGCGCCCTCCCACCTATAAAATAAGGCAGGGGTGCCCCATCTAGCCTACACCTCTCTCCACCAAAACCCTAGCCCTAGCCGCCGGCCACCACAAGTCGCCGCCGCCCTAGGGTTTTCCCTAGCCACCGAGTTGGGCTCTCCCCAAGCTCTATCCGCCGGCCTATCCTCCTCCCTTGGTGCCTCTAAACCCTAGATCGCCAAGGCCTCTCTCATAGTCCACCATACTCGCTACGGCTTAAGGCGAAGCCCTGCGAGATCTCCCCTCTACTTTCGACACCACGCCGTCGTGCTGCCGGAATCACGAGGAGAGTGCTACAACCTCTGCTGCCTGCTGGAACAAGGGAGAGGAAGGACTTCATCGAGTACCGATGTAAGGGGTCCCAACCTTTAATAAGGTAGAGATCCCTGTGTTTACAATGCTAGTCCCTGGATCAATAGCTAGCATCCACAGTTAAGATGTAATATCAAGAAACAAAGGTCATAATATAACTTTATAACCAGGAATAACATAATTTTATTACATCTTACATAGCTCATTTGGCTATTATATTACATTGCACCAGAATATCTATAAGCATGGGGTCCTTCATCTTCAAGTGCCACAGGCAAACATGTTGGTTGTAGACTTGTAATCCTAATCAATCAACTTCACTAAATTCAATTAAACCTGCAACATAACAAGTTACAGCCACAAGGGTCAATACATTTGAATTGTATTGGCAAGTTTCACTACTATGTTGAATATAAGTGGATCCTATCATTACATGCATATTTGGCTAAGTAGGTTTTAGGCTCATTTGCAGAAAGCAATAATTTATCCTATCTTTTCAAAATGGTTTTGGTCCTTTGTCAAAATCCCTTGAGCTCCTTGGTAAAACCCCAAGTGCTTCAAGTTTTCATCATAATATCTTGAGCTCCTTGGTAAATCCCCAAGTGCTTCAAGTTTTCATCAAAATCTCTTGAGCTCCTTGGTAAATCCCCAAGTGCTTCAAGTTTTCATCAAAATCTCTTGAGCTCCTTGGTACCCCCAAGTGCTTCAAGTCTTTTGTTGTTACTTTAAAGTTTTCTTTTGGAAATTGGAATGTCGAGATTTCCCATAGCTTCAAGCTTTAGTTGCTCAGTATTGTCCATAACCGGGGACACGGCTAAGTACTTAGATTTTATTATCTTCTGCAGAAGTTGTACACTTTACCCACATGACACACTCTCATCTTGTTGCCACCAGTGGCCGCTGGATTGGTACTCTCCAAGATGGAGTACTGGCAGATTGAGAATGTGACGAAGTCTTTCTAGAGGGTCCTCCCATAAACCATTGCTAGATTGTCTTCAGGCACCCATGTAGGGTTTCGAGTTCCCCCATTTTCAGTACCTAAGGACAATGCATGGGTCTTCCCAATGTAGTTGACTAAGCCAGAGCCATATGTAGCATGTGGCTGTACACGAAAGACACAATTAGAAACATGTTCAATCTCTAAGTTCCTGGGTGGTTTTCTTTTGGTGCACAACACAAAGAGATTGCCATAGACATGGTTCCTTTTGTTGCCACCTTATCCAAAACTCAAAGTATCCTTGTCCACCCAGGTGGTTCATTGAGTACTTGTTTTATTATATAAAACATAAGTCTTTTCTCAACTTCATAAAATCTCAACATGTGTCTCTTCTCAAAATAAGTAGCATAGATAAGCATTTTACAACTACATTGTTTTCACTAAGGAATATATATGGTATCCTATTAGGATTTAGCATAGCATAAGTATGGAAATTCTTTTCATGCATGTTTCAAAATCCACTAAGTATAATGAAAATAGTAGGACTATTGATGATAGTGTAACTTGCCTTTTTGGTAGGGAATGTTGGTACACTTCTTGATCTTGCTAGTTTCACACTTTTCTAACTTCACTACAATCAATCAAGCAAACACAATATCAACTAGCATTCCAACCAATAACCAATCAAACAAAACATCACACATAAAATAATAGAAACTAAGTCATGCATGCAAGCATGCAAAGATAGTTTTATTTTCCAAGGTGGTCTCTACTAGGCTCTACACATTGTAAGGCTCAAAGTGGACATTTTCTAAAGTGGCAAAGTCATTTGCAAAAGGGTTTTATCCAAAAACTATTTTTAAATCCAATCATTATTTTATGTGGTGGAAAATGTTTTTATCAAAAAAAAACTTTATGTTGTTCACCAAATAAGTTGTTAATTCACAAATCCTAGTGTTTTAGGGTCAGTAGGTTTGATTCAAATCATTTTCCCAAAGTTTTTATTCCAAAAACATTTTCATAGCAAAAACAATATTTTTGTTTGACTAGAAATAGGCTAATTCAAGTTTTTATTCCTAATCTTCACAAAATCCTTTTTTTAAACCATGGGTTGGTTCCTAGGGTCAGTAGGTTCACCACAAACCAATTTGCAAAGATTTCAACCCTATAAACATTTTGGAATAATTTTTATAACCTAAACAAGCATACAAATGTTTCTGCAAAAACAAACATTCTAACAGAAACTGTTTACTAAACAAATTGCATGGTTGTCTAGGGCTTGTTCCACTGATTACATTGATATAAAGTTTGCAAATTTTGAACGTGTGGATCAAAAGTTACAAGGGTTTCAAATCTGCATCTAAATCAGATTTCAAATTCTGTTTTAAATCGTCTGATGCCACGCGGCGTGTTCTTATTGGGCGGTACCGGTTCGCGCGGATTGCGCTCTACGGTGCGTTGGATCTAAACAGATCGCACGGTTCAGACTAGCCTGTACCTTTTCGTTAAATGAATCTATCGTGGCCGCCAGATGGAGATCTAACGGTGCTGGTTGGCTTGACCAAACACAGGCGGCGCTGACGGCGGTGAGCGGCGGCGACATGTTTGGCTACGGCGGAGCCGGTGATACAGGAAGCAAGGGAGGGGGTGAGGGTGCTTACAGTGATCGTGATGACGCTCTGATGCTCAAGGTACGGTCAGCTCGTCGAGGGGCGCTCTGGTTCTAGCGGGATTGCTCGCCGGAGTGGGGATGGCGTCGGGCGGCTCTGGTCGTTGTCGGGGACGACGCTGTGGTTCGCTCCGAGGCAAAATGAGGACACGATTAGACGCAGTCGAGTGTGGCGAGTGTGGGAGTATCATCGAGGAGTGCTGGGGCGAACGGAGTTTACCTGTGGAGTTCGCCGGAGTGGGAAGCAGACGCGGCGGCGCTCAGAAGTTGTCGAAGTCGACGTTCTGGGGCGCCCGAGAGTGAATGGATGGCACAGGGAGAAGCGCCTAGGTCTGGGGAATGTGCCCGTGTGGTTGGGAAGGTGAGGGGCGGCAGTGGTTCGTCGGAATTGACTGGAGATGCTCGTTGGAGCAGTGGGGATGCGGCTCGAAATTATGATGGCCTGGGGGCAGAGAGAGGGAGGCGCGTGAGGGGAAATGGAGAGGAGGGGAAGGCGTTTAAAGGAGCGTGGTCGCCGGGGGAGTAATGGCCGTTAACAGAGCGAATTGATCGCCGGAGTAAAGGACAGGAAACGGCAGGGCATCGTCTGCGCGAGGAAGAAGAGAGTGAGCTGGCGCGTGGGGTCTGGGCGTCAGCGAGGGAGTGAGATAGGGAGAGGGTCCACCAGTCAGTGTCTGCGCGGGTTCAAAAATGAGTGTGAATCGTTTTCTTTCGGGAGAGAGGGAGTGGGCTGGTTGTTGGGCTTATTGGGCTGGCCAGCTGGGCTGTGTCCACTTCTATTTTTTTCTTCTTGATTGTTTTTCCTTTTTATGATTCTATTTTCTGTTTTGAAATTCAAACAACAAATCAAACATTCAATTCACATCAAACTTTCACCAAACTTTGTATTGAGTTTTTGGTTCTGTTTAACAACATAAACCAAAGTCCAAAGATAATATTTTTTACTTTAGGGTCCATTTATAATTAAATAAAATGGACATTAGTTATTAAATCAAATGGGTTTTAATTTATTTTAAAATCTCCATTTGAAAACTAAATATTTTCAAAACAAAATCAGTAGGTTTTATTTGAAAATAAAGAATACTTGGAAAACTTGTTTAAAATAAATAAATAAGTTTTGATGTTTAATTAGAATAATAAAACCTTTATTTTAAAATAACTTGGATATTAAATCCTTATTATTTTATTTAAATAAACCTTTACTATTTTTATCAAATAGAAATATTTTATTTCAAAGGCTTGGCCAAGTTTTAATCTGGCTGTTAAAGTAATCCTTATTTAAAATTTCTTCCTTTTCATTTGAAAACCAAATCTTTTTAATTAAAAGAAACAAAATAGTAGTTCCAAATATTTTTTTTATTTTCCTTTATTAAATGTTTATCTTTTTAAATCCCTTTAGGATTTATCTTGATCAAAATAGGTTTAAAGGTTCCCATTTGGAATCAAAAAGTTTCTTCTCACCCTAAAAATCAACAAAGTTTTATTTTATTCATTATTTTTCACATTACAAGATTTGGAAAATCTTGGGATGTGACAGGCTACCACCCTTAAAATAAATCTCGTCCCGAGATTTGGGAAGGCTAGGGTTACAAGTAGGCTCAAAAGCATCTAGGGTACTACCACCCTTAAAAGTTTTCAAACTAAATTACATGTTGGCTTGCTTGGGATCTTGGGAAAACTTCTCTGGGCAAACATCTGCATAGTGCCCTTTGTTTCCACACTTGACTCATGGGCCAAGGTTGAGATCCTTCATAGGCTTGTTTAACTTGTTCTTCATCTTTTCTGGACAATTGCTTGCATAATGTCCTGGGTTTTTGCAATTGAAACATATGATAAGTTTGAGTTCTTCACGTGTCTCTTGTGGACAAGTTGTTGCATAATGGCCTAGCTCTTTGCAGTTGTTGCACCATCCTTGGCCAATCTCTTTATACTTTTGTTTCTCTGGACATTCACTGGAATAGTGTCCCATTTCTTTGCAATGATGACATTGCACATGGCTTTTGTCCTTCTTTTTCTTTTTGGGCTTCTCCAAAGCTAGGAGTGCATCTAGTTCATGTAGTTCATATGTTATCTGGTAGGTAGGAATGTCTACATGTTTCTTGGACCTTCTATTGCTCTTTGTAAAATTCATATGCCTCTTCTTTGGTCCTTTGAATTGGGTTGTATTGCATGGAAGTATAAGTGGAGCTTTTCCTTTGTCATCATCCTTCTTGGTAGACTTGGATCCTTCTTGATAGTTTGCAATCATTTGTTGCACTCCACTTTGTTTCCTTTGTTCAACTATGGAGTAGATGGGGCATTGGATAGGGACATGGTTGTTTCCTTCACATAGGTAGCAAGTAGCTTGAGAGGTGGGACATTGGCCAACAGGATGTTTCTCTTCACAGTTGGGGCATTGATCTCCATGCTCCTTGGAAGTGTGGTCTTTGTCTCCACAAATATTGCAAGCCTTGGTTCCTTTTAGAATAACATCCTTGTCATCCTTGAAGTTTCTCTCCATGTTGAGCATTTGATCTGTCACCTTATGCAACATTTCATCTTGGTTTTCCAAAAATTCTTGCAGGGTTGGATCTTCCCCACTGGTGTTGGCTATGAATTGAGCTGTCATTTGGTTCAACTGGTTTTGGGTTGATATGAGTTCTCTCATGTTGTCCTCTTGGTTGGTGTTGGTGTCATCAACCTTGAAGTTTCTTGGAGTAGTCATCTGTTTGGGTTGAAGGGAGATTAGAATAGGCAAAAAAGATTTCTAAGTAAGGATTCTAATCACACACATCACAATTCACACAAGCAATGTGCAAGCAATCACAAGCCAAACATTTCTCTCAAAACAATGAAGTTCAAGCACATTTTTAGGCAACAAAATATTTTTGTTACACCACATAAGTTGGTGTGTTTGACTTAACTAAAATATGGTGGTCCATCTATATGGTTCACTTGTGATCTTTCCATCTTTCTTGGTTGATTCTTCTTACTTGAGATCATGGTTTCCTTGGGAAAAACTCTTGGTTACAAAACTTCAAGTGATGTGGGCTCCTTCTAACTTGTTTTTCCTTAGTCTCCAAATTTTGAGCAAGATTTCCTTGTCTCACTTGTCCTTAGTGGTATCCAAGATTGAAGTACTTGGTGAATATGCTGAATATGTTGAAGTCATTAGAGTTGAAGAAGTCCTTTGCACATGGTGAAGTCTTTGGCCATGGGGTAGGTTTTTCCATCAAGTTGAAATAGAAGAGATGTAGAGTCAAAACCAAAATGGTTGAGGAAAGAGTTTACAAGATTGTTTGTAAATAAATTTTGGATCAAATACAACTCCTATTTTTCTAAGGGTTTTTGTCCAATCCTAGGTTTACAAATCCTACAGGCAACACAATGCTCTGATACCATCTGTAATGGGTCCCAACCTTTAATAAGGTAGAGATCCCTGTGTTTACAATGCTAGTCCCTGGATCAATAGCTAGCATCCACAGTTAAGATGTAATATCAAGAAACAAAGGTCATAATATAACTTTATAACAAGGAATAACATAATTTTATTACATATTACATAGCTCATTTGGCTATTATATTACATTGCAGCAGAATATCTATAAGCATGGGGTCCTTCATCTTCAAGTGCCACAGGCAAACATGTTGGTTGTAGACTTGTAATCCTAATCAATCAACTTCACTAGATTCAATTAAACCTGCAACATAACAAGTTACAGCCACAAGGGTCAATACATTTGAATTGTATTGGCAAGTTTCACTACTATGTTGAATATAAGTGGATCCTATCATTACATGCATATTTGGCTAAGTAGGTTTTAGGCTCATTTGCAGAAAGCAATAATTTATCCTATCTTTTCAAAATGGTTTTGGTCCTTTGTCAAAATCCCTTGAGCTCCTTGGTAAAACCCCAAGTGCTTCAATTTTTCATCAAAATCTCTTGAGATCCTTGGTAAATCCCCAAGTGCTTCAAGTTTTCATCAAAATCTCTTGAGCTCCTTGGTAAATCCCCAAGTGCTTCAAGTTTTCATCAAAATCTCTTAAGCTCCTTGGTACCCCCAAGTGCTTCAAGTCTTTTGTTGTTACTTTAAAGTTTTCTTTTAGAAATTGGAATGTCGAGATTTCCCATAGCTTCAAGATTTAGTTGCTCAGTATTGTCCATAACCGGGGACACGGCTAAGTACTTAGATTTTATTATCTTCTGCAGAAGTTGTACACTTTACCCACATGACACACTCTCATCTTGTTGCCACCAGTGGCCGCTGGATTGGTACTCTCCAAGATGGAGTACTGGCAGATTGAGAATGTGACGAAGTCTTTCCAGAGGGTCCTCCCATACACCATTGCTAGCTTGTCTTCAGGCACCCATGTAGGGTTTCGAGTTCCCTCATTTTTAGTACCTGAGGACAATGCATGGGTCTTCCCAATGTAGTTGACTAAGCCAGAGCCATATGTAGCATGTGGCTGTACACGAAAGCCACAATTGGAGAAACATGTTCAATCTCTAAGTTCCTGGGTGGTTTTCTTTTGGTGCACAACACAAAGAGATTGCCATAGACATGGTTCCTTTTGTTGCCACCTTATCCAAAACTCAAAGTATCCTTGTCCACCCAGGTGGTTCATTGAGTACTTGTTTTATTATATAAAACATAAGTCTTTTCTCAACTTCATAAAATCTCAACAAGTGTCTCTTCTCAAAATAAGTAGCATGGCTAAGCATTTTACAACTACATTGTTTTCACTAAGGAATATATAAGGTATCCTATTAGGATTTAGCATAGCATAAGTATAGAAATTCTTTTCATGCATGTTTCAAAATCCACTAAGTATAATGAAAATAGTAGGACTATAGATGATAGTGTAACTTGCCTTTTTGGTAGGGAATGTTGGTTCACTTCTTGATCTTGGTAGTTTCACACTTTTCTAACTTCACTACAATCAATCAAGCAAACACAATATCAACTAGCATTCCAACCAATAACCAATCAAACAAAACATCACACATAAAATAATAGAAACTAAGTCATGCATGCAAGCATGCAAATATAGTTTTATTTGCTAAGGTGGTCTCTACTAGGCTCTACACATTGTAAGGCTCAAAGTGGACATTTTCTAAAGTGGCAAAGTCATTTGCAAAAGGGTTTTATCCAAAAACCATTTTTAAATCCAATCATTATTTTATGTGGTGGAAAATGTTTTTATCAAATAAAAAACTTTATGTTGTTCACCAAATAAGTTGTTAATTCACAAATCTTGGTGTTTTAGGGTCAGTAGGTTTGATTCAAATCATTTTCCCAAAGTTTTTATTTCAAAAACATTTTCATAGCAAAAACAATATTTTTATTTGACTAGAAATAGGCTAATTCAAGTTTTTATTCCTAATCTTCACAAAATCCTTTTTTTAAACCATGGGTTGGTTCCTAGGGTCAGTGGGTTCACCACAAACCAATTTGCAAAGATTTCAACCCTATAAACATTTTGGAATAATTTTTATAACCTAAACAAGAATACAAATGTTTCTGCAAAAACAAACATTCTAACAGAAACTGTTTACTAAACAAATTGCATGGTTGTCTAGGGCTTGTTCCACTGATTCCATTGATATAAAGTTTGCAAATTTTGAACGTGTGGATCAAAAGTTACAAGGGTTTCAAATCTGCATCTAAATCAGATTTCAAATTCTGTTTTAAATCGTCTGATGCCACGCGGCGTGTTCTTATTAGGCGGTACGTTCGCGGATTGCGCTCTGATGCGTTGGATCTAAACAGATCGCACGGTTCAGACTAGCCTGTACCTTTTCGTTAAATGAATCTATCGTGGCCGCCAGATGGAGATCTAACGGTGCTGGTTGGCTTGACCAAACACAGGCGGCGCTGACGGCGGTGAGCGGCGGCGACATGTATGGCTACGGCGGAGCCGGTGATACAGGAAGCAAGGGAGGGGGTGAGGGTGCTTACAGTGATCGTGATGACGCTCTAATGCTCAAGGTACGGTCAGCTCGTCGAGGGGCGCTCTGGTTCTAGCGGGATTTCTCGCCGGAGTGGGGATGGCGTCGGGCGGCTCTGGTCGTTGTCGGGGACGACGCTGTGGTTCGCTCCGAGGCAAAATGAGGACACGGTTAGACGCAGTCGAGTGTGGCGAGTGTGGGAGTATCATCGAGGAGTGCTGGGGCGAACGGAGTTTACCTGTGGAGTTCGCCGGAGTGGGAAGCGAGCGGCGCCGAAGTTGTCAAGTCGGCGTTACAGGCGCCATGAGTGAATGGATGGCACAGGGAGAAGCGCCTAGGTCTGGGGAATGTGCCCGTGTGGTTGGGAAGGTGAGGGGCGGCAGTGGTTCGCCAGAATTGACTGGAGATGCTCGTCGGAGCAGTGGGGATGCGGCTCGAAATTATGATGGCCTGGGGGCAGAGAGAGGGAGGCGCGTGAGGGGAAATGGAGAGGAGGGGAAGGCGTTTAAAGGAGCGTGGTCGCCAGGGGAGTAATGGCCGTTAACAGCGCGAATTGATCGCCGAAGTAAAGGACAGGAAACGGCAGGGCATCGTCTGCGCGAGGAAGAAGAGAGTGAGCTGGCGCGTGGGGTGCAGGCGTCGTGAGGAGTGAGATAGGGAGAGGGTCCACCAGTCAGTGTCTGTGCGGGTTCAAAAATGAGTGTGAATCGTTTTCTTTCGGGAGAGAGGGAGTGGGCTGGTTGTTGGGCTTATTGGGCTGGCCAGCTGGGCTGTGTCCACTTCTATTTTTTTCTTCTTGATTGTTTTTCCTTTTTATGATTCTATTTTCTGTTTTGAAATTCAAACAACAAATCAAACATTCAATTCACATCAAACTTTCACCAAACTTTGTATTGAGTTTTTGGTTCTGTTTAACAACATAAACCAAAGTCCAAAGATAATATTTTTTACTTTAGGGTCCATTTATAATTAAATAAAATGGACATTAGTTATTAAATCAAATGGGTTTTAATTTATTTTAAAATCTCCATTTGAAAACTAAATATTTTCAAAACAAAATCAGTAGGTTTTATTTGAAAATAAAGAATACTTGGAAAACTTGTTTAAAATAAATAAATAAGTTTTGATGTTTAATTAGAATAATAAAACCTTTATTTTAAAATAACTTGGATATTAAATCCTTATTATTTTATTTAAATAAACCTTTACTATTTTTATCAAATAGAAATATTTTATTTCAAAGGCTTGGCCAAGTTTTAATCTGGCTGTTAAAGTAATCCTTATTTAAAATTTCTTCCTTTTCATTTGAAAACCAAATCTTTTTAATTAAAAGAAACAAAATAGTAGTTCCAAATATTTTTTTTATTTTCCTTTATTAAATGTTTATCTTTTTAAATCCCTTTAGGATTTATCTTGATCAAAATAGGTTTAAAGGTTCCCATTTGGAATCACAAAGTTTCTTCTCACCCTAAAAATCAACAAAGTTTTATTTTATTCATTATTTTTCACATTACAAGATTTGGAAAATCTTGGGATGTGACAAAAACGATGACCATTGTGGAAGCGCCAAGCCTTGGCCGGAAGGATCGTCTACACGATCTTGAGATCGACAAGAGTACGACTACATCACCCATGAGAATCTGCTCTCGTTAACCGCTTTGGAATCTTCGAGGGTGAGTTTCTCTATCGACTCGTTGCTACAATCTAGTAGATAGATCTTGGCTTGTTTGTTTGCATGCGGTAGAAATTTTTTGTTTTCCATGCTACGAACCCCAACAGATCAACCTTGTTAATAAAAGGATTTTAATGAACAAAATAATATTTTCACTATGGTTATTATATCTTTCTTTTACTTTTCTCCTTCCTAGTCTTTGCCTTTCTTTTGCTAGCTTTGGTTTTGTTAGTTGTTTGTTTGTTAGAGTTTCTTAGAGCTGCTATAGTTTGTCTTTTGGTTTGCTTTTGCTTCTTCTGAAAAAATTGTTTCTGTGAGAAAATCAATTTTCATACCCTGAAAATCGGCCAAAAATAAAGTTTCCCGAAAAATCCCAGAAAATTTTAAATAATTTTTTCCTCGAAAAAGGGGCAGAGAGACACCTGAAGTGACCCAGGGGGGCACCCTAGGCCACCACACCCATGGTAGGCGCGACCAGTAGGGGGTGGCGCCTAGGGGGGTTTGGCCCACATGGGCCCCTCCAGGATGCCTCCTCAAAGCCACCTTCTTTCTCTCTCCCAAAAAACACCGGCAAACTTGCTCAAGCTCGAGTTCTTACCATTCTTGCCCGTGATTTTCGATCTCCTTGTTTAGCCCATCTCAAGTGCTGATTTTTGGAGGGTTTGCTCCTTGGTATGTGCCTCCTCCACTTGTCCAATTAGATTTGTGATTGGTAGATTGTATCTTGAGTATTTTGCTGCTATGGGTGTCAGGTTGTTTGAGCTTGCATGCTTGCTCTATGCTTAGAAACTTTATTTTGATGCATGTGTAGCCCTCTAGCAAGTTCCTATAGTAGTTGCTCATCATTTATCAACTTAGAAATCATTTGGTTTGATGTTTGTCTAAAAAAATCAAAAAAGGGAAGTCATGGACCGCCACACATTTGGTAAAATATTTGAGAGTGATGCACCTAGAAGGGCAAGGCTTCCAAGGTCATCCACCAGTACTAGACCCTCATACAATGAGGATCTCATTACTCCGCGATTTGGGGACAAGGGAGATGAAGGGGATGTGCACCCCTCCACCTTTCCTTGCAAAACCTTCTTGCAGGCTGCTGGGATTCTTAATAATTTTATGACTTTCGTTCGGAAGGCTGGACTAACAAGTTACATGCAGGATGAGAGCGCACAATATGCTTTGCTCACTTAAACATTTGTGGAGAGGTTTTCTTTTACTAATAGTGTGTTCAAGCCAGCTGTGTCTTTCAAAATTTATGGCAGGGCTCATTCTATGACTTTGAAGCAATTTTGTAAGGCCCTGGGACTTGGTACAACTGGGTCAGCAAAGAAGATTCCATATCTAACCGCTGATTTGTTGGAGACTTACCGAGGAATAACCAATGATGATGACCACAGAGCTCAACGAGGGAAGATAAAGAATATTCAATTCCCAGCCATCAGGTACTTTGCCTACTATATTGCCACCAGTGTTCTTGGTAGGGAGAACACTAATAATATTTCCAACTATCAATTGGCCTTCTTAGCTATTGTGCTTAACAATGAAGATAAGTATAATCTTGGTTCTCTCATTGCTCGTCGCTTAGCTGCTAAGGGACCCATTTATGGGGGAATTATTGCTACTCATGTTGTTGCTGCCTTGAATATTGATGTTGATCCACATGATACAGTTTTGGATCCTTAGAGGCTTGATCTTGCTGCCATGAAGGCGCACCACTTTGTCACCACTGGCTCTACCCTTGAGAACTTGGTTTATAGGATGTTGTTTATTGACGAAGAAGACAGAGAGAGATCCCTCTACCCCCAAACCACTATGTTCAGTATTTCTCAGGGACCTTTGTCATGCTCGAAGGCGGAGATGGATGACAAGCTGCGCTCTCTTAACTTCCACGGGAACTATCAGAAGGAAGCACCATCATACGACCCCTGTGTGTACTACACATGGGAGGCCTCGAGCTCATACCAGGACGAGGGAGCTTCCTCGACATACTACGAAGGTGCATCCTCTTGGACACCATGGGATTGAGCCCCACTTAGGCCAAAGGCCTAAGATTGGGGGGAGGTATATCGACGTCACACTCATATATATATCATGTTCGTTCGGTTCTTTGTATATCCATTGTTTCGCTTTCTTTTTGGTTTTTGTTGCTTCTTTCCCAAAAATACCAAAAATATTTTCGTTGTTTCTCTTGGTTTGTTCCTTTGTTTTGGTTTGCCTTAAAAGAAAAATCCAAAAATATTTTGCTTTTTTTGCTTTGCTTTTTTCTTCTTGTTTGGTTTGCTTTTCTTTGTTTGCTTGTTTCTAAAAATCGAAAAAACCAAAAATATTTGTTGTTCTTATTTGGTTTTATGAGTTCTTTGCAGGGTTCAGCCGTCCTTAGTGGATTTTGGTTTCATGTTATTATTCAAGTCACACAAGTGAAGGGCAATAATGAAGATTAAGACAACTTGAAGTGTGGTAAGAGGCTGGTAACAAACTCTATTTGTTTCATTTTTGTACATATACTCATCATTGTGAGCATGCTTAGCCTTTTTGTGTAAGGTGTATGTCATTATGGATGCTTAGTAGTTCTTGCTTGTCTATGATTAGCTCCAGCTTGCTAATAGTTTGTAGCATGTCGTATGAATGTTTGCTTGCATTGTTTTATTCATACTTTGGTATGATACTGTGGTATCCTCCTCTGACTGTTCATGTGAATCGACTTGGCACATGCTCACGCATGCATATGACTAATCAATAGTCAGTAAGCCTCGATGATTTATTTTGCCTCAGAGTTCTTGTATCACTTTCATGCCATAATTAGTCATGTTTTGTTGCAAGCATAGTTATGATAGCTATTGCTCTCTCGTTTGTCGCTCCCTCTCTATTGCTAGCCTTCACTTGCACCGAGTATGTGTTCTACATGTGTTTCCAAACTCCCAAAACCAATATTGCCAACTGTGTCCACCATACCAACCTATTAGCATCATTTGCTATTTCAGTGCATATTCCATATGTCGTGTTTTCTTCCAAATAAAATGTTTGTCTGTTTTGAGAAAGTTAGTTAATAAAGCTCTCACGAACTTAATGGTACACTTTATTCCTTGCTCTTAATAATTCTGAACCATTGTGACATGTCCATGAAAGTTATATGCTTGCAAATTATATGCTGGGAGTCAGCAGAACCGTGTTGTCACGGGGAACGCTTTCAACACTTTTTGGATATCTCATCTAGTTGATTCCTTGCTCTTTTGTTTGCGAATGTCTATGATTTGAAATAAAAGGGGAGCTTGTGAGTTCCTGGAGTCTATACATTGTGTTAGAGAAATGTTTGGGCCACTAGCCTAAGCCATGCCTAATCATGGCGGAAACTCGCAGCATCACCATAATGAGCATTTATGAAGCATCATCAATAAAAAGCTATACACATAGTAAATAAAAAGATCGCTGAGATGCTCATTGTTTGCTTGCCTTGTCATTTTGATCACGGGATCGCTCCTGTATCATATGCAAGGGGTACCCCATTGGCGGTTCTCGATGATATGCATGTATTTACAATGACAAGAACTTTCAGGTAACCAAAGTTGAGTAGCATGCGGAGCGGCCCTCGTACTCAAGAGACTTGGGATTTCCAGTCTATGGTTTGTCAAGCATATGATTCAGAGTGGACCTCACTTTCACGTTAACCACATGAAGATGCCTATGATAAGGGTAATGAGAGCTCAAAGCAAATGCGTACCTTCCTTTCAGCATTGGGAAGCCTTTCAAACCTTTCAAAACCGTTTTCACAACTTTGTTGAGTCGCCACTTATTCTATGAGCACCTTCTTGAGAGCATAGTTGTTATTCTTGTGTGTGTTCCAAAACTTGGTTAACTATGTCATGACTTTGATGCTTGTATCTATGATATCTTTATATCTAGTCTTCACTTGAACTTCAGAGGTGCCTTGGCATTTATTTTGTGCTCTTCAAACAAAGGCAAGCGAGATACCACTATATCATACCTTATTATGAGCATTGCAATGTTGCTTATGTTTATGTTTCATGCTACTTATTATTATTGAGTTGGTTTCTCTTCATGACTACTGAGTAGACTTAGTTGCATACTCTTTATTATGAATAGTTTAAGAATCTACTCCTGTGCTGAGAATATATACATCATATGAAGCAAATGTGTTCGTGAAAGTTCTTTTATCGCACTCAGTTTTCAACTGAATTGCTTGAGGACAAGCAATAAGCTAAGATTGGGGGGAGTTGATACGTCCAAAACGTATCTACTTTCTCGAACACTTTGCTATTGTTTCTCCTCTAAACTTGTGTGATTTGGATACAAGTAACATGGACTGGCGCTGTTTTTAGCAGAATTACCTTGGTGTCTTGTTTTTGTGCAGAAAATGAACTATCAGGAAAAATCCCAGAAAATATGCCAAAAATTATATTTCACCAGAAGATCCACGGAGCCAGAAGACGAGACAGAGAAGGAGCTTGGGGGCCCACACCCATGCTAGGCACGGGCCTACCACTGGCCGCGCCTAGGGGGTGCAGCCACCCCAGGCACCCCCTCAGCCTCCCTCTGCTCCTATAAGTTGCCTTTCGACCTAAAAACCGAGGGGGGTTCGATAGTTTTCCAGAAAGAGTTCCGCTCCGCTGCCGCCACCAGAAACCAAGATTCGGATCCAGAAACTCCGTTCTGACACCCTGCTGGGCCGGGGAATTTGGAGAGGATCATCACCATCATCATCACCAAAGCACCTCCATCAACCACCGATGTTTCCCTCATCCATGAGTGAGTAATCCCCCGCTGTAGGCTTGGGGATGGTAGGGATTGGATGAGTTCTATCATGTAATCGAATAAGATTGTTAGGGCATAGTGCCTAGTATCTCTATTAGTGCTATTTGAATTTGTTGCAACTTGTTGTGCTTAATGCTTGTCACTAGGGCCCGAGTGCCATGATCTCAGATCTGAACTTATTATTGAATCATTATGATAGTATTATTTGTGAACTTATCTGCAAGTTGTGTACACATATCATTGTCCGGATCAAAAGGCCCCAAAGTGACAATAATTGGGACAACCGGAGGGGATGGATGTGGTGTGAGGATCACATGTGTTCATGGAGTGTTAATGCTTTTCTCCGATGCTGTATTAAAAGGAGCACCTTAATTGGCAGTAGTTACCTAGAGGCCCCGCTGCCACGGGCTGGCTGGACAGAAGATGTTGTGCAAGTTCTCATTGCGAGCACGTATGACTATATTTGGAGCACATTCCTAGGATTGTTTAGTACTTGGATGCTTATTATTATTTATCTGCAATGCCCTAGATCTTGAAGTTACATGTTTAGACTCGTCCATGCAACGCCTGTCCATCCATCCCTATGCCTACCGCACTCGAATCCCACTGTTATCGTTACTGTTACTATTGCTCTTGTTCTACTTTTGCTATTGCTTTGCTGTTGCTACTAACAAACTGTTGCCACTAATAAACTTCTGTGAGCAAGAACTATTTCCAGGTGCAGCTGAATTGAAAACTCAGCTGTTAAGGCTTGGAAGTATTCTTTGGCTCCCCTTGTGTCGAATCAATAAATTGGGTAATACTACCCGCGAAGACTGTTGCGATCCCCTATAATTGTGGGTCATCAATCATATCTTTCCATGAGAGCTAAAACCTTTGCATACCTTGCATCATCCTTTCTTGGTTGTTATTTGGATCTTATCCATGTGAGGTTCTAGAGTTTTTTGGTAATATTCATAACAAGCTCTAGTTCATCAAAAATGAATTTCCCTTTTATACCATATTGTGTTTTTGATCTTTGAGGTTTTCCGGTTTCTCACCAAGGGAGGTATATCATATTATAATACATGAAATGTTATCACTTGGTGGTATCCAATATTTTCATGTTTAGTTGGGTACCTCTTGTCGTCCCCTTTCCAACAAAATTGGTTTTGGGTCAATCGGAGTTTCCAAACTCTAGATATTGCCATTTGAAGTTTGCCTCTTATTTGGTTCTATCCCCCCTGGCTGAAACAAAAGGTTGATGGAATATCTAGACCGGAATCTCCGCTATAAAAACACCAGAGTCTCCGGTGTGGTTTGGAGTTACAACAAAAGTCCCAGAGGGGCCTCCAGAAATTTGCCCAAGACGCACTTCATGGGGGTCCGGAGATCGACCGGAGTCTCCGGTGTGGCTAGACCGGAATCTTCGGTGTACAACGGACCAGAATCTTTGAAGAGTTTCCGGAGGAGGTTTTCCAGGGGCGCTGGGACATTCAGAAGGTTGGTCCGGAGGTTGGTCCAGAGATTGGCCGGAGTCTCCACTCTGCACACCGGAGTCTCCGGTCTGACAAGTCCCCAACGGGCAGAAAACAATCAGAAATCTGTGGGCCTATAAAAAGGGCCCTTCTTCCCCAATGGACACAACTCGAGTTTTACAAGCTTTCTCCTCCATCCTTAACCCTCTTGAGCTTGCTCCCCTTCAATCCCTCCTTTGATTCTTGCATATACTTTAGGGATTTGAAAGAGGAGATCTAGATCTACAATCCCACCAATCAATCTCTCCTCTAAGTGAGGGGAACATCTTGGGATCTAGATCTTGGAGTCTTTTGTGGATTTCCTCCATTGTTCTTCCTCTCTTATTCCCCCACAAGATTTTTTAGCTTTGGTGGAATTTGGGAGAGAAGGATTTGAGCACTTCTTGTGTTCTTGGTAATTAATGACAATCTCTGTGGACTAATGTTTGCATTGAGTTACACTTGTAGGAATTGTCCATTGGCATCTCTTGGAGCATGTGTTGGCTTCAAGGTAGAATAATAAGAATAAAGAAAATAAGATCAAGGGTGTCTTGAATAAGATAGAGTTTCTCATGTGTATCTTCAACACATCATCCAAATGGAGTTAGAAGAAAAGTTGTGCAAGCTAAAGATGTTCCATATCTAGAAGATCTGATGCTTGAAGCTTGCCCTCCTTGGTGACCATGGATCGATGAAGACAAGTTCAAAGTAAAGGTTTCCCCATGTTGTATGGGGGAGAAACTTGCAAGTCTTCATCAAGCAAGTGCGTGCAAGAGCAAAGGTGTTCCATCTTAAGAAGAACAAGATCGTCTACATCAAGATTAAGTGGAATATGTTCAAGGAAAAGGTATGATTCCTTCTTACTGGTTTCGTGGTGTTAGTTGGGGAAACCGGTTTATAGGATAGATAATCGTACCATCAAGAGGGGCTCTCAAGTGAGTAACTCGATCATATCTTTCGGAGAGAGCTCAAACCTTTGCATACTTAACATCATCCTTTCTTGGTTGTTATTTGGATCTTATCCATGTGAGGTTCTAGAGCTTGTGGTAATATTCATAACAAGCTCTAGTTCATCAAAAATGGATTTCCCTTTTATACCTTATTGCATTTTTGATCTTTGAGGTTTTTCGGCTTCTCACCAAGGGAGGTATCTCACATTATAATACATGAAATATTCATACTTGGTGGTATCCAATATTTTCACGTTTATTTGGGTAGCTCTTGTCATCCCCTTTCCAACAAAATTAGTTTTGGGTCAATCAGAGTTTCCAAACTCTAGATATCGCCATTTGAAGTTTGCCTCTTATTTGGTTCTATCCTCCCTGACTGAAACAAAAGGGTGATGGAATATCCAGACCGGAATCTCCAGTGTGCAAATACAGGAGTCTCCGGTCTGGACGGAAGTTTCGTCTCAAACTTCCAGTGTGGATCCAAGATGAAGCCCAAGGTCGTCCTGTATAAGGGTCGGGAGATGGACCGGAGAGAGGCCGGATTTTCTGGTGAGTTCATGCAGACCGAAGTCTCCGGTGTGGACATACCGAAGTCTCCGGTCTACAAGAGAGTCTTTGAAGAAATTCTGGAGGAGGTTTCCCCAAGTCAGTTGGGATTGTCTGTATGGTGGTCCGAAGATGGATCGGAGATGGTCCAGAGTCTCCAGTGTAGACCGGAGTCTCCGGTGTGGAAATTCCCCAACGGGCAGAAAATGGTCATAAATCAGTGGGCCTATATAAAGGGCCCGTCTTCCCCAATGGAGGTCTCTCGAGTTCTACAAGCTTTCCCTTCCATTCTTGATCCTCTTGAGCTTGATTATCTTCAATCCCTCCTTTGATTCTTGCATATACTTTAGGGATTTGAAAGAGGAGATCTAGATCTACAAACCCACCAATCAATCTCTCCTCTAAGTGAGGGGAACATCTTGGGATCTAGATCTTAGAGTCTTTTGTGGATTTTCTCCACTCTTCTTCCTATCTTATTCCCCCACAAGCTTTTGTTGCTTTGGTGGAATTTGGGAGAGAAGGATTTGAGCACTTGTTATGTTCTTGCCATTGCATTTGGTGCATCGGTTTGAATTCTCGGTGAGGATTTGATTGTGTGAAAGGTGAGAAGCCTTTTACTCTTGGGTTCTTGGAACCCTAGACGTTTTGGTTGTTTTGCAGGGTTGTGGATTACTTGGGACCTCCAATTAAGTTTTGGAGCTTTTCCCAATCTTGTTTGTTGGGAGCCTTTAATTGAGTTGTGGATACGTGCCCCAACCTTGTGAGAGGTTCCGGATTGCCATCGACAAGTGCACCGATAGTGGAAGTGTGGATTGATCCCGTTGGGGTGAGATTCACAAGAGAAAAAAGGAGGCCTCTTGTGGTGTTGCTGGTTTGATACCACCCAATCTCCAAACGAGACGTACTCCATGTTGGGAGGAACTCGATAAAATATCATTGTCTCCGCGTGCCTCGGGTATCTCTATATTCGAGCTCTTACTTATGCACCTTACTTTGTGATAGTGTTCCTGCTTGAAGTATATATCTTGCTATCACATAGTTGTTTGTCTTACCTAGCATAAGTTGTTGGTGCAAATAGGTGAAACCTAGTTGTTCTAGGTTTTGTTCTTAACAAAGTAAATGCTAGTTTAATTCCGTATTTTTTAGCCACTCTCAGAAATGTTTTAAACCTCCTATTCACCCTCCTCTAGGCGGCATCTATATCCTTTCATGCTTAAGCTCCTTTTTCAGGTCAATTGCATGCATGAAGTGACAATGAAAACTTCTAGATTATGGGGAAAATCTTGATTGATTGGGGATCGATGATTTTCTGGTCGCGGGATTCATATTCACGCCAGCAACGGATCTCCATGACTCCATCCAATTAATGGAGAACCCAAGAATCAACATCAGAACGTACACTCCTTAGTACTATAGTTGCAACTATTGCTTGTTGGCTTCCAATCCATTGCAGTCTGGCTTTTTATACAAAATTTATATTGTATTTCTAGAAGAATTCATATTTGCTTGGAGAAGTGGGTGTGATACATCTTCTGTTTGTCCCTAGAAAAACAGTTTAGAATAAGTGAGATATTTTAAAAGATAAGAATAAAACAGGCAAAAGCAGCATAATTGTTAGTTAGGGGTAAGAGGGGACGGGCCCGTATGGAAAGTCAATCCTGATGTTGTAGATCTATTTTTGTCTTTCTATTTTAGTTTTGGATGTCGTGCATGTTGTGGGAGGTGGGAAAGTTTGTGTTATAACAATCCGGTAGCTTTTGTTTGGTCAGTTCGAGTTGAGGTTTGATGTGAGTTGTAATCAAATTGTCTACTTTCAGTTCTAACACGTGCAATTGAGCGACAGTAAAAAGTCTAATCTAGGTCTAATATGCTTGATGAATATTGAGGGTTACTATATCATGTCCTCTAATCTGATGGTGGTGGATGTGCATCAAGTCATAGTGTACCAGATTTGATCATGAAAAGTTAAGTGTGAAGTATACTAGGATTGTCTCTTAATGCGATGTTAGTTTAGTTTTATTCTATTATTTCTGTCCAAAAAAACTGCATCGTCTAATTAGCAAGATTGCAAACTGTTGAAATACCCTTTGAATTTGTTATGAATCTTGGATGAACATTTCCCCGTTGGCCTTTGTTGATTTTTTGTTGTACTTTTTTCATAATCCCTGTAGGAATTTATATGCAAATGACTATCATTCTCCTCTAGGTTATCTTCCTCGGCTGTACAAAGTTCCCTCACCACACCCGCCGAGCTTAAACCAGGGAACCTCCTGCACTATGATGACCAAAATTTTCCATCCTCGAAGTAACTTTCACTAGGATGATACAAACATGTTCTCTTATATTTTAGAGTTCATAATCAACATGAATGAAGAAAATTTTAGTTCATAAATATGCTCACTGTGGGATGATTTTATGTAGGTAGGAAGCTTAATGTATATTTTAGAATGGCTTTTAGGAGCAATGCAGAAAACGAGCGTGAAAGATCTGAATCTTCATGGCTCCTGTTATGTGAGTAAACTACTTTTTGATGTGATAACTGACTGGTACTTCTCAAAGGATATTCGTTAAGTTATTGATGATTTATTCTACTCTCTCTATATACATATATAACCATATTACATTTGCAATTATCTATTGGTCATTTACATGTTCCCCAATAATTTGTATAAGAATTTCCAATTTTGAAGTTACCTAGCATCTTTATATTTTTAACAACACTTTTGGATGTTGTTGTCACCGTTACTAAATTAGCAACCCTCGTTTTAACCCAGCTCCTATTCATTTGCCTCTCTATAGTATATATCAGTCATGATGGTGGTTAGCTTCAATGGTCATAGCATTAGCACAATGTGAGAGTAAGTTCTCTTATATTCTTATGTGCACAGTAATAATGTTTGACTATTATGTCGCGGATGTCCCACCTTGCAGCAAGTGTGTCCCACTTGCCAGTTGATGCACCTCACAAATCCGTTGACGAGCATCAGTCTTTATCTTCTCCTTGAGGGCATTGGTGAGGTGTAGGTTTGTGATAGTAATCTAAAAAAATCACGACAATATTTGGTCAAGGTGTTGCTCATTGCCTTGATATCTAGGTCAAGACATCGCCACCCCTCACACATCCACTGTTGGATCGGGACACCGCCACCCCTCACCTAGCTATCTAGGTCAAGACGCCCCAACCCCTCACTCGGTTGCTGATGAATTGACACAGGGCAAAGCCCAGGCGGTGGACGGATGGCGGTGGCAGGGATCCCCTCGGCATGTGTGTAGCCATGGCATCGGTCGTGCAGCGAAGTGGACCCCTCTGGTTTTGATAGTTCACCTCGGCATGGGATCTGGGCGGTGGCGTCATCCTCGCGGCGGTTCCTGGGCAGGGCACACTCATTGGCAAGGAGAATATGGTTGTTCAGCCGGTGACATGTGCGAGGATCTGCCGTCAATGACAGTGTCCACGGGCGTCGTTTACTTCGTTGGAGGCGTTGTGGTGGACTTTCTTGTTCCGTACGTGTGCTCCGAGAGGAACCCCAGATTTGGGCTTGCCGGATCGGATGATGGCGACGTTCCTGTATCTTAGCCCCTGTGGAGGCATAATCTTTGGATATATACATCGACCGGACGGACAAGTGATGGCTTTGGTGTCTAGATGCATGTCTCTGCGTGGTGACCGTGTGCTAGATCTACTGTGTCAAGGGCAGCAAGTCTCGGCCGCGTGGCGGTGTCGACAACAAGGCTTGCAAGGGTAACATCTTGATACATGTCCTGAAGATGGGTCAATGGGGTCATTGTCAAGGCTTTGCACCACCTCCAGAGTCTATCGCCGGTCAGCCATACGGCGGTGAATCCGTTCTCGGGCCTTGTACACACCGCCCGTCACACTATAGGAGCTGGCCATGTTTGAAGTCATTACCCTTAACCGTAAGGAGGGGGATGCCTAAGGCTAGGCTTGCGACTGGAGTGAAGTCGTAACAAGGTAGCCGTACTGGAAGGTGCGGCTGTATCACCTCCTTTTCAGGGAGAGCTAATGCTTATGCTTATTGGGTATTTTGGTTAGGCGAGATCAGAAACGGTTGAGACCGTGTTTAGTTTATTTTTGCATTTGCCAAATCAATTTTCATTGTTTCTGTCCTGATAGCAGATTATAAAGTAAGTCCAACAAATTGTATTTCAGCAACTGCAAACCGAGCTTAATTCGGTCATGGAGGAAAAAGAGATGATAGGGCAAACACAGCCGAGCCGTTCATGCAACATACAAATAGAAATGCAACGTCTTCTTTCTGAGATTTTTTTTTCAGTGAACTGTTTTCCTAGGTTTCTTAGAACGCACAGAAGTCACCTCCAAAGCTAAACCATGTCATCTGCAGCCGATAGTTGTTCGGACCCTGCCACGATGCCACCTCTACACAGCGGGCAGGTAGTTTTCGTCTTCATCCACACGTCGATGCAGTCCGTATGGAACAAGTGCTGGCACGCCGGCACCTCGCCGCACTTCTCCCCAAGCTCGAACACCTCCAGGCAGATCGCGCACACCAGATTCTCCGACGCCCTCCTGCCCTCCGCCGAATACGAGAAGCAATCCAGCTTCGAAGCGACCGGCGCCGCGGCCGTCACCGATGCAACCGGCGCCGGCATGTCCAGCCTCCGCAGCGCCAGTGCGTGCGCCGCCTCCTGCGTGGCCCTTCGTTCCGCGGCCGCCCGCTCTTCCATTGACTCTCCGCAGCAGATCAACACGAGAACCATGATTGAGAGCACCAGACCGGAGGCCCCGATCAAGACGGACGTGACTACGGACACGATAGCCATAGCCCCATCCATCATCGCGACAGTTCAGAACTTCAGATGCAAGCGCCCTGCGCTAGCTAGTGGAGATGGTCAGCTTGGGTCGGGACGTAGGGATTTTCTTTCTTTTTCAACAGTCGAGGCCCTGCTTATTATGTAATCCGTCGTCTCGTAGACCGAGTCGGAGATGGATGCTAAATTGCTAATACGCCGTCTCGTACAAGACCTTGACGGGAACAGAGCTCGGAGTCGGAGACGTTAGCATTTAGGGAGCACCATATACGTACGGTGTTCTCGTACAAACAATCTGATCTCTGCTTAATTAACTTAACTCGATTCGCCGAGTGTCCGAGTACATTCAGGTTAATTTGGTACAGTGGAGATGAAGAAAACAACGAAAATGGACCCACATTGCTCGTACTGTGTGGCTCGATGGGTTGTTCAAGGCTTGGGAGGCGGCGCCGCGTGAGGTGATCCGACGACGATCACGCGAGGCGCATACACGGTACCGTTGCAATGGAGTTAATAGCATTTTAGTACCACTTTGTTGGCTAAATTTTCGTTTTTTTACCACTTTGTGTTTGCATAGCAAAATTCTACCAGTCTAGCGCTCATTCTTTGCAATTCGCTCAAATGACCGATTAAGGGTGGAATGACACCCAAACTAATAGCATTTTAGTACCACATTGCTTGCAGAGTTTACCGTTTAGTACCATTTTGTGTTCCGATGACCAAATCTACCACTCTAGCGCACTTTTTTGCAATTCGGGCAAATGACCTGCTAAAAACGAATTGACACCAAGAGCGAGCTCAGACCACTTCCCTTTCCCCGTCCACAAAGAAAGCCGATTTGTGCTTCCGCCCGCGTTGACCACCTCGCCGTCGTCGATCCGCTCGATTCCTCACCTCCGGCGGCCTCTCCGGCGGCGGGAGGTGGAGGAATCGGCGGATCATGGTGTGTATATAGTGTAGGTCATCGTAGGTCGCCTGCCGGCGTCGCCCAGGAGGAGGTGGCGTGGCCGGAGAGGCTTTTGGGAGCGGCGCTCTTCTCCTCTGCCCTGGGTGCTCCGTTGGGGCTCCGTGGTGGATGCGCCGTTCCTTTCGCGCCCGCGACTCGTCGGAGCCGTGCGTGTCTACCCCGAGCCGGTGGTCATGAGACGGCGGTCCCGGTTGCTGCAGATCTAGGTGGCGGTGGTGATGCTGACCAAGCTGGCGTTGGGCGCGGCCCAGGATGGAGGCTTTTCGAAGCCGAGGACCGTCGACTTCCCGTCCGCCTGGGGTCTCCTTCCAGTCCAAGTCATCGATGGAGGAGTGGCGGCGGCGCGCCGACGGAGCGTGCTGTGCTGCGAGGAAGACGCTGGGATTTAGAGGGACCTTTGTGTAATTTCTTATTTTCTCTAGCTTTTTCTGTAAGAGACTTGGTTTACTATCATCAGCTCCACTTTCGCAAAAAAAAAGAACGAATTGACACCAAAACTAACCGTAGAACCCCATGTCAAGATGAGCTAATTTTATTCAATTTTACAAATAATACACGAAATCAAAAAATTCAAATCTAACGGACCATCATCCGTTGAAAAGACGAAGGTGGTGGTTCATCTTTTGAAAAGACGAAGGGGTGGTTCGTCCGTTCAAAAGACGAACGAGGTATGTGTGAATGAACCTGTCCCAGCAACCACGTTCGTCTTTTTAACGGACGAACCACCACCTTTGTCTTTTCAACGGACGACGGTCTGTTAGATTTGTAATTTTTAGATTTCGTGTATTATTTGTGAAATTGAATAAAAAAATGTATTATTTTAAAAAATTTAGCTCAAGATGACGTGGCATCGCTGAAATAGACAAGAATGGTTGTAATTTCAAATTCTTCGATTTTTTGGAAAACTTCTGAGGCCGTATGTATCAGTTGTATCTCTCTTCTTCATCCACGAACACTATGCCAATGACAAGCTTTCTCGACACAAAAATGGAGATGGAGAGCTAGAAGTTTTGCCGCCGCCCACCGGCTACTGATGCGCAAATCGATTTCAGCCTATTCCTATGTGCTCCGCTCCCCAAGCTCACTGCTGCATCTCTGCCTAACGCTTGTCTGCGAGATAGTCGATGAAATGCTTGCATCAAGCAAAGTTGCCTGGGTGGCCTTGAGCGCTACAGGCGCTCGTGGCCTTCCTAGTTAGAGCATGTACAACGTTGGAAAAAAGTTGTCCAAGAGAATCGTTTTGCTCTTAGACCTATGTCTAAACACCGAAGAGTGTGAGTCTAGCTAAGTTTTTCTTACAATTGAGTCTAATAGACGTATGTTTAAGGGAATTAATTGACAGACAGACCCTATTAGTCCTTTCTATTCTATTCAGCCTGTTGATGGACATGTTCCATGTGTGCAACCGAAAAGGGCCCCCAAATTTCAGGGGCCCCGAATACTTTAAGCGCAGATGTATTTTCTGCTAAGGCCCAGCTATACGGTGACTTCTCCCAAACCCGCACGTCATCTCTGATCGATCGTGAATATGTGGGATCGTGAGGTACGCTCGTTTACTTGGAGGACGGTTGTGAAACCTGGACTTCAACACCATTGATGGACATGTTCCATGTGTGCAACCGAACAGGGCTCCCAAATTCCAGGGGGGCCGGATACTTCAAGCCCAGTAGTATTTTCTGCTAAGGCCCAGCTATACGGTGACTTCTCTCAAACTCGCACATCCTCTCTGATCGATCGTGAATAGGTGGGATCGTGAGATACACTCATTTACTTGGAGGACGGTTCCATGAAGCCTGGACTTCAGCCTCATTGATGGACATGTTCCATGTGTGCAACCAAACAGGGTCCGAATACTTCAAGCCCAACAGTATTTCATGCTAAGACCTTGCTATACTATGACTTCTCTCAAACTTGCACGTCCTCTCTAATCGATCATGAATATGTGGGATCGTGAGATACGTTCGTTTACTTGGATAACGGTTCTGTTAAGCCTGGACTTCATCCTCATTGATGGACATGTTCCATATGTGCAACCGAACAGGGCCCCCAAATTCTAGGGGCCCCGAATGCCTCAAGCCTAGTAGTATTTTTTGCTAAGGCTCAGCTACACGGTGACTTCTGTCAAACCCGCATGTCCTCTGATCGATCGTGAATAGGTGGATTGCGAGATATGCTCGCTTACTTGGAGGACGGTTCCGTGAAGCCTGGACTTCAACCCCGTTGATGGACATGTTCCATGTGTGTAACCGAACAAGACCCCCAAATTCCAAGGACCCGTATATGTCAAGCCCGGTAGTATTTTATGGTAAGGCCCAGCTATAGGGCGACTTATCTCAAACCCACACCTCTATCGATCGTGAAGCTTGGAGTTACCCCGCTCGACCCTACCAGGCTGCCACTGTTTCGCTCGAGAAGTCGGAATTCGCTATCACCCGTCTATCAAATCAGTTAGGCCCCACCTGGTAATTTGCTAGCATCTCACCGGATAAACAATCTTGTCCTTTTGTTTTTTTAATATTACGTCTTATGATGCTGTTCCTAAGCCTACAATGTTGTATGATGCTGTTCCTAAGCCTACAATGTTGTATTACTAGTCAGATCGATTGAAATCTGGCGGGATTAGGATCAGCTGATAGATTGATGAATTGACGTGCTCTTGCATCTCTGAAATCAATTCATCAATTCACCGTTGAACTTCTAAAGTCTGAAACCCGCGTGTGTTTTTCTTGGAATTCTAGTCCTTGTCGGCGTGTTGACGAGCCTGCCAGCCAGGCGATCAAAGGTCACATTCAGCTGTTGACGTGTCAAGGTATGACCGTTGCGACTTGGCAACTTGTCGATCTTGTCATGTTAAATTATTTTGTTAATTCATTAATTTGTGAAACAGGAAGAATCATGAGAAAAATAAAGTGTCAACCTGGCGCTGAAAAGAGAAAGAAAAGACGGAGATTAGAAGCAACAACTCATTCTCAAAAGGGTTCTCTAGACATATTTGTTGTGAAAGAGACTCAAATAAATTCTGATGATCAAACTCCACTTGCTAATGTGGATGATGGTCGTGGTGATGATGCGGTAGAGGTTGAGGCTAACAGTGCAGAATTGGATGAAGGCTATGATGCTAACAATGGTGATGAGAGCGATGATCCTAACACAGACGATGGGCGTGATGATTCTAATATTTATGATGAAGGTAATAATGCTAATACTAGCGTTGAAGTGAATAATGGGACTGTGTCCGGTGACACCAATAGCTATTTTCATGATGAAATGTTTGATACAATATATTGGGATAGCCTTGATCCTAAAATGATAGATATTTTGTTGCAAATGGGTCCTAAAAGAGACTTATCTATTGAGTGTGGTCCTAGAGGCAAATTATCTAGAAGATTTTCTGCATGACCTGGATGACCGCGGCGCATAGGTAGCGCTCATAGATCGGTTCGCTGCTGCCGCAGCTTTCGGGTCCGAAACCGTAGGTTCCTCCATCCGAAGGTGGATCGCACAGATCGGAGTTGTAGCTGCTGCTGTTGTAGAACTCATCTGTCGATGGTGACGTGCGTAGCACGGGGTGTGGAGCCCACGAGGCGGGCCTGATTGATGGCACGGGCACCCGCTCAGGAAGGCGGAGGGTGCCAGTTTGTCCCACCTGGAAGCAGAAACTCCCGAACAAAATCTCGAGTCCGTCGCCTACGAGCTCGAAATCTTTCATGGTGGCCGGCGAGTGGGCGGTGAAGTCGAAGGTCCCGAAGAGGAGGTGATTCTCCGTCGCCGCGGAGTTGTAGATCGATCGGGTTGGGACCGTCACGATCGCACAATCAGCACCCCCGATTCCCACAGACGGCGCCAATTGACGAGGTTTGATCTCGTCAATGCCCATTGTTATGGACTTGGGTTTTGGAGAAGATGGGGATGCTGGAGATCGTGGCACGGTTAACAGACAAGCAACCAGGGGACATGAGTTTTACCCAGGTTCAGGCCCCCGGAGAGAAAACCCTACTCCTGCTTGTCTGCTCTTGATTATGGCGGAACCGAAGGTTACAGGGTGCGCAGATTCGATCTGGTGTGGAGGTGTGTGTGAAATTATGAGTCGAGAGATCTAGGACGTGCCATCCTGGCCTTTATATAGACTTAGGCAGGTCCCGGGCATAGTCCTAGTCGGTTACAAGCTCTAGGGTTTTACCCCTTTGAATTTCCTACCTATGCTAGTCTTGCTCTCCAAGGATCCGAAGGCGTCATGGGCCTTGGCCACCCGAAAATCGTCGTGGGCCAGCGTGTATCTGCTGTGGGCCTTCCTTAGGCTGGACCAGGTATGCCGAAGTCACGTACCCGTAGGATATAACCATGTCAGCATCAGCATATAGGAGAGATCTCCCAAATAGATAAAGTGTGATAGAGAATGGCTTGTATACAGCAAAAAGCTTGACAAAATATTTTGCTTTTGCTACAACTTATTGAAAAGGGTGGCTTGTGAAAGGAATTTTAGCTAATGAGGGTTTTAGTGACTGGATTCATCTTAGAATTAGACTTCAAGAACATGAATCTAGTAGAGAACATGTCACAAATATGAGTGCATGGTATGACTTGTGTACGAGGTTTCAAAATAATAAAACAATTGATAAAGTTGCTTAGCGAGAACTTGAAAAGGAAAGGGAGCATTGGAGAAAAGTTTTGTACATAATTCTTTTGATTCTACAATTTATTAGAGAACATAACATTGCATTCCGTGGTACTAATTGCAAGTTGTACGAAGAAAGCAATGGAAATTTCTTGGGTTTGTTCAAATGTTGGCTAAATTTGACCGGTTATGCAAGAGCATGTTAACCAAATTACCAATAATAAAACTCGTGATCATTATCTTGGTTCTTCCATCCAAAATGAGATGATAAGTTTGCTAGCTACTGCAATCAGGTCTGAAATCATTAACAAGGTAAAAAAGGTAAAGTACTTCTCAGTTATACTTGACTGTACTCCTGATGTATGCCATCAAAAGCAGATGTCTTTGATAATAAGGTATGTTGATGCATCTTCTGGTTTTATTTGCATCAAGGAATCTTTCATAGTATTTTTGGATGTGAATAATACCATTGGCAGGGCTTATTTGATGTTTTAGAAGAGGTGTTGAAGAGGCTTGAACTTGACATAAATAAGGTAAGAGGACTGGGATATGATAATGAATCAAATATAAAAGGAAAACATCAGAAGGTACAAAGGAAACTTTTGAATATAAATCCATGAGCTTTTTATTTAGCGTGTGGTTGTCATAGTCTTAATTTGACACTATGTGATATGGAAAATTATCGTAGTGTGACTGATTTTTTTGGAATTATCCAACACATCTATACAACATTTGCTAATTCTACTAAGAGATGGCAAATTCTTAAAGATAATATAATAGGATTGACTCTTAATTTATTGTCATGTTGATAGTGTTAAGGCTATAAGGTTCCAAATATCAGATATAAGGGAAGCTCTGTTACAAGTGGCGAAAAGTGATAAGGATCCGTTGACAAGTAGTGTAGCGAAATCATTGGCAGAAAACTTGGTGACTTTGAGTTTCTAGTTTCTATAATTGTATGGTTTGAAATACTATCTTGTATTGATTTGGTCATCAAGAAACTACCATCAAAGGATATGGTTATTTACATTACAATTGAGTTTGTATAAGGGCTGATTTCCTTTTTCACTAAGTATAGAGAAACTGGATTTTCGAAAGCACTAGAAGCTACTAAGGTTATTGCAATGGGTATGGATATTAATCCAGGGTTTCGCACCAAGCGAAAAATTACAAGAAAAACACAGTTTGATGAGGATCCAGCTGATATACCTACTGAATCGTATTCTGCAGAGGAGCCATTTAGGATCAATTTATTTTACGTATTGTTAATCAAGCTATGGCTACACTTACAACCAGATTTGAATAATACCAAGAGTATGAAAAAACTTTTGGTTTCTTGTTTCCTTCAGATAGGTTGCGATCCTTGGATGAGAAGAGTTTGATGATTGCTTGTGTCAAACTTGAGGCTTCACTTACGCATGAAATAAATCTTGATAAAAACATAAGGATATAATGGAGAAGGATTGTGCAGAGAGTTGAATTTTATCAAGGATTTACTTAAGAAATCTATGGGCCCGCTTTGATTTTCTGAAGTTTTTGGAGAAGTGCCCCTTTTATCCTTTTGCTAATATTGCATATAGAATTTTGTTAACCATTTATGTTACTGTTGCATCTGCAGAAAGGAGATTTTCTAAACTCAAGTTGCTGAAATCCTACATGTGTTCTTGACATGGGTATGTCCTACGGATTCCTAATGTTGGCCTACATGGTCCAGTCCGGCAGAATCCCATGAAGAGGACATACCCCTAATCACGAAGCCCAGAAGGATTTCGGGTGGCCCAAGCCTAGGAGGGATTCGAATCCTTGGAGGACAAGTTTTCTTTAGATAGAAACTTAAAGGGAAAACCCTAAACTTGTAACCGACTTGGCCTATCCCTGAGACCTAGCCTATCTATATAAAGGCCAGAAGGGCACGATGAGTAGGATACACTTCATAAACGTAGCATGCACATTGCTAGATCCAATCTGCGCACCCCTGTAACCTTCAGCTTCACCATTAATTGAGAGCAGACGAACAGGAGTAGGGTTTTCCCTCTGGGACCTGAACCTAGATAAACATCATGTCCCATATTGCTTGTCTGTTGGCCGTTCCGTGATGTCCAGCGTCCCCTCCTTTTCCAAAACCCTAAGTCCATAACAGTGGACATTGACAAGTCGAACCCTCGTCGGTTCTACTATGACACAAGAAATACTCAATGGATTGGCGACAATAGCACTTGAGAATGATATATTGGATAAGATTAATTATAAAAATATCATCGAAGATTTTATTTCAAGAAATACCAGACGCATGATGCTTTTCGGTAGAACATGAGGTTCTTCTATTACTTTAGTGCTATATTTACAATTTTAGAATGAATATTTGATATATTTCTAAACATTGTATGGAATTGCACATTACGAAGTTAGATAGTTAAAGTAAACATATGATTTTGTTTTACTGGTTATTAAGTTTGCATAAAAATTAGGGCCCTATTTAATAAGCCCCACCGGAGCCCCCAAATCTTTGAGACGGGGTTGATTCTATTGGTGGGACTCTTTACATATGCGAACGGTGGAGCACATCTGTTTTCTTAGACTTGAGTCTAACAAATTTCTTAGCACGAGTCTAAGAAAATCGCACGTTGTAAATGCCCTGAGTCTGCTTGGCATGTTGCTGCTGTCCGGCACAGAGTACACGATTCTTGAGTTTCAATTTTTATTGTCACCGTATGCGCACACATGCGCATCGTGCAGCTAGCTAGCAGCATAAACACATGGGCCCGGCTCAACAAGAAGCAGCACGCAAGGGGCTGGGGGAGGAGGGCCAGGCAGCCAGCCGCTCAGCCACACATTGATAGTGGTGATAGGGATGGGGAGGAGGGGCAAGCGCGGTGGCTGACGCCCCTGGAAGGCTGGAACGGTCTTTTTGATTTTTTTTACATACTTAACTTTTAGATTCATGAAGAAATTACAAAAGGTTCAAATTTTGAATCTGTGAGCGGTGTCATGTCATCTTGACATGTGGATCCCACTATCAGTTTTGGTGTCAATTCGTTCTTAGCAGGTCATTTGCTTGAATTACAAAAAAGGTGCAACATACAAATAGAAAAAGAGATGAGAGGGCAAACACAGCCGAGCCATTCATGCAACATACAAATAGAAATGCAATGTCTTCTTTGTGAGTTTTCCTTTACGGTAAGTTGTTTTAACAAATCCGTGATATCTATTTTGAGACGGAGGAAGTATATATATATTTACTAGTTGAATGTTCGTGCGTTGCTATGGGTTCTTAAAATCTAGAATACGCAGATCTTTTTACGTGCTACCAACATCTCTGCACGAGTTTTGGATGTTAAATTTGTCACTCGTGCTTTGAATGCAGCACCTTCCGCTAGTGAAAATTCATGACTGAATAAACCCCTCGCTCTTGAGGCACCGAAACCCCAATCGAAGCCATGCTTCCGTTTGCCCGCCGTACCACCACTTAGGGAACTCATCACCCCTGATGTTGCTCGCCGGCCTACCATGCCAGGCCTTGTCAGCCTCCGCTGAATCACACCACTGCCATAGAGAGCTCTGCCCTACACGAACATCGACGCGTCGAGGAAAGGAAGGGCCCGACGACGGCGAGGGGAAGGAGCGGGAGCTAGGGTTAGAGTCGCTGCTCCGGTGGCCTGTGGGAGAGACGCGGAGCAGGTCGAGGCGAAGCTGCTCCTACATGACTGAATAAACTTCCGCTCCTGAGGCATCGAATCTCCAATCGAAGCTATGCTTCTGCTCGCCCGCCGTCTGTTGTGCGGTTCTTCCCCGATGGGCACCACGGGGCTCTTCACTCCACACAAGCCCGCCGACATATATGTGTCGCTTGCCTCATCGTGGTCCACTTCCGCGGATGCACGTAGAAGATCGGATCGATCATTTCACGATATAGGAAGTACGATGTATGAAAAACTGGAGAAACCATCACGACCTTAAGCAGACTAATAAATAATATATCTTTATTACTCCCTCATACCCATATTAGTTGACTTGGATTTGTCTAGATGATGAATCTAGACACTATTTAGTATATATAGGTTCATCCAAATTTTAACAAATCCAAGTCAACTAATATGGTCGGGGTGAGTATTAAAAGGGTCATACTACGCGTCCCCCGGGGGATATTTCCCCCGGATCCCCCGCCTCCCTGTGCTAACATGTGTCCTCTAAAAAATTCTCAAATCCCGCTTTTGCTACAAACAGTCCCTTTTTTGCTACAAATAGTCCTGATTTTGCTACAAGTAGCAGAAAACGGTTCGTCATAAAAATAAAAGACAGACTAGATCTCGCCGGAGACCTTGCCGGAGACCATGTAGCAAAAAAATTGAACTAATGTAGCAAAATCGACTTCGTCGGACAATCACCGGAGACTTTCGCCGGAGAGCTCGTCGGATACCTTGTGATAAAAACTTTGTGCTATTGTAGCAAAACCACAAAACCATGGTAGCAAAAAATATGTGATAATGTAGAAAAAAGAAGACCTCGCCGGACACTTTATAGCAAAAGTTTGTTTTAGTGTAGCAAAACTGACTTCGTCGGGGACTTTTACCGAAGATCTCGTAGCAAAATGTATATTAGCAAAAAAACATAACGTTTGTAGCAAAAATATGATGATGCACGTAGCATCGCCAGAGGTTCACAGCGCCACCGTCGGCTGCACGTGGCAAACCCAACACAAAGTTCGTAGCATCGCTACCGGCCGCATGTAGCAAAACCTGGCACCGCATGTAGCAATACCCGATACCGCATGTAGCAAAACTCGTGAGGAGGCAACTGTCCAAGGCGCGGTGACAAGCTGTGGGCGGCGCACAACGGTCCACTGGCGATGACTTGGTCCATGGTGGCGGGAGCTGTAGGGCGGGGTGGAGCAGAGGCGGAGCACCGCAACCACCGAAAAATCTCGTCGGTTCTCTACCCGATGCCATTGGAGGAGAGCGGCGGCCTGCTGGACGAGGATATCATCGTCCTCGACACCGGCGGGGAGATGTTGGGGAAGGGGGTCGGCGAGACGGCACGAGCTACGGGGGCGGGCCGCGGCGGCGCGAGCTACAGGCGGGCGACGCGAGATGCAAGGCGCACGCGCAACCTATGGCGAGGCGGAGATGGCGCAGGTACGGACACGGCGGCGTAGGAGCCTGGGCGGCATATGCCGGCGAGGGAGTAGTCTGGCCGGCGAGGGAGCAGCTGCCGCGGAAGGACGCGTCCGGGGCGTGGTTCAATAAGAGGAGAAGATGAGTTGAAGGGATAAGGCAGCACGATCCGGGGGATAAATTCACCGTATCCCCCGGAAAGAAGTATCGTTTTCCGTATTAAAAGGATTATGTTCTTGATGTTATGGTAGGTCACTTTGAGTTTATCCTATGATTTGTAAGTATTTACAAGTAAATATCCCTCCCGCTGAAATAACGATCCGGCACGAAAGGCTGAGGCATCGCTTTGAGTTTAGCCAAATGAATTTTCCTTGTTTCGGTCCTGATAGCAGATTACAAAGTAAGTCCAGCAAATCGTATTTGAGGAAGGAATTGCAAACCGAGCTTAATTCGGTCATGGAGAAAAGAGAAAGAGAGATTCTTTTCTTTACAGTGAACTGTTTTCGTAGGCAAGTCACCTCCAAAGCTAAACCATGTCATCGGCAGCCGATGGTTGTTCGGACCCTGCCACGATGCCACTTCTACACAGCGGACAGGTAGTTTTGGTATTCATCCACTGGTCGATGCAGTCTTTGTGGAACAAGTGCTGGCACGCCGGCACCTCGCTGCACTTCTCCCCGAGCTCCAACACCTCCAGGCAGATCGCGCACACCAGCGTCTCCGACGCCCTCCTGCCCTCCGCCGTGTACAGGAAGTACCCCAGCTTTGCCACGACCGGCGCCGAGGCCATCGTCGCCGGTACAACAGGCGTCAGCTCCACCGGCGCCGACACGTCCAGCCTCCGCAGCGCCAGTTCGTACGCGGCCTCCTGCGCGGCCCTTCCTGCTTCCATTGTCTCTTCCCAGCAGAGCATCACGATAAGGAATAAGCACAGCAGACCGGTGACCCCGATCAAGATGTTCCCGAGTACGGACATGATAGTCATGACCACATCCATCGTCGCGATAGTTCAGATGCAAAAGTGAGTTCAGATGCAAAAGTGCGCTGCGCTGCGCTAGCTAGGGGATCGGGACGTGGAGATCTTTTTCCCTTTTCAATGTCAACAACAACCGGGGCCCTGCTTAGTAGTATTATGTAGTAATCCGTCGTCTCACTGACCGAGTCGGAGATGGATGCTAATACGCTGTCTGGTACAAGACCTTTACGGCCCGGAATCGGAGACGGTTGGTTATTCTGATCTGTGCTTGATTAATTTCACTTAATTCGCCGAGTGTCCGAGTACATTCAGGTATTTTTGGTACAGTGGAGATGAAGGAAAACACGAAAACGGGCTGACATTGGTGATCAACACTCCAAGGTTGATCAAGACAAGTTCAAAGAGCGGTTTCAAGTGGATCAACACCCAAGAAGAAATGAAAAAGTACAAGTTCAAGATGCGTCATCTCTACAAGATCATATGCTTGAAGCTTGTCATCCTCGATGATCATGGATAGATGAAGACAAGTTCAAATAAGAGCTTTCCCCATGGAGTATGAGGGAGAAATTCGCAAGTTTCATCAAGCGATCGTGCGCAAGAGCAATCAATAAAGTGTTGGGGTTTAGCGCGAGAAAACAATGATTTTTCTATGAAAACAACCCTAAAGTCAGGACCTATCTATTAGTACTGCAGTATCGAGAGGGGATTCGGTGTTCATACCTTTGAAAACCGAACGCGGTTAACGTTTCGCGGGGAATGTGGGTGATGTAGTCGTATCGACGCCAACCTCAAGATCGTTACGAAGTCCAACGGCTCCGACAACTCCAGGCGCCAAAAGTGCAGCATCGCCCGAGGGAGTCACACACGTACGGTGCTTGACGATGACTCCTGCTTTTCTAATCCAGCTGAGATTGTGGATGTAGATCTCTTGGATCTGAATCCCGCAGCGCGACGACGCTCTGCGGTGAAGAAGTCCTCGTTCGTGCAGCCCTAGCAATGGGGTCGCGGTCACAAGAGAGAGAGAAAGAGAGGAAAGAGAGGCAACTCGAATCAGTTTCCAAAGCCGAGAAGCTTTTTTTATTTCCTGATAATTTAATTGTCTTCTATGCCTCTTCTTATATAGGGGGGAGGGGACCCCTAAAGATTATTAGCTACGCCATATGAGACTAAACAAAGGAGAGGAGAGGGGGGAGGGGGTGTCCTGCCTGCCAAGCCCCCATGGGCCCCCCGCGGGTGCCCTAGGCCCAGGCGGCCACTCCCTCTCTCTCCTCCCTTTTGGCTTTTTTCTCATGGGCATTTTTCCATAGGAAATTTTGTCCAATAGGAAATTTGACCATCCCGCGGCTATGGAACTCTTTCCATCCCACTCTAGACATCATCTAAGGTTTCTAGAATCTTTCCGGTTTATCCATCTCTTTTGTTTGGTGATTTTGATGATACCAAAACGATCTCCGAGCTTTGTTAAACATTTGAAGCATGCTACCCAACTGTTCGGAAACACTCTAGCCTGACTCAAGTCCTCATTCACACAGATTTGCGGGTAAAAATCTATAGGGTTGCCGCATCCTGACAAGTCAAGGCTTTGCACACCTCTAGAATCTAGACAAGATCAGAAACGGTTGACACCGTGTTTAGTACTCCCTCCGTCTTAAAATAGATGCCGCGAATTTATTAAAATTTGGATAAATCTAGACACTGTTGCCTGCCAAAACTCACCGGCGAGCAGCGACGAGCAACACGAAGAGCCGGGAGGCTCCCAGAACTGCTGGTGGGCCCTGGTCCCTCGGGCAACGGCCCGCAAAACTCCGGCACACGTCCTGGCTTGGTTCGAGGGCGTGCCACCTGACCTATACCTGGTCAGGAAGGTGAAGGATTGCTCCGATTGATTTCCTGCATGGTAAACAAGTATACGTAAAATTCGAGCCGTGACCGGCTCCCAGGTTTCCCCGTGAATCGGCTCCTAGAGCCGATTATCCCATGGTTCTGCATTAGATTTACGATAACATGGGGTTTTGCTTTATCATTACAAGTTAAATCGATCTACGATAGTTTAACGTTTTCACCACGTAACTGGAACGTCCTACACGTAATTGAGCCTGGTATATACAAAAGATGAAGAATACTAATCCTAGAGGAGGCCTAATAACCAACGAAAGTCAATTACCGGAACAACTTCTCTAGAGCGAGTAAACTACGTCCTTATGTACTACTGGATCGTTCAACCCGTTTGTAAGGCCTGACTACGTAGATATCAAACTAAACCTTGGCGAGCAAGGCACAACCACAACAGATCGAATCAGCTAAATAAAGATCATAAGATGCTACCCTCGCACTTGGGAAGCGGCAAAGGTAGCGAGGTAACTAGAGGCATAACTTTAAACAATTATAGCGAAAAGCACCGATGCTAGCCTCAACAAATCTATGATAGTAGTGTTACTCGCCATCAACAAGGCTTCATGACGAGTAACACTAAATAACGATAAGTAAAATCGCCTAGATCGCAAGATGCGATCTAGGCAGCATGACACTTACCCGAAAGAAACCCTAGAAACAAGGGGTGGCGATGCGCCGAGATTGTGTTTGTTGTGAACGTGATTGTCCTCCTTTTCTCGATAACCTTAGGTACATATTTATAGTCCGGAGACTTTCTACCTTTGGAATAACTCTACAACTCTATCTTTACCTAAACTGAAACGGAACCTAAACTGAAACGAAACCTACTATGATACAAGATACACAGGCAATTTAGCCCAAATCCACGCACTAGGCCGATCCAACAACACGTTGAATATATGTATCTTCCAAGCCCATCTTGATCACGGCCCATCTCCTTCTTTGGCCAAAATATGGCGATAACACATGCCCCCCTGGTTTTGGCAATAATAATTCCAAAACCACTCTGCTGATGTTGTTTCTTTTTTTTTCTTCTTCCCCCTCTTTTTTTTGTATCGGGTTGCGCGTTGAAAGAATGCGTTGCAGAACATGATCGTCACGCTACCCCTTCATCATGATGCCCTGTCTTCTCAACTCCTTCGCAGTGCATGATTTGACGATTTTGGCAGCACATTCTGGGAAACCGCTATGGCATTGAACCGTCTCTCCACTATTCCCCTTATTTAAATTCATCTGAGCAGTTCGCAGTCCCCATCTTCCTCCAGTAGCCAGAAAACCCTCTTCCTCCACCGAAAAAACCCTCCTCCTCCGCCATGGCCTCTTCCTCTTCCGCCCGTTCCTCCCAGTCTTCCAACAAAGATCAAGGACCGAGAGCGACGCAGAGCACTACCACGGCGGCGTCTGATTTTGTAGGGGTTCGTAGCATGGAAAACAAAATTTTCTATCGCATACAAACAAACAAGCCAAGATCTATCTACTAGATTGTAGCAACGAGTCGATAGAGGAACTCACCCTCGAAGATTCCAAAGTGGTTAACGAGCAGATTCTCGTGGGTGATGTAGTCGACACTTCCGATCTCAAGATCGCAGACGATCCTTCCAGCCACGTTAAAGCGGCCCCAGATCGGTCCTGCTTAGATTTCGACGAAGACCTTCCTCTCCCTTGTTCCAAAGAGGCCGGAGGTTGTAGCACTCTCCTCATGATTCCGGCAAAGACAACGCGTGGTACGGAAGTAGAGGGAGATCCATGGCTTCGCCTTAAGCGGTGCAGTATGGTGGAGCTTATGAGAGAGGCTATTAGTGGTCTAGTAATTAGACACACCAATTAGAAGGCTCTAAACCAATTAGAAGGCTCTAAACCGCTGGCTAAAGCAATTAGAAGCTCTAAACCAAAACGGCTCTAAACCGGAGATCTAGAGTAGAAAGTTATGTGTCTATGGGAGGAGCCCTGCCCCTCCTTATATGGGAGGGGGGTCCTTGGCGCGCCAGGGGAGGGAGGGAGTCCCTCCCCAACTCGGCCTAGGGCTGGCGCCGGCCTGGAGGAGTCCAACTCCTCCTCCGGGTTGGTTCCAACTCCTCTTGCTTCTTTCCCACAGTTTCTTGTTTTGGCAGTTTGACTTTCAAACTGGACATTTGACTTTTCTATTTTAGGATTCAATTTAATCCTTTATTTGGGACAGCAAGAACACTTAGTACATGATGCAATCATTCAATGAGCAATGACACATTCATGTACCCTTCCCCCCCCGGAGTGCCGGACAATCCGGAACCTTCTAGAACATTCCCGATGAAAACACCGGAATCATTCCCGAACTCCGAAACGGGACTTTCCTTATATGAATCTTATTCTCCGGACCATTCCGGATCACCTCGTGATATCCCGGATCCCATCCGAGACTCCGAACAACATTCGGTCTCTTTCTCATAATACCATAACTACTCAAACAACGTCGAATCCTTAAGTGTGTCTCCCTACGGTTCGTGAATTATGCGGACATGATCGAGACACTTCTCCGAACAATAACCAATAGAGGAATCTGGAAATTCATATGGCTCCCACATATTTCTACGATTACTTTGCGATCGAATGAACCACTTACATACGATACCAATTTCCCTTTGTCTCACGATATGTTACTTACCGAGGTTATGTTCGCCGGTATCTCGCATACCTAGTTCAACCTCGTTACTGATAAGTACTCTTTTCTCGTTCCCGTGATATGTGATCCCTTGTGACCAAGTCACATGCTTGCAAGCTAATTGGATGACATTCCACCGAGAGGGCCCAGAGTATATCTATCCGTCATGAGGATGGACAAATCCCACTCTTGATCCATGTGTTTCAACCAATACTTTCCGAACACTTAATGCCACCTTTATAGCCACCCAGTTACGGTGTGGTGTTTGATATCATCAAAGCATCCATCCGGTAAAGGTGATATGCATGATCTCATGGTCGAAGGAATTAGGTTACTATGTATCAGAAAGCATATAGCAATTGAACTATTGAAATGACTTGATCTTTATGCTACGCTTATCTATAGGAGTATGTCCATCACATCATTCTCCTAATGATATGACCCTGTTGTTAATAACATCTCTATGTTCATGATCAGGAAACCATGATCATATATTAACCAACAAGCTAGTTTAACAAGAGGCTATACTAGGGACTCTTATTTTAGTTTACAAATCACACAAGTATTAATGTTTCCGGTTAATACAATTTTAGCATGGTATGTAAACATTTATCATAAGTATGAAGATATGATAATAACCCACTTTATTATTGCCTCTTGGGCATATCTCCAACAGTCTCCCACTTGCACCAGAGTCAATAATCTAGTTTCAAACCTTTGTGTATTCAACACCTATGGCTTTCCGGTGTTGTATGTACACGATTGCTAGTGGTCAACTGATCTCCGGATCTGACACTTCCAGGTCCGTGTGTAATTGCATGTCTTTGCGTCTCTACGCATCACTCATTCTCTAATGAGATGGCTTTGTATAAATTTGGTCTTTTGGTGTGACCTTTAGCTCTTTGGGGTTAAAACATGTTGATAATATTGTCGCACAATATATCTTCATAGTATTATCCCACTGTGAACTACACCTAGTTTGATAACAAACTACTTGACACAAATGCCCTCTTTTGCTTGCTAAAATAGCAGTCATATACTTAGCCTTTTGTTGTAGTATCTGTCACAATGTCTTAACTTTGGAACTCATCCAAATCCATTATGGAACTTACTTTCCATTATATTGTGCCACCCTTAATTTAGATTGAGATAAACTTAATTTGCACTTTGTGACAAAACTAGTATCAATGTAGTACTTCTACAATGAACTAACCATCTATTTGTCACTTCTACAAACAATATATTCTTAGTTCTTCCAAAAGATCATAAGAATATCCTTACTATTGTCCAATGATCATCTTATGAATCATTCTGGTATATGCTCATAACATTTAGAGCATAGGACATATCTGGATTTGTACACATCACAGCATGATTGATATAAATACTCTTTGTGATCAAGTATCAATCTATACTTGAATTTTGTTTCACTTGCCAAATGTCAATACACTTGAATATATCATCAACATTGAACTTGTTCAATCCTTTCATCTTGACAAGAACATCTCTTATAGTTTCTATATTGAACTCATTCAATATCTTGTCTATGTACTTCTGGCACAACCATATTAGCGTCTATTGATGCCAAATATTTGGGTTTTGCCTAAGTCTTTCATCAGGATGAAATTCTTAATATGTGTTAATAAAAGATACATTATTTCCAATCAACAATATGTCTTCCACATAATGTACTAGAAACATGTCTTAGCTCCCACTTAATTTCTTGCAAATGCAAGCATCTTCATTGTCTCTAATGAACTTTTAAACTCCTTTAACAGTTTCATCATAGTGAAGATTCCAACTCCGCGATGCTCACTTTAACCATTGAAGTTTGCATATGCTTTTAGCATCCTTTGAATTAACAAAACCCTATGGACCGTGTTATGCACATGTCCTAGGTAACGATTCTATTAGAAGAACTTGTTTTGTTTATTCAACTACCATATAACAAATTATATGTAGTGGTTGCTACATTAATCCGTCTAGACTAAATATCCCTATGAGATCAAATCTTGTCATAGTCAACCTTGAACATTGTTGTGAACTCTTTCCCAACATGTCGACTATTTCATAGATGTGAAACATCCATGTCTATTTCTTTATAGATCCGGACACAACTATAAGGTCTTACACCTTTCTCGAGGGTCCTTCAAGTTCAAAACTTGATTTTCTCGTGTATGGAACTATCACGGATTTTATGGCTTCAAGCCATTTTACTGAGTCGGGGCCCATCATCGCTTCTTTGCATGTAGTCGGTTCATTATTCTCAAATAATGATTCAACCCTCAAATCTTGGTATTTGATTGTTTATCCGACCTACTTGTTTCAATAGGAACTTGGATCTCCGTGACCACAACCTTTGAGGTACGTGAGCCATGAGCTTTGTTCTTGCCTCGAACACTTTTCGGTCTTTGCAACTCTGCACATATAGCTAAGGTTCTTTTAACCTTATCAAAATTCTATTGTCCTCCTACTTAACTTTTCATGAAAAATTCCTTCTCAAAGAAACTTGATGTTTTAAGTGACAAACACTTTTGTCTCAGATGTTATGGAAGATTACTTAACAGTTATTCAAAATAACATACAAAGACAGGTTCATCCGACTTTGGTTGCACACATCTTTCTTATGCATAGCATACCAATGTTTAAGAAAGGACAACTTGGGTTTTATCCCAAACCATAACCTTATATGGTGTCATTTCAACGGATTATGATGAAGCTCTTTTCAGTGGAAAAACAGTAATCTCTAAAGCTTTTAATCTTTAAAATATAATGGCAGTTTTATGAATTACACCTTCGATCTTACCATGTCAAACAAGGTTTAATTACATATCTCGAACACTCCATACTCTTATGGTGTTTCGGGAAAATGCAAATCCACGGAACGATTCCTTTAAATCTTAGGTATTATGCTAAACTTGTAACTCAAATATCTTCCTTTATGATCTTATCATAAACTATTTATATTCTTGTTACAATGATTTTGCACTTCATCTTGAAAGTCCTTGAACTTTTAAAATGTTTCACACTTCATCCTTATTAAGTAAATATTCATATATTCACTCAAATTTTCGGAGAAAGCACATGAAGTTGAAATCCATCGCTCTTGACTATACATAATGGACTTCATACAACAATATGTACAAGTTCCAATAAGCTAGTCTATCGTTCCCTTTTGGCCTATGAACGAAGTTTTAATTATCTCTAGGAAAGTTTCACAAGCGTCATTTGATCAAAATCAAATAGACTCCAAAATTCCATCCATATGGATTTTCTTCATGTTTTCTTTCCAATATAATTTAAACGGCGATGTCACTTCCTAAGTAATATTTCAATCAATTTGTCTTTCGACATCTTTAGCACTAGTTTTATGGATGTGATATCTCCAACGAGATTTGCAAATCATCCATATTTTATAGATTACGGCAATTATTTGAACAACCCTTTTGTTCTCATAATACCTGATAAAACAAATCTTGAAGGCAAGCTTTGATGTTTAACGAGCAACACAATAACCCTTTATTTTGTTCTCGATGAACATCATCACATATTCTTTTGCTAGTTACTTAGGCCACTGTAGTTCATGAATTCTGTTGTTTTGTATGACGATTCATACCAACAAATTCAGTATCAAATACTTGAGAACCACATTGTTTAATAAGCAAAGAATATAGCCATAACATGTATATCATCTATATACTTAAGCTGAACAATTCTAGTCTTTTCCTTTCTGCCATATATTTATGAGATTCTCTTTCAGTATTTCCTTTTCTGTTTGAAAGAATCTATCAATATCAAAAGTGGAGTCATACATATGACACATAGTCCAAAGCGTGTATAGTTAAATACCAATGTCTTTGGACTTGCACCTTGAAGTAGATCACCATCATCAAATGTTTGGTGTTCTTTCAAATTCCTTTATTTAGTAATCTCTTGGTGTAGTAAACATTTTACCTACATCAAATATTCATCCTTATCATGGAATCGTCCATGATCAAACTACTTTTAGCTTGTAACGGTGAATCGAAAGTACAATGTTGCTCTCCAAAACCTTTTGGAGGATTAGGACAACTAGTGTCTCCAACCTTTTTGCAAATTCTCATCAAATATGAGAACATGACTTTTGCCATATTATACTCTATCATGTTGCAACCAAAACTTTGTTTCAGATATCACAATATCTTCCACACATCATGGTTTCTGAAACAACTCTTTCAGATCCTAGATAACCTTGATATTAAGAGAATCCTTTGAATATCAAGAATCGTGGAGACAAACATGATACTTATATACTAACATTGGAATTGTTACTCTTGTTTTAATACCAATTATTAAATTTCATGGAGTAACCGGAACTTACTGAAAGTTTGCAATAGGACTTTTAAACTTTAGATTAACACTTCAAAACAATACGATACCGTCAGTAAAGTAACTAACCGTAATTCTATAGCTCTATCATCTCAATTATAACTAAGCGCAAGGTGGTAAACGGATGCCAATGACTACAACAACTATGCAAATTCACTTTGATTTAGTTTATGATAAATTGAGTTCTAATTAATAATTAAATTAATCTAGGTGAACTCCCACTCAAAACAATATCCCTCACATTGTTTTAGTGATCACACGAACCAAATCCACCACATCAAAACCGATCATCACGAGAGTTGATATAGCTTCAATGGCGAACAATCGACATGTTCATCATATCTACTATATGACTCATGCTCTACCTTTCGGTAATCCGTGTTCCCGAGGCCATGTCCATACATGCTAGGCTCGTCAAGATCAAACCTTAGTTTCTGCATGAGCAAATCTGGCTTGCTCACGTTGTATACACTTGCAGAATCTAGCACACCCGATCATCACGTGGTGTTTCGAAACAACAAGCTTTAGCAACGGTGCTAACTAAGGGTGAACACTTTATGATTTGAAATTCATGTGCATGAGGGATCATCTTATAATGCTACCGTCGTCTAATAAGCAATACAAGATGCATAAAGGATTAACATCACATGCAATTCATAATATGTGATATGATATGGCCTTTCTTCTTTGTGCTTCCGATCTCCATCTTCAAGCACGAACATGATCTCCATCATCACCGGCATTGCATCAAGGTCAATGACGCTACTCCATGGTTGTCGCCCACCGCTTCAACTATTACAACTACTTTGAATAGACACGCGGTCTTAACATAAATTAAAGACAACCATATATTCTCCCGGTTGTCGACTTACAATAAGGAACATTGCATACATCAAATATAATCACAATCATGGCCATATCACATCACTGCACACCCCTGCAAAACAAAGTTAGACGCTTCTACTTTCTTTGCATATTTTACGTGGTTTGGGGCTTTCAATAAGTGTCGTTCTAACTTACGAACAAAAACCACAACATTGATACTAGCATTGTTGATCACCCGTTGTAAATTGGATCTTAACTATGCTAGGAGAAACATGCACCCGCAAAGCCACTTATGCAATACAAGTTGCATGTCAAGCGTGGAGAAAGTCTCATGAACGATGTCATGTAAGGTTAGCCCGGGCCGCTTCATCCCAACATACCGCAAGATACAAAGTACACAAGAAGCAATCGACAATAAAAGCATCAACGCCCACAATGACCATTGTATTCTACTCGTGCAACAGATCTACATATAGACACGGCTCTGATACCACTGTAGGGGTTCGTAGCATGGAAAACAAAAATTTTCTATCGCATACAAACAAACAAGCCAAGATCTATCTACTAGATTGTAGCAACGAGTCGATAGAGGAACTCACCCTCGAAGATTCCAAAGTGGTTAACGAGAGCGGATTCTCGTGGGTGATGTAGTCGACACTTCCGATCTCAAGATCGCGAGACGATCCTTCGGTCGCCACGTTCCAAGCGCCCCGCATCGGTCACACGCCTGTACTGACGAAGACCTTCCTCTCCCTTGTTCCAAAGAATGGAGGTTGTAGCACTCTCTCGCGATTCCAAAAGACAACGTGGTACCTAAGTAGAGGGAGATCATGCAGGCTTCGCCTTAAGCCGGTGCAGTATGGTGGAGCTTATGAGAGGCTATTAGTGGTCTAGTAATTAGACACACCAATTAGAAGGCTCTAAACCAATTAGAAGGCTCTAAACCGCAGCTAAAGCAATTAGAAGCTCTAAACCAAAACGGCTCTAAACCGGAGATCTAGAGTAGAAAGTTATGTGTCTATGGAGGAGCCCTGCCCCTCCTTATATGGGAGGGGGGTCCTTGGCACGCCAGGGGAGGGAGGGAGTCCCTCCCCAACTCGGCCTAGGGCTGGCGCCGGCCTGGAGGGGGCCAACTCCTCCTCCAGGTTGGTTCCAACTCCTCTTGCTTGTTTCCCAGGTTTCTTGTTTTGGCTTTGACTTTCAAACTGGACATTTGACTTTTCTGTTTCAGGATTCAATTTAATCCTTTATTTGGGACAGCAAGAACACTTAGTACATGATGCAATCATTCAATGAGCAATGACACATTCATGTACCCTTCCCCCCCGGAGTGCCGGACAATCCGGAACCTTCTAGAACATTCCCGATGAAAACACCGGAATCATTCCCGAACTCCGAAACGGGACTTTCCTTATATGAATCTTATTCTCCGGACCATTCCGGATCACCTCGTGATATCCCGGATCCCATCCGAGACTCCGAACAACATTCGGTCTCTTTCTCATAATACCATAACTACTCAAACAACGTCGAATCCTTAAGTGTGTCTCCCTACGGTTCGTGAATTACGCGGACATGATCGAGACACTTCTCCGAACAATAACCAATAGAGGAATCTGGAAATTCATATGGCTCCCACATATTTCTACGATTACTTTGCAATCGAATGAACCACTTACATACGATACCAATTTCCCTTTGTCTCACGATATGTTACTTACCCGAGGTTATGTTCGTCGGTATCTCTGCATACCTAGTTCAACCTCGTTACTGATAAGTACTCTTTTCTCGTTCCCGTGATATGTGATCCCTTGTGACCAAGTCACATGCTTGCAAGCTAATTGGATGACATTCCACCGAGAGGGCCCAGAGTATATCTATCCGTCATGAGGATGGACAAATCCCACTCTTGATCCATGTGTTTCAACCAATACTTTCCGAACACTTAATGCCACCTTTATAGCCACCCAGTTATGGTGTGGTGTTTGATATCATCAAAGCATCCATCCGGTAAAGGTGATATGCATGATCTCATGGTCGAAGGAATTAGGTTACTATGTATCAGAAAGCATATAGCAATTGAACTATTGAAATGACTTGATCTTTATGCTACGCTTATCTATAGGAGTATGTCCATCACATCATTCTCCTAATGATATGACCCTGTTGTTAATAACATCTCTATGTTCATGATCAGGAAACCATGATCATATATTAACCAACAAGCTAGTTTAACAAGAGGCTATACTAGGGACTCTTATTTTAGTTTACAAATCACACAAGTATTAATGTTTCCGGTTAATACAATTTTAGCATGGTATGTAAACATTTATCATAAGTATGAAGATATGATAATAACCCACTTTATTATTGCCTCTTGGGCATATCTCCAACAACTTTCGCCCCACGATGGTGGGAAAAGGATCGGGATTTCGGCTGCAGTCGGAGGACGATCGTCCTCGACGGCGAGGAGAGCCTACAGTTCCTCGTTGACGGGGAACTGGAGGCGAAGAGCAGCAACGACGCCTGGTCTTGGGACGGCGTCGAATCCTCCGACGAGTTGGAGGAATCGGAGGAGGACACCTCCTCCGACGAGTACCCGCCGACGAAGCGCTTCCGCGCCGGGTCCAGCGAGGACACCGAAGACGACGACGAGGACGAGGAGGCCCCCGCTGGCTTCTTCAAGAAGAAGAAGACGACGCAAAGAATAAGATGAACAAGACGGCGGCGACGACAGCGGCGACGATCTCGGCCTTTAGATTAGGAACCAGTAGTAGTAGTAGTAGTAGTAGTAGTAGTAAGCTCCCTTTTGTAATCAATCATCCTTTTGTAAGCAATCATCTTTTGAATGAATGAAAATCTGTTTCCCGAAGATTGCCTTGTTCGCCCCTAATTTTGCCGATAGCCACAATAGGTCGATGCTCCAGAAGCCGATAGCAACGTATCGGCTTTCACCTTGTTACGTTTACGATACCAACCAAGCTCAAAGAGCCGATGCATATCGGCTTTCCCAAAACGTTGACAAGGTCCAACTTGGTCACATACTTAGGCAAACCTAAACGGCCACTTCTTAGTTTCAAACGGTAACTGCGACCCTCTTCAAAAAGGCGATCTAGATCTCAATTGCCCATCGACGATCGAGCTCACGAACAAGAACCCTCAATCCTCAATCGCAGATCCATCTCCGCGCAAACTAGATGGCGGAATCGTCAACACCAATCCGAGGTCTCCGTCCGAAGGTACGCCTACTCCTCGCGATGAACGCGATGTTAGAATTTAATGGCGAACACCTGAATTAATGCCTTTATTCCACCATTAAACTTTCTAGGTTTCGACATCCTGCCGCATCCTTCTCTCCCAAATTCCCTCCTTGGCCCTCGACAGATTCTGAGGGGTTCGTAGCATGGAAACAAAAAATTTTCTATCGCATACAAACAAACAAGCCAAGATCTATCTACTAGATTGTAGCAACGAGTCGATGGTATAACTTACCTCGAAGATTCCAAAGCGTTTAACGAGCGGATTCTCGGGTGATGTAGTCGTACTCTTCCGATCTCAAGATCGTAGACGATCCTTCCAGCGCCACGTTCGGCAGCGCCCCAGATCGGTCACACGTTCGGTTCGACGAAGACCTTCCTCTCCCTTGTTCCAAGAGGCGGAGGTTGTAGCACTCTCCTCGTGATTCCAAAGACAACCTGGCGTGGTAGGAAGTAGAGGGAGATCCCAGGCTTCGCCTTAAGCCGGTGCAGTATGGTGGAGCTTATGAGAGGCTATTAGTGGTCTAGTAATTAGACACACCAATTAGAAGGCTCTAAACCAATTAGAAGGCTCTAAACCGCTGGCTAAAGCAATTAGAAGCTCTAAACCAAACGGCTCTAAACCGGAGATCTAGAGTAGAAAGTTATGTGTCTATGGAGGAGCCCCGCCTCCTTATATGGGAGGGGTCCTTGCTGGCCAGGGAGGAGTCCTCCCCAACTCGGCCTAGGGCTGGCGCCTGGAGGAGTCCAACTCCTCCTCCGGGTTGGTTCAACTCCTCTTGCTTGTTTCCCACAGCTTGTTTTGGCGTTTGACTTTCAAACCGGACATTTGACTTTTCTGTTTTAGGATTCAATTTAATCCTTTATTTGGGACAGCAAGAACACTTAGTACATGATGCAATCATTCAATGAGCAATGACACATTCATGTACCCCCCCCCCCGAGTCTTGGACAATCCGAACCTTCTAGAACATTCCCGATGAAAACACCTAATCATTCCCGAACTCAAACGGGACTTTCCTTATATGAATCTTATTCTCCGGACCATTCCGGATCACCTCGTGATATCCGGATCCCATCCGAGACTCCGAACAACATTCGGTCTCTTTCTCATAATACCATAACTACTCAAACAACGTAGAATCCTTATGTGTCTCCTCACGGTTCGTGAATTATGCGGACATGATCGAGACACTTCTCGAACAATAACCAATAGAGGAATCTGGAAATTCATATGGCTCCCACATATTTCTACGATTACTTTGCATCGAATGAACCACTTACATATGATACCAATTTCCCTTTGTCTCACGATATGTTACTTACCCGAGGTTATGTTCGCTGGTATCTCTGCATACCTAGTTCAACCTCGTTCGATAAGTACTCTTTTCTCGTTCCGTGATATGTGATCCCTTGTGACCAAGTCACATGCTTGCAAGCTAATTGGATGACATTCCACGAGGGCCCAGAGTATATCTATCCGTCATGTGGATGGACAAATCCCACTCTTGATCCATGTGTTTCAACCAATACTTTCCGAACACTTAATGCCACCTTTATAGCCACCCGACCACGGTGTGGTGTTTGATGCCATCAAAGCATCCATCCGGTAAAGGTGATATGCATGATCTCATGGTCGAAGGAATTAGGTTACTATGTATCAGAAAGCATATAGCAATTGAACTAATGAAATGACTTGATCTTTATGCTACGCTTATCTATAGGAGTATGTCCACCATATCATTCTCCTAACGATATGATCTTGTTGTTGATAACATCTCAATGTTCATGATATGGAAACCACAATCATTAATCAACCAACAAGCTAGTGAAGTATAGAGGCTATACTAGGGACTTCAAATTAAGTTTACAAATCACACAAGTATTAATGGTTTCCTTGTTAATATTATTATAGCATGAATGTAAACATTTATCATAAACACAAAGATATAATAATAACTACATTTATTATTGCCTCTAGGGCATATCTCCAACAGATTCTAGTCCTGCCCATCTGATTTCTTGCGAAGCAAATAGAATCCCCTTCGTAAGCCAAGACCTAGATCTGAACTCTTGGGCCGACTGCTTGCGAGCCTGGCCTAATCCCCCTGAACATTGGGCTTCTTGGTTCAGTAGGGTAGCTAGAGCTTACCAATCCCAATGGGAAACTACGGGAATAGCCGATGCCTTGCATCTATCATTGTCTCCTCTTGAGAAACACGAGAATCTTCTCAAAACCATCGGCTATTTCTAGTCTGACGCTCTGAACTGCTTCATGTTCGGTCATGGCCCCATGTCACCAACTCTGTTGGACGTGGTGATGATTACTGGTCTTGAGGTTACATCACCCAGCCCTTCTGCCTTTAAACTGACCAAAGTCCCCTACAAACTGTCTTCTAAAACAGACTGCACGAACTGGGGTGCCTACCTCCAACGCCATATGAAAACAAAGGGCCCTGTCTCAGAAAAAGAACACACAGCCTTTCTCAACTTCTGGCTGGAGCATTTCATATTTTGTGGCCCTTCCCTTGCTCCCACCAAAAACTATCTCTCCTTAGCCCATGAACTGGCCAAAGGTACTCAACTTGGCCTCGGCAAACTGTTCCTTGGAGAAGTCTATCGATATCTCCAGTTGATGTCTCCAAGCTATTCTCGGTGTAGCAGTCAAACAGTGGTCCTTGGTGGTTTATTCAGCTATGGGCTCAGCTGTATTTTCAAAATCACATCCCAAACTTCCCCTTTTGGCTGCACCTTTCAGATGTAAAGGGAAGCGATCCGATGCACCAACTATGGCCAAGCTTTGTATCGACCGCCAGCAAGAACCCCCTCGAGGCATCCAAATGGTTCAAAGACTTTCTTCCAAGGCACGACAACCCTACCTTCTTCCCTTACATGGAGGAATCTGAACACTTTGAAAATCCACTCTCCTTCAGTGGACAATTTTGCCGATGACACTAGCACTTTCAGCTCTTTTCCACCGTGATTCGTCCTGCTTCCTTCCGGTTGGCATGAGTACGTCCAATGTAATAATCAAACACAGGTATGAATTCTACCAGCCCGAGTAGTGGCCCGCCAATTTGGCCTTGGACAAGTAGCTCCCACTTCTTTCTCCATCACCTTACAGAGAGCGAGCCGACCTGCACGATCCTCTCACCACCAAAGGTGTTATTCCTTTTTGATGCTCGACCATCCCAATTCCCAACGACCTCACCTTTGCCTCATCAACTGATGGCTTTGAAGACGGTGGTCGATGTGGAAGACTCACGCCAGAGAGCTCGGGACCGTTCTTGAAACAGCTCGACACGACTATGACATCCCGTGGAACAGTACCACTACTTGCAAACTTTCTTGATGCAGCTTGCAATTGATCCTTTATTAATCCATTCTTTCTCTTTGCAGCAACAAGATGGCCCCGAGCCTCACGCATGATGGCTCCCCTTCGAGTTCTTTCCGCCACTCATGTGGTTCTTTTACGCAAAAACTCGCCACCTCTAAAAAGGTCATAATGCTAAACAGCCGATATCACCACAATCGGCTTCCAAGAACCCAAGAACCTCTAAGCCACTGCCTCGAGTTCCAACTAAAACAAGAACGACGAGGAAGGTAGCTGCCAGGAAGACCTTGAAGCGCCGGAGCCCTTCTCCAGAAAGCTCGCACGTAGGGTGATCTATGCCTTGGTCGATCCTTCTAATTCTTCCATCTTTGCAGACCTGCTTGTGCTCACTGGTTCTCCTTTTTTACAGGCTTCCGTCGAAGACACCTCCAGCGAGAACACTCAGACCAATCGAGGAGAACTGGACCCAACAGATTCTGAGAGGACCATCACACCGAGCCAGCCAGATTCATCACCATCGGCTTCCAGGAAAAGGTCTTTTCCTGAACCTACTGCCCCCCGAGCACCTGTCGAGGCGGGGACAGCTGTGGGTCCTAAGAGAGCTCGCAAAGGACCGCAAGCTTCTTCGTCGAGCCAGGAGGTTTCGAAAATCATCATCCTTTACGCTCTTACTACTTGTTTCTTTTGATCTGCCGATTAATCCTTATTTCCATCGGCTAAACACCTTCCACGCAGACGACTGATGTTTCTAGTGGGAAAGCTGGGGCAGTGCCGATGCCTTTAGCCAAACCGGACCTAGCAATCCCCGAAGGTGCAGATGAAACGGCTACCACTCCGGCCAAGCCCCCAGCAACCATACACAAGCCGATCGCCTCCTCATCGGCTCTCCCCCCGATCTTAGGAGAGGTACGTTAGCTCCTTTCGGCTCATCCTTACATGTTTGGATGCATGCTGACGCCTTTTCGGGCTGCCAGAGTTGTGATATTTCAGGTTTGCTGACGTTCGACCCTGAATCCATTGAACCAACTCCCTCCGTTGCTGCTGATGAACCACGAGCCAGGGTTGTTCTACCTCAATTCCAGCGTCTTAAAGCCCTGCTGTCCTCCCCAATCGAAGAGTTGATCGAGGGTTCTGAGGAGGTGAAGAGCGTCGCTGAAATAAAAGACCATCTCCCGAGCTTTGCGGTGAAGCTTTGGCCAGTTGTGACCTGTCTTTCACGGGCCAAGGGTGAAGTTAGCTTGAGAGGATCAGCTGCGCTACCAACTCCCATCGAATCAATATCGCCGGATGATGTCAGCTCAACGAGAAAGCGTCTCGATGCCAAACGACACCTCTGTCAGTGCCGCCGAGCTCGCATCCTTGAAACGGGAGTTGGAAGATCTTGAAGAGAAGGTCCGGGCGACTAAACAGCTCATCCGCGACAAGGAAGAATCCATCGCCCGCTCCCAAAACGAGGCGGAAAGCCTCAAAGCCCAACTGAAGACCGATCTGGCAGAAATCCGCGCCCTGAACAAGCAGCTGGTGACGGGCAAGGATGAAGATGACGAAGCCGAGATCGCCGAGGTGGATCGTGTCCGTGCTGACGCGCTCCACGCCTTCGAAGCATTTCTTCAGTATCTCGTATGTGTAAACTGGCACCTGTTTGTAACATGTGTGAACCTCTAGAGTCGATGACCGTGCATCGGCTATATATTTTTGCTTTTTTTCGGCCGATTTCCAGCATCGGTCCCCACATTTTTACTATCCAACGTCTCACGTTCTTTTACTTGGCCGATTTCATGTATCGGCCCCCATGTTTTACTGTCCATCATCCCACATGCTTGGGAAATATTTCTTGAGATGTTGACCGTTGACCGCCACTGGGAATTTCACGCCGTCCAGCTCCTCAAGCATGTATGCGTTTCCTCTTAAAACTTGATTGACCCTGTATGGCCCGTGCCAATTTGGAGACCATTTACCATATGTTGCATCCTTAGTCCCTAATGGCAACACAGCTTTACCAGATCACCAACGTGGAACTCCTTTGGCCTCACTTTCTTGTTATATGCACGAGCTACCTTGGCCTTGTTCTCTTTGATCTTCTCAAGCGACCACAGCCTGAGCTCAGTTAAATCCTCAACGCTGTCACTCATCAGGGTTGCATATTCTTCAGTTGTTAGATTGTCCTGAAAAGTGACACGTCTCGATCCAGCCGTAATTTCCCAGGGCAATACGGCTTCTTGTCCATATACTAGATGGTATGGCGAGGTTTTAATCGCCCCATGGCATGACATGCGATAAGCCCACAATGCCTCTGACAAAACCTCGTGCCAACGCCTAGGGTGCTCATCGACTTTTCTCTTGATCCTTGATGAGGCTCGTTGGATGCTTGACTTGCCCATTCGCTGAGCATAGTATGGAGATGATCGATCGCTTAATCCCGTGTCCTCGCAGAACTTTCTAAACTCCCGAGAAATAAAGACCGAACCTCCATCGGTCGTGATAGTTTGGGGAATCCGAATCTATGGATGACATGTTCTTTCACAAAGTTGATAACATCTTTTGAGTTTACTGATTTCATCGGGACAGCCTCCACCCATTTAGTGAAATAATCATGATGGCCAAAATCCACATGTGGCCTTTGCTTGATGGAGGATTGATTTTGCCGATCATATCCATGCCCCAACCTCGAATGGCCAAGGCTTGATGATGGGGTTCATTGTCGACGTGGTACCATCTGAATTTTCCCAAATTTCGACATGCTTGACACCCTTTGTAGTACTTGAAACAGTCCTCAAGCATGGTGGGCCAATAAAACCTCGCTGATCAACCATTTCATCTTGTGAGCCGATTGGTGAGTTCCACAGCGCCTTCGTACCTCGTAGGAGCCGATTGGCCTCTGTCCCCAGACATTTGAGCAATAACCCTTCCAGAGTCCTGTAAAACATGTCATCCCCAATAAGCACATACTTCATGGCCTTGTACCTTATCCGTTTAGGTGCCCCCCGAGAATCCTTCAAGTAATTGAAGATATCGGCTCTCGATCGTCGACTTCCGTGAACTGCACGAACATCAGCTCCTCTGCTACATCCTTGTAGCCTGAAGCCATTTGTGCAAGATCATTTGCCTCTGTATTCTGCGACCACGGGATCCAGTGAAGTTTATGTATCGGAATCGCGCCATCAGCTCGGCAAGGCAACCATAATGGGAAGAGGGACTCGCTCTCACACTTGTACTCCTCCGTGAGTTGGGAAATCACCAACTTGGAGTCTCCAAAAATTTCCACTGCTTCTGCTCCGGCTTCGAGGAGTAACTCCATTCCCTTGCGTATCGCCTCACTCGCGACATTGTTGGTGCGGGAGGTAGACAATCGATGGAGAAGGAAAATGTTGCCCCGGCGACCACGAGTAAAATGCCGATGTCGCAACCATCGTCACAAACCGATCCATTGAAAACATAGCCCACGCTCTTATAGACGGTCTTTGCTATGTTAGTGTTGATCCTTTCAGCGATAAGGTCGCCAACGCTTGTCCTTAATCGCCGCGGGTTGATACCGGATGTCAAACTCGATAATGCAAACATCCATTTGCCTCGGCCTTTTAACATAGGAGCCGGAGAATGTGCTTTATGACGTCGATTTGCATATGATGATGATCTCACGATAGCAAAATGTGGCTTAGTGCGGTGAAAATGTGCAGAGGCACAACTTATCGATATCGGATACCTTGTCTCTGCGTCCAAAGATCCTTCGCTTATGTAAAATACGACTCGCTCAGCCCATCATAAACTTGCACCACCACCGATGGCGACGTGTTTGCCATCGACAAGTAAATGTAGAACGGTCTGTCTCCGGGTGGAACCAACACCGGCTTGCCGATATTCTTTGATCTCGTCGAAGGCTCGTTGTTGTTCTCGCTTCAATGAATTCCTCGTCAGATTTAATTTTCACCAGTCCCATGAACGGTTCTATTCTTCCTGACAGATTGGAGATGAATCTTCTGACGAAGTTGATCTTTCCGATGAGAGACTGCAGTTCTTTATTTGTGGTAGGTGGCTTCATTGTTCGTACTGCCTCCTGACTTTTCAGGCCGATCTCAATCCCTCGTTTATGGACCAAAAAACCCAAGAACTGACCGGCCGTCACCCCGAAGGTGCACTTCTTTGGATTCATCCGTAGGTCGAATTTTCTTGTTCGGTCCAGGACGCGTTGCAGATCGTCCAAATGTCCTTGCACTGAAGCAGACTTGACCACCACATCATCGATGTAGATTTCCACCAGCTTGCCGATCAGATCATGGAAAATATAATTCATGGCTCTTTGGTACGTGGCGCCGCATTCTTGATCCAAACGTCATGACTACATACTCGAACAATCCCACGAACCTGGTACTCAACGCAGTCTTGTGTATGTCTTAGAGCCATAAAATTTGGTTGTAACCGCATTGCCATCCATGAAGCTCAAGATCTTATGACCCCGCATCGTTGATTAACGTCTCGCCACCGCATCGGATACTCATCCTTTGGGGTAGCTCTGAGATCCGAAAATCTATGGCAACACGCCAACGGCCATCCTTTTCTCTCAGTGCGATACTAGAAATCCACTCAAAGATACCGCATGGCTGATTAACTTGGTCACAACATTTTCTCGACCTCCTTCTTGACTTCCTCCGAATTTCGGCCTTCATCATCGTGCTTCACGCTGGAATGGCCGAAACCCTTTTTTAAGCGGGAGTCGATGCTCAATAATGCTCCTGTCTAACCCAGGCATCTCCGTGTAGTCCCAGGCGAAGCAGTCTGGATACTTTTTTAACAGGGCTATCATCGGACCCCGCAGACTCGGATCTAACTTCTTGCTGATAAATGTTGGCCGTGGCTTATCCCCAGGACCAATGTCGATTTCTTCTAGTTCATCAGCGGATGTAAACCCATACCCTCGCTTTCACACTGTCAAATCGATGCTAAACACAGGGCAAGCAGTAGGTGAGGATAACAAAAATAATTTGGGCCTGAATCGGCCCCCTTTTTGATTGCATTAGTCAAGGATGGTTTACACCTTATTGTTTTACAATGGCAGGGCATCTCCCTGCTACGACTACGTGATCTGCTTGTCGTATGATTGCTGCTTTTTATTTTTTGTGGCCGATCGCAGGGATCGGCCGTACCACGGATGATTGTGGTCTTTTCTACTCTGTCAGGCCAGTGGATAAGACCAGCCTCACCCCGTTTTTTGTAGCTTCAATGCGCTCACAGCCGTCTAGACTGATTCGGAGATCGGCTCTTCTTCGCTTCCAGACGTTCATGCCAGCGATTTAGTTCTCGATATAATCATCTGCATGGATGACCTCCACTTCATCTCCATCCCATTGTATTAGGAACTGGTGCATTGTGGACGGAATGCAGCAGTTCGCGTGAATCCAATCTCCCTAGCAAGACAGCGTAGGTGCTTTTGCTGTCCTGACGAAAAATGACGTGGGTATGGTTTTCCTGCCCTTTGTCGGATCCACGTTCAAGACGCCTTGCGTTTCAAGTCGACCGTTGAAGTCGCTTAACGTGGCGTTGGTTTTGATCGGATCTGCGGTGGGCGTCCCAAACGTCGTAGCATGGAGTATGGCATGATATTGACCGCTCGGTGTCCACCAACATCTTGGCGACAGGTTGCCCATTGATGTAACCTCGTGAGTGCAGGGCTTTCGGATGTTTGTAACCCTTCTCACGTGGCTTATCAAAGATAACCGGCCGTGGGCGCGATCGGCGTGCCCTTGGTAGCTCATTGGTTCTTGGCGCGCAGAATTACGGCGGAGTATGAACACCATGTTTGTGCGGCCGATGTACGTGCATCGGCTTTACCGTTTAGGCGCCATCTTTCCTTGTCGGGCGGTCTCCGTTTCCAAGGTCGCCTAATTTTGACGGCGGATCGGGTCGCTTTCTTTAAAGCGTGGAATCTGCGCTCAGCTTCCTCCAAATTCGCAGCCGCTGCACTCTACGCTTTTGGGTATGTCTGAGTCCGTCGGGACACCACCTTGGACGGTGATATCTGTATTCTTCCTTGTCATCCCTTGGCTTTTCGAGGTCCTTTGCTCGAGCGGACTCCCTGTAACGGTTCTGAGGTGGAGAGGCCCTAGACGTTTGAACACCGAACCGGCCTCGTGTCCTCCTTCGCTGTCCGCATTCGGGCGGTTGTCGTAGGTGTCGGCTCATTCCGCGTCCAGCAATACTTGAAGAAGGACAATCCCAATGTTTGTCTCGCCTTCCTTTTCTTTTGACGGTCCCCTAGCGAGGTGCTCATATCCCTCATCGTCTCCATCGCGGCGCCGTTGGTCATCTTGACGCTCATACTTGTTAAGGAGATGCGTGAAATGTGGCTTCGATACCGCACTCTCACCATTCCTCTGTTAAGTACCTTTGTCATTGTGGCTGGGCGGTCGCATGGACCAGCCTCCTTTCTTTCTTTGCCCCAAGAGACCACCTTCCTCCTTATGCGTGTCATGGTGGTACCAGACCACCGCCATATTAACACCGAGCGAAAAATCCAGTGACGCCTCATGAGCTTGTCGAGTTCTACCATGTTGACGCCGGAAATGGGTTTGTGTCCACTTTCATGGCGAACGCCCAAGGATCGACGGCCTTGTTCTATCGCCATTTGGATTTGGCGGCGTAGCTCTTTGCAATCATTGGTGGTGTGGGTGAGCAGTGATGCCACTTGCGGTATGGTCTCCGTTCATTTCTGAGCCGTGGGGATTTTATGGCCTTGGTAACCTCACCGGTACTTCTCTTTCAGAAGTCGAATATCTGCTCGGCTTTGCTCACATCAAGTCGAACCCTTTTGCAGGCCCTTCTTTGTTTCACCCATTTGCAGGATACAGATCCGCCCGAGCCCATTCAGCCACGGCCACCTCCGGTCTGTATAGGATCATCTTCTTATCGACCAGGGCCTATCGGACGCTTGAACTTGTCTTGGTATAACTCAGTGGTGGCTGTTCATACATCGCCGGTTTACGGGCCATGTGCCAATGAGTTGTACTCTACTTGAAAGCGGATCCTTGATGGGTGCTGAAAGACCCAACACCGCCAATGATCGCTTCCTTCTCGATTAAGCAGTGAGTAACATCGGTTCTTGACGGTCTGGCGCTGGATGTACGGCTCTGTTTCTCCCTTACGCACTTTGTGCAGTGCAATGCCAGCCACGGTAGCCTCGAATGATATTGGATGTGGAACTGCTCTTCCGGTTGCTTCCAGTCTGAATCGAATCGGTGGCGCGAGGTGTACCACCCAAAAGCTGGTCTGTCGATTGCGCAAAAACCTTACGCGCATCGATCCGATGCGAAATTATGCCTAAGCATGCGGTATCGGCTTACGTGCTCGATCGAGCTCGACCCGCCGACCCGCTAAACCTTGAGAACTCGGGAGCCGATACTTGGGTGGCGGCGGAATCGGATCAAACTTCGTTGAGTACGGCTTTGAATAGCCGATTGTCCTTCTCTTGACGGCCGAATCGGGTCTCTCAAGATGGTACGGATTTGCTCCTTTGTTTGAGCTGCAGGGCTAGATTCTCATGACTTGTTCCAGTGGCATACTTGGCTAGCCACGCTTTGTTGTCGTCCATCCTGCACATCGCTGCTCGAACGCTTGCTCCTCGAAGATCCGCCCGGAACCCTGCCCGAAACTCCTGCGGTTGCAATCTGGTTGGTGCGTGCTAGGTTATTGCAGTCTGGCACGTAGGTGCATATATATCCGTGTGGGATTTCCTTAGGTGGCTCAAACAGGAACTGGCAATCGCCTGGGTCGCCTCCAACCTTGTAGACGACGTACGCCGCTGCTCCTGGCGGCTCTGGAGCTGCGAGTGTGAATGGCAGTTGTGGCCTGGTCTGGAGCGGTCTTTCTCCCTGGTGAGTCCCTAAAGTAGGCCCCAACGGAGAGTACTGATGTTTCATGATCTCCTGAACTACGCGAACCGCGACCCGCTCGAAAGCGTTCACCAGGCTCTCAGAATGGCGGTGCAGAGAATGAGCCACCATGTAGTTGACTTCCTGTCGTAGAGCTCTGGTGCGCTCCTCCGAAGGAACAGACAGATCCACCTCATCAAGAGCACCCTCGGGGGAGAACCCCCTCCACTTGATGCCATGCTTACGGGTCCTCTCAAAAGAGCCGATGAGATCGGCTTCGAAGAGAGTTCTGATCTCGTCATACTTCGCCTTGTGCTCTTCAGGCAGCTCGTCGTACGTAACTGGTCTGTTCTCCATCGCAGCGTCGGATGTTGATGCAGATGTTGTTGAAAGTCCCACCGGGCGTGCCAGAATGTGTTGCCTGCCAAAACTCACCGGCGAGCAGCGACGAGCAACACGAAGAGCCGGGAGGCTCCCAGAACTGCTGGTGGGCCCTGGTCCCTCGGGCAACGGCCCGCAAAACTCCGGCACGCCCGGCTTGGTTCGAGATGCCACCGACTATACCTGGTCAGGAAGGTGAAGGATTGCTCCGATTGATTTCCTGCATGGTAAACAAGTATACGTAAAATTCGAGCCGTGACCGGCTCCCAGGTTTCCCCGTGAATCGGCTCCTAGAGCCGATTATCCCATGGTTCTGCATTAGATTTACGATAACATGGGGTTTTGCTTTATCATTACAAGTTAAATCGATCTACGACAGTTTAACGTTTTCACCACGTAACTGGAACGTCCTACACGTAATTGAGCCTGGTATATACAAAAGATGAAGAATACTAATCCTAGAGGAGGCCTAATAACCAACGAAAGTCAATTACCGGAACAACTTCTCTAGAGCGAGTAAACTACGTCCTTATGTACTACTGGATCGTTCAACCCGTTTGTAAGGCCTGACTACGTAGATATCAAACTAAACCTTGGCGAGCAAGGCACAACCACAATAGATCGAATCAGCTAAATAAAGATCAAGCAAGATGCTACCCTCGCACTTAGGAAACAGTGCAAAGGTAGCGAGGTAACTAGAGGCGGCATAACTTTAAACAATTATAGCGAAAAGCACCGATGCTAGCCTCAACAAATCTATGATAGTAGTGTTACTCGCCATCAACAAGGCTTCAGTACGAGTAACACTAAATAACGCATAAGTAAAAATACTGCCTAGATCGCAAAGCATGACACTTATCCGAAAGAAACCCTAGAAACAAGGGGTGGCGATGCGCCGAGATTGTGTTTGTTGTGAACGTGATTGTCCTCCTTTTCTCGATAACCTTAGGTACATATTTATAGTCCGGAGACTTTCTACCTTTGGAATAACTCTACAACTCTATCTTTACCTAAACTGAAACGGAACCTAAACTGAAACGAAACCTACTATGATACAAGATACACGGACAATTTAGCCCAAATCCACGCAATAGGCCGATCCAACAACACGTTGAATATATGTATCTTCCAAGCCCATCTTGATCACGGCTCATCTCCTTCTTTGGCCAAAATATGGCGATAACAGACACATAGATTTCTTTAAATTTTAACAAATCCGTAATATCTATTTTAAGATGGAGGGTGTATATATATTTATTTTTCCATTTGCCAAATAAATTTTCCTTGTTTCGGTCCTGATAGCAGATTACATAGTAAGTCCAGCAAATCGTATTTGAGGAAGGAATTGCAAACCGAGCTTAATTCGGTCATGGAGAAAAGAGAAAGAGAGACGAGAGGACAACACAGCAACATCTCTTTGTGAGATTATTTTCTTTACAGTGAACTGTTTGTAGGTTTCTTAGAAGTCACGTCCAAAGCTAAACCATGTCATCGGCAGCCGATGGTTGTTCGGACCCTGCCACGATGCCACTTCTACACAGCGGGCAGGTAGTTTTGGTATTCATCCACAGGTCGATGCAGTCTTTGTGGAACAAGTGCTGGCACGCCGGCACCTCGCTGCACTTCTCCCCGACCTCCAACACCTCCAGGCAGATCGCGCACACCAGCGTCTCCGACGCCCTCCTGCCCTCCGCCGAGTACGGGAAGTACCCCAGCTTCGAAACGACCGGCGCCGCGGCCGTCGTCGCCGGTGCAACAGGCGTCAGCTCCACCGGCGCCGGCACGTCCAGCCTCCGCAGCGCCAATTCCTGCGCGGCCGCCTGCATTGTCTCTCGGCAGCAGATCAACACTAAAAAGAATAAGAGCAGCAGAACGGGGCCCCCGATCAAGATGTTCATGATAGTCATGACCACATCCATCGTCGCGATAGTTCAGATGCAAAAGTGTGCTTGGATCGGGACGTGGAGATCTTTTTCCCTTTTCAATGTCAACAACAGCCGGGGGCCTGTGCTTATATTATGTAATCCGTCATCTCGCAGCCCGAGTCGGAGATGGATGCTAATACGGGAACACAGCCCGGAATCGGAGACGGTTGGTTATTCTGATCTGTGCTTGATTAATTTCACTTAACACCTGTGCTTCGGTATCCCCCTGAGGGCAATCGAAGAAAAAAACCGGGTCTGGGCGGGGTTCAGGGTGGTTGCTGGATCGTCACGGACCGGTCGAAGTCGTATTAGCCGTCCGTATACGTGACCGTATACCCACTTGACGTCTACGCACGAGTGTGTCGATGTACGCACGAGTGTATCCATGTGCGGTCGTCATCCTCCCCCTTCGTATATAAGGAACAGCCGAACCGTCCGCCCCCCTTTGACGTTTCATTCCCCATCTGGATTTGGCAAAGATCTCACCTACCCACTCCCACCGCCCAGCACTAGCCACCGGGTCGCTGGCGCATCGACCTCTCTCCAACCACGGCGATGGAAGGCGCGGCGTGCCGTGTCCGCCAGCGGATCTGCGAAGAGGAGGAGAAGGCGAGGCCGTGGTGCACGAGGTGGAGGTGGCCGTGGTGGTTCCGGAGAAGGAGGCGGGGTGGAGGTGATGGCGCCCGCTGATCCGGAGCGGGGGAGGAGGAGGATGTGGGGGGCTCTTCTTCTTGCAAGAGGAAGAAGGAGGCGGGAGACGAGCTGGAGGTGGTGCCGGAGGAGGGCGGTGCCGAGTCCGCTCTCGGTGCTGATCTGAATCAGGTGGTGTCGGAGGAGGACCGAGCGGTCGTGGATCTGGTGGTGGGCGACGATATCCTGGCGGGCGGCGATCTCGTTGTGGCGGATGTGGGGGAGCAGGTGGCGGTGCAGGACGTGGAGGGCACTGCCGTGGTGGTGCAGCATCATGGAGCCCGCACCATGAGCTGCGATGCATGTTGCCGAGCCTCAGGTGAGTTAAATTTGACGCTCTCTTTTAGATTGTACGGTTCATATTTATGGTTTTGATTTCTACTTTGGTTTGTGGTTAGGGTTTTGATTTGTAGTTAGGGTTTGTACTTAGGCAGGGGCGAATCTACCGGCTATGCATCATTTTCCTAGATTGATTGAAACCATAGTTTTTCCCCTTCATCTTGTATTTATCTATTAGCCGCGTGATCCGGAATCGGTGATATGTTAGATGATGGAATTTCCTGTTGTAAGGAATTTGGTTGGATTGGATGAAAGCCAGATATTGTTAAACGATGTAATGTGATATATTTATCATTTAGGAGTTCACAGTTATTCTTAAAAATAGCGTTTGAAGGCCATTTTCGGCTATCTCTCCATTCACAGAGGAGCAAATCCCACTGTTGAACCCTCAGTAATCATAATTTTCCAATTTACCGATAAACAAAAACTTTTTGATTATCCTATTTCCATATGTTGCTAGCTATCTAGTGTAGATACTTGTGATCTGTCTATGTAAAGTTAGATGAACTGCTGCTACAAACTTGATATAGCTAATCAACCATGTTGTTGAATTGTAGCTTGTTTTTTTGGATGTTGAATAGCCTACCTTTTAAGGTTATTGTACATCCCCTAGATATTTGGCATGTTTCCAAGTTTCTCTAGCTCACCATCTTGCTGTAAATCAATTATTGGGTGTTTCTAGATTCCTTGTTTGTGTGTAGATGTGAAACCTTGCTTTCAAAGTCTCTTGTATGATGGCCAGTGTTGCTTATATGTTGTTCATGATGTTTTCTCTAGGTTGATGCCTAGATAAGTTGCATGGTGCTTGTGTGTTTGTACCACATGTCCTAGTTGTATCAAGTTTGTAGCAGCAGTGGTTTACTCATGTCCTAGTTGTATCATGTTGCATGGTGCTTATATGTTGTGATAAACAAGTTACCACATGTCCTAGTTTACTCTTTCCTAGTGGTTTGTTTTATATGATGCATGCTAATCCATCTTCAGCTAAATTTTGTGGGTTTTGAAGTGGAATATGTTATTGGTTTATTGCTTAAAGCCTGTGATTTTATCTATGGGCTTGTCAAGATTATCCTTTGATAGGAAATGCATATTGTTGACCAATTATGTCCATATATATTTGTGTTATCCATTTGTTTTTTCATATATATAGTTTATTATAAAGTCTGAAACAATTAACTTTGCATCTGTTTGTTTTAATATGGATGTACAGTACATTGATCCATATGGTTTCCAGGAGGATGGAAGCCCACTTTCAGTGATACATTCAACTTTTTACATATTATATTACATTGCACATTCATTTTGTAATATTTTTTTTGCATTTTGTAAGATTGAATGTTTTTTGTGCATTGTAGTTTGACTCGCAGGATGTGATGAGTCTGTGGACAAGAGGAATGAACTTCCTTCATTAAGAAGGAAGTGATCCATTGCTAGCAAACAACCGCGGCCCATATGTGGTGAACAACAGGTACAGGTGCCCATACCATCCTAGGAAGCCTAGGGGTGGGATGCTTGTGAACCTGCTGCAGCACGTTCAGCAGCTCGCCATTGGCAGTTCGGATGGTCGTGAGAAGGCTCAGCATAAGGCTCTGTGGGAGGTGCTTGTCCAGGCAGACTTGGTGTAGTTAGTTATCTGAAATGTTATGTATGGTATGTAAGAACATCTAGTCTATGTTTGCTAGTTCTGGACATGGTAGGTATGATCTTCTGGTGCACTTTGCTGTGATGAAGGTGCTCTTTTGCTTTGGATGTTGTGAACAATCTAACGTTTTAGTTATCTATGACGGTCTGAATCTGTGCTGTTAAAATGTGTGTGAAAATACCATTTAGTTTGCACTTTTGCCATTATGTTTGAATTTGTTATTTGAAAAATATGTAATGTTTTTTGAGAAACACATATGAGTTTTGAAATCATTTGATTTGAATTGAAACAGAAATTAGAATTGAAAAAACGAAAAACAAATAAGAGGAAAAAATAAATAAACGTACCTGATAACCAGGCCCAGCGAGACAATCTAAGCACTGGGCCAGCTCCCGTGCCCGTGGCAGCTCAGCATCGCTGTGGGCCGGCAGTAAATCGGCCCGTTTACGCGTGCTGCCCGCGGTGCCGATGAGGGTGGGAGTTTTAGTCCCACCTCGCTAGTTGGAGGCGAGGAGGACCAGCTTATATACCCCGTTCGATGCTCACCCTCGAGCTCCTCTCAAAAAACAACTCCGATTCACCTGCTATCCGTCCTGTAATGGGCTGACCTGCAGGGCCAAGGCTGTACTCTGGTCTAGTTCGCTTGTAATGGGCTTGAGCTAGGCCAGTGTGTGGAACCAAACCTCCAGAGTGTCAAAAGTTTTTTCATGATTTTTTTTTGCCAATTAATATACTGCGTATGTCGGCCAAAACAGGGCCTTTAGGGTCGTTTTCACATTTTTTTAGTCATACGCGCAGCGACAAATATGAATTTTGAACAAGAAAACTTATAAATTTTGAACAAGCAAAATTTTGAACTAAAGCTACATAATTGAACAAGCAAACTTATAAATATTTCTCAGAATTGACTCAAACATGGCAGGGAGGTGTGTCTTGGCATGGCATACATTTCATCTTTTGGTGTCTGTCAGCAAGGATGCCTTTAAATACCATTTTCCATTTTAAAATTCAAAATTCAGCTATATTTTGTGAAGGAAGTACAAAATTTATAGTTGAAACCTTTGTTTCACCAGCATGTTTAGGTAGATGGGGACATTTGGTGGGAACATAACCACTTTGGTGGTCTTTAATTTCTATCTTGGTCAATTTGTAGCACAAGTCAAAGTTTGGTCAAATATGAGAAAACATGAAAAATTTGAACCATAGCTACACAATTGGAACCTGTAATATTTTGGGAAAAATCATTTTTAGGCCCACAGGATGTGGTTCAACCATGGATCTATTGGTAGATCAGCTAGGTTCATCCCTATGGCTACTCGGTGTTCGACGCAAAATTTGACCAGACTTTGACCTGGCAGTATAAAATCATAAAAATTCAAAAAATAGTGAAACCTTGTCCATTGGTCTTAGATTGTACCCTATTTAGAATGAAAAATATTAAACCTTGAGTTTGTGGAAGCAAAGATGAGTTTGTTGTCTCACTCTTGGTTCCAAGTGTGAGTCTCATGGGTGTGTACCCAAATTTCATAGGACATGGCCAGCTCCATGTCATACTTTCTCAGAATTGACTCAAACTTGGCAGGGAGGTGTGTCTTGGCATGGCATACATTTCATATTTTGGTGTCTGTCAGCAAGGATGCCTTTAAATACCATTTTCCATTTTAAAATTCAAAATTCAGCTATATTTTGTGAAGGAAGTACAAAATTTATAGTTGAAACCTTTGTTTCACCACCATGTTTAGGTAGATGGGGACATTTGGTGGGAACATAACCACTTTGGTGGTCTTTAATTTCTATCTTGGTCAATTTGTAGCACAAGTCAAAGTTTGGTCAAATATGAGAAAACATGGAAAATTTGAACTATAGCTACACAATTGGAACCTGTAATATTTTGGGAAAAATCATTTTTAGGCCCACAGGATGTGGTTTAACCATGGATATATTGGTAGATCAGCTAGGTTCATCCCTATGTCTACTCGGTGTTTGACGCAAAATTTGACCAGACTTTGACCTGGCAGTATAAAATCACAAAAATTCAAAAAATTGTGAAACCTTGTCCATTGGTCTTAGATTGTACCCTATTTAGAATGAAAAATATTAAACCTTGAGTTTGTGGAAGCAAAGATGAGTTTGTTGTCTCACTCTTGGTTCCAAGTGTGAGTCTCATGGGTGTGTACCCAAATTTCATAGGACATGGCCAGCTCCATGTCATACTTTCTCAGAATTGACTCAAACTTGGCAGGGAGGTGTGTCTTGGCATGGCATACATTTCATCTTTTGGTGTCTGTCAGCAAGGATGCCTTTAAATACCATTTTCCATTTTAAAATTCAAAATTCAGCTATATTTTGTGAAGGAAGTACAAAATTTATAGTTGAAACCTTTGTTTCACCACCATGTTTAGGTAGATGGGGACATTTGGTGGGAACATAACCACTTTGGTGGTCTTTAATTTCTATCTTGGTCAATTTGTAGCACAAGTCAAAGTTTGGTCAAATATGAGAAAACATGAAAAATTTGAACTATAGCTACACAATTGGAACCTGTAATATTTTGGGAAAAATCATTTTTAGGCCCACAGGATGTGGTTTAACCATGGATCTATTGGTAGATCAGCTAGGTTCATCCCTATGGCTACTCGGTGTTCGACGCAAAATTTGACCAGACTTTGACCTGGCAGTATAAAATCACAAAAATTCAAAAAATTGTGAAACCTTGTCCATTGGTCTTAGATTGTACCCTATTTAGAATGAAAAATATTAAACCTTGAGTTTGTGGAAGCAAAGATGAGTTTGTTGTCTCACTCTTGGTTGCAAGTGTGAGTCTCATGGGTGTGTACCCAAATTTCATAGGACATGGCCAGCTCCATGTCATACTTTCTCGTAATTGACTCAAACTTGGCAGGAGGTGTGTCTTGGCATGGCATACATTTCATCTTTTGGTGTCTCAGCAAGGATGCCTTTAAATACCATTTTCCATTTTAAAATTCAAAATTCAGCTATATTTTATGAAGGAAGTACAAAATTTATAGTTGAAACCTTTGTTTCACCAAAGATGTTTAGGTAGATGGGGACATTTGGTGGGAACATAACCACTTTGGTGGTCTTTAATTTCTATCTTGGTCAATTTATAGCACAAGTCAAAGTTTGGTCAAATATGAGAAAACATGGAAAATTTGAACCATAGCTACACAATTGGAACCTGTAATATTTTGGGAAAAATCATTTTTAGGCCCACAGGATGTGGTTTAACCATGGATCTATTGTTAGATCAGCTAGGTTCATCCCTATGGCTACTCGGTGTTCGACGCAAAATTTGACCAGACTTTGACCTGGCAGTATAAAATCACAAAAATTCAAAAAATAGTGAAACCTTGTCCATTGGTCTTAGATTGTACCCTATTTAGAATGAAAAATATTAAACCTTGAGTTTGTGGAAGCAAAGATGAATTTGTTGTCTCACTCTTGGTTCCAAGTGTGAGTCTCATGGGTGTGTACCCAAATTTCATAGGACATGGCCAGCTCTATTTCATAATTCCTCAGAATTGACTCAAACTTGGCAGGGAGGTGTGTCTTGGCATGGCATACATTTCATCTTTTGGTGTCTGTCAGCAAGGATGCCTTTAAATACCATTTTCCATTTTAAAATTCAAAATTCAGCTATATTTTGTGAAGGAAGTACAAAATTTATAGTTGAAACTTTTGTTTCACCAGCATGTTTAGGTAGATGGGGACATTTGGTGGGAACATAACCACTTTGGTGGTCTTTAATTTCTATCTTGGTCAATTTGTAGCACAAGTCAAAGTTTGGTCAAATATGAGAAAACATGGAAAATTTGAACCATAGCTACACAATTGGAACCTGTAATATTTTGGGAAAAATCATTTTTAGGCCCAAAGGATGTGGTTTAACCATGGATCTATTGGTAGATCAGCTAGGTTCATCCCTATGGCTACTCGGTGTTCGACGCAAAATTTGACCAGACTTTGACCTGGCAGTATAAAATCACAAAAATTCAAAAAATTGTGAAACCTTGTCCATTGGTCTTAGATTGTACCCTATTTAGAATGAAAAATATTAAACCTTGAGTTTGTGGAAGCAAAGATGAGTTTGTTGTCTCACTCTTGGTTCCAAGTGTGAGTCTCATGGGTGTGTACCCAAATTTCATAGGACATGGCCAGCTCCATGTCATACTTCCTCAGAATTGACTCAAACTTGGCAGGGATGTGTGTCTTGGCATGGCATACATTTCATCTTTTGGTGTCTGTCAGCAAGGATGCCTTTAAATACCATTTTCCATTTTAAAATTCAAAATTCAGCTATATTTTGTGAAGGAATTACAAAATTTATAGTTGAAACCTTTGTTTCACCAGCATGTTTAGGTAGATGGGGACATTTGGTGGGAACATAACCACTTTGGTGGTCTTTAATTTCTATCTTGGTCAATTTGTAGCACAAGTCAAAGTTTGGTCAAATATGAGAAAACATGGAAAATTTGAACTATAGCTACACAATTGGAACCTGTAATATTTTGGGAAAAATCATTTTTAGGCCCACAGGATGTGGTTTAACCATGGATCTATTGGTAGATCAGCTAGGATTATTTGGAAAAAATTATATGGGTTTGAATCATTTTAAATGTAACTTGGAAAAAGAAAAAAACCTAATCATAGATAAATATTAAATAACAAGAAAATTATAATTGAGTGGATTTAATAACACAGTAAAAAATAATATGAAACCTACTTAAAAGGTTTCGTAATGGTTTAAAATCAAATTGAGTTTTGAAATCATTTGATTTGAATTGAAACAGAAATTAGAATTGAAAAAACGAAAAACAAATAAGAGGAATAAATAAATAAACATACCTGATAACCAGGCCCAGCGAGACAATCTAAGCACTGGGCCAGCTCCCGTGCCCGTGGCAGCGCCGCATCCTGGTGGACCGGCAGTAAATCGGCCCGTGTACGCGTGCTGCCCGCGGTCCCGATGTGGGTGGGAGGTTTAGTCCCACCTCGCTAGTTGGAGGCGAGGAGGACCAGCTTATATACCCGGGTCGATGCTCACCCTCGAGCTCCTCTCAAAAAACAAATCCGGTTCACCTGCTATCCTGCCCCTGTAATGGGCTGACCTCTGGGGCCGCCAGGCTGTACTACTCTGGTCTGGTTCGCTTGTAATGGGCTTGAGCTAGGCCAGTGTGTGGAACCCAACCTCTAGAGTGTCAAAAGTTTTTTCATGATTTTTTTTGCCAATTAATGTATACGTCGGCCTAAACTGGGCCTTTAGGGTCGTTTTCACATTTTTTATTCATACGCGCAGCGACGTGGCGGGTCAGATAGACACGACCGCGTCGTGGCTACATCGTCGCCCTACCGCCGTCTTCTCTGTCCCAGTTTACAACCGTGCTTCGCGTTGACTTCTTCGAGGAGCGGCCGTGCATGCGTTCGCGGCGACTTCGTGCGCTTATTCGTATAGGGCGCGTGGGAGAATCTGATGGCGGCGCGGAGAAGTACAACGGCGACCATCTCGTAAGATCGCATGGATCTATGATCGCATGCACCCTATCGCTTGTGCCTAGATCTATGATCATGTAGATCTATGATCATCTGCAGATCTATGATCGCATGGTTTCGCGGTGTGAGAGGGGTTGGCGGGGCGGGGACGTTTTGATGCGTGGCGGCGGAGGTAACATGGTAGGTGCAGATGTGGTGTGAATTACTAGGGTGCCGGGGGGCGTTTTGATCTGTGGGCGGAGGTAACATGATCGCATGGTATGATCGCATGGATCATGAGCAGCTGATTGAGTTGGGAGTCAAGCCTGACGACTCTTTTGGTTTTCCAATATGACCATGACGATTAGTTAGAACGAGCATACTTATTTTTTAAATTGGCATTGTTTACACTTGTTTTTAATGTAGACTTTTGTTCCATTGTTTCTTTATGCCAACAATTTCCTTTACATAGTATAAACACATGCATGCACTAAGTTGACAATTGTTTTTTATTGTCATGTTGATTTTTCATGCAGCGTGATGGAACTGGATGGTGATATTGCTTGCTCTGTTGAAACATGGTGTAGACTTGTGGGCAATTTTACAAGTCAACAACGTAGCAAATTTTTGGAATCACTATGCGAAGTATGTTACAAATTCCACCAATTCGGATGCGAGTTGTCTTGCTGCAGTACATGTTTCACATTTATGATCATGACTCTAGCACTTTTGTCCTGCATAATAAAGGCAAATTTGCATTGACTGCACAAGATGCAGAGTGCATTTATGGGTTACGAAACTATGGTCTGTCTACTAATCGTATAATTGATGAGGAAGGTGAAGACGGAAAGTCCCGTATTCCACCACATTTTCTCAGCGCAACTACTGGCAACATTTTTATTGAAGATTTAATAGCTGATATTGTCATGAGCAAAGCTGCGGACGATGACTTCCTCCGCAAATCTGCCCTTGTTCTCCTTGGTACAGTTCTGGCGCCTATGACTAAGAGGATTACAGAAGGATTATTGGTACTAGTGGAGGACATAGACCGTATGTCCACCATTAATTGGAGTGAGTTCACGGTAGATCATCTCATGGTATACTTCAGGCTTGTAACTAGATATAAACAAATTAGGCGGTGGCCTAAGGAAATTTGTCTTTAATACGGTACTAAATCTGTTCTCAACATTATTTTTAATATGGTAGTCTTCTCATTTTATGATGCACTAACATTACACTTGGTTCACATGCAGTATGTTTATTGGGAGAAGGTCAAGCATGTAGATGATCCTTGTAGGATAAATCCAAGTTTGTCCTTGAGACCACTCATGCGTAATTGGACAGATGATGCTGCTAGGATCAGGGATACAATGGACTGTGATCATGGTCGGGGTGAAGGACCTATTCTGGTAACGATCCATGTTTCTAATATCATCTGTATATATATCATGTGGTTATGTTAACAAACTTACGCCTCTAGTTTGATTAATAACATTGAGTTATACTAATGTGTATGTATCAGGTTGAAGATAATATAACGTTGGAGTATAGGATTGAAATGCTAAATAAACCGCTTTGTTCTCAAGCCAAAGGCAAGTTCGGCTAGGAAGGTGTAGCCAAATTCAAACCAAAAATTACTAAAAGCGCAGGAGGTGATCGACGGAGTCTATGATGGAGGCAGTGATGGATCGAGTGATGGAGCGAACAATGAATAGGATGGAGTCAACAATGGAGAAAATCGTCAAAAATGATGGACTCATATGCATGTAATCACCATGTTATTGCATGTACTATTGGGAGTTTCTATTTTATATCTGATAGCCTACGAGTACATTATATATTTCCATTTAATTTTTCAGGAACTAATTGTCAAGTTGAATAAAAATGGCATTATGTACAAAAGCAAAGAAGTTGAAATTGGAGATGACAACCTATCATTGAATAATGGATCCTCTAGTACGGGAAAGAATTTTGGCATGGGAAAGAGTGCAGTGCTTATGCTGATCAGATTATTAAGGAAACTATTGATTCAATGAAACACACTGGGTTGAACGGTAATGCAACGCTGACGATGGCGCACATAAGGATGGTTATAAAGATGCAATAGGCAGCACCTTCCAACCCAGAGTTAGTGCTTGATATTTCTACAAAAGCCGTGTCGGACCTTCCATCGAAATGTACGGAATTAGCAAAATGGGAAAGAGCTGGATGGAGCAACTGCGTCAGACGATTCCAACAGCATCGGTAGTAAGTTGGACGTTAACAATGAGCCGGAACAAGGTTTGGGGAAACATAAGCGCAAAATTTCTACAAAACTTGAAGGTTTCGTGTGATATGAGCCCCCCAAACGTCGTGCACTTAAGAAAGGTACTCCCTCAGGTTCAGTTTACACGACACCTTTTATTTTTCATGCAGTTTCACTAGGAATGCTGGTTTAGGCGCATAGCCATTTATTACTGAATAATTGTGGCATTTTAGTCTAGTACTCCCTCCGCTCCGGATTAAAGGGCCCCTAGTGATTTTTGGGTTGTTCCGAATTGTATTGCATGGAAGACGAGAGAAAAAATAATTAGCTAAGTTACTATCCTCCTAAAAACGCTCCTGTCCTCTTATTTTGAACTCGAGCATGCATTGCCAGCATGCAGAGGTGGAAACTGTCGCATGCAATGTGAGAAATCAAGCGAGCATGCAACACACTCCATTTACACGAGCATGCATTGTATGTGTACCTACTAATTATATCTGTATGTAGTTCTAACGAGTTTTTTTTAACCGTTTTCATAGGATTATTTGTAAACCAAGATGATGATACACGAGTCCTGAGTGCTAAGCAAATACAAGCAGCCGTGACATTGGTTGAAAACGCATGTAAGGATGAATCGAATGGTAAAAAGGTTGTTTACCAACATGCAAATGGAATTATGTTGAATTCATTAAAGCTTAAAGATGTGTTGGACCATGAGTGGGTTAGCGATCGTGTAAGTTCTACTGTGTTATGATTATTTTATATCATGCTAATACATAATAATGTTACCACTCTGATAAAATTAATTCCTCTTATGGTTACAGTTAATAGACAGTTACATTGGAGATTTGTCACTTCGTGTGGGACATGATCGGTACCTTTTCAGTGCATTAAGAACAACGTTCCTTGTGAAGAAGGGTACAACTTTGGAAGAAGCGAAAAAATCCAAGCATAACATGGACTTCACTATGTCCAAAAGTGGCTCAATTGGAAGAGCCATGGATGAATATTTCTTGCGAAATAAGGTAATTAGAACGCACATCATTTGTATGTTGAAAAGTGTTTTATTGATTACATTCTTCAATTTATGTAGGTATATTTCCCTCTAAATATAAATGACGCGCATTGGACGATTGTAGTCATGCACATACAGAAACAAGAATTTCAAGTTCTCGATTCTTTGTACTCTTTATCTACAACGAAGAAAATAATTGAAACAATGGTAATTTATTCTCTTAACTTTATCATGTACTATCTTAATACTTGTGTACATTACAATAATTTTTGCATTTTTCAGAGATATCAAATAGCGTATGACATAAAACAAACTAACATGATTACAAAATCACAATACCCCGACGTATCAAAATGGCCTATAAAACGTTATGAATTGGCTCGGCAAAGAGATGGGTGAGTTTAGTTTACTTTTGTTTTCCTTGTATATTTCATGTTATCCATCATGCAAAATAAAATTAGTTCTTGTGCTGTGTCCCAGAAATTCATGTGGCTTATTTGTGTTAGAGTGTATGGAACACTGGGATGGCGATAAAATGACTAGGGAAATTTCGCAGGTTTGCATATTATTTTAACTATCACTACCCGACCAGCTGTACCAAAAATATTTGTACTTACTTAGATTTATCAATGCAGTCCACAGTGAATGATAACAGAAGACTGAAGGTTGCTCAGGTTGTTCTGTCCCCTTCAAACATCTGCACTGTCAGAACGAAGGTTCTTGAGGCGGCCAAACACATGAAAACCTGAGAAACGAATTATGGCTTGTAGGTTGGGTTTTAGTCCCTAGAAGGTTTCCCACCCTACAGATTTTTTTTGTTTCTATGTTACCATGACATGCTTGTAAAATATACTGAATATTTTGGATTTATACTCAATAATTTGTGTTTATTAGTCCATGTTTCAACAAACGGCACCGGAATCGAGAGCCTACAACCCATATACTACATCAAATATTGCATCTAAACAAACAGTTGCTACAAGCCAAAACGCTGCAACAATCGAGACCCGGTCCCCTCTCTCGGGTGTTGCGGTGCCACCCACGCGTCGGTTACGCGCCTCCCTCCTCTCCACGCTGGGGGGAGTTCGCTCCGCGTCACCTCGTTCCCCAGTTCCGCCCATTCCTCTCCACGGTCCCCCACCTAGCGATGCAAGTGGGATGGGACTTCCACCGATCCAGCGTCCCGTCCGCTGGAGCACGATTATTATGTCCATGGGATCCCGCTAAGCATCGGAGGATCAGCTCTGCATCGCTACCCCCACGTCGTCGCCGGGCCACTAGGGTGCACTCTGTCCCCGCACAGTATGTCGCCACATGCGTGGGCTGGCAGCGAGCGAGGGGACGGAAAATTCTATATTTTTCTGCACGTAAAAGCCTTTTTTCTCGCGACGACATGGCTGCCTGGTTTTTCCGCCACGACAAATTTACACATCAAGTTATCATCATTGTTTTTTTGGAAACTTTAGCAATAACCATTCATACATAGCCATTGTTTTCTTCAAAACGGATTGCAACATTAATCCAGCTTAATTTCATGATTACCAATAAAGATAAATAAATATAATACCCACATGTCACTATTATGTCCCTAATCAAGCATTACAACCAATCAAGATAACCAAACAACGTTCTCATAAACCAGATAAAAATCTCAACTACTGTTTATGATCTTTTTCACTTCTGGATAATCATGATGATGAGCTCCCTCTCAAAGATACTTTGTTCTTGTTGCTCACGTCGAACTAACATTTCTGCAAGATACCGCAGATTACAAACACAAAAATCATAAATAACTATATTACAATAATTAATGCCAAAATTAATTATAATGGTTACTGTGATGGAGTTTGCATTTCACACTATTTTGTTGTGTCCAGGCGTTTTGCAAATGCTACACAACTTTAACCGCTTTTCTCATCATACCCGAGTGGTCTACCGCTTTTACTCACAACATTGCTCTTCCTTTATTCTTTCCCTTTGGAGCACCTTTTGTGTTGACTTTAGCAGGATCACCTATTGGAGTAGTTGCACTTGCGTAAGGTCCTCCATCGATTAGTGGAATTTCTTGGACCACGACTCTCGCATCGTGACGCCACTTTTTTCGATATAACTTCGGTACAAGGTCTTTATTTGTTTGTACAACTCAGGATTATTGAGGCTGCATGTAATGCTTGACGACATCACACCGAGCTCGGAATACCGACCGTTCCTCTGCCCCAAAGAAATCCTCACCAAACAGATCGTCAGCGCCTCGAAGGTAACCCACTTCTGGCATTTTTTGAGAATCGTGCAAGAACAATACACCTTAATAGTTCAACCAATTTCAGCTCCGTCAACACAAACAGAATATGCTTGCAAGGAATTCCTCTACGTACCATCCTCCGGCAATTGCAATCTATACTTTGTGCTGGATTGTTTGGTGTATAGTCCACAGAAAAATTATGGCGTCGGTTATTTGACCATGCCACAAGATACCTTACCTAATCTTCTATTCCCACACTTTTTTCTACAGTCGTCATGCCTTCAATCTTACGAAGATCATCCTGCAAGATATAAAAATTAGCTGGGGTGAATGTGCTGGCCATTGCTAACTCAATTTGCTGCCATTTGGTAACAATCACAGGCATAGTCTGTGAAGCCGTGCAGTCATCTCGCGCCTCTGTTTCCCGGATACGTACAATGGCATTCTCATAGTGCACAATTAAATCCACAAGCGTCATTCCATAATCGAGGTGAAGATGAAGGGACGAGTTGAGACTTTCACTACGCTGGTTGCTTTTCATCCCTAGCCAAAATCCATCTGCGAGGTAAGCAGCCGCCCATAGGTGCTTCTTCTTGTACATTCTATTTAGCCACGTTTTTTGTCTTATCTGTCTGCCATTTTCTCACATATGCGTGCCATCCTTCCTCAAACTTGGCCTTCGTGGTGGAGTAATATAATAGAGACCGAAACTCTAGCAATGATTTGGAACTTAGGTGCTTGCACATGTTCTTTTCAATGTGCCATGTACAAATACGGTGCCACACGCCCGTAATACACTTCAGACGCTCTCATCATCGCAGCATCCACATCCGTGATTATAGACCGTGGCCTCTTGACACATTGCTTTCAAAAATGTTTTCAGAGCCAAGCATAAGTATCCTCGGTCTCGCTTTGATATGATGGCACATCCGAATACGGTAGTCTTCGGTGATTGTTCAGCCGACAAACGGAACAAAAGGCATACCGATCGATTCATCTTGTAGGTGTTGTCAAACACCAAAACGTCACCATAATCTTGGTAGTCCCGACGGATCGAGAATCACACCGAAGAGACATTTCAAACGTCCCTTATCGCTGTCGATGATCATAAAAAGTCGTGGTCCTTTTCCTTCCTGCTTTGCATAATGCCGATGGCCGTACGCATCGCCGCTTGAAAGTAGCTTCCTTTTCTTTCCGCACACATGTTATACAAATCCTTCCTCGTGAATCCAACTTGATTGTATCTACCGTACTTGCGATGAAAGAACTCATGATCATATGCTTTCTAATCCCACTAGCTGCCATTGCTAATATCTACGCTCTTTGGAAATCTTTGATCTTCCTATGAGACCAAAGAAAAGGCACCTCATCAGGTCTAGCTAAAATATGATTGTGCTTGTCATCAAACTTCTCAACACACCAAACACCTTTAGATTTATCTAGCTTCACGACCAGTTCGCTGTGTATCCACAACGAGATTCTCGCTCTCGGCTTGTATTTTCTGCCTTCCAAAGGCAAGTATTTGCTACTACGTTTCCTTCCCCGGAGCATACGAACTGCCTCTACGTATATCATGCGATGCCTTTTTGTTTTCCTTATACCTGCCCTTTCTTATGCTGAATCCATGGTCTTTAGCATAGCTGTTGTAAAATAATAAGCCGAGGTTCGTAAACAAAAGTCATATCCATTATTTTCCAATACTTCTCCCGCTCTTCACCGGATGCCCACTATCCCTGTCACATTCCCCCTTATATTCTTTCTCTTTAAGAACATTCCCAAACACCTACAAATCCATAACATATAACACATAAGTTATTAGCACACTGGTACAACTTGGGTATATATATCACATAAAATATAAACACATACCTCAACATTATCACATGTCTCCAAGTCTGAATCACCATAGTAGTCAAAACTTTTATCACTCCCAACTATTAACTGAACAATTCAATACGAAAATAATAGTAAGTTCTATTTTCATGCAACTAATTTCATCCACATATATACCTACAATAATGCACATACCTTATTCACGTACTCACCGTCCAATACCTCGAATCGTTCTCCTCATTAGCAACTTCTAACTCAATCTACACAACACAAATGAAAATGAACATAATTTTATTTTGTTGTCTTCATTGCAATTACTAGTACACCACATAAAATTAAGGCCACTCACATTTTCGTCTCGATGCATCATCGGATGGACGTGCCCATCTACGTGAGAATCGATCCATGGTGGTCGAGGACTCGAATCGATCCATGGTGGTGAGAGGACTCGGCCTCATTGTCCAAGTACTCGCCATCTTCTTCCATCATACTTGAACCATCGCTATCCACCATTATCTGCAATCACTAGAAACCATGAGAGTCGGAATTATCTTACGACAACACGGAGGAGTAGGAAGAGGAGCCGCCACCGAACCCTAGAAGGCGACGATATCTCACCTCGACACAGATTAGGTCCAGATGCCTCCGATCCGGAAGTGCTGATCTAGACTCGACGATCCGGAGGTGCTCCGATCTCGATTTTTCTAGATGACAGAGCGGCGATGAGGTCTGCCCCGCCTTAGGGTGCTGCCGGTTCAGAGAGGAGAGAGGAGCGACAATGAGGTGCGATCTCGTCGGCTGCTAGGGTTACGCCGCCGGTCGGATCGCCGTGGATCTCACGTGGGACGTTGAACGTGGGACCTAAACCGGTTGCGTAGAGGTTCTGAGTAACAGCACCTCTACAACGTGGGACCTAAACTTTTTTTTCCCTAAACACACCCTATACAAAACGGATACGTACACCGATACAAAAAACATACAGCGCTAAACCGGCTCCTAAACTAACCCGGGACATGCCGTCGAACCACCCAGACCCGGTTTTTCTCTTTGATTGCCCTCAGCGGGGGATACCGAAGCAAAAAAATTGAACTAATGTAGCAAAATCGACTTCGTCGGACAATCGCCGGAGACTTTCGCCGGAGAGCTCGTCGGATACCTTGTGATAAAAACTTTGTGCTATTGTAGCAAAACCACAAAACCATGGTAGCAAAAAATATGTGATAATGTAGAAAAAAGAAGACCTCGCCGGACACTTTATAGCAAAAGTTTGTTTTAGTGTAGCAAAACTGACTTCGTCGGGGACTTTTACCGAAGATCTCGTAGCAAAATGTATATTAGCAAAAAAACATAACGTTTGTAGCAAAAATATGATGATGCACGTAGCATCGCCAGAGGTTCACAGCGCCACCGTCGGCTGCACGTAGCGTGGCAAACCCAACACAAAGTTCGTAGCATCGCTACCGGCCGCATGTAGCAAAACCTGGCACCGCATGTAGCAATACCCGATACCGCATGTAGCAAAACTCGTGAGGAGGCAACGGTCCAAGGCGCGGTGACAAGCTGTGGGCGGCGCACAACGGTCCACTGGCGATGACTTGGTCCATGGTGGCGGAAGCTGTAGGGCGGGGTGGAGCAGAGGCGGAGCACCGCAACCACCGAAAAATCTCGTCGGTTCTCTACCCGATGCCATTGGAGGAGAGCGGCGGCCTGCTGGACGAGGATATCATCGTCCTCGACACCGGCGGGGAGATGTTGGGGAAGGGGGTCGGCGAGACGGCACGAGCTACGAGGCGGCGCGGCGCGAGCCAAAGCGGCGACGCGAGATGCAAGGCGCGCGCGCAACCTATGGCGAGGCGGAGATGGCGCAGGTACGGACACGGCGGCGTAGGAGCCTGGGCGGCATATGCCGGCGAGGGAGTAGTCTGGCCGGCGAGGGAGCAGCTGCCGCGGAAGGACGCGTCCGGGGCGTGGTTCAATAAGAGGAGAAGATGAGTTGAAGGGATAAGGCAGCACGATCCGGGGGATAAATTCACCGTATCCCCCGGAAAGAAGTATCGTTTTCCGTATTAAAAGGATTATGTTCTTGATGTTATGGTAGGTCACTTTGAGTTTATCCTATGATTTGTAAGTATTTACAAGTAAATATCCCTCCCGCTGAAATAACGATCCGGCACGAAAGGCTGAGGCATCGCTTTGAGTTTAGCCAAATGAATTTTCCTTGTTTCGGTCCTGATAGCAGATTACAAAGTAAGTCCAGCAAATCGTATTTGAGGAAGGAATTGCAAACCGAGCTTAATTCGGTCATGGAGAAAAGAGAAAGAGAGATTCTTTTCTTTACAGTGAACTGTTTTCGTAGGCAAGTCACCTCCAAAGCTAAACCATGTCATCGGCAGCCGATGGTTGTTCGGACCCTGCCACGATGCCACTTCTACACAGCGGACAGGTAGTTTTGGTATTCATCCACTGGTCGATGCAGTCTTTGTGGAACAAGTGCTGGCACGCCGGCACCTCGCTGCACTTCTCCCCGAGCTCCAACACCTCCAGGCAGATCGCGCACACCAGCGTCTCCGACGCCCTCCTGCCCTCCGCCGTGTACAGGAAGTACCCCAGCTTTGCCACGACCGGCGCCGAGGCCATCGTCGCCGGTACAACAGGCGTCAGCTCCACCGGCGCCGACACGTCCAGCCTCCGCAGCGCCAGTTCGTACGCGGCCTCCTGCGCGGCCCTTCCTGCTTCCATTGTCTCTTCCCAGCAGAGCATCACGATAAGGAATAAGCACAGCAGACCGGTGACCCCGATCAAGATGTTCCCGAGTACGGACATGATAGTCATGACCACATCCATCGTCGCGATAGTTCAGATGCAAAAGTGAGTTCAGATGCAAAAGTGCGCTGCGCTGCGCTAGCTAGGGGATCGGGACGTGGAGATCTTTTTCCCTTTTCAATGTCAACAACAACCGGGGCCCTGCTTAGTAGTATTATGTAGTAATCCGTCGTCTCACTGACCGAGTCGGAGATGGATGCTAATACGCTGTCTGGTACAAGACCTTTACGGCCCGGAATCGGAGACGGTTGGTTATTCTGATCTGTGCTTGATTAATTTCACTTAATTCGCCGAGTATCCGAGTACATTCAGGTATTTTTGGTACAGTGGAGATGAAGGAAAACACGAAAATGGGACGACATTGGTGGCACATGCACGGTCGTTCGATCGGGCTGTTGTTCAAGGCCGGGGAGGCGGCGCGTCGTGGGGTGAGCCGACGACATCGCGAGGCCGGACAGCCGGCGCGGGGCGGGGAGCTGCGGTGGTGTTGCCGGCGCCACCCACGGTAGGCCGGGATGCCGGCGCGGTGCCGGGCGCTGAGGTGGTGTTGCCGCCACCCGCGGCAGGCCGGGATGCCGGCGCGCGCGGCAAGGGGCGGGGCGGTGACCGCAAGACGCGAGGCGCGGCGGTGGCGTTTCCCGGCTGCTCCTGCACGTCGCCGGCGCTGACCATGTCGGCGTAGAGGTGGGCGGCGATGACCTGGTTGGCCGCGTCCGAGGTGTGGTACGCGTCCCAGAACACGAACTCCGACCTGTCGTCGCACACGCTCGCCGTCGGCAGGCACAGGCCCCCCACCGACGTGTCCACGTCGCAGCACGACGTGTGCGAAGTCGTGAACCCTGCAACGCACGAACGCACATTGAAACCTCCCATCATGCTCGACATCCATGCCAGACAGGTGAATGTCTCTATAGCTTGGGACGTTTCGACCGTTACCGTATTTCTTGGGGTGCTCGATGAGCTCCATGACGACGGAGTAGCAGTCGGCGAGGGACATGCGCGCGCCGGGGAGCTTGGCGTTCAGGCCGTCGAGCAGCTCCTTGGCGGCCGCGTTGAACCGGACGGCGTACGCGTTCACGTCCTCCAGGCACTCGCCGGTCTCGGAGAGGACGCGCTGCGACGGGATGCAGCCGAGCGGGGCGAGCCCCGTGAACCACACCTTGCGCGCCCCGAGATGGTACAGCCTCTGCAACAACGAAATAGTTTCGCCGTTAGCTCCGTAGGACGACCCATGCTGAATTTGTCTTGCTGACGTATTTAAGTACCGTGAGCTGCTGGGTAATGGTGTCCATGAGGTAGCCGACGAACTCGTCGTGGGTGTACACGATGCCGTCCGCCATGAACGGCCGCAGGAAGTTGTTGACGTAGTCGTTGCTCCCTGCAAAGCAAAGTAGTGGCGCCCGTCGTGTCAAAACTTGTATTAGTACATAGACTGCGTGCAGCTTATATTGATCAGCTGGAGAAAAACAAATTCTGTAAACGTACCAAGTCCGATTTGGAAGATTGCGCCATTGACCACCTCCTCGGCGGCCTTCTTCCCGATCTTGTCGATCATCGCGTTCTTGGTCTGCTCGAAGTAGGATATCTGGTTGTCGAACGAAAGGTACTCAACCTGCAAGATCGCAGAGACCCCATGTATCGTCAGGTTTCTGGCTGCCAAAGAAAGCATATATACTCAGCAAGGAAGAAGAGAAGGATCGCTTACGAAGTAAATGCCAGTCTCGTTGAGAAGTCCAGCGCCGCCGGACGCGAAGTTGACGCCGCCGAGGACGGCGTCGTCGGTCATGTACAGGGAGAGGAACGGCGGCGGCGGTGGCACGCCGAACTTGGCAGCTGCAAACATGCAAACTCGCCGTTGTTAGCAAAAGCTAGCAGCAATATATGCTGATCATATCCGTGCATCCTCGAGGCTTACCCATGATGTCTCCGATGGTCCTGCCGTTGGTGAACCTCCCGGTGGGGTAGCCGCCTTCGTAGTCGATCCCGTACCAGGGGTAGTCGCACTTGGCGATGGACAGGAGGAGGTAGTTGTTGTTGCCCACGTCAGACATCGAGTCGCCGAAGATGTAGATCACTGGCCCCTTTGTCGTCACCGTCTCTGTCGCCGCCGGAGCCACGTTGGTGACGGTCGCGAGCATGATGATGGCAATGGCGACGGCCGTGGCGGCGAAGGGTGCCATTGCTACTCCTTCTTGGTTTTTTGATCCGAGGAATGTTCTTGTGCTTGTGTTGTGCAGGTAATTGGTGGTGATTTTAGCGCATCAAGTGGCGTCGGTTTTATAGCACACGGTGTGCAAAGGGAGTGTCACCGGAGATCAGAGGTGCATGGCATTTTCTGCACGTTTGGGCCTTCTGGTAGCGAGAGAGAAAATTATGCCACGATTGGGTGTAGTGATTGAATTGCGACGGCTAATCGTGTGAGAAAAGGCTTGGACGTTTAAACCAGTGGGAAGGATTAATTGGCAACATTGTGAGCTGAGATGAGGCGGTAGCTGCGGTTGTTTGGAAATGTCGTGGTCGTCTTGCAAACGGTTTTTGCTGGCTTGGGGAGTTGGGGCCACTTGGTGTAAAGAAGAAGAAACTGTTTAGGAATGTAGCTACAGAGAGTGGTAGTGGTAGAGTAATTATTTTCACATTTCCTTCACCAGATTTTCTCGTTGTAACCACGGAATTTCAGTGGAAAATGAGTGTGTTTGGCAGAGATCTGATAGAAGTAAGTAAACATCTCGCGTCAGGAAGTGGTGTTTTGGCTCATACGTGTACATACACCCATTATAAAATATATAATTTTTCTTTCAAAATTTCAAAAAATTCTGAGCAAAATTTGGTGTATACATCCAAACATCCTACGTTGGAACACAATATTCACAAAAAAAACATTTTTTATGGTTTGTGCAAAAAAGACAAATATCTTGTGAATAGCATCGAAAATTGTCTTTTTACCTAAGACACAAAAAATGTTCTTTTGCGCTAAAATTTCGTGTGGAGGCATAAAATGTACGAACATACATGGGGAATTTTTTTGATTTTTTTTAACATTTTAGTAAAAAGCATATTTAGACAATGGGTGCATCTATACCTATAAGCCAGAGTGGATTTTAGTCTCACGGCTGAATTAACACTAACTTTGTGGTCACCTAAAACTTAATGATCTCAAATTACTTCAGAAGCTGCGAGACCAAAATAGCCGTGGAATTATTGTTATACATAGCCTTTTTTTCCCTTGTATACCCTATACCCGAAAAATAGTGGGGTATACGATGCTCCCACTACTCCTAAGAGCTCCCTCGGGGCGGGCCATGTCGTCGACACTGTTCCGCCACCTGTTGCTAGCACTTTTCCGCTGGAGACAAATGCTGCCACGCGTCCTGATCTCCTTCTCACCCACTCGCCCCTAGACCTCCGCCTCTCTCCCCACCTCACTATGTCTTCTGTGTACTTTGATCGCGCAGCGCTCTCCAAGATCGCGTCCTTTGCCTCATGTCGATTAACCTTGCCAGTGCATGTCGATGAAGGCAAGGATTCTTCGTGCGGTGGCGCGAATACATGAGCCTTAATGCAGAGAGTTAGAGGTGGGTGAACCACACACATCATCGAATCATAGTCGGAAGTTCTGGCAAATCTGACGGAGAACTGTCGAACTCAGAAGTGATATCATCATTGCGCTGACCCAGCATACCACTGCATGTGTAGTATACTATAGTCGTTGACATGACACTCACAGAACACCGTTCCGTAAATATCAAATCCCTCAGAGTGGCACAACAGAAACATTGCGGGTCCATATTACAACATTCACACATTATTATTATTACAATACTAGAAGTTCAAGACTTCAAAAGGTTCAACTTACAAACCAAAATATAAAGTGTTTCGGCGGAATTTAAAAGTAGCAACTCCGACTAGGAGTTGAGCTCGGCAGCTTATTTAATAGAGTTCATGCTGCTCGGCTTCGTTGGTTACTACTAACTAGGGATACTTAGTTGGACTCGTTATCCTCGACACCATAGCGGATTTCATAATCCACTCCTTCAACACTTCCGGACAGATCCGGTTCCTCGTAGAACACATCTTCTTGGCATTCGGCTGCATACATTGGCACGTCTTCGGGATCCTCAGAGTCTAAGCAGGGGATCAAAGGAAAGAATGAGTAACAGCGTTACCCAACAAGTTCATTATATGGAAGGTAGGAAGTTTGATGCTCTAACTACCACATCGGATTATAAATCCTTGGCATTATGCAATTTTGTAAATCTTTCTTCAAAGATTGATTTAATTATGAAAATCTATGACCATCAGCCTTCACAGGTTGACCATAACTTTCATGGAGTTCCTTTCCTGCCGTGTTCGTAGCTCCTTCCCGGAACAGAGAGTAACAAGTTACAGTTCTTACACTCTGCAGACGTGCGTTACTTTACCCATGAGAGATCAACTCCTTGTTGCACAACCGGGCGTACTTTCCCGTCCACAATTCCATGATGTGGGGCCTAGTAGTTGGTCCAAGCCAATCACTGCCCCCTTCGCGACCCCGCATGCCTTCTTGGTGTACATCATGCCCACATAATGATGTAGGTGTTCGTAGCATGGAAAACAAAAAAATTCTACCGCATACAAACAAACAAGCCAAGATCTATCTACTAGATTGTAGCAACGAGTCGATAGAATAACTCACCCTCGACGATTCCAAAGTGTTTAACGAGAGAGGATTCTCGTGGGTGATGTAGTCGTACTCTTCCTGATCTCAAGATCGTGTAGACGATCCTACGGCGCTACGTTAAGCAGCACTTCATGATCGGTCACACGTCGGATTGAAGAAGACCTTCCTCTCCCTTGTTCCAGCAGGAAGCGGAGGTTGTAGCACTCTCCTCGTGATTCCGGTTACACGACGGCGTGGTACCGGAAGTAGAGGAGAGATCTCGTAGGGCTTCGCCTTAAGCCAGAACGAGTATGGTGGACTATGAGAGAGCCTCGGTGATCTAGGTTTTAGACGCACCAAGGATAAGAGGCTAGGCCGGCGGCTAGGGCAATTAGAAGCCCCAACTCGGCGGCTTGGGAGAAACCCTAGGGCGGCAGCGGCGGTTTGGTGGCCGGCGGCTAGGGTTAGGGTTTAGAGGGGCAAGGTGTAGGTCTTGGAGGGGCAGCCCTGCCCCTCCTTATATAGGTGGGAGGGCGCGGCCAAGGGGAGGGGAGTCCCTCCCCAACTCGGCCTCCTTGTCCGCCGGTGGAGGGAGAGGAACTCCTCTCCAAGTAGGTTTCCTACTCTCCCTCCACCAAGCAAACTTGTCGTTTGACTTTTCAAATTGGCCTTTGACTTTTCAAACTAGGATTTGATTTATCCCTTTATTTTGCTCAGCGATGACACCTAGTACATGATGCAACCATTCCAACTTGTTATGACACATTCATGTACCCTTCCCCTCCGGAGTGCCGGACATTCCGGAACCTTCTAGGACATTCCCGATGAAAACACTGGAACCATTCTTCAACCCTGAAACAAGACTTTCCTTATATGTATCTTATTCTCCGGACCATTCCGGATCTCCTCGTGATATCCCGGATCCCATCTGAGACTCCGAACAACATTCGGTCTCTTACTCGTCATTCCATAACTACTCAACAACGTCGAATCCTTAAGTGTGTCTCCCTACGGTTCGTGAATTATGCGGACATGATCGAGACACTTCTCCGAACAATAACCAATAGAGGAATATGGAAATTCATATGGCTCCCACATATTTCTACGATTACTTTGCGATCGAATGAACCACTTACATACGATACCAATTTCCCTTTGTCTCACGATAGTTTACTTATCCGAGGTTTTGATCGTCGATATCTCTGCATACCTAGTTCAACCTCGTTACTAATAAGTACTCATTTCTCGTTCCCGTGATATGTGATCCCTTGTGAGACAGTCACATGCTTGCAAGCTAATTGGATGACATTCCACCGAGAGGGCCCAGAGTATATCTATCCTTCATATGGATGGACAAATCCCACTCTTGATCCATGTGTCTCGACCAATACTTTCTGAACACTCAATGCCACCTTTATAGCCACCCAGTTACGGTGTGGTGTTTGATGTCATCAAAGCATCCTTCCGGTGATGGCTATGAGCATGATCTCATGGTTGAAGGAATTATGTTACTATGTATCAGAAAGCATATAGCAATTGAACTATTAAAATGACTTGATCTTTATGCTACGCTTATCTTTAGGAGTATGTCCATCATATCATTCTCCTAACTATATGATCTTGTTGTTAATAACATCTCAATGTTCATGATAGGGAAACCACAATCATTTATTAGCCAACAAGCTAGTATTATAAAGAGGTTTTACTAGGGACTCTATTTTAGTTTACAAATCACACAAATATTAATGTTTCCTTGTTAATACTATTATAGCATGAATGTAAACATCTATCATAAACACAAAGATATAATAATAACTACATTTATTATTGCCTCTAGGGCATATCTCCAACAGTCTCCCACTTGCACTAGAGTCAACTAATCTAGATTACATGGTAATATACCGAACACCCATGGCAGTTTGGTGTTGGTCATGTTTTGCCCTCGGGAGAGGTTTAGTCAACGGATCCGCCACATTCAGATCTGTGTGTACTTTGCAAATCTTTATGTCACCATCTTGGACATGTTCTCGAATAGCGTGAAAACGTAGCTTGATATGCTTCAGCTTCTTGTGTGACCTTGGTTCTTGCGCATTGGCTATGGCGCCCATGTTATCACAGTAGATAGACATTAGGTCCAGTGCACTTGGAACCACACCGAGCTCTGTAATGAACTCCTTCATCCATATCGCTTCTTGTGAAGCCTCCGAAGCAGCCATGTATTTCGATTCAGTTGAAGATCTCGCCACAATGCTTTGCTTTGCACTCCTCCAGCTAACTGCTGCACCATTCAAAGTAAATACGTATCCAGATTGTGATTTAGAATCATCCGGATCGGTTTTCCAACTAGCATCGGTGTAACCATTAACAACGAGTTGTTCATCACCTCCATAAGAAAGAACCATATCCTTAGTTCTTCTCAAGTACTTAAGGATGTTTTTGACCGTTGTCCAATGATCCACTCCTGGATCACTTTGATATCTGCTAGTCAAACTAACATCATATGCAATGTCGGGTCTAGTACATAGCATGGCATACATTGGAGATCCTATGGCTGAGGCATAGGGAGTTTTACTCATCATTTCTCTATCTTCTATCGTTGTTGGACTTTGAGTTTTACTCAAGGTCGTATTAGGCAACATGGGCAAGAACCCTTTCTTGCTATCTTCCATTCCAAACCTCTTTAGAACTTTGTCCAAATATGTACTTTGTGACAATGATATTAGTCGTCTTGATCTATCTCTATAAATCTTTATACCTAATATATAAGCTGCTTCGCCAAGATCCTCCATTGAAAAACTATTATTCAAATATTCCTTGACACTATTAAGAAGGTCTACATCATTCCCAATAAACAATATGTCATCTACATATAGTATTAAGAATGCTACAGAGCTCCCACTCACTTTCTTGTAAATACAAGCTTCTCCATAAGTTTGTATAAATCCAAAACTTTTGATTACCTTATCAAAACATTGATTCCAACTACGGGATGGTTGCTTCAATCCATATATGGACCGTTGAAGTTTTCATACCTTGTTAGCATCTTTAGGATCGACAAAACCTTTGGGTTGCATCATATACAACTCTTCATCAATGTCCCCATTGAGGAACGCCGTTTTGACATCCATCTAGCATATCTCATAATCATAATATGCAGCGATTGCTAACATAATCCTCACAGACTTTAGCTTCACTACAGGTGAGAAAGTCTCATCGTAGTCAACTCCTTGAATTTGTCGAAACCCTTTTGCGACAAGTCGAGCTTTATAGACGGTAACATTACCATCAGCATCTGTTTTCTTCTTGAAAATCCATTTATTCTCGACAGCCTTCCGGCCATCCGGTAAGTCCACCAAAGTCCATACTTGGTTTTCGTACATGGATCCAATATCGGATTTCATGGCTTCTTGCCATTTATTGGAATCTGGGCTCATCATCGCTTCCTCATATGTCGCAGGGTCATCGGTGTTGTCCACCAACATGACACTCATAACGGGATCATACCAATCAGGAGTGGTACGAGTCCTCGTTGACCTGCGAGGTTCTGTAGCAACTTCAACCGAAGTTTCATGATCATCATCATTAGCTTCCTCTCTTATTGGTGTAGGCACCACAGGAACTTCTTCCGGTGCTGCGCTACTCGCAAGTTCGAGAGAAGGTTCGACAACCTCGTCGAGTTCTACTTTCCTTCCAGTCACTTCTTTCGAGAGAAATTCTTTCTCTAGAAAGGATCCATTCTTGGCAACGAAGATTTTGCCTTCGGATCTATGATAGAAGGTATACCCAATAGTTTCCTTTGGGTATCCTATGAAGACGCATTTTTCCGCTTTCGGTTCAAGCTTGTCCGGCTATAACTTCTTTACATTGGCTTCGCAACCCCAAACTTTAAGGGACGGCAATTTAGGTTTCTTCCCAAACCATAATTCATACGGTGTCGTTTCAACGGATTTAGATGGTGCCCTATTTAAAGTGAATGCGGCTGTTTCTAATGCATAACCCCAAAATGATAGCAGTAAATCTGTAAGTGACATCATAAAACGAACCATATCTAAGAGAGTTCGATTACGACGTTCGGACACACCATTACGCTGTGGTGTTCCCGGCGGTGTCAATTGTGAAAGTATTCCACATTTCTTCAAATGCTCGCCAAACTCGTAACTTAGATATTCACCTCCACGATCAGAACGCAGAAATTTAATCTTCTTGTTACGTTGATTCTCCACCTCACTTTGAAATTCCTTAAACTTCTCAAAAGTTTTGGACTTATGTTTCATGAAATAGATATACCCACATCTACTCAAGTCATCCGTGAAGGTAAGAACATAACGATAACCACCGCGTGATGCTACACTCATTGGACCACACACATCGGTATGTATGATTTCCAATGAGTCCGTAGCTCGCTCCATCATACCACAAAATGGAGTCTTAGTCATTTTACCCATCAGACATGCTTCGCATATTTCAAGTGATTCAAAATCAAGTGATTCAAGAAGTCCATCGGAATGGAGTTTCTTCATACGTTTCACTCCAATGTGACCAAGACGACAGTGCCACATATAGGTCGAGTTATCGCTCGATTTCAAACATTTAGCTTCAATTTTATTAATATGTGTATTTCCACTATCGAGATTCAATAAGAATAGACCATATATCAAAGGTGCATGTGCATAAAACATATTACTCATATAAATCGAACAACCATTATTCTCGGACTTAAACAAGTAACCATCTCGCAATAAACAAGATCCCGATATAATGTTCATGCTTAACGCAGGCACCAAATAACAATTATTTAAGTATAAAACTAATCCCGATGGTAGATGAAGAGGTAGCGTGCGGACCGCGATCACACCAACCTTTGATCCATTTCCCACGCGCATCGTCACCTCGTTCTTCGCTAGCTTCCGTTTATTCTGCAGGACCTGTTTCGAGTTACAAATATGAGCAACCGAACCAGTATCAAATACCCAGGCACTACTACGAGTACTAGTGAGATACACATCAATAACATGTATATCGGATATACCTTTCTTCTTGATGTTGCCGTTCTTCAAATCCGCCAAGTACTTTGGGCAATTCCGCTTCCAGTGACCTTCTCCCTTGCAGTAAAAGCACTCAGTATCAGGCTTAGGTCCAGCCTTGGTTTTCTTCGTCGGTGCGGTAACTTTCTTACCACCCTTCTTGAAGTGTCCCTTTTGCTTAGACTTGCCTTTCTTGAATTTGGTGGTCTTATTGACCATCAACACTTGGTGCTCTTTCTTGATCTCCACTTCTGCAGATTTTAACATGGAGAAGAGTTCTGGCAACTGCTTGTTCTTGCTTTGCATATTGTAGTTCATCACAAAGTTCTTGTAACTTGGTGGTAGTGATTGGAGGACACGGTAAATTCCCAAAGCATTAGGAATCACTATACCCAAGCTTTGAATGACATGGTTATACCCCGCGGGTGCATGACCTCAGCATACCTAGTCCAGCCCAAGGAAGGCCCACGGCAAAAGTACGTTGGCCCATGAAGATTTTCGGGTGGCCCAGGCCCATGGTGCCTTCGGATCCTTGGAGAGCAAGACTAGAGTAGATAGGAAATTCAAAGGGGTAAAACCCTAGGACCTGTAACCGACTAGGACTATGCCCGGGACCTGCCTAAGTCTATATAAAGGCCAGGAGGGCACGACCTAGATCTCTCGACTGCATTTCGCATACACACCTCCACGCGGATTGCATCTCAAGACCAGAACCTTCGGTTCCGCGTAATCAAGCGACAAGCGGAGTAGGGTTTTCCCTCGGGGCTGAACTGGTAAACCTTGTGTCCCGTGTTGCTTGTTTGCTAACCGTTCCACGATCTCCAAAGATCCCCATCTTCTCCAAAACCCAAGTCCATAACAATGGGCATTGATGAGATCAAACCTCGTCAATTGGCGCCGTCAGGAACTGGGCTGCTGACAGCGGTCATGACGGTCCCAACCCGATCGATCTACAACTCGGCGACGGAGACTCATCTCCTCTTGGCGCTTGAATTCACCGCCCACTCGCGGCCACCATGAAGGACTTGAGCGTGGCGACGGACTCGAAATCCTATTCGGGAGCTTTGCTTCGGTGGGGCAACCGCACCCTCCGCCTCCTGGCGGGTGCCCTACCATCAATCAGGCCTTCATGGGCCCCACCCGTGCTCGCACAACATCATCGCCAGATGATTCCCTACGACAGCGAATGCAACTCCGATCTGTGCGATCCGCCATCGGATGCAGGGACCTACGGTTCCGGATCTGAAAGTTGCGGCAGCAGCGGGCCAATCTACGAGCGCTACCAATGCGCCGCAGTCATCCAAAGCGACGTGGATCAGCAAAGACCCAACCCGCTGTAACACCCTCAGAATCGGGCCTATGCAAGTTTGAGCAAAATTCGCCAAACCCGCATAGAAACGATTCAAAGGTGCCCACCAGGCACTTTCGTGCGGGTGGAAAACGAAGTAATAACATTACACAACAGTCCTCGATGGGACCCACGAGCAGATATATATAACAGACTCAAAGAGTCAAGAATAGATATAATATACAAGATCCAAATCACCTTGAAAAGCGATAGTGCGTCCTACGGACAAGAAGCAAATGGGGCTAAGAGCTCAAGAATAACCAATGGCGTCCATAACCTGCCCGTGCCAAGCGGAAGGGTAACCACGCTAACGCGTCGAACTCAAAACCTGCTTAAACAAAAGGGTGCCGACAAAGGGCAAAGGAAAAAGAAGGAGCGTCGATCTTGAGGCGATGACACGGCGAGGCTAGAGTTCGGCGGTCCTCGCCTACATAGGTATGGTGGATGGCGGCGGCAAAGATGCACTAAACAACCTATAGAGACTCGATACAATGGCGTCAATCGAGAGGGGTGAGAGAGACCTATTCGGATCCAACCGATACTATCATCAAACAAACCCATCTGGCGTTTCCTCGAGACCAACGAGGAAGTCAACGAGGAACTCACGGTTGGCGCTTTATTTATTCAGTTTTAGTTGCGGCACTTTACTAGTCAAGTTTAGATAATCGTTCTGATAAAGTAAACAGTGGGCACTTTTATTTAACCATTCCGTGATAGTTGCAACAATTACTAATCAGGTACAGATAGCATGAGATAAACCCAAAACCCAGCAGTTGTTGGTACTTTTATTCAGCCATTTCGTTGTAGTTGCAATACTTACTAGTCAGATACATTGGTCGCAAGCAACAACCAAACAAGCAATGGTGGGCAGTATTAATTAGCCATTCCATTATAGTGAAGCTGATTACTAGTCATTATAAGTCAAATTTATAGCAGTAAACTTTAGTTATGCTTGTCTATGATCGAGATACTGTGCTCCAAGTCGTCCATATCCGCGGACACGGCTTTCAGAAAGTTTTAACCGGCCGGGTGCACCAATAGCAACACACGCTCGATCAACCTCGGAAAAACCAAATCAAAACCCAACGAGGCTTTCACGACTGAACAATCACAGGATTCAGAAATATTTCAGGGGGCCACCCCTTAGAGTAGAATCCGCAACGGAGTAAGCAAGCTCCGAGACGGCCTCAAGGTTATGGGGACGGCTGTGAACGACTGGGAACCCGAAAGTGTGGCTGGGCTTGTCGACACCGCGGAAACGGGCCATTATGTCCTAAACAGTACAGTGTGCTCCTCGCACAATCGTAAATAAAGCAGTAAAGCATGGCATAAGTACAGGATAGTAATAAAACCTCAAACTAGTTTGTGGCCCCAAGAAATAAGTCTGAATCAAGCTCTGGCTCAGGGGGGTCCCATATACCTCCCGGATGTGGATAGCGCGCAAAAACAAGGAACAGGTATCAAGTACTCGGGGTCTTACGGGACACAAGTGGGCGTCGAAACCAAATATTATCTATCACCCACCGATGCCTCGCTTATTCAATTTTAGTTGTTAAAAGAAAGTAAAGTGACGATAAGTAAAACTAGAATCATCTCCAACCTCAACATGCGGCAATACATCAAGAATCGTGGCATATGACGACACACATCAAGACTTGAGCAAGCGACTATGACGCCAAAGTCCAACTATCTACCAAACAACAGGTAATAGGGTGTGTCCAAGGCAATATAGGGCTAGGGAATATCACAGGTGCGGAAACTAAAGCATCGCAACACAGATAGCAATAGATCAACAGGAGGGTAGTAAATGCTATAAAAGTAAGATAGGTAGAAAGGGGGAGATGCTCGCCTGAAAACATTGCCGAGAGGTTCAACCGAAGATCGGGGCGAAGCTCACATCAACTCAACGGCCTTATCATGAAGAAGCAAAACACTAGAAGAAAACCGGATGCAATATTTAATACTGGGCAGAAGATCGGCATGATGCATGTATGATGCATGGCATGGCAAGGCGCGATGCAATTAGGTCAAGATTAAGCGGAACCGGGGTCCCGACAAATGATTATATGGTTCAAGTTATTTAAACCCCCGCATATTAAATGTTGTTTTAGCATGGCCAAAGATAGCATCGGGTTCGCTACACAAATTTAAATGAGGCCAATATAAGGCTAGATTTGCCCGCATATGGGCCCCATATTTAGTTATTAGGTGAATCGGCATAAGGCCCCCAAACCAAACAAGATGCATGCGAGATGACAATTTAATATGCAACAAGTTGTTATGTTATAAAATAGGGTTCGAGGAAAAGGGTTCACACATTAGAGGGGGCTCGAAGATCTTGGGGTTTCCGGGGTTCGGGATTCGGTCTCAGGGTCCAGGGTTCGACGGATCTGAGGTTCGGGGTTCGGCGGAAGCGTTCTCGGATATCGGGGGTAGGTCTTGGCGTTCCGAGAAGCCGGACTTGGTTCGGTGTCGGGGTTCATCGGATCTTCCGGATCGGTGCCGTTCTTGTTGTCGTGCAGATCTTGTCGGGTTCCACGGGGTCGAGATGGTCTTGGCGTTCCGGGGGGAATGTTCTCGGTGTCCGGGTGAAGCGCTCGGCGTTCTATGGTTCCACGTCGACGGCCTTGGCTTCCTCGATGAAGAACTTGGTGTGTCCATGTCGGGGTTCTCGGCCGTCGCGGCGTCTTCGGGACCTCGATGTCCGGAAGCGTAACTCGTTCGGTGTCGTTCTCGTCATCGCGAAGGTCTTGCCGGTTTCAACTCGGTTCGATCTCGATCTTCGGGAGGTGCTTGTCGGTCTCGTGGCGATCTTGCGTCCGAGGGTTCGGTGTCAAGGTTGTTGGCGAGCTCGGGTGCTCCAAAACGACCATAGGGTTCACACGCGTTTACCACGACATACACGAGCACACGCATACACGAGCACACGCATACACGAGCACACACATACACGAGCACACGTGCGGCCTGAGGCCACGGTGGCGCCAGCGTGGAGGCGAACGGGAGGAGCGGGAGGAGCCGTGGCTCGCAGTGGTACCGGGCGGTCCGAGGCGGCCGGGCGCGGGGTCCGTCAGAGGCGAGCGGGCGAGGGACGCGCAGGCCGGGCGAGCCGGAGGCGAACGCGGAGCGGCCACGGACGGCGAACGCGGAGCGACGCTGGCGAGAACCGCCGTGACGAGGGCGGCTCCGGGCGGCGAGCTTCTTGGGTAGAGGAGGGCTTGGGCAGCGAGGGATGCGGGGCGCGGCTCGGTCTGCAGGCGCCAGGTGAGGCTGGCGGCTTGACGCGGGCGGGAGGAGGTGAGCGGCGGCCGATGCGGCGAGGGGCGGCGAGGAGCGGAAGGACGACGGCGGGAGGGCAGCAGGGCGGCAGGTGACGGGGCTGGGCGAGGTCGACGTCGGAGGCGGGAAAACCTGGCGCAGAGCGGCCGCCGAGGAGGGACCGGAGGGCGGCGGGCGAGGGGGCGCGGGAACAGAGGCGGCCGAGGACGCGGATGGGCGGCGAGGGCGAGGAGAGCGGCGGACGCGGGCGGGCGGTGACGGGCGGCCGGGGCTGGGAGGCGCGAGGCCGCGCCGGCGAGCGGCGACGACGGCGGCGCTCGGAGGCGGTAGGTGGGGCGGCGAGGGGAGGATGCGAGCGTCGGCAGGAGGGTGGGGGTCGGCTGCTCACGTGCGGGGGGAAGGGCGGTTGGAGAAGATGCAGGGAGAGGGAGAGGAGTGCGGGGGGACAGGCCAGGGTGGGTCCCGCGTTGGGGGACGCGCGGACTGGGGACGGGCGCGACCAGGTGGGGCGGAACCCGAGGCGGGAAAAGCAGGTGGGCAGCTCGGCTGCTAGGCGTGGCGTGAGCATGTGAGGAGGAAGAGAGAGAAGAGAGATTAGGTGGGGAGAGGCTGGGGTGATGTGACTTGGCAGGGTGTGATTGGAGGGTGGGGAGGGGCAAGGTGAGGTGGCAGGATATGATAGGCCAGAGTGATGTGGAGGGGTTAGGTGGGTAGAATTCTGGGTGGGTTTAGGATTAGAGGGGCAGGACAGGTTTGGACCGATTTTAAAATATGGGGTGGTCGTTCGGGCTAAAACGGCCCGTTCGACTGCCCCGCTAAAATAAATATAAGTTTTTATTTGTGTTAATTGGACCATTTGCAAACCGATAGTGACAAAACAAAATACTCCGGAGCCCCGGGGTTTTGGCGTTTGAATAAAGATGGGCGTTTAGAAAACAAAGACGGGTTTTGCAAACATAGTTTTGGGCAAACAATGCATGATGATGACGATGCAATGCACAAATTTAACGCGATTTTCTAGTAGTGGTTTTGCGGGATGCCACAATTCGACACCACTAACAAGGGATCTCGCCCTCGAGATCCGCCTCATGGTACCAGAAGGAAGGTCGGCGATCCTCGTCTTCTCACTTCGTGTAGATCCTCGCGACACCACTAACGAGGGTTCATCCTCCATCTTGAAAACGGCGACACCACCAACAAAGGGTCGTCGCTCCTGATCGTCGAGGGAACACTCCGGGGACAAAAGGTCGAAGGTAGAGGTATCAACAAACAAGGCCACCTCCAACTTCGGTTAGAAGAGGGAAAAATTACATTGATCCACCAGTTCGATGTACAGAGCGAACAGTAAGAGTCGGGTAGGGTGATCAGTCCATCCCGGACCCAACTATCAACTCTATACATGGGTAGGAGAATCAGACAACTCAACTCTCGAGATTTAGACTGAAGATCTTCATAGGTGGTATCCGGAACAAAGGAATGATGCCAGCAGCAATCGTATGAAAGACGCAATGATTAGGTTTCGCGATGGTTCCATTGGCATGAACAACACATGCTCAAGGTATACTCCAACTTCACCAAAGCTCGTCCTTCTCATATGTTTTTCAACGACACTGATATCCGGCAAGGAACACATAGGGATAAGAACAAAAGATCGGATGAAGGTTCAACAGACAAGTTGCAGATTGATGATCGTAGCACCTCCGTTACAAAAGAGAGAAAGCGAAACCCTGAAGGTACGACGGAAAACCCAACCACGAGAAATCCTGGACTCGAAGAAAGGGACGAGAGCGGATTCAAAATACGTCGAGGTAAGAGGAGAACAGCAGAGGGGTAAGGAGTAAAAATCAGACCTATTCAGAACTATCCAATCGATTTTTGAAAATAGTTTTGACACTCTACTTCGGCCGTTAGCTAGGTTATCCTACATTTGGACTTAGGGGTATCATAGCCGAGCTCGATACCACTGAACACCCTCGAATCGGGCCTATGCAAGTTTGAGCAAAATTCGCCAAACCCATAGAAACGATTCAAAGGTGCCACCAGCACTTTCGCGGGTGGAAAAAGTAATAACATTACACAACAGTCCTCGATGGGACCCACAGAGAGATATATAATGACTCAAAGAGTCAAGAATACGAATATAATATACAAGATCCAAATCACCTTGAAAACGATAGTGCGTCCGCTACGGACAAGAAGCAAATGGGGCTAAGAGCCTGAAGAATAACCAATGGCGTCCATAACCCGCCAGCTGCCGGAAGGGTAACCTGCTAACGGGCGTCGAACTCAAAACCTGCTTAAACAAAAGGTGCCGACAAAGGGCAAAGGAAAAAGAAGGAGCGTCGATCGAGGCCAAGACACGGCGAGGCTAGAGTTCGGTCCTCGCCTACATAGGTATGGTGGATCGCGCGGCAAAGATGCACTAAACAACCTATAGAGACTCGATACAATGGCGCCAATCGAGAGGGGTGAGAGACCTATTCGGATCCAACCTGATACTATCATCAAACAAACCCATCCTGGCGTTTCCCCCTCGAGACCAACGAGGAAGTCAACCGAGGAACTCACACAGTTGGCAGTTTTATTTATTCAGTTTTAGTTGCGGCACTTTACTAGTCAAGTTTAGATAATCGTTCTGATAAAGTAAACAATGGGCACTTTTATTTAACCATTCCGTGATAGTTGCAACAATTACTAATCAGGTACAGATAGCATGAGATAAACCCAAAACCCAGCAGTTGTTGGTACTTTTATTCAGCCATTTCGTTGTAGTTGCAATACTTACTAGTCAGATACATTGGTCGCAAGCAACAACCAAACAAGCAATGGTGGGCAGTATTAATTAGCCATTCCATTATAGTGAAGCTGATTACTAGTCATTATAAGTCAAATTTATAGCAGTAAACTTTAGTTATGCTTGTCTATGATCGAGATACTGTGCTCCAAGTCGTCCATATCCGCGGACACGGCTTTCAGAAAGTTTTAACCCGGCCGGGGTGCACCAATAGCAACACACGCTCGATCAACCTCGGAAAAACCAAATCAAAACCCAACGAGGCTTTCACGACTGAACAATCACAGGATTCAGAAATATTTCAGGGGGCCACCCCTTAAGTAGAATCCGCAACGGAGTAAGCAAGCTCCGAGACGGCCTCAAGGTTATGGAGACGGCTGTGAACGACTGGGAACCCGAAAGTGTGGCTGGGCTTGTCGACACATGAAACGGGCCATTATGTCCTAAGCGATGCAAGGTGCTCCTCGCACAATCGTAAATAAAGCAGTAAAGCATGGCATAAGTACAGGATCGTAATAAAACCTCAAACTAGTTTGTGGCCCCAAGAAATAAGTCTGAATCAAGCTCTGGCTCAGGGGGGTCCCATATACCTCCCGGATGTGGATAGCGCGCAAAATCAAGGAACAGGTATCAAGTACTCGGGGTCTTACGGGACACAAGTGGGCGTTCGGAAACCAAATATTATCTATCACCCACCGATGCCTCTGCTTATTCAATTTTAGTTGTTAAACAGAAAGTAAAGTGACGATAAGTAAAACTAGAATCATCTCCAACCTCAACATGCGGCAATACATCAGCAACTGTGGCATATGACGACACACATCAGCACTTGAGCAAGCGACTATGACGCGCAAGTCCAACTATCTACCAAACAACAGGTAATAGGGTGTGTCCAAGGCAATATAGGGCTGCAGGGAATATCACAGGTGCGGAAACTAAAGCATCGCAACACAGATAGCAATAGATCAACAGGAGGGTAGTAAATGCTATAAAAGTAAGATAGGTAGAAAGGGGGAGATGCTCGCCTGAAAACATTGCCGAGAGGTTCAACCGAAGATCGGGGCGAAGCTCACATCAACTCAACGGCCTTATCCGCGAAGAAGCAAAACACTAGAAGAAAACCGGATGCAATATTTAATCAAGCGTAAGATCGGCATGATGCATGTATGATGCATGGCATGGCAAGGCGCGATGCAATTAGGTCAAGATTAAGCGGAACCGGGGTCCCGACAAATGATTATATGGTTCAAGTTATTTAAACCCCCGCATATTAAATGTTGTTTTAGCATGGCCAAAGATAGCATCGGGTTCGCTACACAAATTTAAATGAGGCCAATATAAGGCTAGATTTGCCCGCATATGGGCCCCATATTTAGTTATTAGGTGAATCGGCATAAGGCCCCCAAACCAAACAAGATGCATGCGAGATGACAATTTAATATGCAACAAGTTGTTATGTTATAAAATAGGGTTCGAGGAAAAGGGTTCACACATTAGAGGGGGCTCGAAGATCTTGGGGTTTCCGGGGTTCGGGATTCGGTCTCAGGGTCCAGGGTTCGACGGATCTGAGGTTCGGGTTCGTGAGCGTTCTCGGATATCGGGTAGGTCTTGGCGTTAGAAGCCGGACTTGGTTCGATGTCGGGTTCATCGGATCTTCGGATCGGTGCCGTTCTTGTTGTCGTCAGATCTTGTCGGGTTCCACGGGTCGAGATGGTCTTGGCGTTCGGGGAATGTTCTCGGTGTCCGGTGAAGCGTCGGCGTTCTATGGTTCCACGTCGACGCCTTGGCTTCCTCGATGAAGAACTTGGTGTGTCCATGTCGGGTTCTCGGCTTGATGCCGCCGGGCGATCTTGGGACCTCGATGTCCGGAAGCGAACTCGGTTGGTGTCGTTCGTCATCGCGAAGGTCTTGCCGGTTTCAACTCGGTTCGATCTCGATCTTCGGGAGGTGCTTGTCGGTCTCGTGGCGATCTTGCGTCCCGAGGGTTCGTGCCGAAGGTTGTTGGCGAGCTCGGTGCTCCAAACGACCATAGGGTTCACACGCGTTTACACGACACATACACGAGCACACGATACACGAGCACACGCACACGAGCACACATACACGAGCACATCGCAGCGGGCCCTGAGGCCACGGTGGCGGCCAGCGTGGAGGGCGAACGGAGGAGCGACGGGAGGAGCCGTGGCTCGCAGGTACCGGGCGGTCGTCGGAGGCGGCCGGGTCCGTCGGGCAGAGGCGGGCGAGGGACGCGGCAGGGCGGAGCCGGAGGCGGCAACGCGCGGAGCGGCCACGGACGGCAACGGCGGAGCGACAGGGAGAACCGCGGTGACGAGGGCTCCCGGCGAGCCGCTGCGGTAGAGGAGGGCTTGGCGGCGAGGGATGCGGGGCGGCTCGGCAGGCGGGCGGCGGTGGCGCGGCTGGACGGCGCCGCCGCGGCAGGGTGAGGAGGTGAGCGGGGGCGGCCGGGGATGCGATGAGGGGCGGCGAGGACGGCGGAAGGACGACGGCGAGGAGGGCAGGGCGAGGCCGCATGACGGGCCAGGGCTGGCGAGGTCGACGGTCGGAGGCGGAAAACCACCGGGCGCAGAGGCGGGCCGCCGAGGAGGGACCGCGCGAGGGCGAGGGGGCGCGGGGAGAGGGCGGCCGAGGACGCGATGGGCGGCGAGGCGGGAGCGGGCGGGGCCGATGCACGCAGGAGCGCCGCTGGCGACGGCGGCTGGCGGACGACGGCGGCGGGCGGCGCCGGAGGCTGAGGGCGGCGAGGGAGGATGCGGCCGGGCAGGAGGGTGGGGGTCGGCTGCTCACGTGCGGGGGGAAGGGCGGTTGGAGAAGATCAGGAGAGGAGAGGAGGCGGGGAGGGGTGGTGGGTCCCGCGTTGGGGGACGCGCGGACTGGGGACGGGCGCGACCAGGTGGGGCGGAACCCGAGGCAGGCGCTGAGCGGGAAAACGGGTGGGGCCGGCTCGGCTGCTAGGCGTGGGCGTGAGCGCATGTGAGGGAGGGAAGAGAGAGAGAAGAGAGATTAGGTGGGGAGAGGCTGGGGTGATGTGACTTGGCAGGGTGTGATTGGAGGGTGGGGAGGGGCAAGGTGAGGTGGCAGGATATGATAGGCCAGAGTGATGTGGAGGGGTTAGGTGGGTAGAATTCTGGGTGGGTTTAGGATTAGAGGGGCAGGACAGGTTTGGACCGATTTTAAAATATGGGGTGGTCGTTCGGGCTAAAACGGCCCGTTCGACTGCCCCGCTAAAATAAATATAAGTTTTTATTTGTGTTAATTGGACCATTTGCAAACCGATAGTGACAAAACAAAATACTCCGGAGCCCCGGGGTTTTGGCGTTTGAATAAAGATGGGCGTTTAGAAAACAAAGACGGGTTTTGCAAACATAGTTTTGGGCAAACAATGCATGATGATGACGATGCAATGCACAAATTTAACGCGATTTTCTAGTAGTGGTTTTGCGGGATGCCACACCCGCCGCCTAACCCGCCAGAACAAAACGGCGGGAACAGAAGAAGCCAATCTCCCCCACCCGAAGGGGAAAACAACGGCGGCCACGTCATCCGCCTTAGCAAAGAGGGATGGACCCAGGCCCGCGAAGCTGTGGCAGGCAACATAGTACTGCCCGCAGACGCCTCGCGAGATATGCTGATGGCCTACCACCTGCTCCTAATCGAGGAGCACGAGAAGCAGTTCAAGATGTAGGAGGTGCTACACAAACGCAAGCAAGCAGCCTCAGAGTCCAGCGCGCGACGAGCCGCGCTCTCCGCCATGGGCATCGGCTCCAGCTCGAACGCCAACCCAGGCAACAAGCACCGCTCTCGGATGGAGAACATGGATCCCAAGGAGCGCCGCGAGTTGATGCGAACTCTCTACACATCCTTCATGGAGATTGACGCCGACGGCAACGTCGTCCCAAAAACGCCGCAGGCTGCGATCATGGCAGACACTGCGTACCTCGCGGCCCACCCACCTCCCGAGGGGGACCCGAAGAGGGCCATGCATAAGTCCGCACTTACCGGACTCGGACTTGTCGGAGCTGCGCTCCACCAAGACGCTCCTGCGGAGCCGAAGAAGAAGGCTCCTACCAGGCACGACCGGAGCCCCACCCCTTCATCCGAAGAGGAAGAGGAACACGACCTTCCTCGAAGGAAGAAGAGATCGCGTCACCATAAACGCGACTACGACGCCAGAGACGCGCTCACACAACACAAAATCGACAAAGCACGAGCCAAGCGCGCATGCTCATCTGAATCCGAGATGGACGAATACGAAGGAGAACTCTGTGGAGCCCGATGCTTCAGTAGATCCGTTCGGCGAACGCGGATGCCACGCAATTTCAAGCTTCCTTCGGATACTCCGAAGTTCGACGGCACGCAAGATCCAAAAGCATGGCTCAGTGACCATCAGTCATCCGTCAAGCTGCACGGCAGTAACAAAGAAACCGCCATGCAATGCCTTCACCGCGGTGACAAAGGCACGGATCCGCTCGTGACCTATCATCGTGGTCCATCCGGTGGGAGGAGCTAGCTTATAGCTTCATCCAAATTTCAAGGGCACAAAGAAGAGGCCTCAATCGAAGAGTTGCGCGCCTGCACTCAACGAATGGGCGAATCCATTCGCTCATACATACTACGTTGGTCCAACACCAAGAACTCCGCAGCACACATCTCCGAAGAGAGGGCCATCGACGCCTTCGGGGACGGCGTCAAGCGCCAAGACTTCAAGGAGGAAATTGGGCGCGTCAAGCCCAAAACACTTGACCACCTCATGGACATCGCCAACAGGTGGGCCGACGGCGAAGATTCCATTCACCGAGCATAATCGGATAAAGAGGACGACTACGGCCGAAGACGGGAACGCCGTAGCAAGCGGAGATCGCGCGTCTACGACGATCGCGACAGACCCGACATGGTCGCGGCTGGCTACGCCGATCGCCGCACCGACGCCAACCGCAACAGCGGAGGATACCGCGGTGGAAACTTCCGCGATGGAGGACGCCCAGCGCAGTTGTGGCAACGCCGCGACCGCGATAACGGACCCTCAGCATACGAAAAGCTTTCGGGTCCATGCACCATCCACTTCTACATCGACAAGCAGGATGGCAAAAAGAAAGCGAGCCACATGCTCAAGGACTGCCGCGAGTTCCAGAAGCTCGGCGAAAGCATGGTGCAGATGAGGCAGCAAGCTCCAATCCCTGCGTTCGGAAACGCACCCGCGCCAGGTGAGATAGCGCATGGAGCTCCTCCACCGCCACCTGTAGGAGGCCCGAACCAACCGGTCGCACCAAAGATGTAACAACGCTGGAAACGGGTATCCCCCGCCGGAAGGAGCACTGATGATCCAGAAGGGGCGCCCTACGAATAGGGTGCAGAAGAAAATCACCCGACAGATCAATCTGGCTGTGGCAACTCCACCCGCCATACCTGAGTACCTCAGCGGATCGGAGTCCTGCATCACGTTCACTCGTTCGGATCACCCTTGCCAGATCCTCGCCAGTCATGTTGCCACAGTGCTGGAGGCGCAGATCGGAGGTTTCGAGATGAGTCGCGTCTTCATGGACGGCGGCAGCGGCATCAACCTGATGTTCGCAAGCACTCTAGCAACAATGCGGATCCCGTAGTGCAGCCTGGAACAATCAGACACAACGTTCCACGACATCGTTCCAGGGAAGGGCATATTTCCCCTAGGCAAGATATGGCTCGACGTCATCTTCGGCAAGCCGGACAACTTCCGACTGGAACGTCTCGAATTCGAAGTGGTGGACTAGCCATCACAGTACCACGCCATCCTCGGGCGTGTAGCATTCGCAAGGTTCCTGGCTGTCCCACATTATGCATACCTGCTACTCAAGATGCCAAGACCGAAGGGCGTCATCACAGTCCACGGGAGCTTCACCCGATCGGACCAATGCGACAGAGATTTCAACAGAATCTCCCAATCATTCGGAATGCAGGAGGAGCTCCTTAGGCTCCGCGAGGTGACGGACAATGGGGCACCCCCAGTCGCACGACAAAATGCACCAGACATGTCTTTCGACTCCACGGTCAACACAAAGAAGGTGCAGATCCACCCAACGGATGCCTCCAAGACGGCGCTGATCGCCAACGACCTCAGCCTCGCATAGGAAGGCGTGCTCGTCGAATTCCTCTGTGAGCGCTGGGAAATCTTCGCCTGGTGTCCTGCAGACATGCCAGGAGTTCCCAGAGAATTCGTCGAGCACGCACTCAACGTCTTTCCAGACACCAAGCCCGTCAAACAGTCCATCCGAAGACTGTCCGAGCCACGAGCCGAAGCTATCGGCAAGGAAATCAACAGACTACTCGCTGCAGACTTCATCAGGGAAATCAAAGACAGCGAGTGGCTTGCAAACACAGTCATGGTCCCAAAGAAGGACATGGACATCCTGCGGATGTGTGTGGACTTCACGTCGCTAAACAAGCATTGCCCAAAGGACCACTTTCCTCTTCCTCGGATCGATCAGATCATCGATTCGACTGCAGGTTGCGAGAAACTCTCCTTCCTCGACGCCTACTCAGGCTATAACCATATTCGACTCAAGGTCGAAGATCGGGAGAATACGGCGTTTATCACACCGTTCGGAGTATTCTGCTACAACACAATGCCTTTCGGGCTAAAAAACGCAGGTGCCACGTACCAGCGATGCATGCAGGCCTGTCTCAAGGACCATATCGGTCGCAACGTCCAAGTCTATGTTGACGACATAGTCATAAAAACCAAGGAGGTAAGGACACTTATCGACGATCTCCGCGAGACGTTCGACAACCTCGATCGCTACAGGATCAAGCTCAACCCCGAAAAGTGCACTTTCGGCGTCCCATCGGGTCAGCTTCTTGGGTACTTCATCCCTCAGCGAGGGATCGAGGCGAACCCTAAGAAAATTAGAGCCATCATGGTGATGGAGAAGCCGAAAAACCTCAAAGGCGTCCAGCAGCTCGCAGGACGAATAGCGGCGCTAAGCAGATTCATCAGCCGCATGGGCGAGAAGGCCCTACCATTCTACCACTTTCATAAGCGGATAAATTCAGTGGAATGGAAGCCAACGACGCATTCGAAAGCCTCAAGCGGCTTCTCTCCACCTCGCCTGTCTTGGTCACGCCAAGGGAGCGCGAGCCTCTGCTGCTGTACATATCAGCCACACACCAGGTGGTCAGCACCGTGCTAGTGGTCGAACGACCCAAAGAGGGCAAGACCCACAGGGTCCAACGCCCAATCTACTACCTCAGCGAGGTACTCACGCCAACAAAACAGAGGTACCCTCACTACCAGAAACTCGCCTACGGCGTGTTCATGACGGCTCGGCGGCTGAGCCATTACTTCCAGGAACACCAGGTGATGGTCGTCAACGAGGCACCCCTGAACAGCATCCTGAATAATCCAGAGGCCACAGGACGCGTGGCCCTGTGGGGCATCGAACTGTCACCCTTGGACATCGTCTACGAGAAGCGACTCGCAATCAAATCTCAAGTCCTTCCGGACTTCCTGGTGCATTGGATGGAGCTGCAGCTGCCAGACACCCCAGACATGTCGCAGTCATGGACGATGCACTTCGACAGCTCTAAGCGTGAAGATGGAGCAGGAGCCGGGGTCATACTGACCTCGCCGCAAGGCGACAAGATGAAGTACGTCCTTCGGATGAAATTCTGAGCTTCTAACAATGAGGCCAAATACGAAGCCCTCATACACGGCTTGAGGATGGCAAAAATCTGCGGCGCAACGCGCCTGGTCATCTATGGTGACTCCAACCTCGTCGTCCAGCAGACGATGAACGAGTGCGACGCATACGCCGAAAACATGATCGCGGTACCACGCGCTCTACAACGCACTCGAAGGAGAATTCTACGGCTGCGAGCTTCGGCACGTCGGAAGAGAAAGCAACGAAGAAGCCGACAGACTCGCCAACATCGGCTCCACCTGCGCAAAGGTGCCACCAGGTGTGTTCCTCGAACATATCTGCGTTCCATCTATCAAGCAAAAATTCCCCAAGGGATCACCCGAAGAAGCAGAACACTCGGGGTCTACGCCGCCCGAAGGACATGAAGGACCCGAGAAACTGGACACCGAGGTCGCCATGGTCACCTGATGCAGGTCATGGCAGTCGAAGAAACTTGGACGCGACCATACCTCTAGTTCTTGATAAACGGAGAACTGCCTGACAGCCCAACAGATGCCCGGCGCATATCTCGTCGGTCAAAATCCTTCACCATCATCAATGGCGAGCTGTACAAGAGCAGTATTACGGGTGTACTACAACGGTGCGTCACCATCGACGACGGAAAAGCCATCCTCCAAGACATCCACGAGGGCATCTGCGGCCATCATGCAGGCAGCCGCTCCCTTGTCGCCAAAGCTCTACGAGCCGGATTCTACTGGCCAACGGCCATGAGCGACGCAAAGGACATCGTCCGAAGATGCAACAGGTGCCAACTGTTCGCCGACAAACCGCACGCACCCGGGTCTGAGCTCAGACCCATACCCATAGCCTGGCCTTTTGCTCAATGGGGCCTCGACATGATCGGCAAACTGCCAAATTCCTCGAAAGGAGGACACGTTTACCTCCTGGTCGCAGTCAACAAATTCACCAAGTGGGTCGAGGCCATGCCGGTCACCAACTAGAAAGGCAAAACTGCCGTCAAGTTCTTCGAATCCATTGTCTACAGGTTCGGCGTACCGCACAGCATCATCACCGACAATGGATCGAACTTTATCTCCAAGGAGTTCCAGGACTTCTGCGAAAACCTTGGGATCAACATCACGTACGCCTCAGTGGCACACCCGCAAACGAACGGGCAAGTGGAAAAGGCCAACGGCCTAATTGGCGCTGGCATCAAGAAGTGCCTCATGAGTCCACTCGAACGGAAAGCTGGAGCCTGGACGAAAGAGCTACCATCCGTCCTGTGGAGCTTACGGACTACGCCAAACAGCTACACCGGCTACACGCCGTTCTTCATGGTGCATGGAGCCGAGGCCGTGCCACCGGCACGCCACCAGGCCCCGGGTTCGCTTACAATGACCGAATCCACGGCTGCACTCGAAGACGCCGTCGACACACTCGACGAAGCAAGAGACATAGTAGCAGCTCGATCAGTGGTGTACCAGCAGAGTCTCCGCAACTACCACATCCGCCGGCTTCGCCCCAGGTCCTTCGTCGAAGGAGACCTCGTCTTGCGACTCAAGCAAGAGCGACCGAAGAAATTCGAGTCCCCATGGGAAGGACCCTACGTCATCACCGAAGTCATGCCAGGTGGCGCCTATCGCCTCAAGCACGTGGAGTCTGGAGTCGCATACTCCAACCCATGGAACATCGCGCACTTGCGACGATTCTACCCCTAGCTACCTACCCCTTTACTTTCAATAAGGCTTTTCAGCCAAACAATGTACTTCCTCCATTACGATATAAATAAAGCTAAGTGTCTCGCCCCAAACTTCCGTTCATTATTTGCAACTTTACTTTATGCTACAAACGCAATCGGGGGCTCCCCCCACCTCACGATTCCATCGACCGAGGATTACGCATGTACACCTGAGTAGCTGACAACGTCAGGCAAACGAAAAGGACACGTACCCACACAAAGCACTGCGTGCTTACAACAAACAAATATTTACAACAAAGGGCACAACACGCCCAGTCGAAATATACAAATTTTACCTCTATCTCTTTTACAGGTACTACCTATTCTGAACAATAACCTGAGCACGCTGCTCAAACAAATCTACGACCTGTTCGGCATACTGCCTTACAGTTGCGTAATGTGGACGCATGTCCCACTAATCACCATCCGGCCGAGGAGGAGGCCCAGCTGCCACAACAGACAAATATACATCAGGGCGGTGCAGCCTCACAAGAGACAAAGCAGCCTTCACTCCTGCGACGAGCTGTTGCCGCACCAACTCCTTGACATTGCTCACGCTCCGAAACTTCGACAGAAGACCCGCAAGGCTCGTCGGTACGGCATCCAAAGGAAACATGACGTGCAACACCGAGGCAAGCGGCGTACGCACTTGGCGAAGCAGCGAAACCTGGTGCACACGATCTGCACCATCGCCAGAGCCATGGCACGGTCACGATCCATCCGAAGAAGACACCGCCTCCATGTCCTGCCGAGTCAAGCAATTGACCCGAAACGGCGCTCTTTCTCTTCCCTTGGAGCAAGGTTAGCACCGACAATTGTACAACATAAGGGGCAAGGCCAGCAGGCCCATCCAAGAAGCGAGCTACTCGAAACAAAGAACAACTTACATTGAAGCTTTCGGATAACCGGGCGCTTCGCCATCAAGTACTCCTCTCTGGCTGCACCACGATCCGCCTTGGACTTCCAAACATCGGCGTGACCACGCAACCCAAGCAACTCCCTCTCAAGACTACGAAGACGGTCCCGAAGAAAAGCGAGTTGCGAAGGATCATCCAAAGATGGCCGCAGCTGCACTGCGGCCAAGGTGTCAACAGGGTCAGCACCCGAAGGAACCTAGAGCAGCAGAAAAATAAAAGGACACAAACATTCATACAGTGGTAGAGCACAACTCAGAAGAATTCATTAAGCATATAAGGCCACTAGGTGGCACAAGGACTGTGTTCCTCAAAATATTTACAGCAAAAGCAGACTACTAACTATCCTACATCTACAATGCCTAAGACGCGGCACCCTGAGTCGCCTCGGAGCCGGATTGCCTAGCCTTGGCCTCCCCTTGCTGTCGCAGCGCATACTCAGACAGCAAATCAATGAGCTTCGGCCCATATCGCTTGCAGCGAGCAGAGTAGGCAGCAAAGGCTACCTCGTATCCGTCTGCGGTCGTCGGCATCCAGGAGGTGATCTGGGGAAGGTCGAGCTCCGCTCCAGCCGCCGATGCCCTTCGCTTGGCGCTTGTACGCCGCAGCGCCGTACCGACAAAGCCTCCGCCAGAGCATCCACATCATCAAGGGCCGCGCCCTTAGGGACAAGCTCCTTGTAGAAGCGGCCAAGGACCTCCTTCGCCTTGGCAAGGGAGCTGACGACGGTGCTGCAACGATCTTCGACCGCTGTAGTAGCAGCATCTAGAGCACTACCGTGCTCCAGAGCGCCGCGGTCAAACTCGATGCTTGCGGCATCTGAGACAAAAAAAAAGACATGACGAAAGCAACGCAGAAGAAGACAAGAAAACAAGAATAAAGAAGCACAAATACAACACTCACCCGAAATAGCCTTGGCAGCAGCCATGAGCTTGCCTGCCACCTCTCTTGCGCGCGCAACCGCAACAGTTGCCAGCTGCTCCTCATGGTCCGTGGCCTCCTGCTGCAGACGCTCCTTAGCTTCGGCTGCCTTGGTCAGCTCTAGATCGAGGCGTTCCTTCGCACCAACGGCGGCCTCGGCCTTCTTCTCCGATTGACCAAGGCTCTTCTTGAGAGCGTCGACCTCACAGAGAGAAGTATTATGCTCCTCTGCATTCGAAACAAGCAAACGTCAGAGAGCAGGACCGGAATAAATGAAAGAAGCACCAAAAACAAACAGGTACCTTGAAGCTGCCGGAGGTTAGCCTCTAGCACTAGGCGCCTCGCACTGACCCAGCCGCTCCTCCACAAAAGGCTGCAGAAAAAGAAACACCGGTAAGAAAAAGGACTTGGGGGTTGTGCCCAACATTAAGGAATAAAGGCAAAATTCGAACACGAAGACACTCGGGGGCTTCCCCCCCGAAGATTCGAAAAAAGAACAAGACAAGAAATTTTTCAGACACCCGGGGGCTCCCCCCCGTGGCGCAAAGCAGAAGTACTTACATGCTCTGATGGCGACTCCGAAGGCCCGCTGGCGAAATTCTGAGGCGCAACCACCTGCACCTCCTGCAGAGGAGGATCCGGAGCGGCGCCCCCCGATGTTGCCACCGTTTGAGGAGGAGGAGACGCAACCTTTGACTCCCCCATCATCTCCCGAGCACCATCGCTGGAGGAGTCATGGGAGGAATGCCTGCATACGAAGCAATCAACACAAGTACAAAATCAAGAAGGAAAAAGAACAAAGAAGATAGCTGAAACTTACGAGTAAATGAGCTAAGGTCAAAGACAGGAGGAGTCCTTCGGGCTCTCTTCTCCTCCTTCTTCTCCTCCTTTTTCTCTTCCTTCTTTTCTTCCTTCTTCCGCTTCGCTGGCGGGTGCGGTGCTACTGCCCGCACAGGAATGGCAGTAATGGGAGAGGAAGAATCTCCATGCCCATCACCGTGACGATCAAGGCACAGAGGGTTTCTGGGAGTCGGAGGAGTCGAGGCATCCGAAGACTCGCTGGAGATCCGTGATCGTTTGCGCGTATGATCCTCACTCGACTCGTCGGCATCTTCCGCCGGAGATCGCGCCGACGGCAGCTCGGACACGGAATCCACCACGTCATTATTCGGGGCATTCGGATATTTTTCAAGCAATGGCGGTACCATGCCCGACACCTTGAAGCTCTGCAAAACCAGAAGGGACTTTGTTAGCAAACAAAGGAAAATAAATACGCAGTCGACAAAAAGCGCCACGCGCACAAATCTACACCTGTGGAACATCCAACGTCGAAGAAAACGGCGGAATCAGCGACTTCCCCGGGATTTCCTCTCCGGCCTTGAACTTTAGCAGCGAGCGAAGGGTCCTGTCAAGATCCCCCTCGGAGATTTTCTCAGCTGAAACCCTTGTCGGATCACGGCGCCCAGAATAAAGAAACATCGGGTGCGCCCTCGCTTGGAGAGGCTGCAGCCGACGCTCGAGAAATGTCCGGATGATATCCACGCCGTTCACTTCCTTCTCCGGAATCAACTGGAGATCCTCCACCCGACGGTAAAGGGCCTATATCTCCTCTGTCTCGCCATCCAAGATCTGGTTTTTCCAAGATCTTTTTGGCTCGATTATCTGGGAGGGGTCGAAAGGAGCAAGACCAAAATGCTGCCCAGCAACTATAGAGTCGCGAATGTAAAACCACCGCCTCCTCCAGTACTGGACAGATTCGGACATAGAGAAAGAAAAGAAGAGAATATTGGCTTTGAGGGAGATGATGCAACCCCCAATGGGATACACACCATCCGAACCGGATTGCCTCTTCACGGAATAGAGTTTCCGGAAGAGGCCAAAATGAGGATCGATGCTGAGCCAGCACTCGCAAAAAGTGATGAAACAAGCAATGTGAAGAAGAGAATTGGGCGAAAGATTATGCAGCTGGATGCCATAGAGAAAGAGCATCCCACGAAGGAAGTCGTGGACTGGGAAGGAAAACCCACGCATAATGAAGGCAAGAAACATAACCCGATACCCATCGGGGGGACGGGGGATTACCTCGTTGTCGGGGAGTCTGACGGCCTCCCTATCTTGCGGGATCAAACCCCGCTCGCGAAGCTTGCGGAGATCACTCTCCTGCGTCTCTGATCGCTGCCAACCACCGTCGGTGACACGTGTGGTGGTGGCGCCTTTATTCCCTCCGGCAGCGCTGGTACCAACCGCAGATGATGACTTCTTCGTCTTCCCCATCGTGCTCCGGCGGCACCGACGGTGAGAGTGTGGACGGGAAGAAGGAAATGTGGAAGAACCTAGCAACGCGCAGCAAGAACCTCTGGAACACAAGGAGGCAGTGAAAACAAGAGTAGATGAGGTGAAAACAAGCTGGAGCTTTCCCCAATGATTATAACGACGAAGACGACGCACGGCAGCCGTCCATCCAGAAGACCTAATGCCAACGGCAGATTTGACCATACACGTGTCAGCATCACAACGAACCGTCGTTACCACGTCGTCCACTACGCGCGGAAATCCAGGTGACGCCGTAATTATCTCCACGCCGCGCGTGACCGGTCAATTCAAGGTCAGCAAGTGGGACCCACGTTCGTCCAGTCAAGTCATCTCTTGCGTAGCAGACGCTTGAGGTCATTGATCGTCAGCACTGATGTCATCAAAAGCTATACTAGCACCAACTACAATTCTTCGGCTCCACAGCTAAGAGTACTCACTCGAATCTTCGATTCGACTAAATACTCGGGGGCTACCCTATCGAGATACCGTCGCACCAAAAGACGAATAAAGACAAAATATTTCTTTGAGTCCTACGTCGAGTCTACGACTCCACTACGGACTCGGGGGCTACTCCCATAGGGAGGATGGATTTAAGCATCCGAAAATTTTTGTGTCCTGCGGACTTAAAAATAAACAAAGTGCTTGAATAAAGGTCTCCGCCCGAGTCTACGACTCGAACAGACACTCGGGGGCTACTCCCATAGGGAGCGCTGGTCGCGCACCCTATGAATTCTTCGACTGTGATCTTTCGGATCAAACACGCAAAACTTTTTCGGCAACTTTGCCTCAGCAGAATGCTATGTGAGCAATGTTTCTCCTTGGCCACCCGAAACACCTCCGCGGTGACAAATGTTCGGATGCTGCGTCTGCGACGCAAAGATAAGACCTACAGATATCATCTGGTGGCCTGGCAACGCACCCGACTGCGCTCTGCTAGTATGAATCCGTGCCAGCAGGTGCGATGAAAAATCCCGACGGACGCGTTGGGTACATCAATTAAATTCACTGGAATTCAACTCTTGTAAGTCCACGTCCTGAGTCGAATTACGCCAGCATATGTTCCAGTTTCGAGTTGAGGGACTCGAACCTGAGGAAGATCGTGTCGTTTCATCCTAAGACAGTTAACTGACCCTGATCCGTCGAGTGAGTCAGGCACACGCATCCACAATCCCTACACATGAACTATTGAAATACATAGTTGCACCCGAAAGACTGAAGAGTCCTCAGCCGAATTTACGATTCGACTGATCACTCGGGGGCTAATGACATGGTTATACCCCGCGGGTGCATGACCTCAGCATACCTAGTCCAGCCCAAGGAAGGCCCACGGCAAAAGTACGTTGGCCCATGAAGATTTTCGGGTGGCCCAGGCCCATGGTGCCTTCGGATCCTTGGAGAGCAAGACTAGAGTAGATAGGAAATTCAAAGGGGTAAAACCCTAGGACCTGTAACCGACTAGGACTATGCCCGGGACCTGCCTAAGTCTATATAAAGGCCAGGAGGGCACGACCTAGATCTCTCGACTCGTACTTTCGCATACACACCTCCACGCCAGATTGCATCTGCGCACCCCTGTAACCTTCGGTTCCGCCGTAATCAAGAGCAGACAAGCAGGAGTAGGGTTTTCCCGGGGCTCGAACACAGGTAAACCTTGTGTCCCCGTGTTGCTTGTTTGCTAACCGTTCCACGATCTCCAGCATCCCCATCTTCTCCAAAACCCAAGTCCATAACAATGGGCATTGATGAGATCAAACCTCGTCATTGAAGTTTGTTTGCGTGCCCAGACATCTTAAGCACATGCTCACTGACGGAGCTGCCCTCTTCCATCTTGCAGTTAAAGAACTTTTTAGAAGCCTCATAGCTCTCAACTGCCGCGTGAGTCTCAAAGATCAATTTGAGTTCACGGACAATATCATGTGGGTCTGAATTCTCAAACCTTTTCTGAAGCTCTGATTCTAAACCATACAAGATAGCACACTGAACTGTGGAGTACTGATTCTTCCGAGCGAGGTAAACGTTCTTTACTTCATCGGTAGCATCACCGCAGCGGTCACCAGCGGTGCATCCAGCACATAGGTCAAATTACCAGCATTGAGGACAATCCTCAAATTGCGGAACCAATCCGCGAAGTTGCTTCCATTGTTTTTCAACTTTTCTTTCTCTAGAAATGCATTAAAATTGATGCTAGGCTCATCAAGATCAAACCTTAGCTTTCGCATGAGCAAATCTGGCTTTCTCATGTTGTATACACTTGCGGAATCTAACACACCCGATCATCACGTGGTGCTTCGAAACAACAAGCTTTAGCAATGGTGCTTACTAAGGATGAACACTTTAGAACTTGAAATTCATGTGCATGAGGGATCATCTTATAATGCTACCGTCGTTAACTAAGCAATATAAAATGCATAAAGGATTAACATCACATGCAATTCATAATATGTGATATGATATGGCCTTTCTTCTTTGTGCTTCCGATCTCCATCTTCAAGCACGAACATGATCTCCATCATCACCGGTATTGCATCAAGGTCAATGACGCTGCTCCATGGTTGTCGTCCACCAGCTTCAACTATTACAACTACTTTGAATAGACACGCGGGTCTTAACAGAAATTAAAGACAACCATATGGCTCCTGCCGGTTGCCAACTTACAATAAGGAACATTGCATACATCAAATATAATCACAATCATGGCCATATCACATCACAGCACACCCCTGCAAAAAAAAGTTAGACGCCTCTAATTTCTTTGCATATTTTACGTGGTTTGGGGCTTTCAATAAGTGTCGATCTAACTTACGAACAAGAACCACAACGTTGATGTTTGAACTATCAAGTGCCCGTTGTAAATTGGATCTATACTACAATGGGAGAGACAGACACCCGCAAAGCCACTTATGCAATACAAGTTGCATGTTGAGCGTGGAGCAAGTCTCATGAACGATGTCATGTAAGGTTAGCCCGGGCCGCTTCATCCCATCATACCGCAAGATGCAAAGTACACAATAAGCAATTGATAATAAAAGCACCACCGCCCACAATGACCATTGTGTTCTACTCGTGCAATAGATCTACATATAGACACGGCTCTGATACCATTGTAGGGGTTCGTAGCAAGGAAAACAAAAAAAAATCTACCGCATACAAACAAACAAGCCAAGATCTATCTACTAGATTGTAGCAACGAGTCGATAGAATAACTCACCCTCGAAGATTCCAAAGTGTTTAACAAGAGCGGATTCTCGTGGGTGATGTAGTCGTACTCTTCCCGATCTCAAGATCGTGTAGACGATCCTTCCAAGCGCCGCTGCGCAGCTCAGTAGTCGGTCACACGCTCGTATTGACGAAGACCTTCCTCTCCTTGTTCCAAAGGCAATGGAGGTTGTAGCACTCTCCTCGTGATTCCGGCAGCACGACAGCGTGGTACCGAAAGTAGAGGGGAGATCTCGCAGGGCTTCGCCTTAAGCCGGAGCGAGTATGCTGGACTATGAGAGAGCCTCAGTGATCTAGGGTTTAGACGCACCAAGGATAAGAGGCTAGGCCGGCGGCTAGGGCAATTATAAGCCCCAACTCGGCGGCTTGGGAGAAACCCAGGGCGACGGCGGCGGTTTGGTGGCCGGCGGCTAGGGTTAGGGTTTAGAGGGGCAAGGTGTAGGTCTTGGAGGGGCAGCCCTGCCCCTCCTTATATAGGTGGGAGGGAGCGGCCAAGGGGAGGGGAGTCCCTCCCCAACTCGGCCTCCTTGGTCGGCGGTGGAGGGAGAGGAACTCCTCTCCAAGTAGGTTTCCTACTCTCCCTCCACCAAGCAAACTGCCGTTTGACTTTTCAAATTGGCGTTTGACTTTTCAAACTAGGATTTGATTTATCCCTTTATTTTGCTCAGCGATGACACCTAGTACATGATGCAACCATTCCAACTTGTTATGACACATTCATGTACCCCTCCCCTCCGGAGTGCCGGACATTCCGGAACCTTCTAGAACATTCCCGATGAAAACACCGGAACCATTCTTCAACCCCGAAACAAGACTTTCCTTATATGAATCTTATTCTCCGGACCATTTCGGATCTCCTCGTGATATCCCGGATCCCATCTGAGACTCCGAACAACATTCGATCTCTTACTCATCATTCCATAACTACTCAACAACGTCGAATCCTTAAGTGTGTCTCCCTACGGTCCGTGAATTATGCGGACATGATCGAGACACTTCTTCGAACAATAACCAATAGAGTAATCTGGAAATTCATATGGCTCCCACATATTTCTACGATTACTTTGCGATCGAATGAACCACTTACATATGATACCAATTTCCCTTTGTCTCACGATAGTTTACTTATCCGAGGTTTTGATCGTCGGTATCTCTGCATACCTAGTTCAACCTCGTTACTGATAAGTACTCTTTTCTCGTTCCCGTGATATGTGATCCCTTGTGATCCAGTCATATGCTTGCAAGCTAATTGGATGACATTCCACCGAGAGGGCCCAGAGTATATCTATCCGTCATATGGATGGACAAATCCCACTCTTGATCCATGTGTCTCAACCAATACTTTCTGAACACTCAATGCCACCTTTATAGCCACCCAGTTACGGTGTGGTGTTTGATGTCATCAAAGCATCCTTCCGGTGATGGTGATGAGCTTGATCTCATGGTCGAAGGAATTAGGTTACTATGTATCAGAAAGCATATAGCAATTGAACTATTAAAATAACTTGATCTTTATGCTACGCTTATCTATAGGAGTATGTCCATCATATCATTCTCCTAACGATATGATCTTGTTGTTAATAACATCTCAATGTTCATGATAGGGAAACCACAATCATTTATTAACCAACAAGCTAGTATTATAAAGAGGCTTTACTAGGGACTCTATTTTAGTTTACAAATCACATAAGTATTAATGTTTCCTTGTTAATACTATTATAGCATGAATGTAAACATTTATCATAAACACAAAGATATAATAATAACTACATTTAATATTGCCTCTAGGGCATATCTCCAACAAATGAATTATGGCAATGGTCTATACAAACCGTTAGATGCCAGAACTATCGTGGAACGATGAGGGTTCCCACCCATATGCTGCATATCCTCTACGAATTACTAATTTATATGCACGCTACGAGTGATAACAGCCACAACCTACACATCCGTCTTCATGCGAGAGGAAGAAGATACAGCTGACTTCTCTGTCCCATTCCAAATCTCATGGCTAACGCGTAATATTCGACGCTAGAATCACTGATGTCAGGGGTTATTAAGTCCCTACTTGATTATCATTGTTGCAATTAGAACACTAAGTTCTATTGCTCCATTATATCACCACTTAGGATGATATCTATAATTTCTTTATTTGTGAAAATAATAGTTTCTTTCTTTTATAACATATATGATAACACACACACTACTATAGAAAGGCTTATAGCCGCCAGGTAGTTAGTGACGGGCAAAACTATGCCTGTCACTAATAAGTATTACCAGCGACAGGCATGAAAAAGCTTGTCACTAGTACAAAACACTAGTGACACGCGTATAAAAGTGACTGTCACTAGTATTTTGTGTAGATGCCGGCTGAATGGAAAAATTACTCAGTGACAAGGATCAATAAATGCATGTCACTGGTAACGTTGGTAATGTTATAATTAGCGATGGGCTTAATATGTGTCCGTCACTAAATTTTCATGGATACCTTTTGCAATGGGAAAAATTCTTAGTGGAGGACCGGTAACAAGATTTATCACTCGTAACAAGATTTTCGTGGAGCTTGTAATAACTCTAAAAGGTTTATCACCGGTAAGAAGAATATATACTTTTCTGGTCGTGTCCGGCTGGGCAACTAGGTGTGCACAATAATATCCTGGCCTAGGAATCGAGTCAAATGGAGTGACTTTAAAATCTCAAATTAACAACCGAGTGTTTAAAAAAACAATTTTTCACCCAAATCAATATACCGAGCCAGACCACCTGTACTGCCGCTCAGTTGATGTTGTATTTTTATTTTTCGTTTTTACAACCTCTTCTTTATGGTCGTGGGAGCTAGCCCCACTTGCCCTGCATGGGTCAAGGAGTCAGGCGGTTTTGTGAGCTGGAGAAAGGGGAACCAGGGATAGGGATCTCGCGGCAACGCGCCATGGAGCTCGCCGGTGCGGTCGGCTTTGCGACGGCCACCGGTTCAAGTCGACGATCCCGTCGGCGAACACACCGCAGTCCACCCGTACTCCTTCTTCCATCGCTGGTACATCAAGCAAAAGAGGTACGTCTTCAGATTCTGATTCCGATTCCGATTGTCGCTTCCATCTTCAATCATGACTCATGGATCGATCTGATTCTTACCACGCCCGGCGACGGTGAAGGATCGGTGTAGGTATTACGAGCTCAAGGACGACGACCCTCCATATGCCGCCAAGTTTTCAACAATATCCGAGGCCCCAGAAGACCCCATCTGAGCCATTAATTTCCATCTCCATGATGACATAGACCAACAAATTAGTATGCTCTCTTCCTCTGAAAAATACCGTGCTCTGTGTCTAATCTGTCAATATATACAACAAACCTAATGTTTTTCAAGTGATCTGAGTCATGTGATGAAACAATTAATCATTTCCTATGGTATCTTTTTTTTTTTGACTTGACACCCTTTGCACAGAATTTACTCTAGCTGTGATGAATCCCACCCGTATCAGAACCGAGATGGTGGGTGGCAAAATTTGTTTTCTTATTATAAGTAGTCAGAATCCAACCAATAATTCCAACTCTGATTAATCATAGTACTATCAATTAAGACCTGATGGGTTGCATAAGACATGAGAGAACAATGTGGCAAATTAGTTTGTCTGATGAAGTTTGAAACCCGTACGTTATTCTCAAGGGAAGAAACTGCATCTACACCCGCTGTAGTGCAGCGTGTGAATGCACTTAGCTTTTTTTTTGTCTGCACGGCGGGCTAGGTTGTTGTCTATGCCTTTTTCTATTCACTTTATATACCCCCACCATTTTAGCTTATATAACTTTCGACACCACTTAATTTAGGCACCGACACACACATAGGAGCATGGAACTCAGTTGTCAGCATTTATATAATATACTTATGAAGGTTCATATTCTAACGATGCTCTGCCATGTGATCTGTCTTTCCTTTTTCTTCAGCGTAGCTTGGCCATTCTTTCTTTTGTGAATTCCAACTAACTTATGACTAGCTAGGCAGTCTTCCATGTAAAATTTAAATAAAAGGTTGGCTCACTTTTATTTATGTTGCCAAAGCGTACTTATCCATCATTGGAATAGATTATTGATTTTTTCGGTATCATAGCTTGGCATATCAATCTAAATCAGCAATTATGCATGTTTGCGCAAGGGTCACTGGGTTCTGATTATTCTCAGGGTGAAGGAACGCATGGCTTCTTGCTTTGATTCACTTAAAAACAAGACGAAAAGGGATTACAATGTGTTGTCACAGATTTTGGATGATGCGTCTATTCGAATATAGTTTGAGCGGTGGAAATGTGCCAAGAAAAGGTAGAGGTCATGTATATTTTAAGCATTATACATATGGTAGTTGCACACAGCAACAAGATAGCATGCCATTTTTGAACTATGAAATAAGAGGAACCCCAAGGCTTCACTTGAGGGCCTTGTTAGTTCAAGAAAAAATCTAGTCTAGTTTTGAACTATAAACTTATATTCTGCAAAATTATGAGTATTCAGAATTTACTTACAATGTTTTGACCGTACCAGTTTATCCGCACTGATTATGTATGCATTATGTTTGACATGGCCGTGGCTTGCAGGAATTCCAAAATTTTCTTTTTTCTAATGTCAAGTAATTTACTGTATAACAATGCTGCCTTTTACCTTGACACGTGTCTCTTGCATATATTAGCTTGGTGATTCCATAATTGACGGTCTCTTAATTGATATGTCTTTGTTATGTGTCTTAAATCGATCTATGTATGCTCTTTCCTTGGAACTTTTATGTAAAATGTGAAGCTTCTATTGCAGTATGTTGTGTACCATGAAAAGCAGACCTCATATATTATATATGTGGTTAAGCACGCCATCGGTGTTTGGCACGATGCAGATCCATACAAGGAAGAAGTAGTGAAAGAATTTGCACCTCAACAAGATGATGGAAATGTAGAATAGTGAAAGGAACTTGCAACAATATGTATGACCAAAATACATGTACTATGGTGGTGTTGTTCTTTGTAGTTCAAACTGCTTGCTAGATAACTCATCGAGAAACTATTGTTTGTTAGTCTATGATAGGTTGCAAGTTCTTATGCAAGTGTGTCAGCCGTGCAAATATTATGTCATGTTGGTTTATGTGAGTATCATTGGTACAACATTTTATTGTGTTTTATATTATTGTAACATCCTATTGTGCTATCTGGAATATTAGTGGAAAAACATTTTTTATTACTGAAATTCAAATCAGTGACGGGTAGCATAATGGGGCCCAGTCACTGCAAAAACCCGCATGCCTGTTGCCTTTGATTGCAACCAGTGACATGCATCTCTTTTTCCTGTCACTAGTATACACATAATAGTGACTGACACCTGTAAATGCCTGTCACTAGTACACATACTAGTGACAGGCACCTGCCTATCACTAGTAGTCTTTTACCAGTGACTAGTCATTAGTGACAGACGGTTTGCATGTCACTAATGGGACTTTTATGCCTGTCACTAATAGCCTATTCTGCAGTAGTGACAATTTGCAAATACTTTGATAAAGACTCTTCAAAGGACATGAGCAAGTGATGAACTTGCCTTGTGATTGCAAGGTAATGAAGTCTAATGCTTGCACTGGACCTTGAGCTTCTAGTTCTACAAAAACATCATTATTGCATGGTAAGGACAATATTTAAAGAAGCAAAATGATTATGCAATAATGTAATGCATTATTTAATTTTATATGCATTTACCCCAAAAAGTTCCTTTTTAGTAATAAAGGATTTATAAATATTATATTTTAATATTTATAACATATATTGAATTATTTTATTTTATTTCCCTTTTTATTTGACTTTTATTGATTTAATAATTCTTTTAGGAATAATTAATTAAACATTAAAAATTGTGATTAAATATTTATTTAGTATTTTTCAAAAATACTATAATATTAATACATAATGAAAGTGAGTTTTAATTAATTTTTATCACCTTTCAATAATTTTGTAAAATTCCATAAGGAATATATAATTTACAAAATTCTTAATAAAATTTAAATGTCTAAAATTTTATATTTTAATTTATTTGGACAGTTTGGATTTTTGTGAATCCAAAGATATTTTATTTATAATTTTTGGACTTTTTTTATTTTCTAGAATTTTATAAAGTCTAGGGGTATTTTGGTCCTTTTCTTTTTATTAAAATAGGCCTGAGAGAATTTCTGGGCCGGTTTAGCTTATTGGGCCCTAATGGCCCATTAGTCATTGACAAAAGAACCACCCCGAAGGGTCTGGCCTAACTCGGCCCACTCATCACTGCCTCTATCTCTCTCCCTCGAGCTCATCCTCTCATCCTCTGACCCGACCTCGTGGCCGGCGATGCCGCCACCGGCCATTCCCGCCGTCGTAGGCCGTTCTGGTCACCGTTGTGGTGCAATTGGGAGTTTTCGACGACGCACGTTCGTTCTATCCAATTGGATTCGAGCCTGGGGCTCTCCAGCAATGGATCGATGCCGTCCTGAACCCTAGGGTTTGGGGGTTGGCATGGATTCAAGTGTTGTCGTGGTCGTCGTGTGTCAAGGTGATGCTCTGCACCTCCAAGCGCGATTAGGGTCGCTACCATGGTGCCGTGCGGGTTGCAGCGCCCCCTCTGGGGTGCTTCGCGTGCCGCCATAGTCGTCGGCCCCTCTGCTTCCTCTTCTGATCTTCAGCGCGGACCTACGGTGAGTTTGATTCTTTTCCCCTGGTGCTCTCTGTGCTTGCTAATTCGATGCTAGATGCTGGAAGTGTCCTCTCTGGCTACTGTCTGATTCAGATTGGGATGATTATCCATTTAGGGTTCCTGTCATGTGATTGCTCAAGTACTGGATGAACTAATTCATGTCTGGATGGTCTGTACACATGCTAAATGATTATTGGCCTGAGGCTTGTTGCTTAAGATGATCTATAATGTTTCTGGTGGCTTATAAGATGATTTATGCTTGGATTGTATCTGATTCAGATGGTATAGTTGCTTGGAAATCATGTTTGATTAAGTCAGTGACTTGATAAATTTTCACTGTCATCTTTGGGTTTAAGATCGTGATTATGATATGATGAAATCATTGTTCTAGTACTGTTGGCTTAGAACAAGTGTGTGGTCTCAAACAGTGAAGTTTAATATAGAAATATCCTAGTTATGATTCCTGTGTTAACAGGAAAATGATTAGTAAGTTGATTGTCTGAATTTATGATGATTAGATGTCTATCTTGTCGCATACAGAATTGTTCTTGTGACACCATCATGTATGGCACACAAGTCTGATTCTAATCCACTGATTGGGTTGGTTTATGCTTCAGACGGACTTGGCTTTATAAGATAAATAGAGATGCTCTTATCTGAATTCCCTAAGACCAATGATGTTGGTCTGAGGCTTAGGGATTCAGACCTTATCTAATTGGTTCATATAGATAGTCCTGGTAGTGGTACTAGCTATTGTTTTTGAATCAAAGTTTGGAAAAATGGTAGTGAGCTTGATCATAATCTGGATCCAAAGGCTTTGTTTCTAAGGTGCTGCCCTGCTTTCGGGATGTGCCTAGAAATAGATCATGGATCTATGTATGCTTGAATTGTAAGATATAGTTTGACAGCTCGATAAATGATGTTGCTCTAAGCTCTGGCTGGATCCAAGTACTTTGTTGTTTGCTTTTAGAGTTTAAAACTCTATGATGGATTCATCCACTTGGGTGATTTCTGAGGGTTTGTTTTATAAAACAACACATGCTTCTCTCTAAATGATATGATTAGATCATGTGAAAGTTTTATGAAACTCACCATAGACTCTGATGTTTGTGGAGTAAGTTGGTGATGATGATCTTGATCTGGTTTTGTTGGACTCCTTTGCTTGATCTTGAGCTAACCTGCTCCTCCTAGCTCCTGGGCTTGATCTTGCTGTCCACCTGATCCATCCCCCTCCTTATGTCACCATCCTGGTGATGTTTGGTTGATCCTTGGTGATTTGGTTTGGCTGATGTGCTTGGTAAGTTGTTGTCTAGTCTGGCTGTTCTTGTGTGGAAACAGTGGAGTGATGCACTAGTGCCTCTCCATGGCTGTGTTTATGATTTTATGAGTTTGGGGCTGTGATGTGAGGTTGAAAACACACCACATGCATGTTGGTGTGTGTCCTGACTGTGTGCTTGCTGTGCACTTGTGGATATGTTCAGAATTTTTGAAACTTACTATTACCAGGTTACTTTCACCTGGCTGGTGAATTTGCCCTTCTTGGCTGTCATTTGACTTCTAGCTTTAAATTTATGAAAGATGGATTCTTTCATATTGGTGAAACTTGCCCCTTTTATATAAATTTCTCAATGATGAATTTGTCTAGTGCACTTCACTGACATGTCTAAGAGAAAATACTACTAACACTAACATTTTTATTTTTCTGTTTAATTTTCAGTTTTTTTGCAGGTACAGATATAAAGATAAAGATTTAGCCAGGTTTAGATATAGAATAGTTATAGAATAATCCAATGTAATTTTCTTATTCTTTTGTAATTTTTCTCTTTATTATTTTGTAATCTTCATTTTATTCTTTTGTAATAAAGACTACATTGTTATTAATAAAGAATATTCTTATTCTTTCTTTATTTACTTTTCTAAATTATTTGGATGATTTCAATAAGTTATAATTTTGTAACTTGATTATATATTGATGATATGAAATAAGTTTTCATATTCATAATTGTTTTATTTAGATAATGTTTGGAGTTAAAATAATTAAATCAAGATTCAAATTTTTTTTCTAATTCATTGAGTTATAATTCAAACTTAAATTTAAAATTCAAATTCATTTTAAAACACATATAAATCCTTAAAGATCATATCAAAGTCTATAGCAATCACCCTTTAAGACTAAACCTAATCTCAAAGTATGAAAGAAACATTGATCACTTAAGGTTTTTATTTGGCGAAAATTTTACCCCCATTTTCACAAATGAATCCATGCATCATTCCATATTCCTAATTCTACCCTTCGTTAGTTCCTAAATGCTGGGATGTTACAGACTTCCCCCCTTAAATTAAACTTCATCCCGAAGTTTGTGGAGATGTACCTGAATAGTTCTGGATAGGCTTTTCTTAGATCCTCTTCTTTCTCCCATGTGGCTTCCCTTTCAGGGTGATGTTCCCACTGTACCTTGCAATATTTTATGGCTCTCTTCCTTAATCTTTTACAGTTTTCTTCCAAAATTTTACAAGGCTTTTCAATATAGGTCAGGTATGCTTGTAGTTTTATCTCTTGATGTGTGATTGCATCGTCTGGAACTTTCAAACATTTACGAAGTTGTGACACATGGAAAACATTATGCACCTGAGCCAATCTTCATGGTAACTCTAAAGCATAGGCTATAGTTCTGTTTTGACTCAGTATCTTGAATGGTCTGATGTATATTGGACTCAATTTCCCTTTAACTCCTAATCTTTTCACCCCTTTCATTGGACTTACTTTCAAATAGACCATATCTCCCACTTATGGATGCCATGATCTTCGACTTTGATCCGCATAACTTTTCTGCCTGCTCTGGGCTATTTTCAGTCTATCCCTAATCTTATCAATGATATCTTGTCTTTCCTTTATATAATCTAGCGCAAATTCTTTGCTGCTTCCAGGTTCATACCAACATATTGGTGATCTACACTTTCTTCCATATAGAACCTGATATGGAGCTGCCTTCAGACTACTCTGATAGCTATTATTATAAGAAAATTCTGCCAATGGTAGATGATCTTCCCATGTTCCTCTGAAATCTAGTGCACAAGCTCTCAACATGTCTTCTAGTATTTGATTTGTTCTTTCAGTTTGACCTCATGTCTCCGGATGATATGTTGTGCTGAAATCTAACTTTGAACCAAGTGCTTCATGCAATTGCTTCCAAAATGCTGAAGTAAACACTGATCCCCTATCAGTTACCATCTTTTTGGGTACTCCATGCTTACTTATTATCTCTTTGGCATATACTTCAACTAACTTCTCGGCATTATCCTTTTGATTCACCAGAATAAAATGTGCACTCTTAGTGAGTCTGTCCACAATTACCCATATCATATCCTTCCTTTTTGGTGTCATAGCAATCCTGTAATGAAGTCCATACCTATTTCCTCCCATTTCCATTCAGGAATTTCCAAGGGTTGTAATGGTCCTGCTGGACTTTGATGTTTAGCTTTCACCCTTTGACAAGTATGGCATTCAGATACATATTTAGCAATATCTCTTTTCATGTTATTCCGCCAGAATGGTTCTTTCAAATCCATATACATCTTAGTACTCCCTGGATGTATAGAATATGGTGTTTCATGTGCTTCTCTGAGTATAATATCTCTAATCGCAGTCACATCTAGAACACAAATACGGTCTTGAAACCATAAAGACCCATAATCTCCAAGGCGAAAAACTGATTTTTTCCCTTGAGATATCCTCTGAATCTCCTCAGCAATTAAAGGATCTTCTTCTTGATGTCTAATAATTTCTTGCTTAAGATCACCGTCCTGCTCTGCAACTACCTGCATAGTGGCTAATCCTCCAAGAACCTTTGTTCTGATGAATTGAAGCTCTAATCTTTCCAAGTCCATTTGTAACTCTTTTGGTAGCTCCCTATTGCTAGGCTAAATATCTGCACTTTTTCTGCTTAAAGCATCTGCTACAACTTTTGCTTTACCTGGAGTGTAGTTGATTGTTAAATCATAATCCTTGATTAGTTCCAACCAACGCTTCTGTCTCATATTCAATTCCTTTTGAGTAAAGAAATATTTGAGACTTTTATGGTCAGCGTATAACTCACATATGGCTCCATAAAGAAAATGCCTCCATCCCTTCAGTGCAAAAACTATTGCTGCTAACTCTAAATCATGAGTTGGATAGTTGACTTCATGTGGTTTCAATTGTCTTGAACCATAAGCAATCACTTTCCGATCTTGCATTAATACACAGCCCAAACCTTCTTTAGATGCATCACAGTATACTATGAAGTCCTTCACTGTTTCAGGAACTACTAAGATTGGAGCTGTGGTTAATCTGGTCTTCAACTCTTGGAAACTTGCTTCACATTTCTCATACCACTTGAATGGTGTATTTTTCCTTAATAATTTGGTCATTGGTCCAGCTATTTTGGAGAAACCTTCAATGAATCTCCAATAATAACCAGCCATTCCTAAGAAACCTCGAATTTGCTTCACATTGGTCGGTGCAGTCCACTCTAGTAATGACTGAAACTTAGATGGATTCACAACGATTCCATATTTACTGATCACATGACTGAGGAATTCTACCTCATCAAGCCAAAATTCACATTTACTGAACTTAGCATAAAGCTTATGTTCTCTTAAGGTATGCAATGCTACTCTCAAATGATCATCATGCTCTTCCTTATCCTTGTAATATATCAAAATATCATCAATAAAGACTATGACAAACTTGTCCAAATACGGCATAAAGATCTTGTTCATCAGATTCATGAATATTGCCGGTGCATTGGTCAAACCAAATGGTACTACCAGATACTCATGGTGTCCATATCTTGAGACAAATGCTGTTTTTGGAACATCTTCCGGTTTGATTTTTATTTGATGGTATCCAGATCTTAAATCGATCTTTGAAAATACTCCAGCTCCTTTTTCTTGGTCAAACAAGTCTTGAATTTTTGGTAACGGGTACTTATTCTTGATAGTCACGTTATTCAGATTTCTATAATCACCACACATTCTTCTTCCACCATCTGTCTTATCCACAAAGATTATTGGTGTTCCCCATGGGGATACACTTTCCTGAATAAATCCTTTTCTAGATAACTCATCAATTTTCTCTTTGAGTTCTTTTAACTCTTTGGGTGCCATCTTATATGGTGCTTGAGTTATTGGTGTTGTACCAGGAATTAGGTCAATGGTGAACTCTATCTCCCGGTCTGGTGGCATTCCCGGTAGCTCTGCTAGAAAAACATCTTGGAATTCATTAACTATAGGAATCTCTTCCAATTTGACCTCTTTCATTGAGTTCAACTGCAGATCCACCATGATATGACTGTGCTTATCTGCTTGGTAAACTATCCTTGCTCCACTTGGAGTTTTGATGAGACAGTTTTCCTCACAATTTATTTGAGCTCCGTATTCCATCATCCAATCCATCCCCGGCACTACTGCAATTCCCTTCAAAGGAATCACATAAATGTCTGCGAAATATGTACAACCACAGATCGAGATAACCTGATCTTGTTTATTGTGGCGTACAATCACATTCCCTCCTGCCGTAACTACGGTCATAGGACTTTCTAACGTTGCCCTTCTAATCCCGAACTTATCACAAAATTCTTCAGAAATGAATGAAGTAGTTGCACCAGTATCAAATAGAACTTTTCCAGGATTGGTAAGGATATTGAGCGTACCTATCACTGCATGCTCCGAATTATCCACCTCCTCGAGGGTTGCACAATTCAGTTTCCCAGTAGTTCGGTTCCTCTTGCCATTGTTGTTCTTTCCATTATTTCCTCCTTTATTGGGCTGTCCATTTCCTCCACTGGTTGTCCTCCTCCCTTGGTAGGCCATCCTCCAGGTGGTTTGCTCGGACAATCTGGCTTGATATGCCCCTTCTAACCACAACTATAACAGATCACTACAGGCTTTTTGCATTCCCTCTGGAAATGCCCTGGAATTCCACAATTGTTACAAATAACATTCCTTCTCGGATTGGATTGATTTCCACCACTGTTCTTGTTAGGGTTATTGTTATTGTTGCCATAATTCCTATTCCAAGGTTTGAACTCCATGTTGGGTTTAGGTTTGCTTGCCTGAATTCTCTTGGTTTCCTTCTTGGCTCTCTTCCTCCGGTCCTCTTGGACATTCTTGTAGTCATCTTCAAAATTAATGGCTACATCCAACAACTGCTGATATGTTTGCTTATTGGCTAACCTTAGTTTCATCTTCACAAATGGATTTAATCCACGCAGGAAACGCTTCTTCCGCTTCTCTTCCGTATTGACATCCTCCTCAGCATAATGAGACAGTTGGTTAAACTCTCGGATGTACTTCATGACACTTGTATATCCTTGCTGAAGCTCCTCAAACTCTCTCCGCTTCAATTCCATAACACTTTCCGGAACATGATATTCACGGAATCTCTGCTTAAACTCTTCCCAGGTAAACTCCCTTCCTGGTGGTTGCATGGCTAACTGATTCTCCCACCATGATGTTGCAGGTCCAGTCAGACGATGAGTTGCATACCTCAATTTCTCGTCATCATTGCAACCTACAGTTTTCTGCTTCCTTTCAGTATCTGCTAGCCAATCCTCTCATCCATTGGTTCAGGAGCTGATGCAAAAGGTAACGGTCTTGAATTCTGGAAATCAGATAGACTCACTCCTCCACCTTCAGGTGCCCTCTGATTTGCTCGTCCCAGCAACTCTTCCATAAACTTGTTCTGGGTCTCTTGCATCATTTGCATGCATTGCATAAAATTCTTCTCCAATAATGGCCTCATTGGTGGTGGTGGTAAGGCTCCTTGATTTGCTGCATCTGATCGGCCTTTTCCTTGGCCTCTCACTCCATCCGCTGCTGCTCAGTTTCCATTCCTACACCCGTATCCATGACCCTCTAGTCCTGCAACATAAAGCGAATACTCATAATTACATCATGCACATGTGTTCTGAGCTCGACTTTACGCACAGAACTAGCAACACAATGAAGATCCAAAGAAAATCCAAATATGCATTTCACATATTTTACATAATATCATAATGATACAAAGTCATTACAACATATACCATATAGGTATAATCACAAAACTACCTTATTACTTGGGGTACAATACACGGTACTTGATACTACTAACTAATTGTCTCCTTCTAGTAGTAACTATGCTCATCGTACATGCCTGATGTCCAACCGTGATGACGTGTGGTTCGTCGCACAGTTTGTGGAACATATGGCCTTCCAGAAGGAACATACTCTCTTTCTGAAGTGTCAGGACTTGAGTCATTACTCAACCTGAGTGCATTGACTCCCTCCCGCTCAGCTGAAAAGTCTTCAGAAACATATTTAACATTATCTCCAGCCTGCATCTCATGAGCTTCATTTTTCGAGTTGTCCCAACAGGATACGCAGATCCTGCTGCTTCCCAGGTGCTCTCGTGGGCAACATAATTAAATACTGGATAATGTATATTCCCTGGGTTTTGAGAATATATTGATGATTCAAACACTCTCTCCTCAGGATCTTCTTCTTCATCCTGATTATCTACTAACATGGAATTTCTACTACTATTATTAGGATTCATTCTTGCACCCATCCCACTAGATTTTCCAACATTTCTATCAGAACCATCAGTGGACATCCGGTGTTCATGAGATCCATTATATGATCCCATTCTCCAACCATCCGAATTCTCAATAGGAAGTTCTGAGTCAGAACCATCCTCTGAGCCATGTGGTACTGCATACCTCATATCTATGGTAGGATCATGTATAGGTTCAGGTCTGGGTGAATAAGGATATGGTATAAAAGATTCAGGATCTATAGGTATATCCTTAAATATAGGTGTTGTACTACTACTTGCTTCTTTCTCTAGCTGGAATGCTAACTGCTTCCTCCTTTCCGGATCATTTAGATCCTCTAACATATCATTTTTGTCAATCACTTGATGGGTCTTATAAAAAGACGCAACGAGTGTTCGGTATCTATCCATAAGCTTGGAAGCTAACTTAGGATGCTTATTAACCAAAGTAAGATGATCCGGTATAGGCCCCAAGTCTATAGAATCATGAGGTATCACAGAGAATGTGCTACCTTATAGCTCCTTGGTTTTCTGCTCCTGGATATTAGCTATCGCCTCCACAACAGCAACATGATATGCTTCTAAGTGACTCCTACCTTCTCCTATAGGTAGATCATGATATAATCCAAGATTATCTGGAAGTTGGATACTCACACGATACTTGGATAACATCCGACCATCAAGGTAAGTGATAGTGTTCACTGGAATTCTAGTTGGACAACTAAAGAGCTTTAAAAGTTGACGAAGTTGGTCTATGAATGATCCTTGATAATCATCAAGAGTCTCCTCTTTCCTTACCAAAGTCTGTTTTGGAAACTTTGGTGCCATATCTCTGTATATCAGAAAAATAATTTTGATTAATATCAAATAATATATTGCATCATAACAAAGAATTATTGCACTAAAATATTTAACGGAATATTATCATTTGAATACTCATTATATTACTTTTAGAAATTTCTTTATCGTTGCTAACTTTTCCTATAGGTAATACCCTTTACTAGGTTTCCAACCTAAGGTCAAAGCAATTTGCTCTGATACCACCTGCGGTGACCCAGCATACCACTGCATGTGTAGTACACTATAGTCGTTGACATGACACTCACAGAACACCGTTCCGTAAATATCATATCCCTCGGAGTGGTACAACAGAAACATTGTGGGTCCATATTACAACATTCACACATTATTATTATTACAATACTAGAAGTTCAAGACTTCAAAAGGTTCAACTTACAAACCAAAATATAAAGTGTTTCAGCGGAATTTAAAAGTAGCAACTCTGACTAGGATTTGAGCTCAGCAGCTTATTTTATAGAGTTCATGCTGCTCGGCTCCGTTGGTTACTACTAACTAGGGATACTTAGTTGGACTCGTTATCCTCGAAACCATAGCGGATTTCATAATCCACTCCTTCAACACCTCCGGATAGATCCGATTCCTCAAAGAACACATCTTCTTGTCATTTGGCTGCATACATTGGCACGTATTCGGGATCCTCAGAGTCTAAGCAAGGGATCAAAGTAAAGAATGAGTAACAGTGTTACCCAACAAGTTCATTATATGCAAGGTGGGAAGTTTTATGCACTAACTACCACCTCGGATTATAAATCCTTGGCACTATGCAATTTTGTAAATCTTTCTTCAAAGATTGATTTATTATGAAAATATATGACCATCGGCCTTCACAGGTTGATCAGAACTTTCATGGAGTTCCTTTCCTGCCGCGTTCGTAGCTCCTTCCTGGAACAGGGAGTAACAAGTTATAGTTCTTACACTCTGCAGAGGTGCGTTACTTTACCCATGAGAGATCAACTCCTTGTTGCACAACCGGGCGTACTTTCCCGTCCACAATTCCATGATGTGGGGCCCAGTAGTTGGTCCAAGCCAATCACTGGCCCCTTCGCGACCCCGCATGCCTCCTTGGTGTACACCATGCCCACATAATGAATTACGGCAATGGTCTGTACAAACCGTTAGATGCCGGAACTATCATGGGACGATGAGGGTTCCCACCCATATGCTGCATATCCTCTACGAATTACCAATTAATATGCACGCTACGAGTGATAACAGCCACGACCTGCACATCCGGCTTCATGCGAGAGGAAGAAGATACAGCTGACTTCTCTGTCCCATTCCAAATCTCATGGCTAATGCATAATATACGATGCTAGAATCACTGATGTCAGGGGTTATTAAGTCCCTACTTGATCACCATTGTTGCAATTAGAACACTAAGTTCTATTGCTCCATTATATCACCACTTAGTATGATATCTATAATTTCTTTATTTGTGAAAATAATAATTTCTTTCTTTTATAACATATATGATAACACACAATTTGCAAATACTTTGATAAAGACTCTTCAAAGGACATGAGCAAGTGATGAACTTGCCTTGTGATGGCAAGGTAGTGAAGTCTGATGCTTGCACTGGACCTTGAGCTTCTAGTTCTACAAAAACATCATTATTGCCCGGTAAGGACAATATTTAAAGAAGCAAAATGATTATGCAATAATATAATGCATTATTTAATTTTATATGCATTTACCCCAAAAAGTTCCTTTTTAGTAATAAAGGATTTATAAATATTATATTTTAATATTTATAACATATATTGAATTGTTTTATTTTATTTCCCTTTTTATTTGACTTTTATTGATTTAATAATTCTATTAGGAATTATTAATTAAACATTAAAAATTGTGATTAAATATTTATTTAGTATTTTTCAAAAATACTATAATATTAATATATAATGAAAGTGAATTTTAATTAATTTTTATCACCTTCCAATAATTTTGTAAAATTCCATAAGGAATATATAATTTACAAAATTCTTAATAAAATTTAAATGTCTAAAATTTTATATTTTATATTTTAATTTATTTGGACAGTTTGGATTTTTGTGAATCCAAAGATATTTTATTTATAATTTTTGTACTTTTATTTTATTTTCTAGAATTTTATTAAGTCTATGGGTATTTTGGTCTTTTTCTTTTTATTAAAACAGGCCTGAAAGAATTTCTGGGCTGGTTTAGCTTATTGGGCCCTAGTGGCCCATTAGTCATTAACAAAAGAACCACCCCAAAGGGTCTGGCCCAACTCGGCCCACTCCTCACTGCCTCTCTCCCTCCCTCGAGCTCCTCCTCTCCTCCTCTGACCCGACCCCGTGGTCGGCGATGCCGCCACCGGCGATTCCCGCCGCTGTAGGCCATTCTGGTCGCCACCGTGGTGCAATTGGGGGTTGTCGACTACGCTCATTCGTTCAATCTAATTGGATTCGAGCCTAGGTCTCTCTAGCAATGGATCGATGTCGTCCCGATCCCTAGGGTTTGGGGGTTGGCATGGATTCAAGTGTTGCCATGGTCGTCGTGTGTCGAGGCGATGCTCTGCACCTCTAGGCGCGATTAGGGTCGCTGTCGTGGCGCCATGCGGGTTGCAGCACCCCCACTAGGGTGCTCCCCGTGTCGACACGGTCGTCGGCCCCTTTGATTCATCTTCTGATCTTCAGCGAGGACCTACGGTGAGTTTGATTCTTTTCCCCTGGTGCTCTCTGTGCTTGCTGATTCGATGCTAGATGCTGGAAGTGTCCTCTCTGGCTACTGTCTGATTCAGATTGGGATGATTATCCATTTAGGGTTCATGTCATGTGATTTCTCAAGTACTGGATGAACTAATTCATGTCTGGATGGTCTGTACACATGCTAAATGACTATTGGCCTGAGGCTTGTTGCTTAAGATGATCTATAATGTTTCTGGTGGCTTATAAGATGATTTATGCTTGGATTGTATCTGATTCAGATGGTATAGTTGCTTGGAAATCATGTTTGATTAAGTCAGTGACTTGATAAATTTTCACTGTCATCTTTGGGTTTAAGATCGTGATTATGATATGATGAAATCATTGTTCTAGTACTGTTGGCTTAGAACAAGTGTGTGGTCTCAAATAGTGAAGTTTAATATAGAAATATCCTAGTTATGATTCCTGTGTTAACAGGAAAATGATTAGTAATTTGATTGTCTGAATTTATGATGATTAGATGTCTATCTTGTCTCATACAGAATTGTTCTTGTGACACCATCATGTATGGCACACAAGTCTGATTCTAATCCACTGATTGGGTTGGTTTATGCTTCAGACGGACTTGGCTTTATAAGATAAATAGAGATGCTCTTATCTGAATTCCCTAAGACCAATGATGTTGGTCTGAGGCTTAGGGATTCAGACCTTATCTAATTGGTTCATATAGATAGCCCTGGTAGTGGTACCAGCTATTGTTTTTGAATCAAAGTTTGGAAAAATGGTAGTGAGCTTGATCATAATCTGGATCCAAAGGCTTTGTTTCTAAGGTGCTGCCCTGCTTTCGGGATGTGCCTAGAAATAGATCATGGATCTATGTATGCTTGAATTGTAAGATATAGTTTGACAGCTCGAGAAATGATGTTGCTCTAAGCTCTGGATGGATCCAAGTACTTTGTTGTTTGCTTTTAGAGTTTAAAACTCTATGATGGATTCATCCACTTGGGTGATTTCTGAGGGTTTGTTTTATAAAACAACACATGCTTCTCTCTAAATGATATGATTAGATCATGTGAAAGTTTTATGAAACTCACCATAGACTCTGATGTTTGTGGAGTAAGTTGGTGATGATGATCTTGATCTGGTTTTGTTGGACTCATGTGCTTGATCTTGAGCTAACCTGCTCCTCCTAGCTCCTGGGCTTGATCTTGCTGTCCACCTGATCCATCCCCCTCCTTATGTCACCATCCTGGTGATGTTTGGTTGATCCTTGGTGATTTGGTTTGGCTGATGTGCTTGGTAAGTTGTTGTCTAGTCTGACTATTCTTGTGTGGAAACAGTGGAGTGATGCACTAGTGCCTCTCCATGGCTGTGTTTATGATTTTATGAGTTTGGGGCTGTGATGTGAGGTTGAAAACACACCACATGCATGTTGGTGTGTGTCCTGCCTGTGTGCTTGCTGTGCACTTGTGAATATGTTCAGAATTTTTGAAACTTACTATTACCAGGTTACTTTCACCTGGCTGGTGAATTTGCCCTTCTTTGCTGTCATTTTACTTCTGGCTTTAAATTTATGAAAGATGTATTCTTTCATATTGGTGAAACTTGCCCCTTTTATATAAATTTCTCAATGATGAATTTGTGTAGTGCACTTCACTGACATGTTTGAGAGAAAATACTACTAACACTAACCTTTTTATTTTTCTGTTTTGTTTTGCAGGTACAGATATAAAGCTGAAGATTTAGTTTAGGTTTAGATATAGAATAGTTATAGAATAATCCAATGTAATTTTCTTATTCTTTTGTAATTTTTCTTTTTATTATTTTGTAATCTTCGTTTTGTTCTGATGATATAAAGACTACATTGTTATTAATAAAGAATATTCTTATTCTTTCTTTATTTACTTTTCTAAATTGTGTGGATGATTTCAATAAGTTATAATTTTGTAACTTGATTATATATTGATGATATGAAATAAGTTTTCATATTCATAATTGTTTTGTTTAGATAATGTTTGGAGTTAAAATAATTAACTCATAATTAAATCAAGATTCAAATCTTTTTTCTAATTCATTTGAATTATAATTCGAACACTTAAATTTGAAATTCAAATTCATTTTAAAACACATATAAATCCTTAAAGATCATATCAAATTCTATACCAATCACCCTTTAAGACTAAACCTAATCTCAAAGTATGAAAGAAACATTGATCACTTAAGGTTTTTATTTGGCGAAAATTTTACCCCCATTTTCACAAATGAATGCATGCATCATTCCATATTCCTAATTCTACCCTTCGTTAGTTCCTAAATGCTGGAATGTTACAATCATATCTCCGAGGTGACTGGTGTGGATCAGGGAAGCATGAGAAGGGCTTCGTCAGTGTTTCGACTGCTTGTGCCTCGGAGTTGAGGAAATTCGGAAGATTCGGAAAAATCACCAGGCCCGACAGGAGCTTCTGCCTTTGTCGAACTAGGCAAAGGTTCGTCGATCTTCTCCAACCCACTCACTAGAGTACTCGAGGTCATCTCGTGGTCCACTGCCTCGGCATGGCTGGGCCAACCCTTTGGACACAGTGTTAGGCTCAATTTGAGCGTTGTGTGGCCCCATTGTAGAAGAGGATCTCCAATTCATGCTCGAGTTCACAATTGCAGAGATGGTGGCGGTATTATGGCTAGTGGAACTGGTACCTAGATCTGCACTACTGGTTCACCTACTAGAGTTCGTGGTGATGGATATGTGGGGTGTCAAGAGCATGATGTGAGTGCCCTCGTTGTCAGAGCCGCGGCAAAATCTTGGCCCAATTTGTAGAAGAAGAATTTGGCGCAATGGCAGGAGGGGAAATCTTGGAGAGCTCCATGCAACCTCGATGGAGGTATGCGACCCTACTCCTTAGTTCCACCTCGTACATACGATGAGGTCGATGCGGCTGCATAAGATTTCTATGGGCAGTTGTGGTATTATGCATCCATGTAGTGCCCATCCATGTAGTCCTTCCCTTTCCCCTGCCCTTTTTTCCACCACCATATCAGTGAGTGCATAAGGTGGTGGAAAAAAGGGCAGGGGAAAGGGAAGAACTAGGCCAAAGTTGGGCAATGGTAGTCGAACTCGTCCCCAGCATAGTTCAATTTTCCCTCCGCAACAGTCCACTTCGTATGGCTCCTTCCCATCGTATGGTTATTCCATTCCTCAATGGACACCATGGCAGGAACCACCTGGTAAATTTACTCCTAGTTATCGCCGGCCCCATGGCCAGCTCCCACCACCATGGCAGCAACCATCAGGGTTATGGCAAGGACCTCGGCAGGGTTAGCAACCACTTCTTCCACCACAGCATAATATAGAGCAAGCTCACTTTGTCCAGCAGCACTTGCGCAACCACCACCACCCCCTCCCAAAGACACACACACACACCAGAATCCACAGCAGATCAAGTCTCAACCTGTTGGGAAGAACAAAGCACAAAAATTGAAGCAGTGGGGAGAGGTAGGTACCACTGTTGTTCCAAGTGACGCAACGTCTGGGCAGGCTACTTTGTCTCAAAATACATCAAAAGGCAAGGAAAAAAGGATAAATCTATGTTAATGACATATGTTACAATTGGGGTGAGCCAGGTCACCACAGACAAAGATGCACTCGGGAAAATTATCTGCTTCATTCGTGGCCTATGTAGGCATGAGGTTGATCTCTTTCCCATAAAGAATCAGCCATGTTCTATTTCTTCTTTCTTTGATAGTGTAGCTGCTGGTTTGGGGTTTTCAGTATTGAGCTACCAGAAATACCAACAAGAGAGTTTCCCATCAACAATGTTGGGGTGGTATATGTTGAATCTGGCTCAATTACAAAAGAAGATCTATCTAGTGGCTTTACCAAGATATACATGACCAATTGGCCCTGGCAAGTGCGAGAACTAGATGAATGGACCTTCTTGGTCAAGTTTCCCTCATGCTTCAGTGTTGAAGAGGTTGCATGATATCCATGTTTTGGTCGACCAAAAGAGGGAGTGAAGGTCAATGTGGTTGTTTGAGATGGAGAAATTGATTATGTGGATGATCTCCATGAAGTTTGGCTACAATTAAGAGGACTATGCCGAACCTGGTGTGATTGGAGGATTTTGTATCAATTTACTTATGATTTTGGCATTCCGATTGAAGTTGATTATCAAGGGATGTGAAAGAGCCTCCATGTTTAGAGATCCTCCGAGCGCTAGCTCTGTTGGGAAGTAGATGAGGGTTGCTACTACCCGTAGTGACGTTGTGACAAGATCCCCGAAGTCAAATAAACTTGTTGGGCCAGGCACCTGCATAGCACCGACTTATGCATTGGACATCAACCTTGCGATACAGTGAGAGAAGCTCCTCTATCCCCACCCCTCGAGCTCGTGTTTGATGCACCCATAGATCTTGTAATGAAAAATATTTCTCTTTGATTTTTAATGTTGGGAGTTTTACTTTTGTGTCACTCGTCTATCATGTGGTGTGCTAGAGTGGTTGTGGCTGGAGGCCATGTTGAGGGCAAATGTTTGTCTGTTTGAACCTGCTTGATCCAGTGTTTCTTTTCAACGAAATGGGGTCAGGGTGATACCCCTCTCATTCTAAAAAAATCCCTATAACCTCTTGTATTTTTATTACCTTCACTACTAGGAAAAATGCTATGCGAGGCGCACCTAATACACTATGCGCCTCTAGCGCCACGCCTCGCGTATTTTTTATGCGAGGAACATATGATATGTGCCTCCTATATTCTAGATATGCGAGGCGCATATTGATATGCGCCTTCTATACTCTGTATATGTGTCTCCTATATTCTGTATATGCGAGGCGATTGATTCGAATGCGCTTCGTATATTATTTTTGAATTTTAAAAAAATGGTGGCTAGATCTAGATCTAGATCAAGATCTGGCCGGAATTTCGTCGGAGCTCATCGGAGGCCATGCCCTTGGCCACATACTACCACCGCAGGCATGTGCGGGAGTCCATGGCCATGGGGGTCGCCGGAGATGGTGGAGGAGGATGAGGCCGCCGGAGGTGGAGGAGGAGGTGGTGGTCGGTGTGGTTGTGGAGGCCATGGCCGGAGTGGTTGCCAGAGGAAGAGGAGGAGGATGTCATCGGAGGTGGAGGTGGAGGAGGAGGAGGAGGATGAGGAGGAGGAGGAGAGTGGAGGAGGAGAAGGAGAGTGGGGGAGGAGGAGGAGAAGGGGAGAAGGAGAGGAGAAGGAGGAGGAGAGAATGATAAGGAGGAGAGGTGGAGGAGAAGGAGAAGGAGGAAAGATGGTAGGTGTTATATGGATGTGGTAGGTGGCCGTTTCGAATTTGAATCCGGCTTCACTTATGCGAGGCATATATAATATGAGGTGCGCCTCGAATAGTTTTTTGTTTTTTAATTTTTTGGCATTTATTCATATCTTTAATCGAAATTCGACAAATAATATATGTATTATTATCAGAAAAATGTGAGGAATCTAAATATGTCATCTTTTTAATTTTTTGAAATTTTTCAATCTTAAAAACAAGATTTTGACTCTTTTTGAATTTCAAAAATCTAAAAAAATCAGAACGGCTAAAGGTTGTTGGCATCGATATGGAAATTTTTGCCGATAATTTTGATATATTATACGTTTTTTCCGACATCGTGTGCAGAAATGACGGCCAAGTATTTATAACTTTTTTGCAAAAATAAGTTGAAATTCATGTTTTTCAAGTTTCCCTAGTAGTATACCCCAAAACATAACTACATCTCAAAGTAATTTAAATTTGAGGTTTTTACCATTTTATTTTATTTTTTAAAATAAAAGAGGCCACCCAAGGGGGTGGGGAATTGGTGGCAGGAAGTATAGGAGGCGCATATGGCAATGTGAATGATATGCACCTACTATACTATAGGCGGTGCATATGAGAATGTGCATGATATGTGCCTTCTATACTTGAAATATAGGAGGTGCATATGGTCAATATGCGCCTCGCATAAGTTGAAGCTGTCAGATTTCGTCCGTACATGGAATATAGGAGACGCATTCTAGTAATATGTGCCTCGCCTATTTTTATACCTAAGGCACATGGCAAGGTGGTCCACCTCGCCTATTTTATAGGAGGAGAAGCATATGGTCTTAATGCGCCTCCTATAACCATGTCTCCTATAGCCTGTTCTCTAATAGTGCTTACCGCATACAAATTAGTACTCCAATACAGATATAGGTGTTCCCCCTCTGTAAGCCACGTGTGGGGCTGTGTAACACCCTCAGAATCGGACCTTTGCAAGTTTGAGCAAAATTCGCCAAACCCGCATAGAAACGATTCAAAGGTGCCCACCAGGCACTTTCGTGCGGGTGGAAAACGAAGTAATAACATTACACAACAGTCCTCGATGGGACCCACGAGCAGATATATATATGACTCAATGAGTCAAGAATACAGATATACTGACAAAGATCCAAATCACCTTGAAAAGATACAGTCCTGCCACGGACAAGATGCAAATGGGGCTAAGAGCCACGAAGAATAACCAATGGCGTCCATAACCCCTGTGCCAAGCGGAAGGGTAACCCCGCTAACGACGTCGATCTCAAAACCCTGCTTAAACAAAAGGGGTGCCGACAAAGGGAGGAAAAGAAGGAGCGTCGATCTTGAGGCCGATGGCGAGGCTAGAATTCGGCGGTCCTCGCCTACATAGGTATGGTGGACTGAAGCGGCAGCGGCAGCATGCACTAAACAACCTATAGAGACTCGATACCACTGGCGGTAATTAGAGAGGGGTAAGAGTGACCTACCCGGATCCAACCTGAAGCTAACACCAAGCAAAACCCATCCTGGTGTTTCCCTCTCGACACCGATCGAGGAAGTCAACCGAGGAACTCACACCGTTGGCAGTTTTATTTATTCAGTTATCGTTGCAGCAATTACTAGTCAGGTATAGATAATCATCCTGATAAAATAAGCAGTGGGTCATTTTAGTTAACCATTCCGTTATAGTTGCAGCAATTACTAATCGAATCTGATAGCATGACATAATCCCAAAACCCAGCAGTTGTTGGTACTTTTATTCAGCCATTTCGTTGTAGTTGCAATACTTACTAGTCAGGTACAATGGTCGCAAGTGACAATCCAAACAAGCAATTGTGGGCGTATTATTTAGCCATTCCATTATAGTGAAGTGATTACTAGTCATTTTATAGTCAAATTGATAGCAAGAAACTTTAGTTATGCTTGTCTATGATCGAGATCATGCTCCAAGTCGTCCATATCCGCGGACACGGCTTTCGGAAAGTTTTACCGGCCGGTGCACCAATAGCAACACACGCCGATCAACCTCGGAAAAACCAAATCAAAACCCAACGAGGCTTTCACGATCGAACAATCACAGATTCAGAAATATTTGAGGCCACCCTTAAGTAGATCCCGCGAAGCCGGTGACTCGAGACGGGCTCAAGGTTTGGGTATACTGTGAACGACATCGGGAACCCGAAAGTGTGGCTGGGCTTGTCGACACCGCGAATCGTGTCCCGATCCTAAACAGTGACAAGGTGCTCCTCGCACAATTTAAATACGTAGCATGGCATAAGTACAGGATCGTAAATAAAACCTCAAACTAGTTTGTGGCCCCAAGAAATAAGACTGAATCAAGCTCGCTCGGGGTCCCATATACCTCCGGATGTGGATAGCGCGATAAATCAAGGAACAGTATCAAGTACTCGGGGTCTTACGGGACACAAGTGGGCGTTCGAAACCAAATATTATCTATCACCCACCGATGCCTCTCGCTTATTTCAATTTTAGTTGTTAAACAGAAATTAAAGTGAACGATAAGTAAAACTATGATCATCTCCATCATCAACATGCAGCAAAACATCAACAATCGTGGCACTTGACACGCAATGACACTTGAGCAAGCGATCGCGACACGCAAGTCCAACTATCTACCAAACAACATGTAATAGGATGTGTCCAAGGCAATATAGGGTATATCACAGTGCGAAAAAACTAAAGCATCGCAACACAGATAGCAATAGATCAACAGGAGGAGTAAATACTATAAAAGTAAGATAGGTAGAAAGGGAGATGCTCTTTGAAAACATTGTCGAAGGGTTCAATCGAAGATCGGGGCGAAGCTCACATCAACTCAACGGCCTTATCCGCGAAGAAGCAAAACGCTAGAATAAACACCGGATGAAATATTTAATACAACGGCAGAAGATCGGCATGATGCATGCATGATGGATGACATGGCAAAGGTGCGATGCAATTAGGTCATATTAAGTGGAACCGCGGTCCCGACAACTAGTTAGATGGTTCCAGTTATTTAGAAGGCCCGCAATTTAAATGTTGTTTTAACATGGCAAAAGATAGTACTGGTTCGCTACACAAGTTTAAATGAGGCCAATATGAGACTAGATTTGCCCGCATATGGGCCCCATATTTATTTATTAGGTGAATCGGCATAAGGCCCCCAAACCACAGATATGCATGCGAGTATGACAATTCAATATGCAACAAGTTGTTGTTATGTTATAAAATAGGGTTTTCGGGAAGGGGTTCACACATTAGGGATCGGCGAACTGGAGTTGCCGGGGTTCGGGTTGGTCTCGAGGTCCGAGTTCGAGGTCGGTCTCGGCGTCCGGGTTAGGGTCTTGGATCGGGAAGCACTTGTCGCATCTAGTCTTCAGTTTGCTTCAATCGGGTCCATGTCGGAGATCTTGAGGGTCCACTCGACGAGCTTAGCTTGGCGTTGAGGGAGCTCCGGTGTCGAGGAGAAGATCTTGTCGGTTCCACCTCGGAGGCCTTGTTGTTCTGCAGTGGGGATCATGGTCATCGGGGTCCGGGTCTTGGTCATGTTGCCGGTAGCTCTTGGTGTCCAGGGGTCGTCGCTCTGGGAGGTGGATCTTGTCGTCTTGGCGTCATCGCCCCTAGTTTCCGCGGCGAAGTACTCGGGGTTCAGTCCAATCTCGACCAACCGGGTCCAGGATGAAGATCTTGTATTAGGGCGCCACTTTGGTTCGGTGTCGATCTTGGCGGTCCCTTGAACACGTGGCCGTTCTGGTTGAGGGGCGGTCTTGGACGCGTGGCGGAGGGTCACGACGGCGCACGGCAGTTTGTGACTTGGGCCGGGCAGAGGACATGGAGCTCGGCTCGAGGAGGGTGACGGGGTCTCGCCACGCCAACGACGGCGAGGCGAAGGATGGCACCAGGGGCGGGCGAGCGGCTTACGGCGGGACGGAGATGGGCGAGGCGCTTGGCTGGCTGGCCGGATCGGGCGGCCGAGAGGCGGGCAGGGGCAGGTCGGGCAGCCGGACGGCGGTAGGTATCTGGCGCTTAGGCGGCGGGTCGGCAAAGTAGCACGGCCGGAGACGGGCCTCAAGGCGCGGGCTCGAGGAGAGCAGCCGAGGCACGGGAGGAGCACGGCGACTGCCGGGCAGCTGGCGCCAGCCAGCTCATGGCAGCGCGCCGCGAGCGGCAGCGGAGCGGCGCGCCTTAGCAGCGGGCGCGCGGCAGGGGCGAAAGCGGCAGCCAGGAGGGGCAGCGATGTCGGCGGCAGCGGCGCTGGCGGCACGCAGCGGCGGAGAGGAAGGGAGAGCGCGCGGGCGACGGGGAGACTGTCGGGCGGAGCTCGTGTCCGGCGGGAGCGCACGGGAGGCGGCCGGGGCGACGCGAGGAGGGAGGAAAGGAGCTTGAGGGCGGCGACTGGTGGCGGGGGCGGCGCCAGGTGCGAGCAAGGGGAGGCGACAGTTGGGGAAGGAGAGGCGGAGGGGAGAGGAAGGTCGCGGGCACGCGTGGGAGGACGTGCGGGTGGGTCCCGCATGGGGACAGGGCTGGCGCGCGTGGAGCGGTGGGTAGCGTGCGTCAGGGGTCCAGGGGGTGGGTCCGTGTGCGTGAGTGCATGTGTGGGTGGGGAGGGAGAGAGAGGTGAGGGAGGGGCTGCTGAGGTGGCAGGATAGGATAGGCCAGGGGAAGGGGGTGGCTGATGTGGCGGCCAACGATTGGAGGGGGTGAGGTGGCCAGGGGTGTGGGTAGGTTTCCTGGTAGCCTTAGGATTTAGGTTGGGCCGTTCTGTTTTGTACGGGGGTGGTCGTTCGGGTCGTTTTGGCCCGTTCGGCTGCCCCCACTAAAATAATAAGTTAAATTATTTATTTTCAAACAGCGCTTTTGCAATCCCACAGCGGACAAAACAAAATATTCCGGGGACCCGGTTTTCGGTGTTTGAATAAGATGGGGCGTTTTAGAAAAACAAAACGGGCTTGCGAACATAGTTTTATGCAAACAATGCATGATGATGACGATGCAATGCACAAATTCGACGCGATTTTCTAGTAGTGGTTTTGCGGGATGCCACAATTCGACACCACTAACAAGGGATCTCGCCCTCGAGATCCGCCTCATGGTACCGGAAGGAAGGTCGGCGATTGCATCGTCGCACTTCGTGTAGATCCTCGCGACACCACTAACAAGAGGTCGTTGTCCGTGATTGTCGGGAGAACACTCCGGAAACAAAAGGTCGAAGGCAGAGGCATCAACAAATAAAGCCACCTCTAACTTCGACGGAAAGAGGGAACCGATGCATTCTCATCCACTGCAATGTACAAAAGCGAATAGAAAGGGTAGTCGGCATGGGGGCCAATCCATCACGCACCCAAACTATTACTCTGCACATTCGGTAGAAAAGAGTGCAACCATTCTCGGAATCAGACTGAAGATCTCGACAAGCGAGGTTTGGAAACAAAGGAGTGATGCAGACTCTGCATCGGATCCGGCGTAGAGGATGTCGTCGCGTCGGAAAACACCGGAAGGCACAAACAAGGAATAAAGAGTGGTGACACCGTAGACGGATTCCTCAGGCAGCTTGAACACCGGATGATAGAACACCGTTGACAGAGGAGGAAGCGAAACCCTGAAGGTACGACGGAAAACCCACCACGAGAAGTCCTGGACTCGAAGAAAAGATAAGAGAGCAGGTTCAAAACACGTCGAGATAAGAGGAGAATAGCAGAGGGGTAAGGAGTAAAATCAGACCTAACCAGAACTATCCAACCGATTTTACAAAATAATTTTGACACTCTTCTTCGGCCGTTAGCTAGGTTATCCTACAGGCTGGACTTGTGGGGTATCGCAACTGCTGAGCTCTGATACCACTCTGTAACACCCTCAGAATCGGACCTATGCAAGTTTGAGCAAAATTCGCCAAACCCGCATAGAAACGATTCAAAGGTGCCACCAGCACTTTCGTGCGGGTGGAAACGAAGTAATAACATTATACAACAGTCCTCGATGGGACCCACGTAGCAGATATATATAACTTGACTCAATGAGTCAAGAATACGTATATCAAAGACAAAGATCCAAATCACCTTGAAAAGATACGTCCGCCACGGACAAGATGCAAATGGGGCTAAGAGCCCCGAAGAATAACCAATGGCGTCCATAACCTGCCCGGGCCAAGCGGAAGGGTAAACACGCTAACGACGCCGATCTCAAAACCTGCTTAAACAAAGGGGTGCCGACAAAGGGCGAGGAAAAGAAGGAGCGTCAAGATCTTGAGGCCAAGACACGGCGAGGCTAGAATTGGAGGTCCTCGCCTACATAGGTATGGTGGATCAAGCGGCAAAGATGCACTAAACAACCTATAGAGACTCGATACCACTGGCGGTAATTAGAGAGGGGTAAGAGTGACCTACCCGGATCCAACCTGAAGCTAACACCAAGCAAAACCCATCCTGGTGTTTCCCTCTCGACACCGATCGAGGAAGTCAACCGAGGAACTCACACCGTTGGCAGTTTTATTTATTCAGTTATCGTTGCAGCAATTACTAGTCAGGTATAGATAATCATCCTGATAAAATAAGCAGTGGGTCATTTTAGTTAACCATTCCGTTATAGTTGCAGCAATTACTAATCAGATACAGATAGCATGACATAATCCCAAAACCCAGCAGTTGTTGGTACTTTTATTCAGCCATTTCGTTGTAGTTGCAATACTTACTAGTCAGGTACAATGGTCGCAAGTGACAATCCAAACAAGCAATTGTGGGCAGTATTATTTAGCCATTCCATTATAGTGAAGCTGATTACTAGTCATTTTATAGTCAAATTGATAGCAGTAAACTTTAGTTATGCTTGTCTATGATCGAGATACTGTGCTCCAAGTCGTCCATATCCGCGGACACGGCTTTCAGAAAGTTTTACCCGGCCGGGGTGCACCAATAGCAACACACGCTCGATCAACCTCGGAAAAACCAAATCAAAACCCAACGAGGCTTTCACGACTGAACAATCACAGGATTCGAAATATTTCAGGGGCCACCCTTAAGTATATCCATAGCAAGCCAACCGACTCGAGACGGCTCAAGGTTTGGGTATACGGTCCGTGAAACTGGGAACCCGAAGTGTGGCTGGGCTTGTCGACACATGAATCGTGTCCCGATCCTAACAAGACAAAGGTGCTCCTCGCACAATTTAAATACGAAAGTAGCATGGCATAAGTACAGATCGTAAATAAAACCTCAAACTAGTTTGTGGCCCCAAGAAATAAGATGAATCAAGCTCGCTCGTGGGGTCCCATATACCTCCCGGATGTGGATAGCGATAAATCAAGGAACAGTATCAAGTACTCGGGGTCTTACGGGACACAAGTGGGCGTTCGAAACCAAATATTATCTATCACCCACCGATGCCTCGCTTATTTCAATTTTAGTTGTTAAACAGAAATTAAAGTGAACGATAAGTAAAACTATGATCATCTCCATCATCAACATGCGGCAAAACATCAACAATCGTGGCACTTGACAAAGACGCAACAAAGACTTGAGCAAGCGACTGCGACACGCAAGTCCAACTATCTACCAAACAACAGGTAATAGGATGTGTCCAAGGCAATATAGGGCTGCACGGTATATCACAGGTACGAAAACTAAAGCATCGCAACACAGATAGAAATAGATCAACAGGAGGGGAGTAAATACTATAAAAGTAAGATAGGTAGAAAGGGGGAGATGCTCGCCTGAAAACATTGTCGAAGGGTTCAATCGAAGATCGGGGCGAAGCTCACATCAACTCAACGGCCTTATCCGCGAAGAAGCAAAACGCTAGAATAAACACCGGATGAAATATTTAATACAACGGCAGAAGATCGGCATGATGCATGCATGATGGATGACATGGCAAAGGTGCGATGCAATTAGGTCATATTAAGTGGAACCGCGGTCCCGACAACTAGTTAGATGGTTCCAGTTATTTAGAAGGCCCGCAATTTAAATGTTGTTTTAACATGGCAAAAGATAATCGTTCGCTACACAAGTTTAAATGAGGCCAATATGAGACTAGATTTGCCGCATATGGGCCCCATATTTATTTATTAGGTGAATCGGCATAAGGCCCCAAACCACAGATATGCATGCAGTATGACAATTCAATATGCAACAAGTTGTTGTTATGTTATAAAATAGGGTTTTCGGAAGGGTTCACACATTAGGGTTCGACGAACTTGAGGTTCCGGGTTCGGGTTCGGTCTCGTGGTCCGTGGTTGACGTTGGGTCTCGGCGTCCGGGGTTAGGGTCTTCGGATCGGGAAGCACTTGTCGCATCTACCGTCTTCAGGTTTGCTTCAATCGGGTCCATGTCGGAGATCTTGAGGGTCCCTGCACTCGACGAGCTTGGCGTTCAGGGGAGCTCCCGGTGTCCCGAGGAGAAGATCTTGTCGGTTCCACCTCGGAGGCCTTGTTGTTCTGCAGTGGGGATCATGGTCATCGGGGTCCGGGTCTTGGTCATGTTGCCGGTAGCTCTTGGTGTCCAGGGGTCGTCGCTCTGGGAGGTGGATCTTGTCGTCTTGGCGTCATCGCCCCTAGTTTCCGCGGCGAAGTACTCGGGGTTCAGTCCAATCTCGACCAACCGGGTCCAGGATGAAGATCTTGTATTAGGGCGCCACTTTGGTTCGGTGTCGATCTTGGCGGTCCCTTGAACACGTGGCCGTTCTGGTTGAGGGGCGGTCTTGGGCCTTGGCGGAGGTCTCGTGGCCACGCAGCGGCAAGGCAGCTTCGGGGCAGCAGAGGACATGGAGCTCGGCTCGAGGAGGGTGACGGGGTCGGGTCTGATCACGGCCAACGACGGCGAGGCAGAGGGTGGCACCAGGGCAGCAGCGGGGCGGGGCAGGCGCTCAGCGGGGACGGAGATGGGCGAGGCGCGCTGGCTGCTGGCCGGATCGGGCGGCCCGGAGGCGATGGGGTGCAGGCCGGTCGCTGAAGGCCAGGCGAGCGCAGCGAAGCTGGCCAGGTGGCAGCAGGCGAGGCAGAGCCTCTGGCCGGCGTGAGGCGCTCGAGGAGAGGGCCGAGGCGGGGAGGAGCTGCAGCGGCACGGCAGCCGGCGTTGGCGCCAGCTGCTGTGATGGCGAAGTCTCATGAGTGCGCTGGCAGCCTTGAAGCGGCGTGCAGCGGCGGCAGCAGTTGGCGGCAGCTTGTATGGCGGAGGAAGGCGGGAGCGGCGGCGAAGCCTGGCGAGACGGGCTTCGCCAGCATGGGGACGCGCAGCGGGAGGCGCTGGCAGCGGCGCGCGGGAGAGGAAGGGAGCGCTGGCGACGGGAGGCTGGCGTGTCGGCAAGCCTTCGGCGGCGGCCGAGCCATGGCCGGGCGAGGAGGAAAGGAGCTGAGGGTGGCGGGCGGCGCCAGTCTGACAAGGGAGGCGACGGTTGGGGAAGGAGAGGCGGAGGGGAGAGGAAGGTCGCGGGCGCGCGTGGGAGGACGCGCGGGTGGGTCCCGCATGGGGACAGGGCTGGCGCGCGTGGAGCGGTGGGTAGCGTGCGTCAGGGGTCCAGGGGGTGGGTCCGTGTGCGTGAGTGCATGTGTGGGTGGGGAGGGAGAGAGAGGTGAGGGAGGGGCTGCTGAGGTGGCAGGATAGGATAGGCCAGGGGAAGGGGTGGCTGATGTGGCGGCCAACGATTGGAGGGGGTGAGGTGGCCAGGGGTGTGGGTAGGTTTCCTGGTAGCCTTAGGATTTAGGTTGGGCCGTTCTGTTTTGTACGGGGGTGGTCGTTCGGATCGATTTGGCCCGTTCGGCTGCCCCCACTAAAATAATAAGTTAAATTATTTATTTTCAAACAGCGCTTTTGCAATCCGACAGCGGACAAAACAAAATATTCCGGGGACCCGGTTTTCGGTGTTTGAATAAGATGGGGCGTTTTAGAAAAACAAAACGGGCTTGCGAACATAGTTTTATGCAAACAATGCATGATGATGACGATGCAATGCACAAATTCGACGCGATTTTCTAGTAGTGGTTTTGCGGGATGCCACAGGCTGTTCCATGCCCTATAACACCTAATAATACCCCCATCAGGGGTCATCGGTTCTACCTAAAACCCACATGGTATCAGAGCAGATCCCCTCCCTGACCTAGCCACCGAAAGCCAAAGAACCAATTTACATGATGAACTATGACCAAGAAATCAAGAACAGTCTCCCCTCCTGTCCTAATGTCATCCTCCACGTCGATGACCGCCTTGGCTACAGCCCTGGGTTCCCCTCCATCTCAAAGACTCACTCGGTACAATTTTTGTTCTGGAAAGCTCTTGTGATTCCTCCTCTTTGATGGGAACATGTCATTGGCCTGCTCGACTGCTCCGACATCGCGCCAGCCAAAACCATAGAGGTCGGGGATGTTGAGAAGAAGAAGACTATCATGGAAAACCTAGCATTTGCTGCTTGGCTCACCATGGACCATCACGTGATGGGGTGGATTCTCAACTCCCTCTCACTGGATGGTCTTACTCATGTCCTTGAGCACGAATCCACTACTGATGTTTGGGCAATGATCGTCGCCATGTTATTTTCCACCTCACGATCGAAGATCACGTATTATGGACTTCCCTCAACAACACAAAAGGAGAAAGATATGGTCATAGTCGCCTATTACTTCACTAAGATGAAGGTCTTATGTTCAGAACTCGTCGTCGTCGATTTTTTTTAAAGATGACAATCTCATCGGATACGACCTTAATGGGATCGGTAGTGCCTATGAATTCGCTGTTGCCTCGCTCAATGGACAGTGTTGGCACTACATTGATGATTTGTTTGCCCAAATTGTCATTTCTTACATGCGCGTGCCATGCTCTCCGAGGAAGACCAGGACACCGGCTCCTTCACCTCCTCCGCGGTCCTCGCTCGTCGTGGAAACGGAAATCGTCCGCATGGTGGTGATGAATGGGCCGCCCTTCTAATCATGGTGATTGTGGTCGCCACGGTGACCATGATCGCCATGGTGATGGTGGCCGCCGTGATGGACGTGATGGAGACAGACAACAACGCTGCAACGGTGGTGGCCATGAACTTTGTCGTGATAACCACCACCATGTTGGTGGTGATGGAGGGCATCATGATGGTGGCTGCCAGGATCATCTTTGCAATGATGTGGACAGGGGCGGCCACCGTGTCATGCACCTACTCATTTTGTTGACGTCATATGACAAATATGCAAAATTCATAACTATCCGACAAGTGACTGTTGCTAGAGCTATCAAGACCATAACGATTCTAATGATGACTGTGAAAAGGGTGCCCATGCGGCATTGCTGCCTCCTACCACCTTGACACAAATTGGTACTCCAATACCGGTGCGACCAACCATGTCATATGGGAGTTGAGCAAGCTCTTCACTCATGACAAGTTCAAGGGGCGGTATTGCGTTCATATGGCCAATGGTAATATACATAAGTCATACTATTGGTCATTTAATATTACGCACCCTGCATCACTCTTTGCAACTCAAAAATATCCTTCATGTTTCTAGTGCATCAAAAAAATCTTGTATGTTAATAAACTCACTTGATAATCATGTGTTTCTTAAATTTTATCGATATTTTTTCTTGATTAAGGATCAGGCCACAAGAAAAACTCCGTTTAAAGGTCTATGTAATGGTGGTCTCTACCCGCTAGTTCCTTTCTCTATCTTGTGGTGTTCTAGGTGTGGTATGTTGTTGTTAGGGTTTTCGTGTGGTTTTTCTCTAATAAGCTGTTTTCTATCCACTAGATTTAACGTTAGAAAAAAAAACACTCCACGCATTCTCCGTCACCTCCGTTGGTCTATATCCATGTAGCCGAGAAGCAAAAGGTCCAGCTTTTTATCCTTTATAGTTTCAAGGTGTTTTTTTTAAGTGGAGGCCCCTTTTTTTCTTTTCTAGCTTAGCTAAGGTGGTATTCGTAAGGGGCCACCCAAATCTCTGTACCTGCCACGTTTCAACATGCAGCTTCTAGGGTTGACTCGACCCTTTTATTGTGCAAAAAAAAAGTCTGCAATGCTGAACAGAAGAAGCTCTGCTCCGGTCGAATCCGATCTTTGGTTCATAGCAGGTCGAAAGAGCGCCCTAGTTGAAGTTTTAGCTCCCTTTTTTCTTTCAGCTTTTGTTTTGTTCTTCCGGATTTTTGATCCTCTATTATCAATAAAAAGGGAACGCCAAAGTCTCGCGCGATCGAGAATAACTATTTCGCCTACCGAAAGTACTACCAATTGAATGGAAATACGATTACAAATAAAAAAATCGAACTGCATTACCAATCGAATCTTGGAACCAAAATCCAACTGTGAACAAGATGACCGAGAAATAACTAGGCAACTAAGAAATAGCAAAACCGTAATAAAAAAAGCAGCTCCGCCTCTGTCGTTTTCAGTCAAAAAGGAAGAAGCTCTGCTTTTCCCGTTTTGGAGGGAACAGGACCCGCGCCGTGCGCTTACACCAGCACGAGAAACCATTTTGGCGCCAAAATAGTTTCCCTCTGCCTCCGATTTGGCGCCACACTGCTTGCGCTCCGGCTGAATTTGGAATCTGGTTTGGTTTTGGTGTGTACGACTACGACTGATATCTAAACACCATATTCCTGCGCACTGCGCCGCTCGCTCCTCCTGGGCAGAGCACAGCGGCATTTCGCAACTGCAACTTCTGCTCACCCGTAACCGAGACCGAGTAGAACGTCCAAAATCCGAACCTTGCAAACCTGTCGCGATTACTGTCTACGTGGGCGCATGGCCGCCGTATAAAGCATGAGGCATCGGGCCTTGCTCACGACAAAGTGCCGATTGCTTCACACGAACCTGCAGCCAGCAGACATGACATTTTGATGTACTGTACTATCGATGCCATATCACTTTCACCCAAGGTCCTTTCTTGTAAAGTCTGCTCGTACCACAGTACTACGAGACTCGGTATTGGCCCAAAATTACTCCACAAGATCCCGTTTTCTACCGACGGTAGATCCTCTGATAGGAAACAACAGAAAAAGTCCAAAGCAGCTCTTGTCTTATTATTCAGCTCAAAGCCAAAGATTTCGTGCCAAAATAATGGCGCCCACTGCCAAGCCAGTAGTACCGCGGCTGTCGCGCCGCAGAATAATTGGTCCCGCGCTGCCCTAAAACCCTACCTAATCCTTGACAACCCTATCCGCTCCGGCATTTCCTCAAACGCTCTCTGCGCGCCAACGGATTGGCATGAGCGTTTCGTCGAACACCCTGCACGCGCAGGCAGGTTGGCATGCGCTTGCACGGACGATTCGCCGAACGGCCTGCGTGCTGCGGGATTTGAACAGGGACGGGGAAGCACATGGTGTTTATTCAGAAGTAATAACTTGATTCGTTACAAATACTTACCACCACGAACAGGAACCAGCGAAATTAACAAGAAAAGGCACAAGGTACATGTATCACACTGCTAATGCTAGGACTAATGGTAGAGATGCAACGGACGACGGCGAGCGAAGGAGACACATGGAGACACCATGGAGATTCATCTGATGATTATTAGAAGTCCTCGTCGATGCTGAAGACGTGCTGGGTGGCGGCGCCGCCGTTGAGGTTGGACATGACGGAGGCCTTCTGGTACTCCCCGACGCGCTTCTCGAAGAAGTTGGTCTTACCCTGCAGGGAGATGAGCTCCATCCAGTCGAAGGGGTTGGTGGCGTTGTAGAGCCTGTTGCACCCCAGCGCAACAAGCAGGCGGTCGGCGACGAACTCGATGTACTGGCTCATGAGGTCGCCGTTCATGCCGACGAGCGCGCAGGGGAGCGCGTCGCAGACAAACTCCCTCTCGATGTCGACGGCCTCGGCGACGATCTCGAAGACGCGGGCCTCGTCGAGCTTGCCGCGGAGGATGTCGTACAGGAGGCACGCGAAGTCGCAGTGGAGGCCCTCGTCGCGGGAGATGAGCTCGTTGGAGAAGGTGAGGCCCGGCATGAGGCCGCGCTTCTTGAGCCAGAAGATGGCGCAGAAGGAGCCCGAGAAGAAGATGCCCTCGACGCAGGCGAAGGCGACGATGCGCTCCGCGAAGCGCTCCCCGCCGTCGATCCAGCGGAGCGCCCAGTCGGCCTTGCGGCGCACGGCGGGGATGGTGTCGATGGCGCGGAAGAGGCGGTCCTTCTCGACGTCGTCGCGGATGTAGGTCTCGATGAGCAGGGAGTACATCTCGGAGTGGATGTTCTCGATGGCGATCTGGAAGCCGTAGAAGGCGCGGGCCTCGGCGACCTGCACGTCGGACATGAACCTGGAGGCGAGGTTCTCGAGCACGATACCGTCGGATGCGGCGAAGAAGGCGAGCACGTGGGAGATGAAGTGGCGCTCGTCGTTGGAGAGCGTGGTGTCCCAGTGGCGCGCGTCGGAGGAGAGGTCCACCTCCTCGGCGGTCCAGAAGGAGGCCACCGCCTTCTTGTAGAACTCCCAGATCTGCGGGAACCGGATGGGGAACATGGAGAAGCGGTCCGACGACTCCGCCAGAAGCGGCTCCTCCGCGTCGCACGCGGGCACCAGCGAGAGCGCGGCGGCAGGCATCTTGTACAGTCTTGGGGAGATCGAGGTGCTAGGATCTGTGTGTGTGTGTGTGTGTGCGGATGGGGATTTGGGGATGATGGGAGGGGTACTGGGCGTGGTGGGTTTATAGGGGCGGGACTGGAGGGAGAATTTTGAATTGGAATGGATTTGGCGGCTGCTTGCGAGGGAAGGAGGAGCGGGCAAGGGCGCCGTGCGGGGGAAGATTTGAGAAAAAAATTCTAATTTTGCCGGGTGTTTTGAAGTTTTCGAGGGAAGAGAGGAGCGGCGGAGGGAGGAGGGAGATGGGAGATGGGTGGGGTTGTTGGTCACGTGTTATTTATTTTTGGAAGTTAAGCTCGGCGTGAGCAAAATATCTCTTTACTGGTCACGTGCTTAGTCGGGCTAGGCCTTGTATGGGCTGGTTGAATTCCGGGTCGTTTTGGTTTCTGATGTACCTAGCCCAACTCCAAGAAAAAGGTGACATTATACATCAAACTTTGGCCCGAGCTTGAGTATGTTGAGGAGCAGCATTCGTTGTAATTTTGTGTGTGTGGTTCAATTTACTCCTGGCACTCGTAATTTACAGAATTTTAGTCATGTGCTTATCTATTGGATTTGATTTAGTCTTAAACCATATTTGTTGTTGAAATTACGCTGACACGCACAACATGTGAATGTGGGTCCCGCTCGTAGGAGAGTAGCTTCGTGGAAAATTTGCACTTAGCCTGTCAACAATAGCCAGAATATCTAGAATATCGTGCTCTTGCGATGGCAACAAAGAGCACCACTATCACCCATTATCTTACCAGGGAACCACCAGTATAACTTAATTCCGCCACCACCTTTATAACCCAGTTTTTCAACATTGGCATTATCTGCAACAACTGAGGAACATTTGACATCACAATAGTCTATGCAGGTTTATCATTGACATAATATTGGTTCTTGTCATTCCCAACAAAAAGTTCCCCATGAAACAGCATAATAGTGAACAGATTGTGTTTCCACCTAAATCAAACATACAAAAACACTCAATTATTCAGTGTCCAAAAGCCATAGCTTTACTTCTCCATACATCATCAACAGAAAGATAAGCACATCGGTCATTTCTACTCTACAGAAATAATCCTACAGTCAAATTCTTGTAAAAAATAACGGTGGATGATTCAAGGTGAGCATAGACTTACCGAAACAAAGCGTCGGTTCCTCTTTGTGACGACGGACAGGGGCCAGAACCGTCACGATAAATACAACCAGCGGCGTCGCCTTGACGACATCTCCCCTCCTCGAACAGCCGTTAGTCTTCCTAGCAATCGCAGTCGCCTCCTTGTTTCCTTCCCTCAAACGGAATGGTCTAAAACTAAAATGGTGTGGGGCGGTGGTTAATGGACTAGATCTGGAGGGAGCTAAGTGAACATGTCTAGGGAACCTATCTCCTATTGAAAATATAAACAATAATGCATATGATTTAATCTGAATAATAAACTAATAAATCATGATCATACAATCGGTACTAAAACCAATCATGCAGATCAACAAAGTAGATGAACAGATTACATCTATACAAGATAAACCTATCACATCTACACCAAACGCTAGAACAAAGAACTCTAGCATAATCTAAAAAAGACAGTTAAGGATCACATACAGTGTAGGCTGAATAGCAGCCGCAACGGTCACAACAGCGTGATCGCCCATGTTGAAGTTGTCGAAGAGATTGGTGACGTCCGGGAAGAAGTCGTCGTTCGGACACTCGTCGTCGGACGACGTCGTGGTTGCCAGTAGTCACGCTTGAGCGCTTCCCAAAAACCTGATCGCCCCTCACACGTACAGGTTCATGAGAGACGGGGTTCCGGATGCCTACTGTTCCGATCTGTGGTGCACGCCACAAGCCGGGATGGGAAAGACGAAGGCGGCGACGCAAGGTTCTGAAGGTAGGCGCGTGTGTGGATTGATTACCGATTAGGTTTAGCGCAGACGCTTATATAGTGCAGGTCAGGGAGATCGTGGGACACAGCCCACGTCAGAGTCGGTAACAGCCCATGTCCATAAAAACTAAAAACGGTTGTAATTAACGCATCCGTTAATGACTCGTAATTAGTTTTCCTAACAAGCAAAATAAAGTTTGGCTCTGCGAGATTACCGCAACCGCAAACCGCGGCGCGCGCATCGTGACGAGGCGAGGCGTGGCGAGGCGAGGCGGGCAGAGTCGGAGGAGGAGTGCGCGAGGGTTTCTCTCCTTGTCACACATTAGTGAGTGGTGCAATACTCTACTATATAAGGTGGTCCAACTCTCCTTCCACTAACAATGTGGGACTAAATTTTAGCACCACTAGCACAGCCATATGCTACCATACACAAGTGGGATAAAGAGAATTTCACAATTTTTTTAATGGGCCAACAACCCGATATACACCAAATTCCAACAATCCCTCACAAAGTCTCATTGGCACATCACATCACTTTTCTTTCAGAACATTGTTTTATATACCGGTGTGTAGTGGAGACTGTTAAGTTGAAATTCCACGTTAAAATTCATGCTACACTAGCAAGCAACTTGAATAGTGGACTATGCCTTGAACTACAAGTTTTATGCACGCTAGTTTCACACAAAATCTAGACCGGTGCAGGGTTGTCGTCGGCTTCCCCGCGGTTTGGAGCTTATGCGTCATACTCCAAGGCCTTTCATGAGTTTATTAGAGAGCACCCAACTCTCATGGACTGCGACGTTTGACAGTCAAACTCATATAGGTGCGTACCTCATGAGATGTTCTGCAGGACAACATCTCCGCTTATAAAAAGCCACTTGGAACATATTAAGATAAATATCAACCTGCTATCCAGATTAAGAGAGTATTGCATTTTTACGGAGATGTAAATATAATATGGGGATACTCTCCTCTCAGCTGACCAACAGCTTGTCTTCCAGCTCTAATTCACGGGATCTCCGATCACATAGAGTGGGTTGCCACTGGGATCAACTCATAGCGTGGGTCTCAAACCCATCTCCCTCGATGCATTATCTATCACACTGCGTGATAAACCCTTTGTGAAGGGATCTGCCAAGTTCTTAGATGTTTGGATATAATCCAATGCAATAACTCCAAAGTTTCTTAGTTTTCTGATAGATTTCAATCTCCTCTTCACATGCCTTAATGACTTCATATTATCCTTAGAACTAATTACTTTGACGATCACAGTTTGATTATCACAGTTCATCGGGATGGCGGGTATTGGTTTTTCAACCATAGGTAAGTCCATCAAGAGCTCACGAAGCCACTCTGCTTCAACAGTGGATGTGTCTAATGTTGTGAATTCTGCTTCCATTGTTGACCTCGTTAAGATGGTCTGCTTGCAAGACTTCCAGGAAACAACGCCACCACCAAGTGTAAACAAATAACCACTTGTGGCCTTAATCTCATCAGCATCAGAAATCCAGTTTGAATCACTATAACCCTTAAGTACCCGTGGATACCCAGTATAGTGAATACCATAACTCGCAGTGCCTTTCAAATAGCGCAAAACTCTTTCAAGAGCATGCCAATGATCATCTCCAGGATTTGACACAAATCGACTCGGTTTGCTTACAGCAAAGGAGATGTCAAGTCTAGTAGCGCTGGCTAAATACATGAGCGAGCCAATAATTTGAGAATATCTGAATTGATCTTTAACAATCCTTCGATTCTTTCGAAGTAGCACACTCGGATCATAAGGCATTGAAGAAGACTTGGAGCCGCTATACCCAAAGTGACTCAATATCTTTTCCACATAGTGAAACTGAAGCAGTGTAATCCCACCATTGTCATCCTTTAGTAGCTTGATGTTTAGTATTACATCAGCCACTCCCAAGTCCTTCATCTCAAAGCAACGAGATAGGAACTCTTTGACCTCCTCGATAATAGCAAGGTTGGTCTCGAATATCAATATGTCATCAACATATAGACACATAATAACTCCCTCGCCCCCACCATGGCGATAGTACACACATTTGTCAGCTTCATTTACAACAAAGCCTTTAGTAGTTAAAGTTCTTTCAAACTTCTCGTGCCACTGCTTAGGATCTTGCTTAAGACCATACAAAGACTTCACTAACTTACACACCTTTCCTTCTTGACCATCTACTACAAATCCGTCAGGCTGCTCCATATAAATTTCCTCATCTAGTTCTCCATTTAAAAAAGTTGTCTTAATGTCCATTTGATGAACGAGAAGACCATGTGAGGCAGCCAAGGATAATAGTACTCCAATAGTGGTTAGTCTGGCTACGGGTGAGTAGCTATCGAAGAAGTCTTCACCTTCTTTTTGGGTATAACCCTTGGCCACAAGACGTGTCTTGTACTTTTCAATAGTACCATCAGGTCTAAGCTTTTTATTGAACACCCACGTACATCCTATAGGTTTGCACCCATAAGGACGATCAGTGACTTCCCAAGTACCATTAGCTAAGATGGAGTCCATCTCGCTTCGGACAGCTTCCTTCCAATAGTCAGCATCTTGAGATGCATAAGCTTCTGAAATGTAAGTGGGAGTATCATCCACAAGGTACACAATGAAATTATCACCAAATGACTTTGCAGTCCTTTGTCTCTTGCTCATTTTGGGAGCTTCATTTCGTCCTCCACAGAATTATCAGAGTGTTCTATCGGCATAGTGGGTTCAGGAATTATAGAAAATTACTGACTAGATGAATTAGTCATCTCCTGATTTGATGAGCTAGACATACCTTTCATAGGAAAGATGTCCTCAAAATAAAGTCGCATCATTCGACTCCATAATTATACCAACATGCATGTCGGATACCTCAGATTTTACTATCAACAATCTATAGCCAATGCTATGAAAAGCATATCCCAGAAAAACATAATCCACAATTTTTTGTCCAAGCTTTCGCTTCTTGGGTATTGGAATATTGACTTTCGCCAAACAACCCCAAGTTCGTAAGTAGGAGAGTTTAAGCCTTTTCTTTTCCCATTCATCAAATGGAGTCATGGTTTTATCCTTTACAGGAACACGGTTTAGGACATGACACGTAGTCATTAGCGCCTCCCCCACCATTCCTTGGAAAGACCCGATGTATCTAATATGGCGTTAACCAAATCAGTTAGAGTGCGGTTCTTCCTTTCGGCCACCCCATTTGACCGAGGTGAGTAGGGAGGCGTCCTCTCATGTATAATACCATGTTCCGTACATAATAAATCAAATTCGTTTGAAAAGTACTCTCCACCATGATCTGACCTTAGCCGCTTGATTCTAATATCTAGTTAGTTTTCTGCCTCAGCTTTATAGATTTTGAAGTAGTTCAAAGCTTCAACTTTAGATTTCAGAAGATAAACATAGAAGTATCTAGTGGAGTCATCAATCAACGTCATAAAGTATATTTTCCACCTTTTTTCAATACACCATTTATCTCACAAAGATCTGAATGTATAAGTTCTAGTGGTGCTAAGTTTCTCAGTTTCACAACCGTAAGAGACTTGCGGGGTTGCTTTGCTTGCACACAAACTTGGCACTTAGAACCTTTGACAGTGGTAAATTTCGGAATTAAACTCATATTGCCTAGCCACATCGTGCAACCAAAGTTAATATGACAGAGTCGTGAATGCCAAACATTCGACTCATTATCATTGCAAACATGATTAATAACTTTAGTACATGAGTCTGACAAAGACAAGCGGAACAGACCTCTACACTCATAACCCTTTCCAACAAATTGTACATACTTAGAAATTAGAAATTTATTGGACTCAAAGACGAACTTAAAGCCATCTCGACATAAAAGCGATCCGCTGACGAGATTCTTATTGATGGAGAGAACGTGTTGCACATTCTTTAGTTGTACGGTCTTCCCCGAAGTAAACTTCAGATTTACCGTACCAACACCATGAACAGAAGAACGTGAGCCGTTTCCCATCAGCACGAAAGAAGTCCTTGAGACCTGATAAGAGAAAAACATGGAAATATCAGAACATACATGTGTATTAGCACCCGTGTCTATCCACCAATCAGGAGAATGACATACTAAAAGGATAGTAGGTAAAATACCGTACCCAGCATCCTTCATATCAGTACCACTAATAACAACATTAGAGGCATTGCCGCTTTTCCCATGTTGACGCTTGTCAAAGCGGTTAGGACAACTAGGAGCCCAATGATCAGGATCACCACAGACATGGCAAGAGCCTTTCCTCTTATAATTTTTCTTCTTGAAGTTGGTTGAGTGCGTGGTCTTGTTCTTGCCATCGAACTTCCCTTTTCCTTTAGATTTGTTCTTGTTTTTGAACTTGTGGGATTGGAAGTTTTTCTTTTATACCAAATTGGCACTAGAATCTCCCTCAAATCCTCGAGCAGTTTTGTCCTTTTCTCTCGCCTTCTCTTCCACATGAAGAGACCCAATGAGATCCGTAATGGAAAACTCTTGTCTCTTATGTTTCAGAGAAGTAGCAAAGTTCCTCCACGAGGGAGGAAGCTTTGCAATAATGTCACCAGCCACAAATTTTTCCGGTAAGGAACACTTGAACTGCTCAAATTCTTTGGCAAGTGATTGTATCCCATGAGCTTGCTCAACGACGGAGTGCTCAACAATCATCTTGTAGTCATAGAATTGATCCATGACATACAACTCAGTGCCAGCGTCCGAGACCCCAAACTTGGCCTCGAGCACTTCCCACGCTTCCTTGCCATTATCAAATGACATATACAGGTCAACAATGTTGTTTCCAAGAACACTGAACAAAGCCGCCATAAACATGGTATCGGCTTTCTTAAAGTTCACTTCGTGCTCAGCAGAAAGATCTCCTTCAGACTTGCAGAGTGGCGCTATAGCAGTTTAGGTTTTCAAACCAGAGAACTGCTCTCTTGCGCCATCTCTTATAGTGCATGCCATCAAAAGGAGGCGGACTAGTAGCAACAGCTACACCAGTGGAATTTAGTTGTCTATAATCAGGTTTTTGGATTGTTGAAAATATAAGCAATAATCCATATGATTTAATCCGAATAATAAACTGATAAATCATGATCATACAATAGGTACTAAAACCAATCATGCAGATTAACAAAGTAGATCAACAGATTACATTTATACAAGATAAAGCTATCACATCTACACCAAAAGCTAGAACAAAGAACTCAAGCATAATCTGAAAAAGACAGTTGAAAATCATATACAGTGTAGGCTGAATAGCAGCCGCAGCGGTCGCAGCAGCGTGGTCGCCCATGTTGAAGTTGCCGAAGAGATTGGTGACGTCCGGAAGAAGTCGTCGTTCAGAAACTCGTCGTCGAACGACGTCGTGGTTGCCAGTAGTCGCGCTTGAGCGCTCCCAATCGCCCCTCACCCATACAGGTTCACGAGAGGCGGGGTTCCGGAGGCCTACTGTCTCGATCTGCGGTGCACGCCGCAAGCCGGGATGGGGAAGACGAAGGCGGCGGCGCAAGGTTCTGGAGGTAGGCGCGTGTGTGGATTGATTACCGATTAGGTTTAGCGCATACGCTTATATAATGCAGGTCAGGGTGATCGTGGGACACAGCCCAAGTTCGAGTCGGTAAAGTCCATGTCCATAAAAACTAGAAACGGCTGTAATTAACGCGTTCATTAATGACTCATAATTAGTGTTTCTAACCAGCAAAATAAAGCTCGGCTCGGCGAGATTCCCGCAACCCGCAACTCGCGGCGCGCGTGTCGTGACGAGGCGAGGCGGGCGTCGGAGGAGGAGGAGTGCGCGAGAGCTTCTCTCCTTGTCACACCTTAGTGAGTGGTGGAACACTACTATATAAGGTGGTCCAACTCTCCTTCCACTACCATGTGGGATTAAACTTTAGCACCACTAGCACAGCCATATGTTGCCATAGACAAGTGGGCCAAAGAGAATTTCAGAATTTGTCTAATGGACCAATAGCCCAATATACACCAAATTCAACATCTCATGTGAGTGGGACCCATGCAAACATGGCATCCCTGTTAGCGCAATTTCGACATCAAACATGATTTAAGACTAAATTGAATCCAGTTGACAAGTATACGGATGAAATTATGCAAATTGCAAGTCTGTGGAATAAATCTATCCGCACATACAAGTATATGGTCTGCTGCTATATTTAAATCCAGATTGAGGCATGTGCCAAAATGAATATAGTCTTCTACCTTCTTCTGGAACGCATATGATTATGCTTCACTTAACCAGATTTTCTTCAACCACAAACATACGCTAATAATAGGAGTAATTGAAAAATCGCTGATACTTCTCCACCATATATATCCGGCTATCAAAATCTATTTGGAATTATTTACCGTCACATTGCGTTTTCTTGATAGAATCCTTTATTAATTATTGACTCATACATTTAAATGACCATAATCTCTCCTATGGTCAATCATGGCCACAATCTCCCTTTAAATGTATGATACGACATATGATCTTTTTTGGATGCCATGTCTTTTTCTACTTGGACTAAATCCTCAGAAAGAAACTAAAAAAAGAAAACTTGGATCGACTAGTTCAATGCAAAGCTATAGAGGTACATGTGATTCTTATATCGAAACAACAACTCTACCTTCTCTAAATTTTGCAAAACTAATCTGCAAAATTGTGTCCCCTAAAAAAGGCTTTGAGAATCTGGAAAGGAAGCAACTTTGAAAGAGGATTTAGAAAGCTTTAGTGAGCGGCTTGGATGATTTCTCTGTACTTGTGGAGTTCGATGGTTCAACCGTTCAATTCAAGTATACTTTTTTGCTATATTTTTTTAGTTCTTTTTCCCATACGCCTCCAAATAGGAGCCGGGTTGAAAGAACATGTGGGCCCCCATGTGTGGTTTTGATAATTAATGACAATCTTTATGGACTATTGTGTGTATTAAGTTATTCTTGTAGGATTTGTCCATTAGCATCGCTTGGAGCTTGTGTTGGCTTCAAGGTCGATGAAATGAGAATAAGATGTGTTGTGCAAGCTCAAAATGCACCATCTATAGAATATCTCATGTTTGATGCTTTCCATTCCCGGTGATCATGGATCGATGATGAGGAATTAAGAAAGGCGCTACATCTTGAGAAGGGCAAGATCGTATACATCAAGCTCAAGTAGAATGCTCAAGGCAAAGGTATAATCTTGATAGGTTTTTCCTTTTGCCGGTCTCATATTGTTAGTAGGAGACCAGGTTTAGGATAGATAGCCGTACTATCAAGAGGGGCTCTCGAATGAGTAACTCGTTCACTTCGTTCGGAGAGAGCCCAAACCTTTGCATATTTTCATCATCATATTTGGTTGTTATTTGGTCTTATCCATATGAGGATATAGAGCTTGTGGTAATCTCCATAACAAGCTCTTGTTCATCAAAATCGGATCTTCCGTTTGTATCTTGTTGCGATTTTGATCTTGGCGTTTTTTCGGTTTCTCACCAAGTGAGGTATCTCACATTATTATACATGATACATTCTCACTTGGTGATAACCAATATTTTCACCTTTCATAGGTTAGCTCATGTCGTCCTTTTTCCAACGCAATTGGAATCGGGTTGATCGGAGTTACCAATCAAAAGTTATAGAGGTTTGAATTTTCCTAGGTACCAAAATGCGGTAGTACCATATTTTAGTACCTAGCGCGGCAGTAGGTTATGGCAAGTTGCCAAATGCCACTGCCCTCCTAGGTACCAAAATGCGGTAGTACCGCATTTTAGTACCTAGCACGGCAAAGGTTTTTTACAAGTTTCCAAAAGCCACTGCCGGGCTAGGTACCAAAAAGCGGTAGTACCGCATTTTAGTACCTAGCGCGGCAGAAGGTTTTTTACTTCGTCATTTGGATCTATACTCCCTTTATGTACTATGATGCTTCTTTGAATGATCTTGTAGAGGTTGTTGTCCTCTTCGAAACGAGCCCAAGATTATCAAAATCGGAGTCCGGATGCAAAAGTTATGGTTGTTTTCGTTCTGTGATGACCAGTAGTACCGGACCAGGATCCGGTAGTACCGGGGTCCGGTAGTACCGCATTTTGGTACCAGGGAGCACAGAGAAAAATGCGTCTGGCGCCCCAAGAATCCCAGGGAATGTACGGTAGTGCCGGGAAAGTCCGGTAGTACCTGGAAAAAGTCTGGTAGTACCGGGAATCACGTTTTGGGGATGCAACGGTTGGATTTTGGAGGGACCTATATAAGGGGCCTTCTTCCCCAATGGTTCCTTAACCATTCTTGAAAGTTTTCCCCTCCATTGTTGACCTTCTTGAGCTTGCTTTCTCTCAATCCTTCCGATGATTCTTGCATATTCTTGAGGGATTTGAAAGAGGAGATCTATATCTACAATCCCACCAATCAATCTCTCTTCTAAGTGAGGGGCATATTGGGATCTAGATCTTGGAGTCTTTTGTGGATTTCCTCCATTGTTCTTCCTCTCTTATTCCCCCATAAGCTTTTGTAGCTTTGGTGGAATTTGGGAGAGAAGGATTTGAACACCTTTGTGGTGTTCTTGCCATTTGCATTTGGTGCATCGGTTTGTGTTCTCCTCGGAGGATTTGGTTTGAGTTACTCATTGGAGTTTGTCCCTCTTGGATTCTTGGAACCCTAGACGGTTTTGTGCCTTGGTGGCATTGTGGCCTTGGTGGCGTTTTTTGGGAGCCTCCAATTAAGTTGTGGAGAAGTGCCCCAACCTTGTGAGAGGTTCCGGTTGCCACCGACAAGTGCACCGATAGTGGAAGTGTGGATCGATCCCATTGGGGTGAGATTCACTGGAGAATAAGGGAGGCCTTTTGTGGCGTTGGTGGTTTGATACCACCGCCTCCATTTAGACGCACTTCATGTTGGGAGGAACTCAAGAAATATCGTTGTCCCCGCGTGCCTCGGTTATCTCTATACCCGAGCTCTTTACTTATGCACTTTACATTGTGATAGCCTTCGTGCTTGAAGTAATATATATCTTGCTATCACTTTGTTGATTGTATTGCTTAGCATAAGTTGTTGGTGCACATAGGTGAACCTTAGTTGTTCTAGGTTGTGCTTAACAAAGTAAACACTAGTTTTATTCTGCCTTTGTTGAGCCACTCTAGGAAAAGTTTTAATCGCCTATTCACTCCCCTCTAGGCGACATCCGTATCCTTTCACGGGTTCTATCATCAAAAATAACAGAAGAAAGTCTTATATCACAAAATAAAGATAAAAATAAACCAAGTATGAAAAGTTATCACCTAGGGATCACCAGCAAAGTTCACAACATGAATACAAACGACAAGTCCAAACGTCGAGAGCAAACGACTAGAGTCACTAGGCCATTTAGTTAAGAAATATTAACAGCAACCTCATCAAAAATAAAATTTCTTCCTACAACTTCCTTGAAATCTTGAATTATGCTATTGAAGGCAATGATCTTATTGAGGAGCAAGGAAACTTAATTGATGAACACTTTGCGCGTGAGCGTAAGTATGCTAATGAAATTGCTCAACTAAATGACTCCCTTGAAGAAGAACAAACCACCAAAGAATCTCTTGAGGAGACTTTCACTCTAAAATTATCTAGATTAAAAGAATACCATGATAGAGAACTTGTGGTGGCAAACTCCTTCAAGTTTAAAAATGATGAACTTGAAGTTGCTTATGCTAAACTTGTTGAGGATTTTAAGCATCTTGATAATGTCTCTCGGGTTGTTAAGAGGGATCTCATCAAACTCACCGAGTCGCATGAGCAACTTAAATCTTCATATTCAAAACAGCTTGCCAAGTTGCCCTCACCTCTCACTAATAATAATGATGCTTGTGATACTAACTCTATTTCTTGTGAAGCATCTATTTTGGTGGAGAATGTTGAGCTAAAGGCTCAACTTGCGTTGCTAACTAGCAACTACAGGAAATTAGAACAAAGTCATGTTAAGCTCTCAAGATCGCATGAGGATCTTCTAGTCTCCCATGGTAGGCTAAAGTTAGCTCATGAGGCCATCGTTTCAAAGGTAACATCTAGTGGACCTCATGTGGATATTAGCACTACATCTACTCCAAATGTTATATTGCCATGTGCTAGTCCTTGTAATTCATCCTCTCACAACCATGCTATATCTCGTGATGAATTACATTTCGTGCCTTGTTGCTCTAACAATGTAGCATCTACTTCCTCTGATGTTTTTGTTGAAACTAACCATATAGAGGAAATCAAAAGGCTCAAGGCTCAAGTTACTTCTTTGAAGAATGACTTGAAAAAGGGTCATCAAGGGAAGTTCACACTCAACAAAATCTTAAGTGTGCAAAAATCCCCCAATGACAAGAGTGGGCTTGGATTCAACTCCAATATCAAGAACAAGTCCACTATCAAGTTGAAGCACAAGGACAACAAGAAGAATGGCCAAGATCAAGTCAAGAATCCGGCCAACATTGTTTGCTTCAAGTGCAAGGGAGAAGGGCACCATGTTAGATCTTGCCCATTGAAGAAAAAGCCTCTTAGGGTGAAGCAACAAGGGAAGCGGCCTCAAGCTCCACCTCAAGTCATTAATGGGCCTCTTCCTAATAGGACTACTCGAGCTCTTCCTCGAGTTGTGGCTTCACCTAAGAAGAAAGATGGAAAGAGTAGAACTTGCTACATATGCCGTGATAAGGGGCATATTTCTTCCTCATGCACTATCGGTATATCCTCATCCAACGCTATCATTATTGATGATGCTTATTCTCTTTGTAAGGATGAGGTTGGCAATGTGTTTGCCAAATTTGTTGGTGCCCAATGTGGTGTCAAGAAAAGATCCATTTGGGTTGCCAAGCCTATTGTGACTAACTTCTTAGGACCCAACTTGGTTGGGAACCAACAAGCCAAAACTTGATCAATAGGTGTGTTTTGGAGGGCATTGGAGTCTTGGATACATTATGAAGAATTGAGGGATCTTCATCAATTATTATTGTCAAGCCAAGCCATTTGGATTATCATGATTATATTATATTTCCAATGTTCCTCCTTGCGGTAACATATGCTAAACTCTTTACATTGAAAGTTACTCGTCCCCTTGTGCATGTTTTGGTTTTGTATCTTCCATGCTTTTGTACATGTTGTGCTTTCCACTTAATTATCTTGAGGTATCAAGCATATTTGTGTATGATTAGGTGGTACTCCATGTATGTGTGTTTCTTGTGGTTGAGACTTTCTTGATTATATTTGATATCTTATTTGGCTCTTGTGAGAAATTAATGGATTATCCCATTTTGGGGGAGTGTTATTCTTGGGCATTCCACAATCCTAAAATTGTGTGTACATGAGGAATACCACATAGTATTTATATTGGATTATTGTCTAGTCTCTATGTGGTATAATTATCATGAGAAATTTAAGTTTTATAATGTCCATTAATTATCTCTATCTGTATCCTTTTGCCTCGTGTTGTTTTTATGGTAGTATCACATTATGGGGGAGTCATATGCTTAGTGCATATTACAATCTTAGAAAATGTGAATATTCGAGGTTGTGTCACTTAGAATTGATATTGATAATTATCTAGCGCCTATGTGACACATTTGCTCATACAAGTTCCAATTTGCTTGAATGCCTTTATTGATCATATTTTGGATCTTGTATATGAGAGTGTTTCTTGGTATGTGTTTCCTCATATTTAGATCTCTATATCATCATGGAAACCATTTGCTTCTAGTTACTCTAATCACTAGTGATTGTGTGACTATTGGAAGCTACCAAGAATCTTGTTCGAAGTATCATTCTTAATTCTTATATTTTGTTATATGCTTCTTGTTGTGACTATGATCTTGGATATCCATGCAAGCTACCTTGGGAAAATTATTTCCAATATTTCTTGTCCTTGGACAATGAGTACTCAAGTTATGGTAGAATTTATTGATCATATTCACTTTGGCCTTTGCTTAATATTGTCCTATCCTTGGCCAAGTAAATGTTTGTGTGCTCCCATGTATTCCTTGCTACTTTTGGATCTTATTATTTTATTGGTATCCTCTTATGTTTTATTCAATGTAGGTAGTAGTGATGAACTCATCTGTGTGCATTTTGCATTTAAAAGCAAAATTCTATATAATGTACTACTTATGGGTGAGCTCTCCTATATTATTTAGAACACTGGTATTTATGCTTCTTTGTTTGATCCATATCAGGTTTTTTGTGCTTGGAACCTCAGTCTTTTCATTTTGGTATTTTGTGCCATCATGAGAAGTTTGGGTAGTTTGGTTTCTTATTGGAACCTTGCTCTTTTTGGAAGTTGGTTTTGTCTCATTCCTTGTTTCATGTTTTGTCCAATTTTAGAATGAGATAAATCCTTGAGCATTCTTACTTTTATCTATCTTTTGCTCTTTTGGATTTTGCCTAGTTCATTTGTTGAACTTGTGATCTTTCATGTGTTGAATTGATACTTTGATACAATTTGGACATCGTTTGTCATGTCACACTCTTGTGTGTGCAATCTCGATTTACTTGGTGCTTTTGTTCAAATTGTATCTCTTTTTTGGTTCTTGAAAGATTTATGCATGCATATTTACTATATGTTTATATTATGGAATGCTTGCTTTATTTGATCCAATATATAGGGGAAAATTCACCAAATCCCATCGGCTAAGTTTTGCATGAAATTCAATTTCATATCAATATGCACATATTTATGTGGAGTATCTCCTATGTATTGTAGTTGCACTAACTACATTGGACCCAATATCTTTGGGGACCATTTTGTACTTAAATATATTTTAGGTACATTGGAGATATATTGGATGCTTGTCTCTCAATCTTGAAGAAGTGGTGCGTTAATGAAAATTGGAGGCAAGCTATAGGATGATCAATGAATTCATATCCTCTACATCCTACCAATTATATCTCGGTAACAAGTATCTCTTCTCATGCTCATATATCTTGATTCCAACCGTTTGCCGGTTGCCTTCTGGCATGAATTCATGTATTTGTAATTGTTGTATCTCTAGCCATGGTATTAAGAGAACTCTCTATTGTATATGTGTATAAGTTGAGATGAGTATATATAATTGTGACTATACAAAATCATGCAAATGATCCTCCAATCACAAATATGTCAATCTAGCAATTTTATTGCCTATCTTTTCCTCAACTTCTCTCATGTGCAATAGTGAGATTTTGCTAGTTAAAATTTTCTTGTGATACCTGTTACCTTTCTCCATATATTCCAACTTTCTACTCTTCCCTTGGTGAAAGTTGTAATATATGTAGTGTGTTGGTGTTTGAAGTCCATTAATGCACAATAAGACATATCTGAGCCTTTGGCCATGCTTTGAAGCAAAAAATCTTATTGATATATGTTATGACTTCATTTTTGCCTTTCATGTGCTTTCTTGTATAATCTTCTTTATGTGTGCATATTTCTTTTTTGGTATATGTCTTTGTGATATTTTCCATTTAGATACATACACACATATGAGGAGATAATTTTAGTTGATTTTTAATCCTTGGAGACCACCTTTCTATTTCTCTTGATTCTTCGGTGGATTCCAAATTTAATTGCCTATGAGTGCTTGTTCCTCTTGTTTGCATCTTTGGACACACATATTTGTTCTCTCATGCCTTGTATTGTTAAATGAACTTGGATGAGTGAGGATTCCATGATTATGCACCTTGTTCCCAAATTCAATTATCATAATTGGTGCTTTATCTTTGGGGAGCTCATCTAATTCATTTAATAATGCTCATTTATCTGTTTTCTCATTTATTGCGTCTTAAATGTTTATGGGGAAGTGAGGATTCCATATTTGTGCATTTTTGTATTGGAATACAACGATTCTAAAGTGCACACAAATCTTTGGGAGCTTCTCTATTTTATTTAAGCATTTATTTGATCTCTCGTTTGTTGTGCTTGAAATGCTTATGGGGGAGCAAGGATTCCATATTTGTGCAATATGTATTCTAATGCATTTATGTTGAATAGTGCACAAATCTTGGGGAGCTTCTCTATTTGTTATTTAAAGCACTCTCTTGCTCATATCATAATATCTTGTAGGTTCCATTTGAACTCATTTGTTGTTTTCAATTGGTTTGTGGGACCTTGTAATTGCTTGCATCATTTTACTTTATTTATTTTGGCAATCTTCGGGTCCTCGATATAGTTCTACTCCCTCCCAAGTATTCATCATTGGATATGTGCGAAGGCACACCTTTGGGGGAATTATTATTATATTTGCCTTCTAGAACTTGTCACCCATTTCGGCAATCGATGCCAATGGGGGAGAAGTTTTAGAGGGTTTAAGGGGAGTTGGTTTATGCATTGAGTTTGTTCTTGTGCATTTGCCTCTCATGCTCTTGTATCTTTGTCGTTGCTTATCATGTGGTATATATAGTGGAAACTCCACCAATGATAATGATTGGTAATATATGCAATGCAATTCAAGTTCATCACACTTGCATAGATTGTGGGGGAGTTTGCTCTATATATGGTGGTACCAATATCACATACTTATGTAGTATTTTATATTGGTGTTACCAGTTTGTTCATTAAAATTCCTTATATAAACCCTCTTAAAGGGATTGTCATCAATTACCAAAATGGGGGATATTGAAAGAACATGTGGGCCCCCATGTGTGGTTTTGGTAATTAATGACAATCTTTATAGACTATTGTGTGTATTAAGTTATACTTGTAGGATTTGTCCATTAGCATCGCTTGGAGCACGAGTTGGCTTCAAGGTCGATGAAATGAGAATAAGATGTGTTGTGCAAGCTCAAAATGCACCATCTATAGAAGATCTCATGTTTGATGCTTGCCATTCCCGGTGATCATGGATTGATGATGAGGATTTAAGAAAGGCGTTACATCTTGAGAAGGGCAAGATCGTATACATCAAGCTCAAGTGGAATGCTCAAGGCAAAGGTATAATCTTGATAGGTTTTCCCTTTTGCCGGTATCATATTGTTAGTAGGAGACCGGGTTTAGGATAGATAGCCGTACTATCAAGAGGGGCTCTCGAATGAGTAACTCGTTCACTTCGTTCGGAGAGAGATCAAACCTTTGCATATTTTCATCATCATATTTGGTTGTTATTTGGTCTTATCCATGTGAGTATATAGAGCTTGTGGTAATCTCCATAACAAGATCTTGTTCATCAAAATCGGATCTTCCGTTTGTATCTTGTTGCGATTTTGATCTTGGCGGCTTTTCGGTTTCTCACCAAGTGAGGTATGTCACATTATTATACATGATACATTCTCACTTGGTGATAACCAATATTTTCACCTTTCATAGGGTAGCTCATGTCGTCCTTTTTCCAAAGCAATTGGAATCGGGTCGATCGGAGTTACCAATCAAAAGTTATAGAGGTTTGAATTTCCCTAGGTACCAAAATGCGGTAGTACCGTATTTTAGTACCTAGCGCGGCAGTAGGTTTTGGCAAGTTGCCAAATGCCACTGCCCTCCTAGGTATCAAAATGCGGTAGTACTGCATTTTAGTACCTAGCACGGCAGAAGGTTTTTGACAAGTTTCCAAAAGTTATCGGTTAGGGTACCAAAAAGCGGTAGTACCGCATTTTAGTACCTAGCGTGGCAGAAGGTTTTTTACTTCGTCATTTGGATCTATACTCCCTTTATGTACTATGATGCTTCTTTGAATTATCTTTTAGAGGTTGTTGTCCTCTTCGAAACGAGCCCAAGATCATCGAAATCGGAGTCCGTATGCAAAAGTTATGGTTGTTTTCGTTCTGTGATGACCGGTAGTACCGGACCAGGATCCGGTAGTACCGCATTTTGGTACCAGGGAGAACAGAGAAAAATGCGCCCAGGAACTTGTGGAATGTACGGTAGTGCTGGAAAGTCCAGTACTGGAAAAGTCTGGTAGTACCAGGAATCGCGTTTTTGGGATGCAACGGTTGGATTTTGGAGGGACCTATATAAGGGGCCTTCTTCCCCAATGGTTCCTTAACCATTCTTGCAAGTTTTCCCCTCCATTGCTGACCTTCTTGAGCTTGCTTTCTCTCAATCCTTCCGATGATTCTTGCATATTCTTGAGGGATTTGAAAGAGGAGATCTAGATCTACAATCCCACCAATCAATCTCTCTTCTAAGTGAGGGGAACATATTGGGATATAGATCTTGGAGTCTTTTGTGGATTTCCTCCATTGTTCTTCCTCTATTATTCCCCCATAAGCTTTTGTAGCTTTGGTGGAATTTGGGAGAGAAGGATTTGAACACCTTTGTGGTGTTCTTGCCATTTGCATTTGGTGCATCGGTTTGTGTTCTCCTCGGAGGATTTGGTTTGAGTTACTCATTGGAGCTTGTCCCTCTTGGGTTCTTGGAACCCTAGACGGTTTTGTGCCTTGGTGGCATTGTGGCCTTGGTGGCGTTTGTTGGGAGCCTCCAATTAAGTTGTGGAGAAGTGCCCCAACCTTGTGAGAGGTTCCGGTTGCCACCGACAAGTGCACCGATAGTGGAAGCGTGGATCGATCCCATTGGAGTGAGATTCACTGGAGAATAAGGGAGGCCTTTTGTGGCGTTGGTGGTTTGATACCACCGCCTCTCCAGACGAGACGTACTTCATGTTGGGAGGAACTCAGTAAAATATCGTTGTCCCCGCGTGCCTCGGTTATCTCTATACCCGAGCTCTTTACTTATGCACTTTACATTGTGATAGCCTTCGTGCTTGAAGTAATATATATCTTGCTATCACTTTGTTGCTTGTATTGCTTAGCATAAGTTGTTGGTGCACATAGGTGAACCTTAGTTGTTCTAGGTTGTGCTTAACAAAGTAAACACTAGTTTTATTCCGCCTTTGTTGAGCCACTCTAGGAAAAATTTTAATCTCCTATTCACTCCCCTCTAGGCGACATCCGTATCCTTTCACGGGTTCTATCATCAAAAATAACAGAAGAAAGTCTTATATCACAAAATAAAGATAAAAATAAACCAAGTATGAAAAGTTATCACCTAGGGATCACCAGCAAAGTTCACAGCATGAATACAAACGACAAGTCCAAACGTCATGAGCAAACGACTAGAGTCACTAGACCATTTAGTTAAGAAATATTAACAGCAACAACCGGTGGGTAAAATAACTTATGTTAATTTAGTTTTCTCCTTCTCAAATTGATTTGTGACTTCCACATCTACTTCATCCTCACATTTGGAATTAACAATCCCCATCATCCAAACCCTTCTTGACATCTCATGCGCCTGAAGAGCAACTCATTGCAGCCTAATTGCTCCTTCGACCATGCTCTCCCTGTCACTCTCACTTTGAAGCACTGACATGTATCATAGAAAGGCACACATAAAACACATTAGCTCCACGGGTTAAGAAATGAGTTTTCCCTTTAAACAAGCATGGTTTCTGATTTTACCAACATAAAGTAGGGATGGAAAGAATATAAAAATTAGTTCCAAAGGGAAGAAATTTAGGAGCCCACAAAAAGTACTGTGTGAAACAAGTGGGTCTAGTGTAGGCATTAATAACATTACTAATAGTTCAGCACATATATACTGTGGCATTGCATCCAAAGAAAATATTACTAATGGTCTCATCGGCTGGGCAAAATCTACAAGAGAAGTTACAAATCCAATTCCAATTTTTCATATCTTTGGAGAAAATGGAATTATGCCAAATGAGCTAAAGCCGGATTTTAATTTATAGTGGGATTTTATATTTCCATTGATCTTGAAAGATCTATCCCCTACTGCTGGTATCCCCCTGCTGCTGGTAGTTTGTTATAAAGAGATTTGACACTAAATTTGCTAGAATTGGTAAGCTTCACTTAGGTCCGTCGGGATTTTCATTAAGATCCACAGAGTCATGCATATATCCAACTCTATGCCACCGACTCTACAAATGTGGATTAAGCCATCTTTTTAAGTAAAATTTCAGCAAATGTTTGTGATCTTGCTAATAGTACATTGTTGTTGATTACAGATCTTAAATAATAATAAAAATTTCTCATACATGGAGAAAGTTCCACCCCACTGATTAGGCTAAAAATCAGTTTATCTACCTCTACCAGTAGACATGGTTCTCTCACTCAAATAGATTGGTCTCACTTTCAGTAAGTCGTTCATGCTGCCAGCTTGCCTTTTTCTCACTGTCCAAGTCCCATGATTAGTTATGTATTTTCTTTAACCAAGGATTGCCAAAGACTTTCTAACTTTCAACCTTCCACCACCATTTGCACATTATTAGGCACATATTGAACGGTTTTGAATTCTTAATCCCCAAGTCACCTTTATTATTAGGTCCACAAATCATACTATTTTACCATGTATTACCTTTTTTTCTTATTCTCAGTGCCTTCCTAAAAGAATCTTCTAATGATTTTGGTAAAACCTTCCAAGTTTGAATGAGTAACTCGGTCACATCATTCAGAGAGAGGTCAAACCTTTGCATACTTGCATCATCGTATTTGGTTGTTATTTGGTCTTATTCATTTGAGGATATAGAGCTTGTGGTAATCTCCATAACAAGCTCTTGTTCATCAAAATCGGATCTTCCGTTTGTATCTTGTTGTGATTTTGATTTATGCGGTTTTCCGGTTTCTCACCAAGTGAGGTATCTCACATTATTATACTTGATACATTCTCACTTGGTGATAACCAATATTTCATAGGGTAGATCATGTCGTCCTCTTTCCAACGCAATTGGAATCAGGTCGATCGGAGTTACCAATCAAAAGTTATAGCCGTTTGAATATCTGCCATTTTAAAAAGAAAAGGAAAAAGATAGTTTCTGGGCTGTCCGGTACTACCGGGCCCAGTACCGGACAGGTCAGTACCAGCCGCCCACCTCTCTGCCCTGCGTAGTATCTAATTCTGGTAGTACCAGCTGGCCCGGTAGTACCGCCCGGGTGGGCCGGTACTACCGGCCGGCCCAGGAGCTTTCTAGCCTAGCGCCACACAGCTGCTGCCGGGCGCCTGCCGGCGTCCCCCGCGCATGCGCTCGCCTGGCCCCACTCGACCCCGTGCCTGCCTCACGCGCTGCCTGCCACGCGTGATGCCACTCTCCCATGTGCCGCCTGGTCCCGCACCTGCCGCCATTGCCCATTCTGCTCGCTGCCGCCTCAGACGCATCGCTGCTCGCCACCGCTCCGCACCACTCGCCAATCTCGCTCGCCGCTTCGCCGATGGGGCCCACTGCCGCCACCGCTGCTGCCGCGCCTTTCCTCGCACGTGCGCGAACGCCTCCCCAGCTCGCTCGCTCGCTCGCTGGTTGACCAGCTGCCACGCTCATTTCCTGTTTTTCTAGGCTGCTCAGGTCGTGGGCGGTAGTACCGGGCCTTTCCGGTACTGCCGGCCCAGACAGAAAAAACTCCCCAACGACAAGATTTTTGCAGCCCTCTATTTAAGTTCATTTGCCTTTTTCATTTTGGAAGGCTTCTTCCTCTTCTATTAGTCTAAGCTTTGACCTTTGCTCTAGATTTAAAATCTTGATTAATCTCTTCCCCTCCAATGATTCTTGCCCATATTTGAGTGGAAGAGAGAGGATATCTAGATCTACGTTTTGACCAAACCAAAACATCTCTTTGTGAGTGTATCTTTGGGGATCTAGATTTTGGGGGATTTTTTGTTTCCCTTTGATTCCTCCTCTCTTGTTCCCCCCAATAGCTTTAGTAGCTTTGTTGGAACTTGAGAGTGAGGGATTGGAGCATCTTTGTGGTGTTCTTGCCATTTGCATTCGGTGCATCGGTTTGATTTCTCCTCGGAAGATTTGGTTCGTGTTACTCAGAGAAGCTTGTCCCTCTTGGGTTCTTGGAACCCTAGACGGTTTTGTGGCCGTGGTGGCATTTGTTGGGAGCTTCCAATTAAGTTGTGGAGAAGTTTCCCAACCTTGTGAGAGGTTCCGGTTGCCACCGACAAGTGCACCGATAGTGGAAGTGTGGATCGATCCCGTTGGGGTGAGATTCACCGGAGAATAAGGGAGGCCTTTTGTGGCGTTGGTGGTTTGATACCACCCCCTCTCCAAACGAGACGTGCTCCATGTTGGGAGGAACTCGATAAAATATCGCCGTCCCCGCGTGCCTCGATTATCTCTATACCCGAGCTCTTACTTATGCACTTTACTTTGTGATAGCCTTCGTGCTTGAAGTATATATCTTGCTATCACATAGTTGTTTTCTTCCTTAGCATAAGTTGTTGGTGCACATAGGTGAACCCTAGATTGTTCTAGGTTTTGTGCTTAACAAAGTAAACATTAGTTTAATTCCGCCTTTGTCGAGCCACTTTCGGAAAAGTTTTTAAAACCGCATATTCACCCCCTCTAGGCGGCATATGTATCCTTTCAGTTGTTCGTTGTCTTTATTACTTGTACTTTGTTTTGTTGCTTTATCATAAAACCCCTAAAAATCTGTTTGCTAAGTATTTACAGAGATTTCTTGCTCCATACCACTAGTCAACACCTTCTGCTCCTCGTTGGGATCGACACTCCTATTTATTGAAAGTGCTACGATACACCCCCTATACTCGTGGGTCATCAAGACTATTTTCTGGCGCCGTTGCCAGGGAGTGAAGCACTATTGAAGAGTGGAACTGGTAAAGTAAACTTCTACTCTGAGTATTGCTTTTTGTTTCGTTTTATTACTTTGTTTCCAATATGGATAACCCACTTGGTTTTCTTTTTGGGAAAACTACTACCACTGTTAGGGTAGTAGATGAACCACCGCCTGTTGAGATAGATACTTTTTAAGATACCTACAAGTATTATTGATCATGTTATGTATAATTATTATTTAGGGGATGGAACTTTCCACCCTGGTGATCACTTGTTTTTTATCCATGAATTATGTGGGTTGTTTAAGTGTGCAGGTATCACAACTGAACAGGTGAAGAAGAATTCACTCTCTATATCCTTGAAAGGGAGAGCTGAAGAATGGTATAGGATGCTGAAGAATGGACAATCCATGGAATGGGAGGAAATGGCTTCTCTCTTTTCTTCTAAATTCTATCCTCCAAGTGAAATTCATAAGGATAGAAATCCAATATATAACTTTTGGCCTCGTGATGGAGAGAGTACAACTCAAGCTTGAGGGAGATTGAAGTTACTAATGCTTAAATGTCCTATTCATGAACTCCCGAACAATATTATTATCAATAACTTTTATGCTAGGCTTTCTCTTCATGATAAAGATTTACTAGATGCTTCTTGTGCTGTATCATTCACACGCATGAAGGAAGAAGCTAAATGGGACCTCTTAGACCGTATTCAAGAGAACACTGAAGCTTGGGAGAATGACAAAGGAAGAAAGCCAGGTATAAACTATGATTATGAATGCATTAAATCTTTTATGGGAACTGATGACTTCCGTGATATTAGCAATGAGTTTGGTATTGATTCCTAAAGTATTTCCAATTGTTTTAAAGACTTTGCCTCTTACATTGATATTCCCAAAAAGAAGTAGAATAAGTACCATGCACCTTATAAAGATGTTGTTAATCATGTTCCTGTTAGAAGTACTGAAGTTTGTACTACTAATCATATTGTGCCTGAACCTTATGTTGAGAAAATACCTTTCCTAGCTAAGGTAAAGGAGTACTCTATGATAATTAGTGCGAATAATAAAGGAACTAAGAAAACTGTGGAACCTGATAAGCAAATGAATATTGAGCCTGTGGTAGCTATTGTGAAAGATCTTGTCACTAGAAATATAGAGGATGAGCATATTGTCTTCTGTGAAGACGCTTCTAATATTGTCTCTCATCCTAGAAAATCTAGTGTCCTTGTGCTTTCTGGTAAAATTGGTGATCATTGCTATTATGGTTTATGTGATATTGGTGCTAGTTCTAGTGTTATTCCTTATGATATTTACATGGTATGCATGAGATTGGTCCTTGTGAGCTTGAGGAAATTGATGTGGTTGTTCACCTTGCAAATAAGGAAACCATTTGCCCTATTGGTATTGTAAGAGATGTGGAGGTTCTTTGTGGTAAGATTAGGTATCCTGCTAATTTTCTAGTGCTTAATTCAGCAGCCAGTAAAACTTGTCCTATCATTTTTGGTAGACCTTTCTTGAAAATTTATGAAGCTATTATAGATTGTAAGATGGAGAAAGTTTTAACTAAGTTTGATGGAGATTCTTATGAGTTTAACTTCTCCAAATTTGCTAAAGCTCCTTGTGAAAATAGCTTGCCTAATAAAGATTTCAGGATGGAACAACTTGCTTCTATTGATCCGGTTTATGACCTTGGACTTCTTTTTGATGACTGTAAGTATACTCATCCTGAGGATAAAGTTGTTTCTTCTGATAGTTATATTGTCAACTTTATTCAAAGTGCTACTGAAAGTTATTATGAGAGAGGGAAACATGGTTTTATGCATCTTAATAATGTTAAGTTTCCCCGTTTTATGTTGAAAGCTTTGAAGTTGCATTTGTTTTGTATTCCTATGCTAATGGATTTTTGTTTCAACAATTTGTTTTCTCAGTATACCCCCATGCATAGGAAGTGGGTTAGACTCAAATGTGTTGGTTATTTGCTTCTTGATGCTCTCTTTCACTTCAAATATTTATCTCCTTTGTGAGCATCTTTGAAACTCTCAAGCCTAACTTAAAGGCATTAAAGAAAATACTTGTTGGGAGATAACCCAAGAGTTTGGTTGAGTCTTGGAAGTTATTACTTTAGTAATAACCGCTCCTTATCCTTTTTGTTTTGGTTTTTGTGTCAAGTTCAACTACTTTTGAGAAGTGGAGGAGTTGTGAAAAGTGGTTGTCCTAGGAAAGATTTTTTTCCTGGATTGTAAAATTCGCGAGGAAGCTCAGTACGTCGGATGAAGCTGTATTTTTCTGTGCTTGTTCTCCAAGTTGTTACCAACTTTCAGTAGTTTTTCACTTTTTGATTTGAGCAACAGAAGGTTTTCGAAAAAATCAATATTTACCTGTTGGTCTATTCTGACAGATGTCTGTTATCATTTGCATTTGCCTCTTACAGAAGCCTTTGTTTTGATGGATTTCAGTTTAAGTGTGAACCTAAAGGTTTATTATTTTCGCTTACACTAATGTTTCCATTGAAGTTTGTGTATTGCCTTGTGAGAAAGGGAATTTCCAGGAGAAGGAGAAAAGGAGTATGCAGAGTTCGACTATGAATAGGTAAAAGTGGTGAAAACAGAAGGTTCGTGAAAGCCCTAATATTTTTATCTTTTTATGTTTTTATTACATAAGAGCAGAGGAGGAACCGGAGGCCGGGGTGGCCAAACCCACCCCAGGCGCGGTCCCCAGCTGTCCGCGCCTGGAGGGGGTGTGACCCCCCACCGCCGAGCTCCGTCTCCGCCTCGGTTTTGTACCAATACCTTCCTTATGCATTGAAACTTCGTAATATATAACCCCGCGAATCCCCCAAGTTTCGTGCATCGTGTTATCGTCGTGTTTTCGTTTCGATCTGTTTCTGTCAGGAAATCTTCTCAATTTTAGAGCACCATGGTCTTCGCCAACGACAAAAGCAAGAATCCCGAGGAAGATGATCCTCAATATCCCAAAGAGGAGGAGATTTTGGTAGGAGAAGAAGAAGACATGGAGGAGGACATGCAACCAGACACCCGCTCTACCATCGCAAGCATTGGAGTGGTGGCAAATCCTACCAAGCTTAGGAGGACAACACGGATGTCCACAAGAGGGAAAACCATGCGTCATATCCTCTCTCCACGGTCATCTTCTCCACGTACCAAGAGACCCTTCCATACTCTTATACATGAGCATCAATATCAACAGGTGCCTAAAGGGAACTTGCCCTCGATGTGGGATATGCCTTGTTCTAACCATGCAGGTGAGGAACATACTAAAAAGGAAGAATGGGGAAAGAATAGTAAGGATTGGGGCTCCCGGTCCGATATGATCATGAACCGCATTGAGCAAAATTCGGAGTTAATTCATATTCTGACCTTTGAGATTGAAGATTTGCGGAAACTGATTGAGGAGCTTATCAAGAGAACACCACCACCACCGAAGGAGTAATTCGTCATCAAGTTTGGCATCCCCTTGGCTTGTTCCAAGCTTGAGAGAGTGTCGCGGTATCACCATCATTATCTTTTATCTTCTACCTTTTCAGTGGATTCATGTATTCGGTAGAGAAGTTATTTTATAGTTTGGTTTGCATGTGGAAGTATCTCTCCTTTAGTTGATTATCTATGTATCTCTTGGTGTGAGTGCCTTTATGGAATATTAATGAGAAGTTTCATCTTTTACTTTTTGCACTTCTTATTTTAGTTTGCAATCTCTATTATATGATTGATCTTGTTGATCAGTATTGGCATCACTTTGGGAGCATCAAGTAGATCTAAATTGGTTTTGGCAAACCGAGCTCTGGTCATTAGCAACACTTTTTGAGGTTTGAAAGGAAAAGAGAAAAAGCTTACATGTATTTTGTATCATTTTGTTTTCTTTCTTGATTGGCTCATAAGCTTAGTATTCTTTATTTGAGATCTTTTGTGTCTTCAAGCAAGGTTGCATGTTTGGCTTTATCACTTGTATGTTTGCTTGTTTCCTTCAACTCTTTTGCTTGCTACCCAACCTTGCTAGCCAAAAACCTGTTTCGAGAAGGCGTACTTCTCATGTTTCCAACCCCTTTGAACCAAAACCTGTGCCATTTGTGTCCACCATATTTACCTATTAGCATTATTGCTATTCTAAGCAAATTCTCAAGCTTCATCTATCTTTCGAATTAAAAAGTATTTTGTTATGTGAAAACTAGTTAGTAAAGCTCTCACGAACTTGATGGCACACCTTATTTTCTTGCCCCTAATAGACTTGAACCATTGTGTCATAGAAGTTGTATATGCTTGAATCTATACGTTGGTATTAACAGAACCGTGCTGTCACGGGGAACGCTTTCAACGTTGCACATGTATGTTGTACACAGTTGATATCATGCTCTTTTGTTTGCGGATGTCGACGGTGTCAAATAAAGAGGGAACTTGTAAGTCCACGAAGTGATGTATGTGTGTTAGATAAACGCCTGAGCGGCTAGCCTAAGCCATGCCTAATCATGGTGGAAACTTGTAGCATCACTATAGTGAGCATTCTATGAAGCATCCTCAATAAAAAGCTATGCACATAGTAAATGAAAATACCGCTGAGATGCTCATTGTCTGCTTGCCTTGTCATTTTAGTTATGGGATAGCTCATGTACCATGTGCAAGGGGTACCCCGTTGGCAGTTCTTTATGATACAGATGTACTTATAATGAAAAGAACTTACAGGTGACTAAAATTGAGTATCATGAGGAGCGACCCTCGTACTCTAGGGACATAAGTTTGCCAACTTATATTTCGTCAAGCATATACTCCATCCTTGTTCACTTTAACCTTAATCATCTCAAGATGCATATGATAGGGTCAATGAGAGCTCAAAGCTAGTAAGTACCATAATCTTTTGGAAGCTCTTTATGACTTGAAATCCCTGTTGCCCTCTATGAAGGGACCTTTCTCCTAATTTCTGAGTTGAGTCAGTAAACCTACTTCCTCTCTATCTCCAGCAAGCATTTGAGTTGTTGTGTTTCAAGCATTCATATGGTGATTTATTCACTCATGTTCTTTATCTTCCTTGTTTGCACAAGACTCTTATCTATTGAATATTACTTTGAAAGCCTTCATTGTGAAAAACCTTTTATGTTTGAGCAAAGAGTACTCCTGTTATAAAACGTCTTTAAAAGCTTTTTGTGAAATTGTTTGCCAGCTATTCTCTGACCAAGAACAAAAGTTTGCCAATTCCAATTATGATTTATCTTTATGCATCTCTATTTGTGACTCATGTACTTGTTGCAAGCTAAGTTATATAATGGCGAGTTGCTTTCTTCTATGAGTTGTGTAATGGTAAGTGTGATGCTTCTTGTCCGTATTCTTTTATCGACACTTCACTCCATAAACCTGTGGATATGTTTACTGAGCTCAGTTCTCGCTTGGGGACAAGCGAAGGTCTAAGCTTGGGGGGAGTTGATACGTCCAATTTGCATCACTATTCTGTATCATAATTTGCCTCTATTCATTGATATATGTCTTATTATGAGGTGTTACTTATGTCTTTTCCTCTGTTTTTGCATGTTGGATGATTCTTGGAAGATGGACTGCCAGAGTGAGGTTTCTGATAAAAAAGAGGTGTTTTGATGCAATTTCGCGAAGATTAGAAAAATACCAGAAAAATATTGGAAAATTATATTTTCCCAGAAGACGGAGGAAGCCAGAAGGGGAGGCATAGCTGGGCCACAGGGGGCCCACACCCCCCTAGGCACGGTCCCACCTTGCCCCGCGCCTAGGGCAGGTGTGGCCCACCTGGTCGGCTCCCGACTCCGCCCTCTCGCCTATATGTTCCTCATGGAACCCTAATACCAAGGGAGCGACCACAGAAAGATTTCCGCTGCCTCTGCGGGGCGGAAGACACCAAGAGAGAAAGAGCTTTTCGGCAGACAGATTTCTGCCAGGGAAATTCCTTCCCGGAGAGGGGAGATCGTCGCCATCAACACCGTCATCAAGCTAGACTTCATCGGGATCATCATCATCATCCACACCATCATCTCCACCAGCACCACCATCACCACTCCTTCCTGCTGTAACAATTGTGTTGGATCTTGCATTAGTTCTTAGGAGAAACTTTCCCGGTGTTAATTACTATTGTAGTTGATGCTTATGAGTGGAACCATTGGATTATTGTTTATGTATAGATTGTTATCCATCACCATATCATCTTTTATCTTGATCCATATGATGTCTTGTGAGTAGTTCGTTTAGTTCTTGAGGACATGGGAGAAGTCATGTTGTTAGTAGTGGATTTGTGTTGAGTTATTATTCAATGGTTTAGTATTTAAGTTGTGGTGCTATTCTTCTGGTGGTGTCATGTGAACGTCGACTACATAATACTTCACCATTTATTGGCCTAGGAGAATGCATTGTGTATTTGTCTACTAATTGTGGGGTTGTCGGAGTGACAGAAACCTGAACCCCCGTGAGGACACCATTGCATAAGGGAGCGTAGCATCTCAGAGTTTAAGGCCGTGGTTAGGTTTATATCTTAATTGTTTTCCTGTAGTTGCGGATGCTTGCAGGAGGTTTAATCACAAGTATGTATTAGTCCAAGTAAGGTCAATATATTAGCACAAGTTCATCCACACAACACTTACAACACCAAAGAAGAGTACTCAGCTATTTGAAGCAAAACACTTGACATAATTCCCATGTGTCCTCGAGAATGTTTGGTCCTTATAAGTATTTCCATCTGCTTATCCTTTGCTAAGAAAGGATTGGGCCACTCGCTACAGTTGTTCGTTGTCTTCATTACTTGTACTTTGTTTTGTTGCTTTATCAGAAAACCCCTAAAAATCCGTTTGCTAAGTACTTACAGAGATTTCCTGCTCCATACCACTAGTCAACACCTTCTGCTCCTCGTTGGGACTGACACTCCTATTTATCAAAAGTACTACGATACACTCTCTATACGTGTGGGTCATCAGAGGGTTACGAGAGGAGGTGTGTATAAACGCGAGAAGAACCCTAGGACCGCCTCCTTATTCGAGAACACCAACAGGCCCCGACGACGCCAGACGAAGCAGCAGAGGAGGCAGCCACAGAAGCATCCACAAAATCCATCCATGGAAGTTGGCTAGCCCAGATCAGGCCCTCAGGCCCAAATTGTTGACTCGTCGTCGTGCCACCGGAGGATCTGGCCGGAGCTTCACGTCGCCCGCCACCCAAGTACAACCCCTGCCGCCTACCAACCACCCGTGGTGCCGTCCCCATGATACCCTCTCCCCCTCCGTCCTTTGCCAATATGGAGCCACCATCGTCTGCGACGTCGACAGCAACGCCGACCAGGATTTGCTTGATGGGGAGGACAGGAGGCGGGGGAGGATTGCCTCCAGAGTCGCTCAGCAGAGAGCGGCCCAGGAGCATGGGCGAATCCAATTAAGGACCATTATGTTTGGGAGTCGGGAGAAGAGAAAACATGTGTAAGTATAGTATAAATTCATACTAAAAGATAGCGCAAAACTATGTGTTAGTGTTAAATTAATTAATATAACTCTAATTCACTAATTATGTACACCTAAACTGAAATTCTTGCTTCCGCTACGGGCCAGGAGGGCATTTTCTTCTCTCTACCATCTGAAAACAAATATAGAAACATATGATAGATGAGAGAACTACTCAGAGAGAATTGGATGAGAGTCAATCTCCCTCCAATCGAATGAGGGAGTTCTACTCTAATTTTTGGGACACCATAGAAAAAGGAAAAAGAGAAGAACAGGGCAAAACACGGGACGACGGAAGGATGTTCGCCGGCGGCCGCTGCGTCGCGCATATTCAAGGACGATCGATCGTGGGCGGCCAAGGGGACAAACCGTCTTCATGAACTGTAGCGGCGCACGCGATCTCCTTGGAAAGAACTGGGATGTCGGATAGTAGTTTTCTTGTACAGGGAGCGGCAGATATGCTGCACTGCACGCAGCGTTCAAAAACAACAGTATTGTCCTTTTCGAAAAATGAAATCTCTTGCGCAATTCAATAAGCATGCAAAAGTAGATTCGAAAACAGAGCAATTTTATTTGCGCGGGTGATCGTGCCACTCTGACGAGAATCATGTGCGCGATCAGAGCCGGCTATACTGACTGAGACCGAGACACTCCGCGGTGAGAGGCTTGAACATGCTGTGCTCGTCGGAGTCGAGCGCGGCGGCGAGCCTCGGCCACACGTACATGTCGAGGATCCAGCCGCCGCCTCCCGGGGCCGCGATGATCTGCACGAAGCCGCTGCAAAGCCTCCCGCAGCTCTCCCCCGTGGGCACCGCCAGGGCGGCGGGCCCGAAACCGAAGTCCGTATCGAAACTGAACGACGCGAACGAGGTCACTGCCAGCACCGGGCTGCCCAGTCCGACGCTGGCCGTCTCGACGTACTTCACGTCCCTGTGCTCCTCCACCCAGTCCACCAGCTCCTGGAAGTGCTCGTCGGTAGCCGTCGACTTGATCGAGTCCCGCACCATCGACGCGACGTCCGGCAGCGGCCGCCGCTGGACCTCCTCCACGCCTGCCTCCGCCACCACCAACGTCGTGACGTTGCCGACGTAGTTGCGCATCGCTGCCTTGTACGCCGGCGCGGTGAGACGCCGCCGCCCGTCCACCCACCAGCCCATGCGGCAGCTTTCGTCGGACGCGCCCACGACGGCGGCAAAGGCCTTCCAGAGGTACGCGGAGATTGCCTCGAGGTGGGTCGCGCCGCGCTCGCCGGCCACATCCCGGCTGGCCTGGGCGCGTAGCGTGGCCAGATCTCGTCCCTCGACGTAGTACACGCGCTGGACGATGGCGCTCTCGGTCGTGAGACCGCTGACGAGATGTTTGTTCTCCAACGGCGTGAAAGCCTCGCCGAACGAGGGGCCGTAACGGGGAGGGGCGCGCGGGCGGAACACCGAGCGGTCGTGGTTCGGAGCGGCGGCGATCGTCCCAGAGCGCGCCAGCTCAGACCACGCGTTCGCGATCAGGCACAGAGAGTACCCGTCGACGAGCGTGTGGTTGCTGCCCCACGCCACGGCGAACCCGCCGCAGGCGAACGACACCAGCTGCACCGACAGCGCGACGTCGGCGGCGTACTGGACAGGGATGCCGGTTCTCCCCAACGATGCCCCCAGATTGCCGTAGTCCATGCTCGCCAGAGCCACGCCAACCTCGCCGACAACGAGCTCGGCGCCCTGGTTGTCGCAGCGCACCTCCGGGCGCCCCGAGCGTGGATCAATGACGATACGGCCGGTCAGTGGGAGGAAGTGGTCGAGCAGGGAAGGCAGCTTGGCCTTGAACACGGCGACCACGTCGCCGAAGCCGCCGCCGGCGGGCTTGCGGTAGGCGCAGAATAGCGACACCGGGATGCTCTCAGGCAGCAGGTCAAGGTTGGAGACGGCGAGGACGCGCGGTGCGAGTGTGACAAAGGAGCCGGACGCCTTCACGATGCTATGGCTCACGACTCGGACACGCTGATCGTTGGCCATTTCTGATTTCGCTTGATATTGGGTGATTTTACTCTATGCACGAGCTTGTAAGTTTTATCAATCCCCGGGCACTATCACCCATATGTATACACAAGCGTCGTCAGTATCCATGGATTATTAATCTTGGAGGCAACCACAAGTTGACCTTGGACATCGTGCAATTTTTACAGGATTTTTCACACGTAAGTTGGGCCCTGGTATCATCTTTGCCGCACATTTCTCGGAGATTCCTGCAAAGTCAGCATAGTCGTCGTCGGCGGTACATTTTGCATTTTAGCTCTTGGAAAAAAGTTTATTCAACCCGCCGGTCCACATGGAGAGGACTAATCCCATCCCGTCCGGTCTCCCACGACAGTCGTCGTCTTCCAGAATGGCAATTCTAGCATGCATGCTAGGTACCGTGCATGCAAGCATATTTAAATCTCTTGTGTTTGCTTTAAGATTAGTATTTGAAAAGAATCTTTGCATGTAGCATATGCCACACTAGTACTACCTCTCTCATTTTTTAGTACGTGAATTTAATTTTGGTAGTGAACTTAAAAGAGCAATATATATTGAAATATATATCAGCTTAAAAATCCGTTTGGATATGTGTATTTATTTTGATGAGATCTTCTAAACAAGCCTAAAAAGGGTCTGTTTTGGTAAAATTCAAAATTTGAATTCCGAAACACATTCAAACATGATGATACACATTAAAACAAGATATGAAATAATTGTGTTTCCAAAATAAAATTTAAGATAATTCGTAAACATTTTTAACTATGACCAGCCAAATTTGAAATATTCTGAAACAAATTGTTTTAGGCTGCGTTTGGATGTATGTATTCAGGCTTGGCATTAGACATTCGGGCATTCACGGCCCGAATACATCAAAATTGGGTGTTTGGATATTGGAGCTAGGTATTCGGGCTGAATATTGAGGCGGGCCGAATAAGCCAGCGCGATCTTCCTTCCGAAAGACGAGCCTCTACCCTCGACATCGTGTGGCATTCGGCACCCTCGCTCCCTCCTTCTATCTCGCAGCAACCGCCGCCCTCGCTCCGGACCCCTGCCTCCCGACCCTCTTATCCGCTTCCGTCCAGGCTGGAAGCCGACGCCTCTCTCCTTCTCCGCCTCCCGACCCCCGCCTTCTTCGGCTCCGTCGAGGCTGGAAGCCGCCGCCTCCCTCCTTCTCCGCCTCCATCCTCCGCCTCCTGACCCCCACCTTCTCCGTCGAGGCTGGACCCCGTCGCCTCCATCCTCCTCTCTGGAAGCCGCCGCCTCCCTCCATCCTCCGCTGAGATCCCGGCCTCGCGCCGAAGGTCAACGGTGTGGTCCTCTCCTGTTTGGTAAGCAGCACGGCGGCCCTTCGGAGAACGACGCGTCGGCCCTTTGGCAAGGCATGTCTCCGTCGCCCTTGTTCTATTCCTCCGGCTGATGAAGTTTGGTGAAGATACTGCTCTCTTTATTTTTCTGTACCGTACGATTTAAGATCCAAAGTTGTAACGTACTCTGTTTGACAAATCAAGTGTTGTTTACCTTGATTATCTCTCTCTATTTTTATAATCTAGATTTGATAGCACAACAATAATGCTGGTACAAATGCAATATATCACTTTGACCTTCCATTTGACCTTCCAAACAGGATTTGATATTCAAGCTCAGTATCAATTCTTGACCCCAAATGCCTAAACATCCAAACAAAATTATTGATATCAATATCAATGCGAATATGCCTAGATTTTGATATTGGAGCCAATGCAATGCCAAGCCTGTGAATACATACATCCAAATAGAGCCTTAGAGAATTTTTTCACTAAGTTTCACCAAGTTTTACTAAGTTTCAAAAGTCAATTTTCAAAAGTAGTTAAAAAGTGTTCGATATTGGTCTTATTTTGAAGCTCTCGTCGCTAAAAACTAAAATATCAGAACGGTTCATAAAATAACCTTAAGATTCAATAGATATAAAAGTTTTTAGTATTAAAACTAAATGTATAGTGTTGAAGGAGAGAGAATTCAATACACATAAGAATCTTAGAAAATTTTAAAAGAGAAGAGGTGGGCCATGCACGTGATCTACCGTGCACGGTAGAGTTGCATTCTCGCGTCGCCTCCCCTCTCCTCCCACAACGCAGTCATCGCCTTCCCTCTCCTTCCACCTAACCAGCTAACCCAGCCTCTCCTCGTCTCCCTCCGGCCTCCATGAACTCGCTGGCGGCTGTAGCCTGATGTTCTTCGTCAGTGCCCCCGTCCCCAGTATCCCATGCCATGGCCCCTTCCTCAAACCATATCCCGTCCATCCAAGCCCACTCGCTGGGCTACACAACGAGCGTTAGTGGCTCCACCACCTCCTCTCGGCCACCGTGGAGCTGCTGCTCCGGTCCTCGTCTTCGATCGTTGGCGGACATCCGGCCTCCCCTGCGCGTGCTAGGTCCGGTAGCAGTCGATGGAAGGCCCGATCTGACCATGGAGGTCCCGGATCTGGGCGTGGAGGATCTGGATCAGAGGCACCTATTTTTGTTTCTTTTTATTGGTTATTATTTTGGTTTGAGATCTAGGTTCCCGTTGAATCTAGATGTCCCCATTTCAATCTTTGTTGAAACCATTGAAGTTTTTTAATATTTTTTCAAGTTTCATTGAAGTTGCTTAGATATCTTTGTGAATTATGTATGAAACAGACATATTTATGTTAATTATGTATAAATATTTCTTGATACCGTTATAAATACCTATGATTCCGTTAAGTTTATTTTATGTTTCTTGCATGTTTCTTCTCCGAGGTCAAGGAATGTTTGCAGTGTGAATATTCGTGGATTTAAGTTCTATGAAACTGAAATAAAACAATGTAGTTTTGTGAATCTTCAAAAAATATTATTTAAAGTCTGTAATCTTTGAAGAAACTGTGTTGAATCATCTGATCTATTTTGTTTACTAATCTCTTTGAAGAACTTGATCTATTTTGGTTACTAATCTTTTTTTGAAAATTTGTTAATCTTACTTAATGCAGTTTACAGACAATCAGTGCAAAAAATGAAATATTGTGGAGTATTCCCGAAAGATAATTTTTGTACATGTTGCACGTTGTATGAGTTTTCGTTGAATATTGTTCCAAAATATTTGTATGATTCTTGAAAGAAACATGTGCAAAACTTGTATAAGTATGTTCAATGTACTGAATTTTGTATGATTCTTGAAACAAAACCTATACAAAACTTGTGTGTTCAACGTTCTAAACCTTGTATGTATTATCAAGTTTTTGATTAATCTTGTATAGATTTGCTGTAAAACTTACAAGATTTGATAATCTTTGAAAAAGCTATGTGAATCATGTATGATTCTTGGCAGAAACATATATAGGAATTATAACAATATTATGTGAATAAAATATATGAATATCTCATGAATCTTGTGTGAATCTATTCATGGATCTCCCATTTCAAATCTTGTGTGAAAAATTATTACATACAAAAACTATGAAAAACATTTTGTGGAAAATATTCCGTGATTTTTTTATGAAACTATATTTAAACAAGAACGTGAATATGCAATAAAAAATTGTTGTGAATATGTAAAACATTGTTGGTATTAATCTTGCTTAATACTCTACAGTTTATAGAAAATCAATGAAAACAAATATTGTTAAATATTTTATCTGAGTTGACAAATGAGCGACAAAATATGTATAAAACCTGAAAACGCTAGAGGATGACATTGTCTCAATTTTTACTGACTACCAGCATCATCTCCAATCTTCACATGTTGTCTTCTTTTGTCTATTTGCACCAAAATAATCCAAACTTAGAAGAAATTCAAGGACCGAACTTTGGCCGAAACAATTTCATTAAGATTAACCCCTTTTAAGCGTCGTATAGAGTGGTGCTGCACTCTACAGTGCAACGCTTGTTAGAAATAATGGGGCTAATCCATTTAGGCCCATGTGTATTTCAGATTTTCCTAAATCTCAAAGCCCAAATTTGTGACAGCACATATGTGTTTGGGCCCATGTTTGTGGCAGTTCACATGGAAGTGGAGTGGGAGCTCAAGTTTAGTCCCACATGGAAAGTTGGAGGAGAGTTGCACCACCTTATAAGGTGGAGTGTTGCACCACTTTGTAAGTGAGTACCAATAAGAGAGATACACGCGTGCGCTCCTCCTCCGTCGACGCTCGCCCGCCCGCCCGCCCGTCATGACGCGCGCACGCCGCGGGTTGCAGGAATCTCGCCGAGCCGAGCTTTATTTTGCTGCTCAGGAAAACTGTGAGGTTTTGACAAACGTGTCAAACAGTTAGCTTAACCGACCCGAACGTGCATTGGACTCGGCCCACGTTTGCCTCCGTTAGGGTTATAAAGTCCTGCGCGGCTACCGCCACAACAACACCGAAAACCAATCTAGGGTTTTGCCATCCTTTCTACTTGCGCTGTCACCATAGTCTACTCCATCCCGCTTGCCGGCGTGCACCAGTGAACGGGAGAGCAGGTCTCCGGAACCACTCGCCCTTGTGATTCTGTACGGGAGAGGGCGAATAAGGTTTTTGGGAAGCGCTCCGTGCGACTGCTCGAGTTCTCCATCACGGGTCGTCTTCCATCCAAGTCAGACGGTGCTGCCTACCGCCGTCTTCGTCGCCATCTGCTGCGATCACTCTTCCCCAAAGTTTCTACTACAACAACCGAACGGTACGTGCTACGTGCTCCTGTTTGGTTATTCATCATGTTCTGTGAGTACATGTTAAGCTGCTGTTTGTTTCTGATTATCCTGTTGTTTAGTACATCTAGTATGTTTGAGTTACATGAGCTAGTAGCTGGTTTTGTCATGATTTATATTCTGGAATTAATCGTGGAAATTATGCCTAATAATCCAACGATCCAAAAACCTTACTGTAGGCAATTTTCTGAATTAACAATGGTTGGTTTTACCGATGCACTGAGGCCGGATAAGTTTATCGGTGTGCACTTTAAGAGGTGGCAGTACAAGACTGAGCTTTGGCTGACCACGATGAAAGTGTTCCATATCAGTAAAGGCAAACCTGAAGGAACTATATCTGGCGAGGATCAGAAGAAGTTCGAGGATGCCAATACTATCTTTGTGGGATGTATTCTGAGCATTCTTGCTGACCGTGTGTGTGATGTGTTTATGCACATAAAATATGGGAAGGAGCTCTGGGATGCACTGGATGCAAAGATTGGTGCTGCAGATGCTGGCAGTGAACTGTATATCATGGAGAGCTTTCATGATTTTAAGATGACAAAGGACCTTCCTGTGGTTCAACAAGCTCATGAGATACAGTGCATTGCCAAAGAGCTCGAACTCCTTAAGTGTACCTTACCCGACAAGTTTGTGGCGGGTTGCATTATTGCTAAGTTGCCCCCTTCATGGAGGAACTTTGCCACAACTCTCAAACACAAGAGACATGAGATATCAGTTGAAAATCTGATAGCGTCCATTGATGTTGAGGAGAAGGCTCGGGCTAAGGACACTACTGAGAAAGGAGAGAATCATGCTACCGACAACTTTGTGCAGAAAGGCAAATCTGTAGGCAAGAACAAAGGGAACTTCAAACCCTCCTTTAACAAGCCTGTAAAGACTACAACTTTCAAGAAGAAGACGAACAGGGACAAGAGTGAACTGTCTTGTTACACTTGTGGTGAGCCCGACCACTTTTCCAAGGACTGTCCAGAATGCGCAGACCGCAGAGGGAAAAAGGCCAAGAATGTTAACATCGTGACCGCTAGCAATACTGATGGGTATGGTAATTTATTTACTGTTCTTTCAGTATTTCAATCACCGTGTTGGTGGCTTGATACGGGTGCTAATGTTCATGTGTGTGCTGACATCTCTATGTTCACTTCTTATCAGGTCGCTCGGGATTCATCCGTCCTAATGGGGAATGGATCACATGCTTCTGTTCGTGGTGTTGGCACGGTGGATCTGAAGTTTACTTCCGGAAAGATCGTGCGGTGAGGCGTGCAACATGTCCCTACTATGAACAAGAATCTCGTTAGTGGCTCCCTTCTTTGCAGAGATGGGTTTAAGGTTGTCTTAGAGTCTAATAAAGTCGTTGTTTCGAAACATGGACAATTTATTGGTAAAGGTTATGAGTTCGGAGGCTTGTTCCGATTTTCACTTTCAGAGTTTTGTAATAAATCCGTGAATCATATTTGTGGTGGTGTTAATGATGATACCAGTATTTGGCATTATCATTTATGTCACATTAATTTTGGTTTGATATCTCGGATGTCCAGCATGAGTTTAATTCTGAATTTCACTATTGCCAAAGGTTCTAAGTGCCATAGTTGTGTGCAATCAAAGCAACCTCGAAAGCCTCACAAGGCTGCCGAGGAGAGAAACTTGGCACCTCTAGAACTCATACATTCTGATCTATGTGAGATGAATGGTGTGTTGACAAAAGGTGAAAAGAGATATTTCATAACGTTGATAGACGATGCTACTAAATTCTGCTATGTTTACTTGTTGCAAACTAAAGATGAGGCTTTAGACTACTTTAAAATCTATAAGGCCGAAGTTGAAAATCAACTAGAGAGAAAGATCAAGCGTCTTAGGTCAGATCGTGGTGGTGATTTTTCCCCCAAAATATTTGACGAATTCTGTCAGGAACACAGAATTATTCATGATAGGACGCCTCCCTACTCTCCCCAATCAAACAGGGTTGCCGAGAGGAAAAAACACACGCTGACTGACTTGGTGAATTCCATGTTAGCCACTGCTGGTTTATCAAAGACATGGTGGGGGGGAGGCTTTGTTGACTTCATGTCATGTCCTGAATAGAGTTCCTAACAAGAATAAAGAAAAGACCCCTTATGAGGAGTGGGTTGGGAGAAAACCATCACTTTCGTATCTACGCACTTGGGGGTGTTTGGCGAAGGTCAACATACCGATCCCCAAGAAACGCAAGCTCGGACCCAAGACAGTGGATTGTATCTTTCTAGGATATGCTCCACGGAGTGTAGGCTATAGATTTCTACTGGTTAAATCTGAGGTACCTGATATGCATGTTGATACTATAATGGAATCTCGTGATGCAACATTCTTTGAGAATATTTTTCCTATGAAAGATATGCATATCATTGGTAGGATTTCTTCTGAAATACTTCCTGAATCTAGTGCATCTATTGAAAATTCTGAATAACCACATGAGGAATTTCTTGAGAAGGATGACGATGAACCTCTCACGAGGAGTAAGAGACAAAGGGTTGCAAAATCCTTTGGTAATGACTTCATCGTGTACCTTGTGGATGATACTCCCAGATCCATTACTGAGGAATATGCATCTCCTGATGCAGATGATTGGAAAGAAGCTGTCCAAAATGAGATGGACTCGATTCTTTCTAATGGAACTTGGGAATTATCAGAAGGACCCTATGGTTGTAAACCTGTGGGATGTAAGTGGGTATTCAAGAAGAAGCTAAGGCCTGATGGTACTATTGAGAAGTACAAGGCGCGTCTTGTAGCTAAGGGCTACACACAGAAAGAAGGCGAAGATTACTTCGACACCTATTCACCTATCGCTAGACTGGCCACCATTCGAGTACTACTATCCTTGGATGCCTCTTATGGTCTTCTCGTTCATCAAATGGACATGAAGACAACTTTCCTTAATGGAGAGTTGGAAGAGGAGATCTATATGGATCAGCCGGATGGGTTTGTGGTAAAAGGTGAAGAGACAAAGGTGTGTAAGTTATTAAAATCTTTATATGTCATGAAACAAGCACCTAAGCAATGGCATGAAAAGTTTGACAGAACTCTACTTTCTGTTGGCTTTGTCATTAATGAGGCTAATAGGTGTGTTTACTATCACCATGGTGGGGGCGATAGCGTTATATTATGTTTGTACGTGGATGGCATTCTGATCTTTGGTACAAACATGAAAGTGATAAATGAAGTCAAGTATTTCCTGTCAAAGAATTTTGATATGAAAGATCTAGGAGAGGCTGATGTCATTCTGAACATCAATCTTATTAAGAATGAGAATGGGATTACTTTAACGCAATCTCATTATGTTGAGAAGGTCTTGAGCCGATTTGGCTTTAATGATGGCAAGACTTCTCCAACACCTTATGATCCCAGTTTGACATTACGAAAGAATAAGAAGGAACCAACAGATCAGCTAAAATATTCACAAGTTGTTGGTTCTCTCATGTACTTAGCAAGCGCTACAAGACCCGATATCTCTTTTGCTGTGAGCAAGTTGAGTAGGTTCATGTCTAACCCGGGTATTGATCATTGGAATGCACTTGAAAGGGTCGTGCGCTATCTATGTGGTACAATGAGCTATGGGATTCACTATTCAGGGAATCCTGATGTGCTTGAAGGATATAGTGATTCGAATTGGATCTCTGACGTTGATGAACTCTACACCACGAGCGGGTATGTGTTTACCCTTGGAGGTGGCGCAGTGTCATGGAGGTCTCGTAGACAAACCATATTGACGAGGTCAACTATGGAAGCAGAACTTACTGCTTTAGACACAACCACTGTTGAGTCAGAATGGCTGCGTGAGCTCTTGATGGACTTGCTTGTGGTTGAGAAACCTGTGCCGGCAATCCTTTTGAATTGTGACAACCAAACTGTTATTGTCAAAGTAAACAATTTTAAGGATAACGCGAATTCATCAAGACACGTGAAGAGACGTTTGAAATCTGTCAGGAAATTGAGAAACTCTGGAGTAATAACTGTTACGTATATTCAAACAGACAAAAACCTGGCAGATCCCTTTACAAAGGGACTATCACGAAATGTGATAGAAAGTGCATCGAGGGAGATGGGGTTGAGACCCATGGATGTCACACCTAGTGGTAACCCAACCTATGTGATCGGAGATCCCGTGAATTAGGACCTGGGAAGAACAAGCTAGTGGTTTGACTGAGGGGAGTATTTTGTAACCCTCTCTATGTGAAGATGCATAACTCTCATAATCTGTAAGGCAGGTTGGTAACATGCCTTAATGTGTTTCTGTTCGATTTAATTAGCAAAGATGCCGCCCTACAGGGCATTCTTGAAAGAACACACCTATATGAGCTCGACTGTAAACTTCGCGGTCTATGAGACTTGGGTGATCTCTAGTAAACTCATGAAGAGACCAGGGAGTATGACGCATATTCTCCAACCCGCAGGGTAGGCTACTGACAGCCAAGTACTAGTTATGATTTTGAGCGAAATCTATTGGCACCAAACTTGCAATTCAAGGTCCGTCCATTGTTCAAGTTGTTGATAGACGTAGTTCAAGATTCTAGGCAGAAGTTCAATTTAACAGTCCCTACTGAAACACTGGTATATAAACAAGTAGCAAGGATTGACAAATCATAAAATGGGCATTTGAGATCTGGTGGGGGATTGTTAGAAATAATGGGGCTAATCCATTTAGGCCCATGTGTATTTCAGATTTTCCCTAAATCTCAAAGCCCAAATTTGTGACAGCCCATATGTTTTTGGGCCCATGTTTGTGGCAGATCACATGGAAGTGGAGTGGGAGCTCAAGTTTAGTATCACATGGAAAGTTGGAGGAGATTTGCACCACCTTATAAGGTGGAGTGTTGCACCACTTTGTAAGTGAGTAGCAATAAGAGAGATACACGCGCGTGCTCCTCCTCCGACGACGCCGCCGCTCGCTCGTCACGTCACAGCAGCTGCAGTTGCGGAATCTCCGAGCCGAGCTTTATTTTGCTGCTCAGGAAAATGCGAGGTTTTGACAGACGTGTCAAGCAGTTAGCTTATTGGTCGCTCCGGATCGTGAGCTATCAGAACCCGAACGTGCGTAACGTGGACTCGGCCCACGTTCGCCTCCGTTAGGGTTTCCTAAGATTCTCTATATAAAGTCCTACGCGGCTACCTCCACAACACCACCGAAAACCAATCTAGGGTTTTGCCATCCTTTCTACTTGCGTCGTCACCGTAGTATACTCCATCCCGCTTGCCGGCGTGCACCGGCGAACGGGAGAGAAGGTCTCCGGAACCACTCGCCCTTGTGATCCTGTACGGGAGAGGGCGAATAAGGTTTTTGGGAAGCGCTCCGCGTGACTGCTCGAGTTCTCCATCACGGGTCGTCTTCCATCCAAGTCGGTCTTTGCCTACATTGTCTTCGTCGCCATCTTCTGCGATCACTCTTCCCCAAAGTTTCTACTATGACAACCGAACGGTACGTGCTACGTGCTCCTGTTTGGTTATTCATCATGTTCTGCGAGTACATGTTAAGCTGCTGTTTGTTTCTGATCATCCTGTTGTTTAGTACATCTAGTATGTTCGAGTTACATGAGCTAGTAGCTGGTTTTGTCATGATTTATATTCTGGAATTAATCGTGGAAATTATGCCTAATAATCCAACAACGCTGCCGTACGTGGCGTTGCACAACACAGTGCAGCGCCGTCGGTAATAGCGTTGCACTTACAAAGTGTGGCACCACCAGTCATGTCGTTGTACAACATAGTGCAGCGCCGTCGGTCATGACGTTGCACTATAGAGTGACGATGCAAAAAGGGTTAGACCAAGTGAATTTGTTTCTGCCAAAGTTTAGTCTCTGAATTTCTTTCCAAGTTTAGGTTATTTTGGTGCAAATTGCCTCTTGTTTTGTCCTTCTATCTGATTTGGGGAAGATGGACGTGTATCCGTCATTTTGTCTGGTCTCTACACCCAACAACATCCCTTTAATGTTATCAGTCGGCCAAATTTGATATATTTTCTCTTTTTTTGGCCATTTGTACCAAATAATGAACATAGTTCATATAAAACATGCATTAAAAGTTCAACAATTATTCAAAATACATAGTGAGCGGACACAATGATGAATACACGTAGCACGTACAAAATTCATCATGTTCTTAAACAAAATTTTTCTACCGCATACAAACAAACAAGCCAAGATCTATCTACTAGATTGTAGCAACGAGTCGATGGAATAACTCACCCTCGAAGATTCCAAAGTGTTTAACGAGAGCGGATTCTCGTGGGTGATGTAGTCGTACTCTTTCCGATCTCAAGATCGCGTAGACGATCCTTCCGGCTGCGTTCGTGGCGCTTCCGCAGTCGGTCACACGTTCGGTACTCGACAAAGACCTTCCTCTCCCTTGTTCCAGCAGGCAGTGGAGGTTGTAGCACTCTCCTCGTGATTCCGGCAGCACAACGGCGTGGTACCGGAAGTAGAGGGGAGATCTCGCAGGGGCTTCACCTTAAGCCGGAGCGAGTATGGTGGACTATGAGAGAGAGCCTCGGTGATCTAGGGTTTAGACGCACCAAGGAGGAGCAAGGCCGACGGCTAGGGTTTGCCTAGGCGGCGGCGGCTTGCCCTAGGCGGCGGCGACGGCAGCAGGAGGTGGCGGCGCCGGCGGCTAGGAGCTAGGGTTTTGGGTGGAGGTGTTGTGTACTTGTAGGGGCAGCCCTGCCCCTCCTTATATAGGTGGAGGGGGCGTGCCAGGGGAGGGGAGTCCCTCCCCAACTCGGATCCCAAGTGGGCCGGCGTGGAGGGAGGGAACTCCTCCCCAAGTAGGTTTCCTACTTCCCCTCCACCTCACAAAATAGCCATTTGACTTTTCAAATTGGCGTTTGACTTTTCAAACTAGGATTTGATTAAACCCTTTATTTTGTTCAGCGATGACACCTAGTACATGATGCAATCATTCCAACTTGTTATGACACATTCATGTACCCTTCCTCCGAGTGGGACATTCGGAACCTTCTAGAAAATTCCCGATGAAAACACCTAACCATTCTCCAACCCAAACAGACTTTCCTTATATGAATCTTATTCTCCGGACCATTCGGATCTCCTCGTGATATCCGGATCCCATCCGAGACTCAACAACATTCGGTCTCTTACTCATCATTCCATAACTACTCAAACAACGTCGAATCCTTAAGTGTGTCTCCCTACGGTTCGTGAATTATGCGGACATGATCGAGACACTTCTCCGAACAATAACCAATAGAGGAATCTGGAAATTCATATGGCTCCCACATATTTCTACGATTACTTTGCGATCGAATGAACCACTTACATACGATACCAATTTCCCTTTGTCTCACGACAGTTTACTTATCCGAGGTTATGATCGTCGGTATCTCTGCATACCTAGTTCAACCTCGTTACTGATAAGTACTCTTTTCTCGTTCCCATGACATGTGATACCTTGTGAGCCAGTCACATGCTTGCAAGCTAATTGGATGACATTCCACCGAGAGGGCCCAGAGTATATCTATCCGTCATATGGATGGACAAATCCCACTCTTGATCCATGTGTCTCAACCAACACTTTCCGAACACTCAATGCCACCTTTATAGCCACCCATTACGGTGTGGTGTTTGATGTCATCAAAGCATCCTTCCGGTGAAGGTGATATGCATGATCTCATGGTCGAAGGAATTAGGTTACTATGTATCAGAAAGCATATAGCAATTAAACTATTAAAATGACTTGATCTTTATGCTACGCTTATCTATAGGAGTATGTCCACCATATCATTCTCCTAACGATATGATCTTGTTGTTAATAACATCTCAATGTTCATGATAGGGAAACCACAATCATTTATTAACCAACAAGCTAGTATTATAAAGAGGCTTTACTAGGGACTCTATTTTAGTTTACAAATCACACAAGTATTAATGTTTCCTTGTTAATACTATTATAGCATGAATGTAAATATTTATCATAAACACAAAGATATAATAATACCTACATTTATTATTGCCTCTAGGGAATATCTCCAACAGTCTCCCACTTGCACTAGAGTCATCTAATCTAGATTACATGGTAATATACCGAACACCCATGGCAGTTTGGTGCTGGTCATGTTTTGCCCTCGGGAGAGGTTTAGTCAACGGATCCGCCACACTCAGATCTGTGTGTACTTTGCAAATCTTTATGTCCCCATCTCGGACATGTTCTCGAATAGCGTGAAAACGTAGCTTGATGTGCTTCAGCTTCTTGTGTGACCTTGGTTCTTGCGCATTGGCTATGGCGCCCATGTTATCACAGTAGATAGACATTGGGTCCAGCGCACTTGGAACCACACCGAGCTCTGTAATGAACTCTTTCATCCATACCGCTTCTTGTGAAGCCTCCGGCGACCATGTATTCCGATTCGTTGAAGATCTCGCCACAACGCTTTGCGTTGCACTCCTCCAAATAGCTTGCACCATTCAAAGTAAATACGTATCTAGATTGTGATTTAGAATCATCCGGATCGGTGTTCCAACTAGCATCGGTGTAACCATTAACAACGAATGTTCATCACCTCCATAAGAAAGAACCATATCCTTAGTTCTTCTCAAGTACTTAAGGATGTTTTTGATCATTGTCCAATGATCCACTCCTGGATCACTTTGATATCTGCTAGTTAAACTAACAGCATATGCAATGTCGGGTCTAGTACATAGCATGGCATACATTAGAGATCCTATGGCTGAGGCATAGGGAGTCTTACTCATCCTTTCTCTATCTTCTGTCGTTGTCGGACTTTGAGTTTTACTCAAGGTCGTATTGGGCAACATGGGCAAGAACCCTTTCTTGCTATCTTCGATTCCAAACCTCTTTAGAACCTTGTCCAAATATGTACTTTGTGACAATGATATTAGGCGTCTCGATCTATCTCTATAAATCTTTATGCCTAATATGTAAGCTGCTTCGCCAAGATCCTTCATTGAAAAACTATTATTCAAATATTCCTTGACACTATGAAGAAGGTCTACATCATTCCTAATCAACAATATGTCATCTACATATAGTATTAAGAATTCTACAGAGCTCCCACTCACTTTCTTGTAAATACAAGCTTCTCCGTAAGTTTGTATAAAACCAAAACTTTTGATTACCTTATCAAAACGTTGATTCCAACTTCGGGATGCTTGATTCAATCCATAGATGGACCGTTGAAGTTTGCACACCTTGTTAGCATCTTTAGGATCGACAAAACCTTTGGGTTGCATCATATACAACTCTTCATCAATGTCTCCATTGAGGAATGCTGTTTTGACATCCATCTGCCATATCTCATAATCATAATATGTAGCGATTGCTAACATAATCCTCACAGACTTTAGCTTCGCTACGGGTGAGAAAGTCTCATCGTAGTCAACTCCTTGAATTTGTCGAAACCCTTTTGCGACAAGTCGAACTTTATAGACAATAAAATTACCATCAGCATCTGTTTTCTTCTTGAAAATCCATTTGTTCTCGACAGCCTTCCGGCCATCCGGTAAGTCCACCAAAGTCCACACTTGGTTTTCGTACATGGATCCAATCTCGGATTTCATGGCTTCTTGCCATTTATTGGAATCCGGGCTCATCATCGCTTCCTCATATGTCGCAGGGTCATCGGTGTTGTCCACCAACATGACATTCATAACGGTATCATACCAATCAGGAGTGGTACGAGTTCTTGTTGACCTGCGAGGCTCTATAGCAACTACAACCGAAGTTTCATGATCATCATCATTAGCTTCCTCTCTTATTGGTGCAGGCACCATAGGAACATCTTCCGGTGCTGCGCTACTCGCAAGTTCGAGAGAAGGTTCGACAACCTCGTCGAGTTCTACTTTCCTTCCAGTCACTTCTTTCGAGAGAAATTCCTTCTCTAGAAAGGATCCATTCTTGGCAACGAAGATTTTGCCTTCGGATCTATGATAGAAGGTATACCCAATAGTTTCCTTCGGGTATCCTATGAAGACGCATTTTTCCGCTTTGGGTTCAAGCTTGTCCTTTGTAACTTCTTTACATAGGCTTCGAACCCCAAACTTTAAGGAACGACAATTTAGGTTTCTTCCCAAACCATAATTCATACGGTGTCGTTTCAACGGATTTAGATGGTGCCCTATTTAAAGTGAATGCATTGTTTCTAATGCATAACCCCAAAATGATAGCGGTAAATCTATAAGTGACATCATAGAACGAACCATATCTAAGAGAGTTCGATTCGACGTTCGGACACACCATTACGCTGTGGTGTTCCCGGTGTCAATTGTGAAAGTATTCGCATTTCTTCAAATGCTCGCCAAACTCGTAACTTAGATATTCACCCACGATCGTAACATAGAAATTTAATCTTCTTGTTATGTTGATTCTCTACCTCACTTTGAAATTCCTTAAACTTCTCGAAAGTTTCGGACTTATGTTTCATGAAATAGATATACCCATATCTACTCAAGTCATCCGTGAAGGTAAGAACATAACGATAACCATCACATGATGCTACACTCATTGGACCACACACATCGGTATGTATGATTTCCAATAAGTCCGTAGCTCGCTCCATCATACCGTAAAATGGAGTCTTAGTCATTTTACCCATCGACATGCTTCGCATCTATCAAGTGATTCAAATCAAGTGATTCAAGAAGTGCATCGAATGGAGTTTCTTCATACGCTTCACTCCAATGTGACCAAGACGACAAAGATTACATATAGGTCGAGTTATCGCCGATTTCAAACGTTTAGCCTCAATGTTATTAATATGTGTATTTCCATCGAGATTCAATAAGAATAGACCATCTATCAAAGGTGCATGTGCATAAAACATATTACTCATATAAATCGAACAACCATTATTCTCGGACTTAAACAAGTAACCGTATCGCAATAAACAAGATCCCGATATAATGTTCATGCTTAACACAGGCACCAAATAACAATTATTTAAGTATAAAACTAATCCCGATGGTAGATGAAGAGGTAGCGTGCCGACCGCGATCACATCAACCTTTGATCCATTTCCCACGCGCATCGTCACCTCGTTCTTCGCTAGCTTCCGTTTATTCTGCAGCACCTGTTTCGAGTTACAAATATGAGCAATCGAACCAGTATCAAATACCCAGGCACTACTACGAGTACTAGTGAGATACACATCAATAACATGTATATCGGATATACCTTTCTTCTTGATGTTGCCGTTCTTCAAATCCGCCAAGTACTTTGGGCAATTCCGCTTCCAATGACCTTCTCCCTTGCAGTAAAAGCACTCAGTATCAGGCTTAGGTCCAGCCTTGGTCTTCTTCGTTGGCGCGGTAACTTTCTTACCACCCTTCTTGAAGTGTCCCTTTTGCTTAGACTTGCCTTTCTTGAATTTGGTGGTCTTATTGACTATCAACACTTGGTGCTCTTTCTTGATCTCCACTTCTGCAGATTTTAACATGGCAAAGAGTTCTGGCAACTGCTTGTTCATGTTTTGCATATTGTAGTTCATCACAAAGTTCTTGTAACTTGGTGGTAGTGATTGGAGGACACGATAAATCCCCAAAGCATTAGGAATCACTATACCCAAGCTTTGAAGTTTGTTTGCGTGCCCAGACATCTTAAGCACATGCTCACTAACGGAGCTGCCCTCTTCCATCTTGCAGTTAAAGAACTTTTCAGAAGCCTCATAGCTCTCAATTACCGTGTGAGTCTCAAAGATCAATTTGAGATCACGGACAATATCATGTGGGTCTGAATTCTCAAACCTTTTTCAAGCTCGATTCCAAACCATACAAGATAGCACATTGAACTGTGGAGTACTGAGTCTTTCGAGCGAGGTAAACATTCTTTACTTCATCGGTAGCGATGGCTGCAGTGGGTCACCCAATGTGCATCCAAAGACATAGGTCAAATTACCGGTGTGAGGACAATCCTCAAATTGCGGAACCAATCCGCGAAGTTGCTTCCATTGTTTTTCAACTTTTCTTTCTCTAGGAATGCATTAAAATTGATGGTAGGGGCCGCCATTGATCTACAACATATTTGCAATAGTTTAGACTAAGTTTATGACAAATTGAGTTCTAATTAATAGTTAAATTAATCTAGGTGAACTCCCACTCAAAACAATATCCCTCACATTGTTTTAGTGATCACACGAACCAAATCCACCACATCAACACCGATCATCATGAGAGTTGATGCAGCTTCAATGGCAAACAATCAACATGTTCATCATATCTACTATATGATTCATGCTTTACCTTTCGGTGATCCGTGTTCCGAGACCATGTCTGTACATGCTAGGCTCGTCAAGATCAAACCTTAGCTTCCGCATGAGCAAATATGGCTTTCCCACGTTGTATACACTTGTTGAATCTAACACACCCGATCATAACGTGGTGCTTCGAAACAACAAGCTTTAGCAACGGTGCTTACTAAGGATGAACACTTTAGAACTTGAAATTCATGTGCATGAGGGATCATCTTATAATGCTACCGTCGTTAACTAAACAATACAAGATGCATAAAGGATTAACATCACATGCAATTCATAATATGTGATATGATATGGCCTTTCTTCTTTGTGCTTCCGATCTCCATCTTCATGCACGAACATGATCTCCATCATCACCGGCATTGCATCAAGGTCCATGATGCTGCTCCATGGTTGTCGTCCACCAGCTTCAACTATAACAACTACTTTGAATAGACACGCGGGTCTTAACAGAATTTAAAGACAACCATATGGCTCCTGCCGGTTGCCAACTTACAATAAGGAACATTGCATACATCAAATATAATCACAATCATGGCCATATCACATCACAGCACACCCCTGCAAAACAAAGTTAGACGCCTCTACTTTCTTTGCATGTTTTACGTGGTTTGGGGTTTTCAATAAGTGTCGTTATAACTTACGAACAAGAACCACAACATTGATACTAGTATTGTCAATCACCCGTTGTAAATTGAATCTTAACTATGTTGGGAGAAACAGGCACCCGCAAAGCCACTTATGCAATACAAGTTGCATGTCAAGCGTGGAGAAAGTCTCATGAACGATGTCATGTAAGGTTAGCCCGGGCCGCTTCATCCCACCATCCCGCAAGATGCAAAGTACACAAGAAGCAATCGACAACAAAAGCATCAACGCCCACAATGACCATTGTGTTCTACTCGTGCAACAGATCTACATATAGACACGACTCTGATACCAATGTAGGGATTCGTAGCATGGAAAACAAACAATTTCTACCGCATACAAACAAACAAGCCAAGATCTATCTACTAGATTGTAGCAACGAGTCGATGGAATAACTCACCCTCGAAGATTCCAAAGTGTTTAACGAGAGCGGATTCTCGTGGGTGATGTAGTCGTACTCTTGCATAATGCCCTTGGTTACCATAGTTGTAACATGTGATAAGTTTGAGTTCTTCACGTATCTCTTATGGATAGGTTGCTGCATAATGGCCTAGTTCTTTGCAATTGTTGCACCATACTTGGCCAATCTCCTTATACTTCTGTTTCTCTGGACATTCGCTGGAATAGTGTCCCATTTATTTACAATGGTTACATTGCACATGGCTTTTGTCCTTCTTTTTCTTGGGTTTATCCAAAGCTTGGAGTGCTTCTAGTTCATGTTCTTCATATGTTATCTCTTAGGTAGGAATGTCTACTGGTTTCTTTGACCTTCTATTTCTCTTTGGATAGTTCATATGCCTCTTCTTTGGTCCTTTAAATTGGGTTGTATTGCATGGAGGTACAAGTGGAGATTTTCCTTTGTCCTCATCTTTCTTGGTAGACTTAGCTCCCTCTTGATAGTTTGCAATCAGTTGTTGCACTCCACCTTGTTTCCTTTGTTCAACTATGGAATAGATGGGGCATTGGATAGGGACATGATTATTTCCTTCACATAGGTAACAAGTAGCTTGAGAGGTGGGACATTGTCCAATTGGATGTTTCTCTTCACAGTTGGGGCATTGATCTCCATGCTCCTTGGAAGTGTGATCCTTGTCTCCACAAATATTGCAAGCTTTGGTTCCTTCCAGAATAACATCTTTGCCATCCTTGTTGTCACAAACTCCTTTGGAAGAGTTGCCTTCCATGTTGATCATTTGATCTGTCACCTTATGCAACATTTGGGCTTGGGTTTCCAAAAATCCTTGCAGGGTTGGATCTTCCCCACTGGTGTTGGCTATGAATTGAGCTGTCATTTGGTTCAACTGGTTTTGGGTTGCTATGAGTTCTCTCATGTTGTCCTCTTGGTTGGTGTTGTTGTCATCAACCTTGATGTTGGAGTCTCTTGGAGTAGTCATCTGTTTGGGTTGTATTGAGATTAGAATAGGCAAGATATTTCTAAGGAATCAATTCAAATCACACACATCACAATTCACACAAACAAGGTGTAAGCAATCACAAACAAACACTCTTTTCAAACACAAGTTTCCAAGCGTATTCTTAGGCAACCAAAAATATTTTTGTTACACCACATAAGTTGGTGAGTTTGGCTTAAACTAAATACGGTGGTCCATCTATATGGTTCACTTGTGATCCTTCCATCCTTCTTGGTTGATTCTTCTTGCTTGAGATCATGGTTTCCTTGGGAAATCTCTTGGTCACAAAACTTCAAAGGTGTTGATGGCTCCTTCTAATTTGTGTTTCCTTAGTCTCCAACTATTGAGCAAGATTTCTTGTCACACTTGTAGTCCTTAGTGATATCCAAGGTTGAAGTCCTTGGTGAAAATGCTGAAGATGTTGAAGTCATTAGAGTTGAAGATGTTGAAGTCATTAGAGTTGAAAATGTTGAAGTCATTAGAGTTGATAGAGTCCTTTGCACATGGTGAAGTCTTTGGCCATGGGGTAGGCTTTATCCATCAAGTTTGAAATAGAAGAGATGTGGAACCAAACCAAAATGGTTGAGGAAAATAGTTTACAAGATTGTTTGTAAATAAGTTTTGGGACAAATACAATTCCTATTTTTCTAAGGGTTTTGTCCAATCCTAGGGTTACAAATCCTATAGGCAACACAATGCTCTGATACCATCTGTAAGATCCCTCCTTTGTAAAGGAAAAGGATCCCTGTGATTGCAATGCTAGTCCCTGGATCAATAGCTAGCATCCACAGTTAAGATGTAATATCAAGAAACAAAGGTCATAATACAACTTTATAACCAGGAATAACATAATTTATTACATCTTACATAGCTCATTTGGCTATTACATTACATTGCAGCAGAATATCTATAAGCATGGGGTCCTTCATCTTCAAAGTGCCACAGGCAGACATGTTGGTTGTAGACTTTGTAATCCTAATCAATAACTTCACTAATATCAAACAAACCTGCAACATAACAAGTTACAGCCACAAGGGTCAATACATTTGAATTGTATTGGCAAGTGATACTATGCTAGTATAGTGGAGTCTATCATCTATATGCATTTGGCAAAGTGGAGTTGAGGCTTGCATTGCTCAAAAATAGATTTCTCCTTATCATTTGAAAATACTAAGTTTTTGCTTGGCAAAAATCACCCAAGGCATCTACCAATCAAATATTGAAGATCCTTTAACCCTTGTTCAACCACAAGTTTTTAACTTAGAAATTTGGATGATGAGATTCTTGATAGCTTCCATGTCTTGATGCTCAAATTGTCCTTTACCAGGGACATGGCTAAGTACTTAGATTTTACACTCTGCAGAGGTGGTGCACTTTCCCCACAAGACTTGGTTTCACCAAGACAAGATCTTTCAGAAGCCTTTCCTTAGACCAAATGGACGCGTTCCAACCTATCATCCCACTACCACCAACTGTCCAAATGGCTAAGTTCTAGCAACCTATATGATCCAGACAGAGCCCATAATGCCAAGTGGTTTCACTTGAAGCTTCTCAACATTTGACATCTCAAATCTCTTTGTTCCTGGGTGGCCATCCACAAGTGAGATACACAAGGTAAACCATAAAAATGGGCCTTGTGAACCACTCAACACAAACCATTCCTTCCATTCCACCCAGGTGATTCATTCACTTAGTTGTTTTATTAAACAAAACACAAGTCCTCAGACTTAGAAATTTTTCCATAGTGTGAATATATATTCCACCCTTGTTTTATACTAGCTAAGCTAAGCATGATAGTAGTAGGGATCTTAACTTAGGAAATTTCTACTAAGGTTTCATCTACTAGGATTTCCCATAGCATAGTTTACACTTAGCAAAATTCCATGCAAGTCCTATACTTAGAAATATCACTAATGCATAGTGAAAATAATGGGACAAAAGTATGAAGCATCACTTTCCTTTTTGGTAGAGGGTATAAGCTCACTCCTTGATCTTTGCAATGTTCACACACTTCAAGTCACTACAATTCAATCAAGCAAGCAATATTTCAATCTACCATTCAAGCATTCATCACATAAAATTATAGAAACAAAACAATGCATGCAAGCATGCAAGAGATAGTTTGATTTGCAAAGGTGGTTTCTACTAGGCTCTAAACTTTGTAAGGTTCAAAGTGGTCAATTCCTAAAGAGGTAGACCATTTGCAAAAGGGTTTTATCTATAAACCATTTTTAAATCAAATCATTATTTCATGTGGTGGAAAATGTTTTTAGCAAAGCAAAAATTTTATATTGTCCACCAAATAGGTTGTTATTTCAAAAAATTTGGTGTTTTAGGGTCAGTAGGTTTGAATCAAAACAGTTTCCAAAGATTTTTCTCAAAAAACATTTCCATAACAAAATGAATATTTTTATTTGACTAGAAATGAGCTAATTCAATTATTCAATCCTAATCTTCACAAAATACATTTTTAAATCCATAAGTTGGTTCCTAAGGTCAGTAGGTTCACAACAAACCATTTTTCAAAGATTTCATCCCTAAAATCATTTTGAAATAAATTTTATATCCTAAACAAGCATACACAAGTTTATGCAAAAACAAACATTTTACCAGAAGCTTTTTACTAAACAAAGTGCATGGTTGGCTATGGTTTGTTTTTCTGAATCCATTGATATAAAATTTGCAAACTTTGGACGTGTGGATCAAAAGTTATGAGGTTTACAAATTTGCATATCAATCTGATTCCAAAATTTGTTTTAAATCAAACTGGTGCCACGTGGCGTGATATTACTGGCTGATACCGCTTCGGGCGGATCGAGCTCGCTGGATCGTTGGATCTAACTAAGATCGAGTGGCGCAGAGGCACATGATACCTCTTCGTCTACGTTCTATCACAGCCAGACGATCAAGATCTAACGGACACGTCTGCTTGGTCAATAACGGGCGGCGCTGCGCGGCGGTGAGCGGCGGCGCGCGGTCAGATGGTGTGCTAGCGGCGGTTACAGGAAGCAAGGAGAGAAGAGGAGGTGCTCACCATGCTCGCAGGGTTGCGGTGAAGCTCGAGGCGTGGTCGGTTCGTCGAGGGGCGCACAGGAACGGAGCGGATTGCTCGCCGGAGACGATGGCGGCATCAGGCGGCTCTGGAGGTCGTCGAGGGCGACGCTGCGGTTCACCCCGAGGAAGAACAAGGGCACGGTTAGATGCGTACGACACTAGGGATCATAGGAGTACAAATAGGAAGGCTCGGGGTGGTCGGCTCTTACCAGGAAAGCTCGTCGGAGGTGAGACAGACGGCGGCGGCGAGTTAAGGTCGTCCTTGCCGACGCTAGGGATCGCGCGCGGGCGAGCTAATGCTACAGGAAGGTGCGCCTAGGTCTGGGGAGTGTGTGAGCTTGGTTGAGGAGGCAAGGGGCGGTGTCTACTGGCCGAAATCGCTTGCGGAACTCGCCGAAGACAGTGGCAAGGCAAGGCAAAATTGTCGTAGCCTCGAGGCAGAGGGGAGGGGCTGCTTGGGGGAAAAGAGAGAGAGGCCACGGGCGGTTAAATGTGCGCGGTTACTGGGAGGAATCAAGGCCTCCATCAATGCGTATTCAACGCCGGAGTTACTGGCTGCAACGGCAGGGGCGCGGTTTGGGGGTTGAAGACGACGGTGTGGTGGTGGTGGGACCGGTCTGTCAGCGAGGAAGAAGGAGAGGGGGAGGGGCCACCTGTCTGGGACTATGTGGGTGCGTGTTTGGGTAAAAACGTTTCGCGCGTGGGGGAAGTAGCTGGGCTGAAACTGGGCTTGCTGGGCTGGCCAGTTGGGTCGAGTCCTTTAACATTTTTTTTGTACTGAATCTTTTTCCTTTTTCCATTTGATTTTCTGTTTTGAATTTCAAACAACAATTCAAACACTCAAATCAAAACAAACTTTCACCACACTTTGTATTGAGTTTAGTTCTGTTTAACATCACAAAACTAAAGTCCAAAATAAAATAATATTTTTATTTTAGGGTCCATTTATAATTAAATGACTAGACCTTAATCATTTAATTCAAATAGGATTTGTTTTATTAAAATCTCTATTTTTTGAAATCTAAATATAAAACCAAAAACACTTCAGTAGGTTTTATTTGAGAATATAAAATACTTAGAATTTTTTTTTAAAATAATTTAACAAGTTTTGATGTTTAATTAAAATGGGAAAAGCCTTTACTTTAATAAATTTGGATATTAATAAATCCTCATTATTTTATTTAAATAAACCTTTACTCCTTTAATCAAAACAAAATATTTTATTTCAAAAACTTGGCCAAGGTTTAATTTGGCTCTATAAAAATTTAAATTTCTACCCCTTTTCATTTGAAAACCAAATCTTTTTATTAAAAGATCCAAAAATAGTAAATTCACTTATTTAATTTTTTTCTTTAATAATTGTTTATCTTTTCAAATCCCTTTAGGATTTGTTTGATCAAATAGGTTTGAAGGTTTCCAATTGGAATCAAAAAGTTTCTTCTCACCCTGAAAATCAACAAAGTTTTATTTTATTCATTTGTTTTTCACATAACAAGATTTGGAAAATCTTGGGATGTGACACTTTGCGATCGAATGAACCACTTACATACGATAGCAATTTCCCTTTGTCTCACGATAGTTTACTTATCCGAGGTTATGATCGTCGGTATCTCTGCATACCTAGTTCAACCTCGTTACCGATAAGTACTCTTTTATCGTTCCCATGATATGTGATCCCTTGTGAGCCAGTCACATGCTTGCAAGCTAATTGGATGACATTCCACCGAGAGGGCCCAGAGTATATCTATCCGTCATATGGATGGACAAATCCCACTCTTGATCCATGTGTCTGAACCAACACTTTCCTAACACTCAATGCCACCTTTATAGCCACCCAGTTACGGTGTGGTGTTTGATGTCATCAAAGCATCATTCCGGTGAAGGTGATATGCATGATCTCATGGTCGAAGGAATTAGGTTACTATGTATCAGAAAGCATATAGCAATTGAACTATTAAAATGACTTGATCTTTATGCTACACTTATCTATAGGAGTATGTCCACCATATCATTCTCCTAACGATATGATCTTGTTGTTAATAACATCTCAATGTTCATGATAGGGAAACCACAATCATTTATTAACCAACAAGCTAGTATTATAAAGAAGCTTTACTAGGGACTCTATTTTAGTTTACAAATCACACAAGTATTAATGTTTCCTTGTTAATACTATTATAGCATGAATGTAAACATTTATCATAAACACAAAGATATAATAATAACTACATTTATTATTGCCTCTAGGGCATATATCCAACATCAACAACATCTTGAGTGCGCAAAAATCCCCCAATGAGTGGACTTGGATTCAACTCTCATATCAAGAACAAGTCCAATATCAAGAAGAATATTAAGAACAACAAGAAAGCCAAGAACAAGTCAAGAATTCAACCAACATTATTTGCTTCAAGTGTGAGAAGGAATAGCATCATGTTAAATCTTGCCCATTAAATAAGAAGTCTCTTAGAGAGAAGGAATAAGTGAAGCGGCCTCAAGTGCTACCTCAAGTTAAAGATAGACCTATTCCCAAGAAGACTTAAGTTCTTCATCAAGTTGTGGTATCACCTATGAATAAAGCTAGCAAGAGAAGGACTTGCTACATGTCGCAAGAAGGGGTACTTATCTTCTTCATGCACTATTGGTACCTCCTCATCCAACTCTATCATGATTGATGATGCATATTCTCTTTCTATGGATGAGGTTATCAATGTGTTTGCCAAATTTATTGGTACTCAAAGTGGTGTCAAGAAAATACATTTGGATTGCCAAGCCTATTGTGAAAAACTTGTTAGGACCCAACTTGATTGGGGACTAAATAGCAAAAATTTGATCAATAGATGTTGTTACAGGGCATTGGAGACTTAGTTTCATCGTGAAGAATTGAGGGATCTTCATCTATTATATTTGACCAAGCCAAGTAATTTGGATTATCTTCATTCCATAATATTTCCAATATGCTTCCTTGCGATAACATGTACTCTACTTATTTATATTGGAAGTTACTTACCCCTTTGCATGTGTTGGTGTCACATCCCAAGATTTTCCAAATCTTGTTATGTGAAAAATAAATGAATAAAATAAAACTTTGATGATTTTCAGGGTGAGAAGAAACTTTTGAATCCAATTTGAAACTTTCAAAACCTATTTGGATCAAATAAAATCCTAAAGGGATTTAAAAAAAGATAAATAAACAATAAAGTTAAAAATATTTGGAAACACTATTTTTTGGATCTTTTAATAAAAGATTTGGTTTTCAAAAGAAAAGGTAGATTTATAAATAAAGATTATTTTATAGAGCCAAATTAAATCTTGGCCAATATTTTGAATTAAAATGGTTTGCTTTGATTAAAAGAATAAAGGTTTGTTTAAATAAAATAATAGGGATTTAATATCCAATTTTATTTAAGTAAAGGCTTTTCCTTTTTAATTAAAACATTGAAAACTTGTTAAATTATTTTAAATAAGTTTTCCAAGTATTTTATATTCTCAAACAAAACCTACTGAAGTGTTTTTGGTTTTATTTAGCTTTCAAATAAAGATTTTAAATAAAACAAATTCTATTTGAATAAATAACTAAGGACTATTTATTTAATTATTAAATAGATCCTAAAAGAATAAAAATATTATTTTGTTTTGGACTTTGATTTGTGTTGATAAACAGAGCTAAACTCAATATAAAGTTTAGTGGAAGTTTATTTGATTGAGTGTTTGTTTTTGGTTGTTTGAATTGATTGTTTGAATTTCAAAACAGAAATTGAATTGGAAAAAGAAAATTATTCAGAAAAAAATGCAAAGGATACAACCCAGCCGGCCCAGCCCAACTATCCTAACCCACTAAGCCCAACCAGTCCACTACCCTCTCCCGCAGAAAACGATTCAGACTCGCGATTGAACCCACTAAGTCGCAGACAGGTGGACCCCGTTCCCTTTCCTTCTCTCTCGCTGCCAGTGGACCCCACCGCCACGTATCCATCGTCTTCACCCGCGGACTATGCCCCTCCCCTCTCCGACCGTTGCAGGCGAATAAAGTTCGGCGTAATACGTGTTAACCACGCCATTAATCGGCCCCTTGACCACGCACGTTAAAGCGTCTGCCCTCCTCTCCACTTCCCCTCAGTCGCCCCACCTCAACACGCCCCCAGGCCGCCCAATCCCTCTCCGCACCACCCTCTGCTCCGACGAGCCACCGTGCAAAATTCCGGCGAGCACGAACCGCCCCACTGCCCCCAGAGCACATGGGTGTGATCCCCATCGTCTCCTGCATCTCCTAGCACCAACCCCACACCCGCGCGTGCCTTGCAGCATCGACTACGATGACGACCCATAGCGCCACCGCCTGCCATTCACGCCGACGAGGATTCCTAGTAAGCTCGGACCGCCCCGAAGTTATTCAGTGATACTCACATGCTCCCTGGAACCATGCGCGTCTAACGCACCCTCTACCTTGCTTCGGCATGCCCTGTAGTCTCGCCCACAACGACGACCAGAGCGTGCCCGACGTCGAGCGAACTCCGGCGAGCGATTCAGGACTACCCTGTGCACCCCTTCACCAGCCAGTACCACGTTGAGCATCAGCAAGCGTCGACGATTCTGGTGAGCCACCCCACTCCTTCTCTAGCTTCCTGTATCGCCGGGAACCTCGCCGCCAGAGAGCCGCCGCCGCACAGTCGCCGCCAGCGCCGCCACTAGTTGGCAAGCGTGCTGCGCGCCGTAGGATCTTGATCCGACGCGTGAGAATAGATTTAACCCGAAGGGGTAAGTATCCACCTGTGCCGCACGATCTGACTTGATCCAACGCACCAGAGTGCTCGATCCAACCGAAGCGGTATGGACGAATCAGAACACGCCGCGTGGCACAGATCGATTTAAAACAGAATTTGTAATCTGATTTAGATGCAGATTTGAAAACCTTATAACTTTTGATCCACACGTCCAAAAATTACAAACTTTATATCAATAGAATCAGTGGAACAAGCCCTAGCCAACCATGCCATGTGTTTAGTAAAAAGCTTCTGGTAAAATGTTTGTTTTTGCAGAAACATTTGTATGCTTGTTTAGATTATAAAAATTGTTCAAAAATGATTTTGGGGATAAAATCCTTGGCAAATGGTGTGATTTGAACCTACTGACCATAGGAAACACTTTGTGGATTCAAAAATGTATTTGGTGAAACAAAAGAATGATTCTTGGATTTAAAACCAATTCTAGTCAAGTAAAAATATAGCTTATTTATTGAAAATGGTTTTGGAAGAAAACTTTTGGGAAATGTTTTGTTTTAAACTCTCTGACCCCAAACACCAAGTTTTATAGTTTGAAAACATATTTTGTGAACCCTATAGATTAATGCCTTAGTAAAAACATTTCTACACCACATAAAATGATACCTTGTTTTGAAAATGGTTTATGAAGTGAAAACCTTTTGCAAATGACTTTGCCACTTTAAAAAATGACCATTAGGTGTTTTCAAATATTTATAACCATTAGGAACCACTTTTTCAAATAAAACAAAGCTTGTCATGCTTGCATGCATTTCTTAGACTTTATCATTTTATGTGATGTTTTGCTTGATTGGTAGATTGAGATTGTGCCTTGCTTGATTGAATTGTAGTGACTTGAAGAGTGTGATTGTTGCAAGGACAAGGAGTGAACTTATACCCTCTACCAAAAAGGCAAGTGATGCTTCATACTTTGTCCCATTACTTTCACTATGCATTAGTGATTTTTCTAAGTAAAACTTGCATGGAATTTTTGCTAAGTATAAACCTTGCTATGGGAAAACCTAGTAGATGAAACCTTAGTAAAATTTCCTAAGTTAAGACTCCTACTACTATCATGCTTATCTTAGCTAATAGAAAACAAGGGTGGATATATATTCACACTATGGAAAAATTTCTAAGTCTGAGGACTTGTGTTTTTGTTTAATAAAACAACTAAGTTAATGAATCACCTGGGTGGAATGGTAATTGCTTGGTGGATTTTGGTTGAGTGGTTCACAAGGCCCATGTTTATGGTTGACCTTGTGTATCTCACTTGTGGATGGCCACCCAGGAACAAAGAGATTTGAGATGTCAAATGTTGAGAAGCTTCAAGTGCAACCACTTGGCATTATGGGCTCTGCCTGGATCATATAGGTTGCAAGAACTTAGCCATATGGACAGTTGGTGGCAGAGTTTGATAGGTTGGAACACGTCCATTTTGGTCTAAGTGAAGGCTTCTGAAAGATCTTGTCTTGGTGAAACCAAGTCTTGTGGGGAAAGTGCACCACCTCTGCAGAGTGTAAAATCTAAGTACTTAGCCATGTCCCTGGTAAAGGACAATTTGAGCATCAAGACATGGAAGCAATCAAGAATCTCATCATCCAAATTTCTAAGTTAAAAAGTTGTGGTTGAACAAGGGTTAAAGGATCTTAAATCTTTGATTGGGAGAAATGATTTTGTCAAGCAAAAACTTAGTGTTTTCAAATGTTAAGGAAAAATCTATTTTGAGAAATGCAAGCCTCAACTCCACTTAGCCAAATGCATATAGTTGATAGACTCCACTATACTACCATAGTATCACTTGACAATACAATTCAAATGTGTTGACCCTTGTGGCTGTAACTTGTTATGTTGCAGGTTTGTTTGATTTTAGTGAAGTGTGTTGATTAGGATTACAAAGTCTACAACCAACATGTCTGCCTGTGGCACCTTGAAGATGAAGGACCCCATGCTTATAGATATTCTGCTGCAATGTAATGTAATAGCCACATGAGCTATGTAAGATGTAATAAATTATGTTATTCTTGGTTATAAAGTTATATTATGACCTTTGTTTCTTGATATTACATCTTAACTGTGGATGCTAGCTATTGATCCAGGGACTAGCATTGTAAACAGAGGGGACTCTACCTTATTAAAGGTTGGGACCCTTACAGATGGTATCAGAGCATTGTGTTGCCTGTAGGATTTGTAACCCTAGGATTGGACAAAACCCCTTAGAAAAATAAGAGTTGTATTTGTTCCAAAACTTATTCACAAACAATCTTGTAAACTCTTTCCTCAACCATTTTTGGTTTTGACTCTACATCTCTTCTATTTCAACTTGATGGATAAAGCCTACCCCATGGCCAAAAAACTTCACCATGAGCAAAGGACTTCAAAATCTTCAGTTCTAATGACTTCAACTTAATGAATTCAACATCTTCAGCATATTCACCAAGGACTTCAATCTTGAATATCATAAGGACAAGTGAGACAAGAAATCTTGCTCAAGATTTGGAGACTAAGGAAACACAACTTAGAAGGAGCCCTCATCACCTTTGAAGTTTATGACCAAGAATTTTTCCTAAGGAAACCATGAACTCATGCAAGAAGGAATCAACCAAAAGGGATGGAAAGATCACAAGTGAACCATATAGATGGACCACCATATTTTAGTTAAGACAAACCCAGCAACTTATGTGGTGTAACAAAAATATTTTGTTGCCTAAAAATGTGCTTGAACTTCATTGTTTGAGTGAAAAGTTGTTTGTGATTGCTTACACATTGTTTGTGTGAATTGTGATGTGTGTTATTAGAATTATTTTCCTTAGAAATCTTTTGCCTATTCTAATCCCAATCCAACCCAAACAGATGACTACTCCAAGAAACTCCAACATCAAGGTTGATGACAACAACAACAACCAAGAGGACAACATGAGAGAACTTATAGCAACCCAAAACCAGTTGAACCAAGAGACAACTCAGCTTTTAGCCAAAAACAATGGACTAGACCCAGCCATACAAAGGATTTTGAAACTTCAATCTCAATTGTTGCAAGGATTGGTTACTCAAATGATCAACATGAGAGAAAACTTTTCCCAAAGAGCTAATGACAACAAGGATGACAAAGATGATATTCTAGAAGGAACCCAAGTGTCACATCCCAAGATTTTCCAAATCTTGTAATGTGAAAATAAATGAATAAAATAAAACTTTGTTTGATTTTCAGGGCCAGAAGAAACTTTTTAAATTCAATTGGAACTTCAAACCCATTTGAATTAAATAAAATCCTAAAAGGATTTAAAAAGATAAACATTTAAAAAAAAGGAAAATAAAATATTTTGGTATTACTATATTGGATCCTTTAATAAAAGATTTGGTTTTCAAAAGAAAAGGTGGATTTATAAATAAAGATTATTTAATAAAGCCAAATTAAACCCTGACCAAACTTTGGAAATTAAAACATTTAGTTTTGAATAAAAATAACAAAGGTTTATTTAAAATAAAATAATAAGGAATTAATATCAAATTTTATTCAAATAAAAGGTTTTACCATTTTAATTAAAACATCAAAACTTATTAAAATTATTTTAAATAAGTTTTCTAAGTATTTTATTTTCTTAATTAAAACCTACTAAAGTGTTTTGACCTTATTTTAGATTTCAAAATAAATATCTCAACAAACAAATCCTATTTGATTTAATAAAGAAGGTCTATTATATTTAATTAATAATGGACTCTAAAATAAAATGTTATTTTGTTTTAAAACAAGTTTCCAAGTATTTAATATTAGGTTTTGAAAATATTTAGGTTCAAATAAAGATTTTAATAATAAAATCAAACTCTATTTGATTTAATAACTAAGGTCCATTTTATTTAATTATTAATGGACCCTAAAGTAAAAGGATTATATTATTTTAAACAAGTTTTCCAAATATTCTTTATTTCCAAAGGATACCTACCGATTTGATTTTGAAAATATTTGGATTTAAAATAGAGATTCTATTAAATAAACCAAACCTTGTTTTATTAATAAACCATGGTCCATCTTTAATTAATTAATTAATAAATGGAACCTAAAAAGATTTAAAATATTATTTTATTTTGGAGTGTTGGATTATGTTGATGAACAGAACCAAAAACACAATGCAAAGTTTAAGGATTGTTTGAATTGTTGAATTATTTGAATGCTTGAATAATTTTTTGAAATAACAAATCAGGAAATAGAAATAGAAAAAGGAAAAGAATTAGACAGAAAAAAAATAGAACAGCCCAACAAATCTGGCCCAACTCAGCCCAACCGAGCCCACCTCCCTCTCTCAGCGAAGTGAACCGTTTTTCACCGCAAAACTAACCCACGCAGTGTATGACAACTGGAGCCCACCTGAAGCCTTTCTCACTCATCGACAAGGTGACCCACCCATCGCTGTTCATCGTCTTCAACGGACTCCGCCGCCCGTCTGCAGTGAGTTACTCCGGCGATTGATTGCGCGTGAAGGAGACATTGATTCCTTGTAATGACCACGCCTTTAAACGCCACCACTCCTCTCCGCTTTTCCCTCGCTTTCTCTTTCTCGAAAGCACGCCTCGGGCCGCCGCAATTCGATCCTCGAACAGCCGTCTCCGACGAGCTTCCACCGAATACGCCAAAGACACGCCCCTTCCGCCTCCTCGAGCACACGAGCACGCTCACCATCTCTCGGCATATCCTTCGTGTCAATCACTCACTCGCGGTGCCACGAGCATCGCAACGACAACACCGAGCGTGCGCCGCCTACGCCATTGTTTCGCCGAGTATTCGGTGAACTCGAACTCCCTCTCCATTCCGTTGACGCTCCTTACTCACGATCCTCGCACCTAACCATGCCTCTATTTTGTCTTAGCATGGTCCTAAACGCCGCCAACGACGACAACTGAGAGCACCGCCGTCCGCAGCTTCCGACGAGCAATTAGCGGCAACCCTTGCGCCTCAAGTAGCCGACCCCACCGAGCACCAGCAAGTCTCGCGAGACTGGTAAGCCTTGCCGCCTCTCCTCGCTTCTGCACGCCATGCCGCTAATCGGGTTGCCCGCCGGTAAGAATATATCGCCGCCCATCCTTGGCAAGCAATCGATCACCATCCGATCTTAATCCAGCGGCTAGGAAAGAAAGTGAGCGAAGGGGTATCGAATGATCTGAGCCGAGCGATGTTAATTAAATCCAACGGCCAGCGTCGCCCGATCCGGCCGAACCGGTATCATCCAGTAGAATGACGACGCGTGGCAGGATCTGTTTTAAAACAGAATTAGAAAAACAGATTTAAGTAGCAATTTGAAAACCCTATAACTTTCAAACCACACGTCCAAATTTTGCAAATTTTATATCAATGGATTCAGGAGAACAAGCCCTATCCAACCATGGCCTTAGTTTGACAAATAGTATCTGATTGCTTGTTTGAAGTTACAGAAACATTTGTGTACTTGTTTAGAGTATAAAAATTGTTTAAAATCGATTTTAGGATTAAATCTTTAGCAAAATGGATATGTGTGACCTTACTGACCCTAGGAACCAACCAATAGTGTTAAAAATGATTTTTGTGAAATTTAAGTTGAATTAGTTAACTTAGTCATTTTCTAGCCAAATAAACTCATTACATTTTATTATGGTAAAGTTTTTGCAAGGAAAACTTTGGGAAAATGTTATGGACCAAACTTACTGACCCAAAACACCAATCCTTGCCAAAGGCAACTTACTTGGTGAAAAACATAAAGTTTTGCTTTGAAAAGAATAATTTTCACCACATGAAATGTTGAATGGATTTTAAAATGGACTTTGAGCAAAACCCTCTAACTAATGACTTTGCCACTTTGGTAAATGACCAATTTGGATCTTACAAAGTTTAGAAACCCATAGAGACCCCCTTTGCAAAATAAAACTATCTTGTGCATGCTCCCATGCATGACTTAGATCCCATTACTTTGTGTGTGTGAAGAATTGTTTGTTTGACTTTGGTTGGAATGTGGATTGAATTTGTGTTTGCTTGTTTGACTTGTAGTGAAGTGTGAGACTAGCAAGATCAAGGAGTGAACTACCATTTCCTTCCAAAAAGGCAAGTGATGCTTCATACTTTCTATTCCATTACTTTTCTATGCATTAGTGATTTTTCTAAATAAACTTGCATGGATTTTGCTAAGTATAGATCTTGCTATAGGAAAACCTAGTAGATGAATCCTTAGTAGGATTTCCTAAGTTAAGTTTCCTAATACTACCAAGCTTAGCCTAGCTAATAGAAAACATGGGTGGAAAAATATATTCACACTATGGAAAAATATTCTAAGTCTGAAGACTTAGGTTTTGTTTAATAAAACAACTAAGTCAATGAACCTCCTGGGTGGAATGGAAGGATTGGGTTATGTTGAGTGGTTCACAATGCCATGGACTTGGATTGTGTATCTCACTTGTGGATGGCCACCCAGGAAACAAAGGGATTTGAGATGTCAAATGTTGAGAAGCTTCAAGTGCAACCACTTGGCAATATGGGCTCTGCCATGATCATATAGGTTGCAAGAACTTAGCCAAATGGACAGTGGGTGGTAGTGTTTGATAGGTTGGAGCGCGTCCATTTTGGTCTAAGGGAAGGCTTCTGAAAGATCTTGTCTTGGTGAAACCAAGTCTTGTGGGTAAAGTGCACCACCTCTGCAGAGTGTAAAACCTAAGTACTTAGCCATGTCCCTGGTAAAGGACAATTTGAGCATCAAGACATGGAAGCAATCGAGAATCTCATCATTCAAATTTCTAAAGTTAAAACTTGTGGATTGAACAAGGGTTAAAGTATCTTAAATCTTTGATTGGGAGAAATGATTTTGTCAAGCAAAAACTTAGTGTTTTCAAATGTTAAGGACAAATCTATTTTGAGCAATGCAAGCCTCAACTCCACTTAGCCAAATGCATATAGTTGATAGACTCCACTATACTACCATAGTATCACTTGCCAATACAATTCAAATGTGTTGACCTTGTGGCTGTAACTTGTTATGTTGCAGGTTTGTTTGATTTTAGTGAAGTGTGTTGATTAGGATTACAAAGTCTACAACAAACATGTCTGCCTGTGGCACCTTGAAGATGAAGGACCCCATGCTTATAGATATTCTGCTGCAATGTAATGTAATAGCCAAATGAGCTATGTAAGATGTAATAAATTATGTTATTCCTGGTTATAAAGTTATATTATGACCTTTGTTTCTTGATATTACATCTTAACGGTGGATGCTAGCTATTGATCCAGGGACTAGCATTGTAAACACAGGGGACTCTACCTTATTAAAGGTTGGAACCCTTAAAGTTGGTTTCGTACCTTGCATATGCTTGTGTTGTGCTTCCTACTTGCTTATCTTCAGTTATCAATCTTGTGGTTGTTAGTTTACACACCATATATATACATATATTGTGTGTGTGTTTGTGTTGAGCCCATTGCATCTTATTTGTATCTTAGTTGGCTCTTGTGAGAGATCTATGGACTATCCCATTTTGGAGGAGTGATATGCTTTGGGGAGTTCCACAATCCTAAAAATATGAGTACATGAGAAATACCACTTAGTATTGATATTGCAATATTATCTAGTCTCTATGTAGTATGTCAGCTTGATGGTTGTAAAATACATCCATGTCTCCGCGTTGAAACCGTATATTTGTTAAGAACTAGCATAGTGTCCCGCCCTTTCATGCGGGCGTCATTTTAATTATTACTTTTAGTACCATGTATTATAAAATTACCTTAAACAATATACAACATATAGGTCATTTCCTTTTTGAATATAATAATATTGTTTGATTTCATAAACATATAACATACATAAATAATAAATAATATTATAAGAAAATGGAATATAAACGGAAATTATGACTTGAGCACCGGCCCCATTCACATGCAACTTGGAGAGGTCGTAAGTAAATAATTGGCCACTACCAAGACAATTTAATGTATTGTATGCTTGATGAGTAGTTTGCCTTTTTCATTTTCTCATAATAAAATTTCTTTTTAAATTTCTATCACTTGGCAAGTTCATAAATATCGAAGATATATAATTGCACAACACATTCGATATAACTTAAGAGATTGTGAATATTTGAATTTGACGGTTTATATGTGAAATAGAGAATGGTCGCTCTTTTCCAAATTTCACTCTACACTCGAAGAACCCATTGTCAATACTTGTTGAGCATCACAAACACAATACGTTTCATTATTCAAAGACTTTATTCATATCCAACCAAATGTCAACTTGTGAGATGTGTTTAAGTTCATGTTAATCCAATTTTTTGTTAAAAAAGGAATCTACTTGCATGTAAATTTTACATTATTATAAGTCAAGTGGTAATTGATGGATGTTTGACATACCATAATGTGTTCTATTATCAAGTCTAACTGCAAACAAAAAAAATTCAAAATATATGTTTTATTTTTCCGAAACATATGCATATAGACGCCTTTTAATGTGTTGGTTCACCCATTGTACTCTGAAACTACACAATAAAATCCATCTAGATACATGTGTTTACGAAAAAGGTTAATGTTGGGGATATACTTTTCGGGTATACCCACAGGACTCGTTGACCAGGGTGGCCCACCAACGGGTTAGAGATTTGCTTCACGGGCGGCCCAGTCAGAGAAAGAGGAGGAGCCAGTTCCGGCTACGACAAGGCCCAAAAGAGTTACCGACTTAGGCCTATAGTATTACTTGTAGTCCAAGCTGTATCTAGTTACCGACTCTGTAACATAGACGGATAGGTCTCTCCTGTAACCCTAGGACCCGGTGACTATATAAACCGGCCCTATGGGAGTCTTTAGGGCAACCAATCAATCGTAACACCACAATCAAGTCGCACATGCGAACCTCTCTTGTAATCCGATGTAACATCCGGCTTACGCCGATATATTACTGGGTTTCTAGCAGGATTAGGATCCGATCATTACAGTCGGATCTCACCGCTCCTGGAACATCCGACGTCTCACACCCCATCTTTCCAACGCCACTAGGGCCCCCTATGGCGTACTTGTCGACAATCCAACGATAGTTGGCGCCCACTGATACAACGCTGAATTGATGTAGGAGCGCTTCGTTGGAAACCCCAAGAGCAAGGTGTGAAGCAGCACAGCAACAAGTTTTCCCTCAGTAAGAAACCGAGGTTATCGAACCAGTAGGAGGAAGGAAACGTCACACAGGTGTTGCAAGCAACGCAGAGACCTGCACAACACAAACTCAAGAATTTGCCCCAACGAATCAGTGAGGTTGTTAAGCTCCCTGATTTGTTGTAGCAAAGGATTAAACGTATGGTGTGGAAGGTAATGGTGGTTGTATCCAAATCTGCTGAAAATAGCATCGGTCCATGTTAGTCGTATCCAAATCACACAAGTATAGAGGAAAAATAATAGTAAAGTGTTCGAGAAAGTAGATACGTTTTGGACGTATCAACTCCCTCCAAGCTTAGCTTATTGCTTGTCCTCAAGCAATTCAGTTGAAAACTGAGTGCGATAAAAGAACTTTCATGAACACTTTGCTTCATATGATGTATATATTCTCATCATAGGAGTAGATGCTTAGACAATTCATAATAAAGAGTATGCAACTAAGTCTACTCAATAGTCATTGCAAGCTATGAAGAGAAACCAACTCAATAATAATAAGTAGCATGAAACATAAACATAAGCAACATTGCAATGCTCATAATAAGGTATGATAGAGTGGTATCTCGCTTGCCTTTGTTTGAAGAGCACAATATAAATGCCGAGGCACCTCTGAAGTTCACATGAAGACTAGAGATAAAAATATCAGAGATACATGCATCAAAGTCATGACATAATTAACCAAGTTTTGGAACAAACACAAGAATGAAAACTATGCTCTCAAGAAGGTGCTCATAGAATAAGTGGCGACTCAACAAAATTGTGAAAACGTTTTTTGTGAAGGTTTGAAATGCTTCCCAATGCTGAAAGGAAGGTACTCATTAGCTGAGCTCTCATTGCCCCTATCATAGGCATCTTCATGTGGTTAAGGTGAAAGTGAGGTCCACTCTGAATCATATGCTTGACAGACCATAGACTGGAAATCCCAAGTCCCTTGAGTACGAGGGCCGCTCCGCATGCTACTCAACTTTGGTCACCTGAGAGTTCTTGTCATTGTAAATACATGCATATCATTGAGAACCGCCAACGGGGTACCCCTTGCATATGGTACAGGAGCTTTCCCATAACCAAAATGACAAGGCAAGCAGACAATGAGCATCTCAACAATCTTTTTATTTACCATATGCATAGCTTTTTATTGAGGAAGCTTCATAGATGCTCATTATGGTGATGCTGCAAGTTTCCACCATGATTAAGCATGGCTTAAGCTAGCGGCCCAGGCATTTCTCTAACACATGTATAAACTCCATGAACTAACAACTTACCCTTTTATTTCACATCGTCGACATCCGTAAACAAAAGAGCAAAATATCAAATGGATAGAATTATCCAAAAAGTGTTGAAAGCGTTCTCCATGACATCACGGTTCTACTGACTCCCAATATATAATAAGCAAGCATATAACTTTCATAGACTAGTCGCAATGGTTTAGAATTATTAAGCGCAAGGAATAAAGTGTGCCATCAAGTTCGTGAGAGATTTACTAACTAACTTTCTCAAAATAGACAAACATTTTATTTTGGAAAAAACACGGCATATAGAATATGCACTGAAATAGAAAATGATGCCAATAGGTAGGTATGGTGGACATAGCTGGCAATATTGGCTTTGGGGAGTTGGAAGCACAGGTAGAGCACGTACTCAGTGCAAGTGAAATCTAGCAATAGAGAGGGAGCGACAAACGAGAGAGTAAGGATGGCAATGGGTAGGGTGGGCAGGGTAGAGAAATACCATACCCATACCCGTGTAGCCAATGGGTACAAAAGCTTACCCATACCTATACCCGTGGGTATAAAAGTTTACCCATACCCATACCCGGTGGGTACCCGTACCCATTGGGTACCCGGCGGGTATATCCAATAGTATACAAGTTATTCAAAATTTTGCTTTCATCAATAGAGTATTTGAAAAAGATAATAATCTCTATTTACTAATAGTAGATGAGTACATGAAAGTATCAAATTAAAGTTTAGAGGTCGCAATATCATACTCTTTCCTAGTCTTCTCGGCCACATTGGTTCAAACTCTATAGGTAAGTTTGACATGTCAGTTTAAATAGACAGGGTATGGGTATACCCATGGGTACAAATCTATGCCCGTATCCGTACCCGCGATTTAATGGGTAGGGTATGGGTATTGCCCATGGGTATAAAAGTGTGCTCATATCCTACCCATGCGGGTACGGTACCCGCGGGTACCCGTAGCCATGGGTAAAATTGCCATCCTTACGAGAGAGCAATAGCTGTCATAATCATGCTTGCAACAAAACATGACTAATTATGGCATGAAGGTGATACAACTCTGAGGCAAAATAAATCATCGAGGCTTACTGGCTATTGATTAGTCATATGCATGCGTGAGCATATTCCAAGTCGATTCACATGAACAGTCAGAGGAGGATACCACAATGTCATACCAAAGTATGAATAAAATAATGCAAGCAAACATTCATATGACATGCTACAAACTATTAGCAAGCTGGATCTAATCATAGACAAGCAAGAACTACTAAGCATCCATAATGACATACACCTTACACAAACAGGCTAAGCATGCTCACAATGACGAGTATATGTACAAAAATGAAACAAATAGTGATTGTTACCAGACTCTTACCACACCTCGAGTTGTCTTAATCTTCATTATTGCCCTTCACTTGTGTGACTTGAATAATTAACATGAAAACCAATATCCACTAAGAACGGCCAAACTCTGCGAAGAGCTCACAAAACCAAAGAAGAACACCAAATATATTTGGTGTTTTCAATTTTTTATAAACAAGCAAACAAAGAAAAACCAAACAAAAACAAAGAAAACCAAACAAAGCAAAATATTTTTGGATTTTTCTTTTAAGGCAAACCAAAGCAAAGAAACAAACTAAGAGAAACAACGAAAATATTTTTGGTATTTTTGGGTTTTTAGAAGGAAGCAACAAAAACCAAAAAGAAAGCGAAAACAATGGATATAGAAAGAACCGACCGAACATGATATATATATATATATGAGTGTGATGTCGGTATACCTCCCCCAAGCTTAGGCTTTTGGCCTAAGTGGGGCTCAATAGCGCGGATAGTAACCCCATGCTGGTTGGTCATCATAGGAATGATCATAGTCAGGCACTTGTGATGAAGAAGAAGACTGTTGGGAATATGCCCTAGAGGCAATCATGTATGATGATATTTCCCATTGTATTCATAAAGTTATTAAGTAGTCCTTGTATAAACATCTGATGTGTATCATTGAATATGTGATTCAGTTGTGGAACTATGCATTCATGTTGTTTGTACTAAATATCCTTGGTCATTGAGGTTGTGTTGGACACACAACTTAGACCAATGTGAAAGTTGGCTTGATGACTCGGTTCCACTTGTCATGGGCATGGAGATGCTATTCCAACTTACACAGACTAGGCTAAAGAGTTTAGCGAGTCGGATTGACCCATATTGAGGTACAACGAACTAAGTTGTCATTTGTATATCTCAATCAATGTAATCCTTAGACCTGAGGTTGTTGCATAGTCCGAGTTGAGGATCACCGACTTAGGTTCTGTCAAACGCTGATCCGTGAATCGGGCGATTATAAAGGCAGAGTTCGGGTCGACTGAGAATCAAGCTGCGTGATGTGAATAACCAAGATGGGATTTTGCCCCTCCACTCGGAGAGATATTCTCTGGGCCCTCTCGTGAGATATGATTCAGAAAGCATGGCCATGCACGACTCGGTTAAGTGTTAACCGAGGCGATCGGCTAAGAGTTAGTCGGGTGAATCACTTATCTCGGATCGAGAAGAGAGTTGGACTATTTAAGGGATGACATATATTCGCCTATAGTCTGACAAGGTATATCGTGAGGCAAAAGGGACTCAGACGTAAGTCGCATTGGAAAGGCAAGTCGTCATGACTCTTTGGTACTTGGGAATCGGTACGTTCTGCTAGGAGCCGATGCCGATTGATCGATTGTGAGTAGGACTCAAATCGTGTCCAAGTAACCATGAGCCTGCGGGGTCACACACTTAAGAGCGGGAGCATGTTCGGATTGGATCCGAATCATATAATCTGGTCGGGTTGGACCTAAACCAGATTAGGACTGAGTTAGTGAGTTGGACTCACGGTGACTAGTTTTATATGGGCTTTAGTGAATGGGTCGCGCGAGCGGAGCCCACGTTCACTCCCCATATATAGTGGAGCACAGTAACCCAAAAAGGTTAATCGTTGTTCGGTTAGGTCGTTCCATGTGTTGGAAACCCTAGCTCCACAGCAGTCCAGCCGCCGTAACGAACCTAGCGATTCACGGCCGCCCTCCTTGTAATGCGTGGATACCAGCAGAGGTGCCGCGATCGGCACCAGACGATCGGATCGTGAGGATCGATCGCATCAATCGACGCGCTTCATCGCAATCCGCAACCGCTGCCTAGTGGTAAACCTCGTGGCCTTCTACCTCGCTAGATCTTGGGATCACCACGTTAGAGGAAAAGTTTTGTTTTATCTCTGCGGCCCAACAAAGGGTATCGAGCGATAGCTTCGGTTTTAGGTTCGAGATCTCGCATATGTGATATGCGGTAGGCTATAGATGAGATCTATGTGTTGTTTGGTGGTCGATCTATGAGATAGATCGGTTTTGTATGAAGTTGATTGGATCAACTGCATCGGGAATGGTAGATCTGAATTCGTGATCATATCCGAGGTCGTGGAACGACATACCCCTACCGGTCGGCTTCCGCCATCGGGTAGACGTGACACGTAAATCGAAGCGGTGATCGAAGATCAAAAGGTTTGATCGAATCGAACGATGGTCGAATCCATGTTCGGATCGTAGATGAGATCTACGTTTTCGGAAAAATCGTTGCCGCGCACCTGATGGGCGCCGCCTTCGATCCCCGCCCGCTATCCGGCTAAGCGGGACCGCCGCCGCCTCGTCAGAGCGCCTTAGATGTCGTGCGAGTTTCACAACGGTAGATATTGTATCTATGCATAACTTGTTTTTGCAGGAAGTTGTGAATGGTATGGTTCATGTGCATGTGATGTATGTGTAATCCATACGTGATCTGCGAATCACGGTTTTTGTCACACCGCTGGAGCCTAGGTGCTGTCATTTTATTGTATAACGACTGCGTGTCGGATTCTCTATGTAATTTACTTTACTAAGCTAGTGTAGCTGTTTGGAGAACCGGAAGGCATGCAGGCGTTGTACATGTCGGCGACATGGAGTAAGACGGCAAGTGACAAGAGTTGGCACGAGTCGGATTACTGTGCTTTGTGGAGATGGAGATCGCCATGAAGAGAGCCATACCATTTCACATTATAATTGCTTTATTTTATGTTATTGTTATGTCTCGCTTTTACCTCTATTAGATAGTCGGTAAAATTTAATCCTGAAAGAAGGTCTAGTCGGTTTTCCGCCAGTGTTTGCACCATCACAAGTCGGACATTTTTGGTAGTGGGCTCATAAAATTGAGGTGCTGCCAATTCTTTTCGACTAGGTGGGTTCGAGTCGGACTCTTCTGCAGAAACACTCGGTAAGCTAGACGGGTCTATCACAACGGTTGTGGGACTCGGGAAAGGTCGATGGGAGCCGGGCATGTGATGCCACCCGTCCAACAGAGTCGCATGAGATGCGATTGACAAGGAGTTGTCTACCTAGATCACTTGGCTAAGCGCGGTGATGCTAAAGCTCACTAGCCGACTTGCTTATTTAGGATCTGAATCACTAAGTAACCATCGGAGGGGTGTTGGTTCTAGTGGGAGCATAAAATATTAAATTGTTTAATATGCTTGCTCTTTTATGAATACATGTCTTAAGTGTTTTGCATATTTTCTGTTGTAGATCATGGCACCAAGTAGCAGTCACTCTCGTTATCCGTTTTATGCTGAGAACCATTCTTGAGAAAGATAAACTGAACGACACTAATTTTACCAACGGTATCGAAATCGAGAATTGTTCTCAAACAAGAAAAGAAGGACCATGTCCTAGACAACCCACTTCCAGATGAGCCGAATGAGAATGCGATCGTCGAGCCACCAATGCCTACCGTCGGGCTAAGGATGAGTCCACGGATATTAGTGTCTTATGCTTGCTCACATGGAACCGGACTTGCAAAAGCAGTTCGAGCATGTTGAGGCTCACGATATGATCGAAAGCCTCAAAAGTATGTTCGAGGCTCGTGCAAAGACCGAGAGGTATCAAGTCTCTCGTGCTCATTGAGTTGCAAGCTTAAGGATGGTGATCCACGAGTCCGCATGTGATCAAAATGGTTGGTTACGCAGCCTCGGAGAGGCTTGGCTACCCCATAAGCGAAGAGTTCGCTACGGATATAATTCAACTCTTCCTAGTGCATATGGGCAGTTCATTTCAACTACCACATGCATGGTATGGATAAGAAGCTCACCGAATTGCATGGGATGCTCAAGGTGCAGAGGCGGATCTCAAGAAGGGCACCACCAAGTGTTGATGGTGCGAGAATAAGGCTAAGTTCAAGAAGAGTTCTTGGACTAAGAAGAAGGCTAAGTCGAGGAAAGGTGCTCAGACCTGTCCCAAGCGCTTCCTCGTGGACTAAGCCATCTCCTCCACCGGATCCACTTGCTTCTACCGCAAGGCGGATGGCCATTGGAAGAGGAATTGCAGCAAGTACTTGGCCGACAAAGCCAAGAGTGGAGGTATGACTTCGACTCAGGTACACTTGTTTGCAATGTTATAGACATATATCTTCGATGCACCTAATAGTTCTTGGGTATATGATACCGGATCGATTATTCACATCTCGCTGCGTGGACCGGTAAGAACTAGGAGCGTAGCAAGAGGCGAGGTTGATATTCGAGTCGGCAACAAAGCAAGAGTTGCGTTGGAAGTCGGCACGATGCAACTTCATTTACCTTCCGGATTCATTATGGAACTAAATAATTGTTATTATGTTCCAAAGGCTTAGTCGAAACATTATTTCGCTTCATGTTTGATGAGGCAAGGCTATGAGTCGAATATCAAGAATAATGGTTGTTCTTTGTATTTGAATGATATGTTTCACGGCTTTGCACGCCCGTGACGTTATTTTGAATCTTGATGGTGAGTCGGTTTATAACATAAATGTTAAAAGGTTGAAACCAAATGATCTGAATATGACTTACTTTTGGCACCGCCGGCTTGGTCATATAAGTTGGAAACGCATGAAGAAGCTCCATGATGATGGACTCCTAACTTCGCTCGACTTGGAGTCGCTCGAGACATGCGAATCTTGCCTACTCGGCAAAATGACCAAGACACCTTTGCAAAGAGTTGCAAAGGGCGTCCGACTTGTTGGGACTAGTACATAGTGATGTATGTGGACCAATGAGCACGACAGCCGAGGTGGTTATGAGTACTTCATTACCTTCATCGATGATTTGAGTAGGTATGGATATATCTACTTAATGAAACATAAGTCGGAAGCCTTTGAAAAGTTCAAAGAATTCTAATGAAGCACGTAATCAACTCGGCAAGAAAATAAAGTTTCTTCGGACCGAGGAGGCGAGTACATGAGCCATGAGTTTGATGACCATCGAAAAGTTGTGGAATAGTTCCTCAACTTACTCCGCCAGAACGCCACAAAGGAATGGTGTTTCGAAAGGCGGAATCGGACCTTGTTGGACATGGTACGATCAATGATGAGTCGACAGATCCGCCTTTATCATTTTGGGGTTATTGTCTAGAAACAATGGCGTTCACACTAAACAAAGTACCATCAAAATCGGTAGAGAAGACACCGCATGAGATGTGGACAGCAAAAGCCGAGTTTGTCTTTTCTTAAGATTTGGGGTTGTGAAGCTTTTGTCAAGTTTACTCACGGACAAGCTTACGACCAAGTCGGATAAATGTATTTTCGTAGGGTATCCGAGGGAAACCTTGGGTTACTACTTCTACAACCGAGAAGAGGGCAAAGTGTTTGTCGCTCGGAACGGTGTCTTCCTTGAGAAAGAGTTTCTCAGTCGGGGAGTAAGTGGGAGCACGGTGCAACTCGAAGAAATTCGAGAGGAATCGGCTTATAGCGAATCGGCAAAAACCTTGGAGGATGAGCCGATCGTGGCAGATGAGCCGATAGCAGCACCTGTACTACGAAGATCGGCAAGATTACGAAGTGTTCGTGATGTGTTCCGTTAGATGCTGATGAGCCGCAAATTATTCGGCGATGGTGGGATCGATTCGAGTCATGGCTTGGAGCCATGAGATCCGAGATAAAGTCCATGGATGAAAATCAAGTTTGGAACTTGGTTGATCCGCCAGACGGTGCAAGACCCGGAGTGCAAATGGGTCTTTAAGAAGAAAACTGATATGGATGGAAATGTTTCAATCTATAAAGCACGCCTTGTCGAAGGGGTTCCGACAAGTTCAAGGAGTTGATTACGACGAGACTTTCTCGCCGTAGCGATGCTTAAATCAGTTCGGATCATGTTAGCTATAGCGCCTATTTCGACTATGAGATATGGCAGATGGATGTCAAAACGGCTTTCCTTAACGGAAATTTAACCGAGGACGTGTATATGATACAGCCCGAGGGTTTTGTCGATCCAGCTAATGCTGACAAGGTATGCAAACTTCTGAAATCCATTTATGGGTTGAAGCAAGCATCTCGGAGTTGGAATATTCGCTTTGATGAGGTAGTCAAATCGTTTGGCTTCATCAAGAGTGATCATGATTCTTGTTTATACAAGAAGTTTAGTGGGAACAAAGTAAATTTTCTAATCTTATATGTGGATGACATATTACTGATTGGAAATGATGTCCAGATGTTGCAAGAAACCAAGGAATCATTGGAAAGGAGTTTCTCAATGAAAGACTTGGGTGAGGCAACATACATCCTCGGAATCCGGATCTATAGAGATAGATCAAGGAGACTCATTGGATTGAGTCAGAGTACTTATTTGGACAAAGTGTTGAAAGAGTTCAACATGGAATCGTCTAAGAAGGGGTTCTTACCGATGTCCCATGGTGTAAAACTTAGCAAGACTCAGTGTCCTTCGACAACTGATGAGCGAAGTCGAATGAGTGCGATTCCATATGCTTCTGCAGTTGGATCCATCATGTACGCCATGATTTGTACTAGGCCGGATGTTTCCTATGCTCTAAGTGTTGTGAGCAGATACCAGGCTGATCCTGGAGAGATCCACTGGACAACGGCTAAAAATATCCTAAAGTACTTGGGAAGGACTAAGGATATGTTCTTGGTTTATGGTGGTGAAGATGAACTCAGTGTAAAGGGTTACACGGATGCGAGTTATCTCACCGACTCTGATGATTCTCGTTCGCAATCCGGATACGTGTTTATTATAAACGGAGGTGCTGTGAGCTGGAAAAGTTCCAAGCAAGAGATGGTTCCGCTTCACAACAGAGGTTGAGTATATTGTGCCTCGGAGGCAGAAGGAAGCTGTTTGGATGAGGAATTTCCTCATGGATCTTGGTGTGGTTCAGGCTCGCCCAATCCGTTGGACGTATTGTGACAACAATGGTGCTATTGCACAAGCCAAGGAACCTAGACAACACCGTAAGAACAAGCACATACTCATGCGGTACCACCCGATTCGCCAGTGGATCGGGTGATATCAAGTTATGCAAGGTACACACGGATGCAAATATTTGGATCCGTTGACAAAGCCGTTACCCCACCAAGCATGAGGCGCACTGAGAGCCATGGGCATTAGATGCTTAGACATGTGATGTCGGAAGATTGACTCTAGTGCAAGTGGGAGATGTTGGGAATATGCCCTAGAGGCAATCATGTATGATGATATTTCCCATTGTATTCATAAAGTTATTAAGTAGTCCTTGTATAAACATCGATGTGTATCATTGAATATGTGATTCAGTTGTGGAACTATGCATTCATGTTGTTTGTACTAAATATCCTTGGTCATTGAGGTTGTGTTGGACACACAACTTAGACCAATGTGAAAGTTGGCTTGATGACTGGTTCCACTTGTCATGGGCATGGAGATGCTATTCCAACTTACATGACTAGGCTAAAGAGTTTAGCAGTCGGATTGACCCATATTGAGGTACAACGAACTAAGTTGTCATTTGTATATCTCAATCAATGTAATCCTTAGACCTGAGGTTGTTGCATAGTCCGAGTTGAGGATCACCGACTTAGGTTCTCAAACGCTGATCCGTGAATCGGCGCTTATAAAGGTGGTTCGGGTCGATCGAGAATCAAGTCGCGTGATGTGAATAACCAAGATGGGATTTTGCCCTCCACCGGAGAGATATTCTCCGGCCCTCTCGTGAGATATGATTCGAAAGCATGGCCATGCGACTCGGTTAAGTGTTAACCGAGGCGATCGCTAAGAGTTAGTCGGGTGAATCACTTATCTCGGATCGAGAAGAGAGTTGGACTATTTAAGGGATGACATATATTCGCCTATAGTCGACAAGGTATATCGTGAGGCAAAAGGGACTCGGGCGTAAGTCGCATTGGAAAGGCAAGTCGTCATGACTCTTTGGTACTTGGGAATCGATGCTCGCTAGGAGCCGATGCCGATTGATCGATTGTGAGTAGGACTCAAATCGTGTCCAAGTAACCATGAGCCTGCGGGGTCACACACTTAAGAGCGGGAGCATGTTCGGATTGGATCCGAATCATATAATCTGGTCGGGTTGGACCTAAACCAGATTAGGACTGAGTTAGTGAGTTGGACTCACGGTGACTAGTTTTATATGGGCTTTAGTGAATGGGTCGCCATGAGGAGCCCACGCTCACTCCCCATATATAGTGGAGCACAAGAACCCAAAAGGTTAATCGTTGTTCGGTTAGGTCGTTCCATGTGTTGGAAACCCTAGCTCCACAGCAGCCCGGCCGAATTAACCTAGCGATTCGCCACGCGCCTCCTTGTAATGCGTGGATACCAGAGAGGTGTGCGATCGCACCAGACGATCGGATCGTGAGGATCGTGATCGCATCAACTGACGCGCTTCATCAGTAATCCGCAACCGCGCGTCTAGTGGTAAACCTCGTGGCCTTCTACCTCAGCTAGATCTTGGGATCACCACGTTAGAGGGAAAAGTTTTGTTTTATCTCTGCGTGGCCCAACAAAGACGCACCCCAATCAAATGAGGGTTGCTGGTATGAAGACTCTCCCAAGTTGGGGGGCTGAACCGAATTGTCTTCGGCATCCTCTTCGACATTCGCCTCTTGCTGGGAGAGTTCCCCCACATAAGTGTCAACCTCCTCCTCCGTAAGTGACCATCCTTGCCTATTATCAAAGTTAAACAAAGCAGGTGCATGCAAATAAACTATTTTCTCACTCCTACCCTTTCTCCGACCTTGCTGGACAAAAGATAGTTCAAATGGCAAACTTCTAACATTATCCCCCGAAGAAACAAAACCATGCTGAATCCTTGATTTAATATCAAGCCTCTCTATGGAAAACTGAAAATCTGAATAATGAGGCTCTAAACCATGGAAAGCTAGCAACCTAGAAGCAATGAGACCTCCACAAATTCCACCCTTCTCACGGTTGGTGGTGAGACGATGAGCTATCAAAGCACCCAAAATATAAGAACTATTCCTATTAAGAGCAGTTGTAATAAAATCTAGATCAAAAGAAGACAACTTTCTAGCAGTCTTTCTAGCAAGAACACACTTGGTAATGAAATAGGAAAAGTATCTAATAGCTGGGAGTTGGATGTTCCGAATTTTACCACTTTCTTTTTAGAAATCGAAACCTTGGCAAATCTCAGCATACAAATCAACAAGTGACTTGGGACTCTCCTTGATCTTCTCACAAGATCCCCACTGAGGTACTCTAATTGCTGCACAGAAATCAACAAAAGGCAGGTTGACAGGCATATTATACATTTTGTAATGGACCATGGGATTAGAAGTAGACCAAGTGAACCGGAAGTCCTGCACAAAAGCCATGGTTAGCTTAACATATTGGATTGGTTCACCTTCAACAAAGTGCTCTAACCCTGCATTTGTAACCAAAGTTTGAAAATCTTGGAGAATCCTCGCAGCTCTCATAAATTCATAGAATGGATATATGGAAGGAAAAATTGCCTCCTCACGATGAACCTTCATTGGCTCATGCACCATCAAGTCATATTGATTCAGTGGATAATCACTCATCTTCCTTGCTGAAATTTTTAGACAACCATCAAACCAAGTGATTTCTAAGTTGATAAATGATGAGCAACTACTATAGTAACTTGCTAGAGGACTACACATGCATCAATACAAAGTTTCTAAGCATAAAACAAGCATCCAAGCTCAAACAACCTGTCACCTATAGTAGAAAAATACTCAAGATACAATCTACCAATCACAAATCTAATTGGACAAGTGGAGGAGGCACATACCAAGGAACAATCCCTCCAGAAATCAGCACTTGAGATGGTCTGAACAAGGAAATCGAAAATCGCGAGCAAGAACAGCAAGAACTCGAGCTTGAGCAAGTTTTTCGGTGTTTTTGGGAGAGAGAGAGAAGGTGGCTTTGAGGAGGCAGCCTGTAGGGGACCAGGTGGGCCAGACCCCCATAGGCGCCACCACTAGGTAGGCCGCGCCTACCATGGGTTTCGGTCCTAGGGGTGGCCCCTGGGTCATCTCAGGTGCCACTCTGCCCCTTTTTTCGAGGAAAAATTTATTTTGAATTTTCTGGGATTTTTCGGAAAACTTTATTTTTGGCCAATTTTCAGGGTATGAAAATTGATTTTCTCGCAGAAACAGTTTTTTAGAAGAAGCAAAAGCAAACCCAAATCCAAACTACAGGAGCTCTAAGAAACTCAAACAAGCAAACAGCTAGCAAAACTAAAGCTAAAGCAAAGACTAGGAAGGATAAGGGAAAAATAAAGCAAGTATAACCACAGTGGAAACATTATTTTGTTCATTAAAATCCTTTTGTTAACAAGGTTGATCAAGTCTTGTTACCAAAACAATCTTATATGAAGCAAAACTTTGCATTCCACAAGGTGATTATGTTACCTCATACTTGATAGCAATGGTCCCAATCATAATAGTTTCAAAATTTTCTTGTGGAATGGGACAATATATTTCTCCAACCTTGATGCCTTGTAGAGGGAGTGCCCCAACCTTTATTCAACATAAGGTGGAGTCCCCTGTGTTTACAATGCTAGTCCCTGGATCAATAGCTAGCATCCACAGTTTAGATGTAATATCAAGAAACAAAGGTCATAATATAACTTTATAACCAGGAATAACATAATTTTATTACATCATACATAGCTCATTTGGCTATTACATTACATTGCAGCGGAATAACTATAGTCATGGGGTCCTTCATCTTCAAACTGCCACAGGCAAATGCTGGTTGTAGACTTTGTAATCCTAATCAATCAAACTTCACTAAAATCAACCAAACCTGCAACATTACAAGTTATAGCCACAAGGGTCAATACATTTGAATTGTATTGGAAAGTTTCACTACTTTGTAGAATATAAGTGGATCCTATCATTACATGCAATTTTGGCTAAGTAGAGTTTAAGGCTTATTTGCATAAAGCAATATTTATCCTATCTTTTCAAAATGGGTTTGGTCCTTTGTCAAATCTCTTTTCCAAGTTCCTTGAACTCCTTGGTAGAAACTCAAGTGTTCAAGTCCTTGTCAAAATCCCTTGAGCTCCTTGGTAACCCCAAGTGCAACAAGTTTTATCAAAATCTCATGAGTTCCTTGGTAACCCCAAGTACATCAAGCTTTAAGCAAAATCTCTTGAGCACCTTGGTAACCCCAAGTGCATCAAGCTTAAAAAAATCTCTTTGAATTCCTTGGTACCCCAAGTGCATCAAGTTTTATTTTAGAAGTTGGAATGTCGAGATCTCCCATAGTTCAAACTTTAGTTGCTCAAGATTGTCCATAACCGGGACACGGCTAAGTACTTAGATTTTATTATCTTCTGCAGAAGGAGTACACTTTACCCACATGTCACAATCCCATCCTTTTGCCACCAAAGGGCTCATCGGACTAGTGCTCACCAAGATGGAGTCTTGGCGATTGAGATTGTGACTAAGTCTTCCAAAGGGTCCTCCCATACACCATTGCTAGCTTGCCTTCAAAGACCCATGTAGGATTCAGTCCCCATGTCCAGTTAATCGAGGACAGTGCATGAGTCTTCCCAATGTAGTTGACTAAGCCAGAGCCATAATAGCATGTGGTTGCACACGAAAGCCACAATTGGAGAAACATGTTCAATCTCTAAGTTTCCTAGGTGGTTTTCTTTTGGAGCACAACACAAAGTGATTCCCATAGACATGGTTCCTTTTGTTGCCACCCTCTCCAAAACTTAAAGTATCCTCCACCTAGGTGGTTCATTGAGTCCTTGTTTTATTATGTAAAACACAAGTCCTTTTCTCAACCTTTGTAAAATCTCAACATGTATCTCTTTTCAAAATATAGCATGGCTAAGCATGTAACAACTACATTGTTTTCTCTAAGGAATGGATAGGGAATCCTATTAGGATTTTAGCATAGTATAAGTACAAAAGTATTTTCATGCATGTTTCAAAATCCACTAAGTATAATGAAAATAGTAGGACTTTTGATGATAGTGTCACTTGCCTTTTTGGTAGGGAATGATGGTTCACTCCTTGATCTTGCTAGTCTCACTCTTTTCTAATTTCACTACAATCAATCAAGCAAGCATAGTATCAAGTAGCATTCCAAACCATTAATCATTCAACAATTCACACACACAAAACAATGGGATCTAAGTCATGCATGTAAGCATGCAAGAGATGGTTCTATTTGCAAAGATGGTCTCCACTAGGCTTCTAAGCTTTGTAAGTTCCAAATTGGTCATTTTCCAAAGTGGCAAAGTCATTTGCAAAAGGGTTTTGTCCAAAATCCATTTTTTTAAATCCAAGCATCATTTTATGTAGTGGAAAATATTTTTATCAAAGTAACAACTTTAAGTTGTTCACCAAATGAGTTGCTATTTCAAAACTTGGTGTTTTGGGTCAGTAGGTTTGTTTCAAATCATTTTCCCAATGTTTTCACTCCAAAACCATTTTTATAATAAATCCATTATTTTCATTGGGCTAGAAATGGGCTAAGTCAAATAATTCATCCTAAATTTTACCAAATCCATTTCCAAAACCATGGGTTGGTTCCTAGGGTCAGTAAGTTCACAACAAACCATTTTGCAAAGGTTTTAACCCTAAAAACATTTTTAAACAATTTTTCTAATCTAAACAAGCACACAAAAGTATCTGCAAAAACAAGCAAACTAACAGATACTATTTTCTAAACAAATTCCATGGTTGGCTAGGGTTTGTTCCACTGATTCCAACGGTATAAAGTTTGCAATTTTTGGACGTGTGGATCAAAAGTTACAGGGTTTTCAAATTGCAACTTAAATCTGATTTCCAAATTCTGTTTTAAACAGACCTGGCCACGCGTCGTGTTCTGGTTGGACGGTACCGGTTCGGCCGGATCGGTGTTGCAGTGCGTTGGATCTAATAAATCGTGCGGCACAGGACTCGTATTCTTCGCGTTAAATGATCTAATCCTTTCGCTCAATCTAGATCCTACTGATCGATTCGCTTGACCAAAGTGAGCGGCCGCTGGCGGCTAGCACGCCAAAGCGGTGGCGTACAATGCTACAAGAAGCAAAGAGGGGAGGGAAAGTGCTCACCAGAATCGCAGGGCTGTGGTGATGCTCGACGTGCTGTTGGCTTGACAAGGGGCGCTCGGGTACTGTAGCAATTGCTAGCCGGAGTTTGCACGCCGTCTCGACGGCTCGTTGATGACGGGAGATGCTGCAGTTCACCCAGGCGATGGCTGGTACGGTTAGACGCGGACTGAGCTGGAGATGATCTGAGCATCCATGGAAAAGCTAGGGGTGGTCGAGGCTTACCGGGGGAGTTCGACGGGGACGAGACAGACGGCGACGTTGTCAGAGCTTGTCGAAGACGGTGCTCCGGGGCGCCCGTGGTTGAACGAAGAGCACAGGGAGATGTGTCTGGGAGTGGGGAATCTGCTAGCGTTCTCAGGGAGGCAAGGGGCGGCGAAGCTCGGCTGGAATTCGACGAGGAGGGTCGTCGGAGACAAAGGAGCTTGGGGAAGAATTGGGGCGTCCGGGAGCGCGTTGAGATGGGGCGACAGAGGGGAAGTGGAGAGGAGACATGAGCGTTTAAGCCTGCGTGATCAAAGCGGGTAACGGTGGTCGCATATGAATTAAGGCCGCGAAATCATCGGCAGGAACGGTGTCGAGGGAAGGGAGAAGGAGTCGCGCGGGTGAGAAGGAAGAACATGAGGAGTGGGGTCTACTGCGTTGGAAAAGAAAGGAGGGAGGGTCCATCACCGTCCTGCATTTAGGTTAGAATCTGAGTGTGAATCGTTTTTCTTCGGGGAGGGGAGCTGGGCTGTTTTGCTGGGCTTATTGGGCTTGGCCGGCTGGGCTGGGTCCAATTCCATTTTTTTTCCTGGAACCTTTTTCCTTTTCTAATTCTTTTTCTCTTTTTGAAATTCAAACAATCAAACAACACTCAATTTGATTCAAACAATCACTAAACTTTGTAACTTTGAATTTGGTTCTGTTTATCAACATAAACCAAATCCCAAAATAAAATAATAAATTTTATTCATTTTAGGATCCATTCTTTAATTAAATAAAATGTATCTTTAGTTATTCAATAAAATAGGGTTTGATTTAATTAACAAAATCTCCATTTGAAATCCAAATATTTTCAAAACCAAATTAGTAGGTTTTATTTGGAAATAAAGAATACTTGGAAACTTGTTTAAAACAAAATAACCTTTTATTTTAGGGTCCATTAATAATTAAATACAATAGACCTTCATTATTAAATCAAATAGGATTTATTTTATTTAAAATATTTATTTTGAAATCTAAAATAAAGCCAAAACACTTCAGTAGGTTTTATTTGAGAATATAAAATATTTGGAAAACTTATTTAAAATAATTTAATAAGTTTTTGATGTTTTAATTAAAATGGTAAAACCTTTTATTTAGATAAAATTGGATATTAAATCCTTATTAACTTATTTAAATAAACCTTTGCTATTTTTATTCAAAACAAAATGTTTTAATTCCAAAGCTTGGCCAAGGTTTAATTTGGTTTTATAAAATAATCTTTATTTATGAATCCACCTTTTCTTTTGAAAACCAAATATTTTATAAAAAGATCCAAAATAGTAATTCCAAAACATTTTAATTTCCTTTAATAAATGTTTATCCTTATAAATCCCTTTAGGATTTATTTGATTCAAATTGGTTTGAAGTTTCCAATTAAATTCAAAAAGTTTCTTCTGGCCCTGAAAATCAAACAAAGTTTTATTTCATTCATTTATTTTCACATTACAAGATTTGGAAAATCTTGGGATGTGACATGCCTTCAATATTTTCAATATAATTCAGGCAATAGCTTCCAACAACCTTCTTGGGGAAATAGACAGTGTGCTCTTTGTCATTAATATTTAATGTTAGTTTTCCTTGATTACAATTGATATCAGCACCTGTAGTATTAAGAAAAGGTCTCCCAAGAATAATAGACATATTATCATCTTCAGGCATTTCAAGCACAACAAAATCAGTTAAAACCATGCAATTATGAGCTACTTGAACAGGAACATCCTCACATATACCAACATGGACAGTAGTTGACTTATCAGCCATTTGCAAAGAAATATCAGTTGGTATCAAATTTTCTAGCTGGAGTCTCTTATAGAGAGAAAAAGGCATAACACTAACTCCAGCTCCCAAATCACATAAAGCAGTTCTAACATAATTATTCTTAATGGAGCAAGGAATAGTTGGTATACCTAGATCACCAAGTTTATTTGGAACGTTACCATTGAAGGAGTAATTAGCAAGTAGAGTAGAAATCTCCTCATTAGGAATCTTCCTTTTATTAGAGACAATATCCTTCATATACTTTGAATAAGGAGGCAATTTAATAGCATTAGTCAAAGGAATTTGCAGAAATAAAGGCTTCATCCACTCACAGAACTTGTTGTAGTGTTCTTCCTCCTTTGACTTGTGTTTCTTACCTGGAAAAGGCATAGGTTTTTGCACCCAAGGTTCTCTCTATTTACCATGTTTATTAGCAATAAAATCTTCCCTTGTGTACCTAGTGTTCTTAGTGTGTTTCTCAGGTTCTTCCTCACCTTCCTCCTTATCAGGAGACTCATTATTATTACCACTCTTAGTTTCAGCATCAGAGACAGATATACTATTAGGATCTACATCAGGTTCAAGTGGTTCCTCAACTTTCTTATGTTTCTTTTTCTTCCTCTTACGAGGACTACCACTATCCTAACCTTGTTGAGAATCCTTCTCTATTCTTTTAGGGTGTCCTTCAGGATATAAAGGATCTTGAGTAGCTGCACCACTCCTAGTTCTAATTCCATAAGCATGTTTATTTCCTGAAGCATTAACTATCATATCCTTTTGCACCTTAGCAAGTTGATGAAGTTGGGTTTGAACCATTTGAAAGTGTTTACAAAGCATTTTAATATCATTAGAAGTTCTTTCCACAATATCTTTCAACTCATGAATAACTAGAGTTTTCCAATAAATGATTTTGAACTTGTTTATTAAAGTGACCTTGTTTAACAATAAAAATGTCAAGTTCCTCGAAGCATTGATCATGAGGCTTACCATAAGGAATATCACCTTCATCAAAGTGTTGGAGAGAGTGTACCTCAATAGTAGATGAGTGGGGAATTGGCTTACATAATTCTTCTATAGGAGGTAGATTCTTCACATCTTCAGCTCTAATACCTTTCTCCTTTAGACACTTTTTAGCTTCCTTCATCACTTCATCATTTAATGCAATAACTCCCCTCTTCTTTGTTGTTGGTGTTGGATATGGTTCAGGAACAACTGGTTCTAGAGTAATAGGCTCAGGTGTATTCATCTCAGTTGAAGTCCAATCATCATAATTCTTGCTTATCTTGTTCATTAATTCTTCAGCATCTATAGGAGTTCTTTTCCTGAAAACACAATCAGCAAAGCTATCTAGGTAGGTCCTAGAATCATCAGTTAGTCCATTATAATAAATATCAAGAAGCTCGTTCTGAGGTAATGGACATCCAGGATATGCATGAATCAAGGAACATAATCTTTTCCATGACTCAGACAATTTCTCTTTCTCTTCCTGTTTAAAATCAAAAAGTCTCTGCAAAGCATCATGTCTAGCACTAGGAGGAAAATATTTATGGAAGAAATAAGTAATCAAGCAATCAGGGCTATCAATGGAACCAAGAGGTAATCTATTAAACCAAGTCCTAGCTTCTCCTTTTAGTGAAAAAGGGAAGATCTTAGCAACAAAGTACATGCACATTTTAAAATCATCAGAGAACAAAGCACTCATAGTAGAAAGCTCATTCATATGAGCCACAACACTCTCATTTTCAGTACCACAAAACGGTTCTTTCTCAACAATATCTAAATAAGTTAAATCAAGAGAGAAATCATAATCTTTATCCTTAATATCTATGGGAGAGGTGGCAAACTTAGGATCATAGGACTTCTTAGGCATAATAGTACGTCTAGCAAGGAGACTCTTAATAGCACTAGCACCATGTGTGTTTCGGCACTCTTCAACAAATTCATCGGTGAGCTCTATGTAACCATCATTAATATCAAAACTCTCACTAGCAGGTGAGCTAACAGGTGTAACAGTGTCTTCACTAGGAGTTTCGGTATTTCCTAAACTAGCCATAGTAGCATCTAGAAAAGGACCTAATGAACCACTCGCATCAAGCACAGTAGAAGTAACATCATGAGTATCAAAAGCAATTTCAGATTCATCAGTAGTAGCAGTGTGTGTAGCATGAGCATGTGGTGGTGGTGTGACAAGCTTACTTATAACAGACGATGAATCAAGAGCACCAGAGGTGTTTAGGACTGTACCTGTTCTTGTAGTGGATGGTAAAATAGGGAACTTTCCATCACGAGACTTCCCAATGATGAAAGGAGTAGCAGTGAACAATAATAGATCCAAGTGAACTTACAAATAAAGCTATGCTCCCTGGCAATGGCGCCAGAAAATAGTCTTGATGACCCACAAGTGTAGGGGATCGCAACAGTCTTCACGGGTAGTATTACCCAATTTATTGATTTGACACAAGGGGAGCCAAAGAATACTTGCAAGCCTTAACAACTGAGTTGTCAATTCAGCTGCACCTGGAAATAGTTCTTGCTCACAGAAGTTAATCAGTAGAAATAGTTTGTAGTAGCAACAGCAACATCGATAGCAATAGTGACAACAACAGTGAAACAGGAGCAATAGTAATAGTAATGGTAACAGTAGGATTCGAGTGCGGTAGGCATAGGGATGGATGGACGGGCATTGCATGAACGAGTCTAAACATGTAACTTCAATATCTAGGGCATTGCTGATAAATAATAACAAGCATCCAAGTACTAAACAATCCTAGGCATGTGCTCCAAATATAGTCATACATGCTCGCAATGAGAACTTGCACAACATCTTTTGTCCAGCCAGCCCGTGGCAGCGGGGCCTCTAGGGAACTACTGGCAATTAAGGTTATCCTTTTAATAGAGCACCAGAGGAAAGCATTAACACTCCTTGAACACATGTGATACTCACACCACAGCCATCCCTCCGGTTGTCCCAATTATTGTCACTTTGGGGCCTTTAGATACGGACAATGATATGTGTACACAACTTGTAGATACGATCACAAACAATACTATCATAATGATTCAATAATAAGTTTAGATCTGAGATCATGGCACTCGGGCCCTAGTGACAAGAATTAAGCACAACAAGTTGCAACAAAGTCAAATAGCACTAATAGAGATACTAGGCACTATGCCCTGATAGATCTTATTCGATTACATGATAGAACTCATCCAATCCCTACCATCCCCAAGCCTACAGCGGGGGATTACTCACTCATGGATGAGGGAAACATCGATGGTTGATGGAGATGCGTTGGTGATGACGATGGCAGTGATCCTATCCAAATTCCTCGTCCCGACAGGGTGCCAGAACGGAGTTTCTAGATCCGAATCTTGGTTTCTGGTGGCGGCGGTGGAGCGGAACTCTTTTTGGAAAACTATCAAACCCCCCATCTATTTTTAGGTCGAAAGGCAACTTATAGGAGAAAAGGGAACCTGAAGGGGTGCCTGGGGATCGCAACAGTCTTTGCGGGTAGTATTACCCAATTTATTGATTCGACACAAGGAGATCCAAAGAATACTTGCAAGCCTTAACAACTGAGTTTTAAGTTCAGCTGCACCTGGAAATAGTTCTTGCTCACAGAAGTTTATCAGTAGCAACAGCAAAGCAACAGTAGCAGTGAAATAGTAGCAATAGTAACAGTAACGGTAATAGTAGGATTCGAGTGCGGTAGGCATAGGGATGGATGGACGGGCGTTGCATGGATGAGTCTAAACATGTAACTTAAAAGTACTAGGGCATTGCAGATAAATAATAACAAGCATCCAAGTACTAAACAATCCTAGGCATGTGCTCCAAATATAGTCATACATGCTCGCAATGAGAACTTGCACAACATCTTCTGTCCGGCCAACCCATGGCATCGGGGCCTCTAGGGAACTACTGGAAATTAAGGTGCTCCTTTTGATAGAGCACCAGAGCAAAGCATTAACACTCCGTGAACACATGTCAACCTCACACCACAGCCACCCCCTCCGTTTGTCCCAATTATTGTCACTTTGGGGCCTTTGGATCCGGACAATGATATGTGTACACAACTTGCAGATAAGATCATAAACAATACTATCATAATGATTCAATAATAAGTTCAGATCTAAGATCATGGCACTCGGGCCCTAGTGACAAGCATTAAGCACAACAAGTTGCAACAAAGTCAAATAGCACTAATAGAGATACTAGGCACTATGCCCCTAACAGATCTTATTCTATTACATGATAGAACTCATCCAATCCCTACCATCCCCAAGCCTACAACGGGGGATTACTCACTCATGGATGAGGGAAACATCGGTTGTTGATGCAGATGCGTTGGTGATGACGATGGCGATGATCCTCTCGAAATTCCCCGTCCCGGCAGGGTGCCAGAACGGAGTTTCTGGATCCGAATCTTGGTTTCTGGTGGCAGCGGCGAAGCGGAACTCTCTGGAAAACTATCGACCCTCCCTGATTTTTTAAGTCAGAAGGCAACTTATAGGCGCAGAGGGAGGCCGAGGAGCTGCCTGGGGTGGCCATACCTCCCCCAGGCGCGGGGTCAGTGGGCCCGCGCTTGGGGTGGGTCTTCCCCCACCCCCAGGCCTCCCCTATGTCTCCCCTTCTGGCCTCATGGATCTTCTGGTGAAAAATAATTTTTGGCATATTTTCCGGGATTTTTTTTTGATAGTTCATTTTCTGCACAAAAAAAGACACCAAGGTAATTCTGCTGAAAACAGCGCTAGTTCGTGTTAGTTGTATCCAAATCACACAAGTATAGAGGAAAAAAATAGCAAAGTGTTCGAGAAAGTAGATACGTTTTGGACGTATCAGCTGACAAAGTTGGTTTTGCGGAGTTGGAAACACAGGTAGAGTTCATATTCAGTGCAAGTGAAGGCTATCAATAGAGAGGGAGCAACAAACGAGAGAGCAATAATTGTCATAATCATGCTTGTAACAAAACAAGACTAATTATGGCATGGAAGTGACACAAGAACTCTGAGGAAAAATAAATCATCGAGGCTTACTGACTATTGATTAGTCATATGCATGCGTGAGCATGTGCCAAGTCGATTCATATGAACAGTGAGAGGAGGTACCACAATATCATACCAAAATTTGAATAAAACAATGCAAGCAAGCATTCATATGACATGCTACAAACTATTAGTAAGCTGGAGCTAATCATAGAAAAGCAATAACTACTAAGCATCCATAATGACATACACCTTACACAAACAGGCTAAGCATGCTCACAATGATGAGTATATGTACAAAAATGAAACGAATAGAGTTTGTTACCAGCCTCTTACCACACCTCGAGTTGTCTTAATCTTCATTATTTCCCTTCACTTGTGTGACTTGAATAATAACATGAAACCAAAATCCACTGAGGACGGCTGAACCCTGCAAATAACTCACAAAATCAAAGCAGAACAACAAATATTTTTGGTGTTTTCGATTTTTTTAAAAAGCAAGCCAAAGAAGCAAAAACAAACAAAGAAAAAGCAAACCAAACAAAGCAAAATCTTTTTGGATTTTTCTTTTAAGGCAAACCAAAGCAAAGAAACAAAGAAAGAGGAACAATGAAAATATTTTAGGTATTTTTGTGTTTTTGAGAAAGAAGCAACAAGAATCAAAAAGAAAGCGAAACAATGGATATACAAAGAACCGACCGAACATGATATATAGATGAGTGTTATGTCGGTATACCTCCCCCCAAGATTAGGCTTTTGGCCTAAGTGGGGCTCAATCCCATGGTGCCCAGGTAGATGCACCTCCATAGTATGACGAGGAGGTTCCCTCGTCCTGGTACAAGCTCGAGGATTCCCCTGTGTAGTGTACAACGGGGTCATATGAGGGAGCTTCCTCCTGATAGTGCTCATGGAAGTTAAGGAAGCGCATCAACTCATCCATCTCCTCCTTGAGCGTGACAAAGGTCCCTGATAAATACTGAACAAAGTGGTTTGGGGGAGAGGGATCTATCTCTCTCTTCCCCGTTAATAAACAACATTCTATAAACCAATTTCTCAAGGGTAGAGCTAGTGGTGACAAAGTGATGCGCCTTAATGGTAGCAAGATCAAGCCTCTCAGGAGCCAAGATTGTATCATTTGGATCAACAGCAATGTCCAAGGCAGCAGCAACACGCGTAGCAATAATTCCCCCATAAATGGGTCCCTTAGCTGTTAAGCGAAGAGCAATGAGAGAACCAAGATTATACTTGGTATCATTGTTGAGCGCAATAGCTAAGAAAGCCAAATGATAGCTGGAAATATTACTAGTGTTCTCCCTACCAAGAACACTAGTGGCAAGATAGTAAGCGAAGTACCTGATGGCTGGAAGCTGAATGTTTCTTATCTTTCCCTGTTGAGCTCTATGGCTATAATCATTGGTTATTCCTCTTTAAAGCTCCAACAAATCAGCGGGTTGAGCTGGAATCTTCTTTGCCGACCCACCTGTACCAAGTCCAAGAGCCCCACAAAATTTCTTCAATGTCATATGGTAAGACCTGCCATAAAGTTTAAAAGAAACATCTGGATGGAACACACTGTTAGTAAAGGAGAAACTCTCCACAAATGTTTTAGTGAGCGTAGCATATTGCGCGCTCTCATCCTACATAAGACTCGTTAGAATAGCCCTCCGAACCAAGGTCATAAAATCATCAAGAATCCCAGCAGCCTGCAAGAAGGTTTGGCAAGGAAAGGTGGAGGGATGTGCATCCCCCTCATCTCCCTTGTTACCAAATCGCGGAGTGATGAGATCCTCATTGTATGAGAGCCTGACATTGGTGGATGATCTTGGAAGCCTTGTCCTTCTAGGTGCATCACCCTCAAATATTTCACCAAATGTTTGGTGGTCCATGACTTCCCTTTTCTGAAATTTTAGACAAACATCAAACCAAGTGATTTCCAGGTTGATAAATGATGAGCAACTACTATAGGAGCTTGCTAGAGGACTACACATGCATTAAGATGAAATTTCTAAGCATAGAACAAGCATGCAAGCTCAAACAACCTGTCACCTATAGCAGAAAAATACTCAAGATACAATCTACCAATCACAAATCTAATTGGACAAGTGGAGGAGGCACATACCAAGGAGCAATCTCTCCAAAAATCAGCAGAAAAGAGGGGCTGAGCAAGGTGATCGAAAATCGCGAGCAATAACAGCAAGAACTCGAGCTTGAGAAAGTTTCCCGGTGTTTTTCAGGAGAGAGAAAGAAGATGGCTTTGAGCAGGCAGCCTGGAGGGGCCTAGGTTAGCCAGACCCCACCTAGGCGCCACCCACAGGTAGGCCACGCCTACCATGGGTGTGGTGGCCTGGGGTGGCCCCTGGGTCACTTCAGGTGTCCTTTTGCCCCTTTTTTCAAGAAAAAATTTATTTTGAATTTTCTGGGATTTTTCGGGAAACTTTATTTTTGGCCAATTTTTAGGGTATGAAAATTGATTTTCTCCCAGAAACAGTTTTTTTTCAGAAGAAGCAAAAACAAACAAAAAGCCAAACTATAGGAGCTCTAAGACAAACTAACAATCAAACAACTAGCAAAACTAAATCTAGCAAAAGAAAGGCAAAGACTAGGAAGGAGAAAAGTAAAAGAAAGCAAGTATAACCATAGTGAAAACATTATTTTGTTCATTAAAATCCTTTTGTTAACAAGGTTGATCAAGTCTTGTTACCAAAACAATCTTATATGAAACAAAACTTTGCATTCCACAAGGTGATTATGTTACCTCATACTTGATAGCAATGGTCCCAATCATAATAGTTTCAAAATTTTCTTGTGGAATGGGACAATATATTTCTCCAACCTTGATGCTCTCAATATTTCCAATGGAATTTAGGCAATAGTTTCTAATAACCTTCTTGGGGAAATAAACAGTATGCTCTTTGTCATCAATATTGAATATTACTTTTCCTTGATTACAATTAATGACAGCACCTGCAGTATTAAGAAAAGGTCTTCCAAGAATAATAGACATATTATCATCTTGAGGCATTTCAAGCACAACAAAATCCGTCAGAACCAAGCAATTATGAGCTACTTGAACAGGAACATCCTCACATATACCAAACAGGAATAGTAGTTGACTTATCAGCCATTTGCAAAGATATATCAATTGGTATCAACTTTTCTAGCTGGAGTCTCTTGTAGAGAGAAAAAAGCATAACACTAACTCTAGCTCCCAAATCACATAAAGCAGTTCTAACATAATTATTCTTAAGAGAAGAAGGAATAGTTGGTATACATGGATCACCAAGTTTCTTTGGAACCTTACCATTGGAGGAATAATTAGCAAGCACAGTAGAAATCTCCTCATTAGGAATCTTCCTTTTATTAGAGACTATATCCTTCATATACTTTGAATAAGGAGGCAATTTAATAGCATCAGTCAAAGGAATTTGCAAAAATAAAGGTTTCATCCACTCACAAAACTTGTTGTAGTGTTCTTCCTCCTTTGACTTGTGTTTCTTACCTGGAAAAGGCATAGGTTTTTGCACCCAAGGTTCTCTCTCTTTACCATGTTTATTAGCAATGAAATCTTCCTTAGTGTACCTAGTGTTCTTAGTGTGCTTCTCAGGTTCTTCCTCAACTTCCTCCTTATCAGGAGCATCATTATTACATTTACCACTCAGTTTCAGCATCAGAGACAGATATACTATTAGGATCTATAGTAGGTTCGAGTGGTTTCTCAACTATTTTGTGTTTCTTTTTCTTTCTCTTACGAGGACTACCACTATTCTCACCTTGTTGAGAATCCTGCTCAATTATTTTAGGGTGTCCTTCAGGATATAAAGGATCTTGAGTAGCTATACCACTCATAGTTCTAATTCCATAAGCATGTTTATCTCCTGAGGCATCAACTAGCATATCCTTTTGTACCTTAGCAAGTTGATCAAGTTGGGTTTGAACCATTTGAAAGTGTTTACAAAGCATTTTAATATCATTAGAAGTTCTTTTCACAATATATTTCAACTCATGGATAGCTCTAGATTTTTCCAATAAATGATTCTAAACTTGTTTATTAAAATTACCTTATTTAACAATAAATGTGTCAAGTTCCTCTAAGTATTAATCAGGAGGCTTACCATAGGGAATATCCCCTTCATTAAATTCGAGAGAGTGTACCTCAATAGTAGATGAGTGGGAAATTGGCTTGTATAATTCTTCTATAGGAGGTATATTCTTCACATCTTCAGCTTTAATACCTTTCTCCTTTAGACACTTCTTAGCTTCCTTCATTGATACGTCGGAAACGTATCTATAATTTTTGATGCTCCATGCTTGTTTTGTATCTACTTTGATTTAGGTTGTCTATACTTTGAGGTGTTTTTATATCTTTTTTGGAACTAACCTATTAATAAGTTGCCACAGTGCCAGTTGCATGTTTTCTTCTGTTTTTGGTTCCAGAAAGGCAGAAAATCAATATTCTCGAAATTGGACGGGACAAAATCCAAAGTTATTATTTTCCCGGAGCAACATGGAACCACAAAGAAGAGCCGGAGGGGGGCCACAGGGTGGCCGCACCCCCTAGACGCGGGAAAGCCCTTGAGGCGCCTGGAGGAGGTGTGGCCCCCTGGACCCCCACCGACCTTGATTCCTGCACCTATAAGAATCCTCTGACCCGAAAGCCCAAGGGCATACAGAAGAAATCCACGAAAACCTCCGTAGCACCTCCGCCACCGAAGGGGAGATTCAGGGGACAGAAAGTCTCTGTTCCGGCACCTTGCTGGGACGGGGAAGTGCCCCCGGAGCCATCTCCATCTTTATCACCATTGCTGATTCTCATGATGAGGAGGGAGTAGTTCTTCCTCGAGGCAAAGGGCTCTACCGGTAGCTATGTGTTCATCTCTCTCTCTATGCATGATCTTGTGGTCATGAGCTTTGTAATCAAGTAGATCTACCTTGCTACTCAAGTGCTTCATTAGATCTCTGCTCTCCCCATGTGTATGAAAGTGACAGCGTGCATGCCATGGTGGTACTTAGGCTTGAGTCTATATAAATACTCTTTGTGCTTTAATAGATCTATGCTTTTGCCCACGTGTGTGAAAGTGATAGTGGACATACCATGTGTGGCACTTTGGCTAGATTGAATATTTGTTATGAGTTATATTTGGAGTTGGATGTCTCTATGAAATTGTGGTGTTTGTTGGAACCATTTAGTGCTCAAGGTGACAGTGTGGGGTTATCTAGATTGGGGAAACGTACTTTGAGGTGTGCTGTTATTGCCCTACCATGGATTAGAGTGTCCAACCGGAGAGTAGTTAAGAGTAGTATCATGAAGAGAGGGTATTTATATGAGAGAGTGTTCACTAGTGAAAGTATGATCCATAGGACTTGTTTCTAAACATTGAAACAACGTTTGCATCTATATCTGTTGCATGTTTTCTTGCTTTAGTCTTTACCTCACCGTCAAGCTATTTTCTGGCACCATTACCACTTGTATTTCACTATCTCTTCGCTGAACTAGTGCACCTATACACCTGACAAGTGTATTGGGTGTGTTGGGGACACAAGAGACTTCTTGTATATTGATTGCAGGATTGCTTGAGAGGGAATACCTTTGACCACTTCCTCCCTGAGTTCGATAAACCTTGGGTAATCCACTTAAGGGAAACTTGTTGTTGTTCTACAAACCTCTGCACTTGGAGGCCCAACAACTGTCTACAAGAATAGAAGTGCGTAGACATCAATCTCTTTTCTGGCGCCGTTGCCGGGGAGTAAAGGTAAAAGGCACTCACACACGTTACCCCACGACAACATCAAGCCAGAAAGATCGTTTCTAGCATCATTGCCGGGTAGGTAAGGTAAAAGGTACTCACATCCTCCGGTGTGAGTGCTCGAAGTTATTTCCTTTAGATTCTGCAATTTTGTCTTTTTGTTTCTTGTTTTCACTAGTTAGGCTTAATGGAAAACAACAACAAAATTAGAGAGCTTTATAGTATCTATCTTGAGTTAGGACATGAAGTGATTGAAGATAAAATTAAAAAACCTATGGAAATTTATTTGCATGCTAATAGCAATGTTATTAGTATGAATTTCTTGAACACCATTGTTACTAATGGTATGGAAGCGTCTAAGCTTGGGGAAGCTAGTTTTTATGAGAAAGATCTTTTTAGCTCCCCAGCTTTAGGGAAGAAAATTTGCTCTGATATACTTTATCTCCCATATGTGGTAATTCTAATGATACTTGTGATATTTTAAATCCACATACTGAAAGTGTCCCTTTTAAAATACCTATTCAAATTGTTGAACGTGTTATGAATAACTGCTATTTTGGAGATGGAACTGTCCATCCTAGTGATCATTTACTCTTTATACATGAATTATGCGAGTTGTTCAAGTGTGCAGGTATTTCAATGGACCAAGTTAAGAGGAAGCTATTCCCTTTCTCACTTAGGGACAAAGCAAGGGAGTGGTATGAGCTACTAGATGATCCTCATCATTTGGAGTGGAAGGAACTTGAATATCTCTTTTATTTTAAATTTTATCCTCCTCATGAGATTCATAAAGATAGGAATTATATTTATAATTTTCATCCTCATGAGGGAGAAAGTATTGCCCAAGCTTGGGGGAGACTGAAGTGACTAATTCTCAAATGTCCCATTCATGAGATCCCTAGTAATATTGTTATCAATAATTTTTATGCAAGGCTTTCACGACACTACAAGGATTATCTGGATACCTGTTTAGAGGGATCCTTCACAAGTAAGGAGGTTAATGTAGGGGTTCGTAGCATGGAAAACAAAAATTTTCTATCGCATACAAACAAACAAGCCAAGATCTATCTACTAGATTGTAGCAACGAGTCAATGGAATAACTTACCCTCGAAGATTCCAAAGTGTTTAACGAGAGCGGATTCTCGTGGGTGATGTAGTCGTACTCTTTCCGATCTCAAGATCGTGTGGACGATCCTTCCGGCCATGCTCCGTTAAGCGCTTCCATGATCGGTCACACGCTTGGTACTCGACGAAGACCTTCCTCTCCTTGTTCCAAGAGAAGCGGAGGTTGTAGCACTCTCTCGCGATTCCGAAAGACAACGTGGTACCGAAGTAGAGGGAGATCGCAGGGGCTTAAGCCGAGCGAGTATGGTGGATTATGAGAGAGGGCTATTAGTGGTCTAGAGATTAGACACACCAATTAGAAGGCTCTAAACCGCAGGCTAAAGCAATTAGAAGCTCTAAACCAAACGGCTCTAAACCCGAGATTAGAGGTGGAAACTTGTGTGTCTCTAGGAGGAGCCCTGCCTCCTTATATAGGTGGAGGGCCTTGGCCAGGGAGGAGTCCTCCCCAACTCGGCCTAGGGCGGCGGCCGGAGGAGTCCAACTCCTCCTCCGGTTGGTTCCAACTCCTCTTGCTTGTTTCCCAGCTTTCTGTTTAGCGTTTGACTTTCAAACTGGAAATTTGACTTTCATGTTTTGGAACAGCAAGAACACTTAGTACATGATGCAATCATTCAATGACACACTCATGTACCCTCCCCGGAGTTCGGACAATCCGAACCTTCTAGAACATTCCCGATGAAAACACGGAATCATTCCCGAACTCAAACGGACTTTCCTTATATGAATCTTATTCTCCGGACCATTCCGGATCACCTCGTGATATCCGGATCCCATCCGAGACTCGAACAACATTCGGTCTCTTTCTCATAATACCATAACTACTCAAAACAACGTCGAATCCTTAAGTGTGTCTCCTACGGTTCGTGAATTATGCGGACATGATCGAGACACTTCTAACAATAACCAATAGAGGAATCTGGAAATTCATATGGCTCTACATATTTCTACGATTACTTTGCGATCGAATGAACCACTTACATACGATACCAATTTCCTTTGTCTCACGATAGTTTACTTATCCGAGGTTATGATCGTCAGATCTCTACGCATACCTAGTTCAACCTCGTACCGATAAGTACTCTTTTCTCGTTCGTGATATGTGATCCCTTGTGACCAAGTCACATGCTTGCAAGCCAATTGGATGACATTCCACCGAGAGGGCCCAGTATATCTATCCGTCATGTGGATGGACAAATCCCACTCTTGATCCATGTGTTTCAACCAATACTTTCCGAACACTTAATGCCACCTTTATAGCCACCCAGTTACGGTGTGGTGTTTGATGTCATCAAAGCATCCATCCGGTAAAGGTGATATGCATGATCTCATGGTCGAAGGAATTAGGTTACTATGTATCAGAAAGCATATAGCAATTGAACTATTGAAATGACTTGATCTTTATGCTACGCTTATCAATAGGAGTATGTCCACCATATCATTCTCCTAACGATATGATCTTGTTGTTGATAACATCTCAATGCTCATGATATGGAAACCACAATCATTTAATCAACCAACAAGCTAGTGAAGTATAGAGGCTATACTAGGGACTTCAATTTAAGTTTACAATTCACACAAGTATTAATGTTTCCTTGTTAATACTATTATAGCATGAATATAAACATTTATCATAAACACAAAGATATAATAATAACTATATTTATTATTGCCTCTAGGGCATATCTCCAACAGCCTCCCACTTGCACTAGAGTCATCTAATCTAGATTACATGGTAATATACGAACACCCATGGCAGTTTGGTGTTGGTCATGTTTTGCCCTCGGAGAGGTTTAGTCAACGGATCCGCCACATTCAGATCTGTGTGTACTTTGCAAATCTTTATATCCCCATCCCGGATATGTTCTCGAATAGCGTGAAAACGCAGCTTGATATGCTTGACTTCTTGTGTGACCTTGGTTCTTGCGCATTGGCTATGGCGCCCATGTTATCACAAGAGATAGACATTGGGTCCAGCAAGACTTGGAACCACACCCAGCTGTAATAAACTCTTTCATCCATATCGCTTCTTGTGAAGCCTCCGGCAGCCATGTATTCCGATTCAGTTGAAGATCTCGCCACAACGCTTTGCTTTGCACTCCTCCAGCTAATCTGCACCATTCAAAATAAATACGCACCCATTGTGATTTAGAATCATCTGGATCGATGTTCCAACTAGCATCGGTGTAACCATTAACAACGAGCTGTTCATCACCTCCATAAGAAAGAACCATATCCTTAGTTCTTCTCAAGTACTTAAGGATGTTTTTGACCACTGTCCAATGATCCACTCCTGGATCACTTTGATATCTGCTAGTTAAACTAAAAGATATGCAATGTCGGGTCTAGTACATAGCATGGCATACATTAGAGATCCTATGGCTGAGGCATAGGGAGTCTTACTCATCCTTTCTCTATCTTCTGCCGATGTTGGACTTTGAGTTTTACTCAAGGTCGTATTGGGCAACATGGGCAAGAATCCTTTCTTGCTTTCTTCCATTCCAAACTTCTTTAGAACTTTGTCCAAATATGTACTCATGACAATGATATTTGGCTTCGATCTATCTCTATAAATCTTTATGCCTAATATGTAAGTCGCCAAGATCCTTCATTGAAAAACTATTATTCAAATATTCCTTGACACTATTAAGAAGGTCTACATCATTCCCAATCAACAATATGTCATACACATATAGTATTAAGAATGCTACAGAGCTCCCACTCACTTTCTTGTAAATACAAGCTTCTCCATAAGTTTGTATAAAACCAAAACTTTTGATTACCTTATCAAAACGTTGATTCCAACTTCGGGATGCTTGCTTCAATCCATAGATGGACCTTTGAAGTTTGCATACCTTGTTAGCATCTTTAGGATCGACAAAACCTTTGGGTTGCATCATATACAACTCTTCATCAATATCTCCATTGAGGAATGCTGTTTGGACATCCATCGCCATATCTCATAATCATAATATGCAGCGATTGCTAACATAATCCTCAGACTTTAGCTTCATCGGTGAGAAAGTCTCATCGTAGTCAACTCCTTGAATTTGTCGAAACCCTTTTGCGACAAGTCGAGCTTTATAGATAGTAACATTACCATCAGCATCTGTTTTCTTCTTGAAAATCCATTTGTTCTCGACAGCCTTCCGGCCATCCGGTAAGTCCACCAAAGTCCATACTTGGTTTTCGTACATGGATCCAATCTCGGATTTCATGGCTTCTTGCCATTTATTGGAATCTGGGCTCATCATCGCTTCCTCATATGTCTCGGGGTCATCGGTGTTGTCCACCAACATGACACTCATAACGGAATCATACCAATCTGGAGTGGTACGAGTTCTCGTTGACCTCCGAGGCTCTGTAGTAACTTCAACCGAAGTTTCATGATCATCATCATTAGCTTCCTCTCTAATTGGTGCAGGCACCACAGGAACTTCTTCCGGTGCTGCGCTACTCGCAATTTCGAGAGAAGGTTCGACAACCTCGTCGAGTTCTACTTTCCTTCCAGTCACTTCTTTCGAAATTCCTTCTCTAGAAAGGATCCATTCTTGGCAACGAAGATTTTGCCTTCGGATCTATGATAGAAGGTATACCCAATAGTTTCCTTGGGTATCCTATGAAGACGCATTTTCCGCTTTGGGTTCAAGCTTGTCCGGCTGTAACTTCTTTACATAGGCCGCATCCCCAAACTTTAAGGAACGACAATTTAGGTTTCTTCCCAAACCATAATTCATACGCGTCGTTTCAACGGATTTAGACGGTGCCCTATTTAAAGTGAATGCTGTTTCTAATGCATAACCCCAAAATGATAGCGGTAAATCTATAAGTGACATCATAGAACGAACCATATCTAAGAGAGTTCGATTCTGACGTTCAGACACACCATTCTGTTGTGGTGTTCCGGCGGTGTCAATTGTGAAAGTATTCCTCACTTCTTTAAATGCTCGCCAAACTCAGAACTTAGATATTCACCTCCACGATCGTAACGTAGAAATTTAATCTTCTTGTTACGTTGATTCTCTACCTCACTTTGAAACTCCTTAAACTTCTCGAAAGTTTGGACTTGTGTTTCATGAAATAGATATACCCATATCTACTCAAGTCATCTGTGAAGGTAAGAACATAACGATAACCACCAGCGATGCTACACTCATTGGTCCACACACATCGGTATGTATGATTTCCAATAAGTCCGTAGCTCGCTCCATCATACCGTAAAATGGAGTCTTAGTCATTTTCCCATCGACATGCTTCGCATCTTTCAAGTGATTCAAAATCAAGTGATTCAAGAAGTCCATCGAATGGAGTTTCTTCATACGCTTCACTCAATGTGACCAAGACGATTGCCACATATAGGTCGAATTATCGCTGATTTCAAACGTTTAGCCTCAATGTTGTTGATATGTGTATTTCCACTATCGAGATTCAATAAGAATAGACCATCTATCAAAGGTGCATGTCGTAAAACATATTACTCATATAAATCGAACAACCATTATTCTCTCGACTTAAACAAGTAACCGTCTCGCAATAAACAAGATCCCGATATAATGTTCATGCTCAACGCAGCACTAAATAACAATTATTTAAGTATAAAACTAATCCGATGGTAGATGAAGAGGTAGCGTGCCGACCGCGATCACATCAACCTTTGATCCGTTCCCACGCGTGATCGTCACCTCGTTCTTCGCTAGCTTCCGTTTATTCTGCAAGACTGCTTTGAGTTACAAATATGAGCAACCGAACCAAGTATCAAATACCCGTGCACTACTACAGTACTAGTGAGATACACATCAATAACATGTATATCGGATATACCTTTCTTCTTGATGTTGCCGTTCTTGGATCTGCCAAGTACTTTGGGCAATTCCGCTTCGATGACCTTCTCCCTTGCGGTAAAAGCACTCGGTTTGCTTTGGTCCAGCCTTGGTTTTCTTCGTCGGCGTGGTAACTTTCTTACCACCCTTCTTGAAGTGTCCTTTTCTTAGACTTGCCTTTCTTGAGTTTGGTGGTCTTATTGACCATCAACACTTGGTGCTCTTTCTTGATCTCCACTTCGCAGACTTTAACATAGCAAATAGTTCGCAACTCTTTGTTCATGTTACGCATGTTGTAGTTCATCACAAAGTTCCTGTAACTTGGTGGCGTGATGGAGGACACGGTAAATCCCAAAGCATTAGGAATCACTATACCCAAGCTTTGAAGTTTGTTTGCGTGCCTGGACATCTTAAGCACATGCTCACCGACGGAGCTGCCCTCTTCCATCTTGCAGTTAAAGAACTTTTCGAAGCCTCATAGCTTTCAATTGCCGCATGAGTCTCAAAAATCAATTTGAGATCCTCGACAATATCATATGGGTCGACTCTTCAAACCTTTTCTCAAGCTCGATTCTAAACCATACAAGATAGCACCTCGAACTATGGAGTACCGATTCTTCCGAGCAAGGTAAACATTCTTTACTTCATCGGAAGCATCAATCGCAGTGGGTCACCCAAATGCATCCAAAGACATAGGTCAAATTACCATGTGAGGACAATCCTCAAATTGCGGAACCAATCCGAAGTTGCTTCCATTGTTTTTCAACTTTTCTTTCTCTAGGGCATTAAAATTGATGGTAGGGGCTGCCATTGATCTACAACATATTTGCAATAGTTTAGACTAAGTTTATGACAAATTGAGTTCAAATTAATTAATGAAATTAAACTAGGTGAACTCCCACTCAAAACAACATCCTCACATTGTTTTAGTGATCACACGAACCAAATCCACTACATCAACACCGATCATCACGAGTTGATATAGTTTCAATGGCGAACAATCGTCATGTTCATCATATCTACTATATGATTCATGCTTTACCTTTCGGTAATCCGTGTTCGAGACCATGTCTACATGCTAGGCTCGTCAAGATCAAACCTTAGTTTCGCATGAGCAAATCTGGCTTGCTCACGTTGTATACACTTGCGTAATCTAACACACCCGATCATCACGTGGTGCTTGAAACAACAAGCTTTAGCAACGGTGCTAACTAAGGATGAACACTATATGATTTGAAATTCATGTGCATGAGGGATCATCTTATAATGCTACCGCGTCTACTAAGCAATACAAGATGCATAAAGGATTAACATCACATGCAATTCATAATGTGTGATATGATATGGCCTTTCTTCTTTGTGCTTCCGATCTCCATCTTCAAGCACGAACATGATCTCCATCATCACCGCATTGCATCAAGGTCAATGACGCTTCACCATGGATGTCGCCCACCGGATTCAACTATTACAACTACTTTGAATAGACACGCTGGTCTTAACATAAATTAAAGACAACCATATGTCTCCGCGGTTGCCAACTTACAATAAGGAACATTGCATACATCAAATATAATCACAATCATGGCCATATCACATCACGCACCACCGCAAAACAAAGTTAGGCCTCTACTTTCTTTGCATATTTTACGTGGTTTGGGGCTTTCAATAAGTGTCGTTCTAACTTACGAACAAGAACCACAACATTGATACTAGCATTGTTGATTACCCGTTGTAAATTGGATCTTAACTATGCTAGGAGAAAGCAGGCGCATAAAGCCACTTATGCAATACAAGTTGCATGTCAAGCGTGGAGCAAGTCTCATGAACGACGTCATGTAAGGTTAGCCCGGGCCGCTTCATCCCAACATACCGCAAGATGCAAAGTACACAAAAGGCAATATACAATAAAAGCATCAACGCCACAATGACCATTGTGTTCTCGTCTGTGATCTACATATAGACACGGCTCACGATACCCTTTGTAGGGTTCGTAGCATGGAAAACAAAAATTTTCTATCGCATACAAACAAACAAGCCAAGATCTATCTACTAGATTGTAGCAACGAGTCGATGGAATAACTTACCCTCGAAGATTCCAAAGTGTTTAACGAGAGCGATTCTCGTGGGTGATGTAGTCGTACTCTTCCGATCTCAAGATCGTGTGGACGATCCTTCCGGCGCTGCGTTCAAGCGCTTCAATCGGTCACACGTTCGGTATTCGCGAAGACCTTCCTCTCCCTTGTTCCAAAGAAATGGAGGTTGTAGCACTCTCCTCGCGATTCCTAAGGCAACGGCGTGGTACAGGAAGTAGAGGGAGATCCATGAGGCTTCGCCTTAAGCCGAGGCAGTATGGTGGATTATGAGAGAGGGCTATTAGTGGTCTAGAGATTAGACACACCAATTAGAAGGCTCTAAACCGCAGGCTAAAGCAATTATAAGCTCTAAACCAAACGGCTCTAAACCTGAGATTAGAGGTGGAAACTTGTGTGTCTCTAGGAGGAGCCCTGCCCCTCCTTATATAGGTGGAGGGGCCTTGGCGTGCCAGGGGAGGGAGGGAGTCCCTCCCCAACTCGGCCTAGGTCTGGGCGCCGGCCTGGAGGAGTCCAACTCCTCCTCCAGGTTGGTTCCAACTCCTCTTGCTTGTTTCCCACAGTTTCCTGTTTCCCACAGTTTCCTGTTTCCCACAGTTTCCTGTTTTAGCCGTTTGACTTTCAAACTGGCAATTTGACTTTCATGTTTTTGGAACAGCAAGAACACTTAGTACATGATGCAATCATTCAATGACACACTCATGTACCCTCCCCCCCGGAGTGCCGGACAATCCGGAACCTTCTAGAACATTCGATGAAAACAGGAATCATTCCCGAACTCCGAAACGGATTTTCCTTATATGAATCTTATTCTCCGGACCATTCCGGATCACCTCGTGATATCCGGATCCCATCCGAGACTCAACAACATTCGGTCTCTTTCTCATAATACCATAACTACTCAAAACAACGTCGAATCCTTAAGTGTGTCTCCCTCGGTTTGTGAATTATGCGGACATGATCGAGACACTTCTCGAACAATAACCAATAGAGGAATCTGGAAATTCATATGGCTCCCACATATTTCTCGATTACTTTGCGATCGAATGAACCACTTACATACGATACCAATTTCCCTTTGTCTCACGATAGTTTACTTATCCGAGGTTATGATCGTCGGTATCTCTGCATACCTAGTTCAACCTCGTTACCGATAAGTACTCTTTTCTCGTTCCCGTGATATGTGATTCCTTGTGACCAAGTCACATGCTTGCAAGCCAATTGGATGACATTCCACCGAGAGGGCCCAGAGTATATCTATCCGTCATGTGGATGGACAAATCCCACTCTTGATCCATGTGTTTCAACCAATACTTTCCGAACACTTAATGCCACCTTTATAGCCACCCAGTTACGGTGTGGTGTTTGATGTCATCAAAGCATCCATCCGGTAAAGGTGATATGCATGATCTCATGGTCGAAGGAATTAGGTTACTATGTATCAGAAAGCATATAGCAATTGAACTATTGAAATGACTTGATCTTTATGCTACGCTTATCAATAGGAGTATGTCCACCATATCATTCTCCTAACGATATGATCTTGTTGTTGATAACATCTCAATGTTCATGATATGGAAACCACAATCATTTAATCAACCAACAAGCTAGTGAAGTATAGAGGCTATACTAGGGACTTCAATTTAAGTTTACAATTCACACAAGTATTAATGTTTCCTTGTTAATACTATTATAGCATGAATATAAACATTTATCATAAACACAAAGATATAATAATAACTATATTTATTATTGCCTCTAGGGCATATCTCCAATAGTTAATGCTAAGTGGGATCTTCTTGAAACAATTCAAAGCAATACCGAAGGTTGGGATAACGACAAAGGTAAAGACCCAGGTATAAACTATGAGTATGATTGCATTAAGTCTTTCACTGAAACTGCTAATTTTCAAGAGCTTAGTGCTAAACATGGTCTTGATCCTCAAATTCTTGTTAGATACTATAGACCCTTTGCTTCCCATATTAATGATCCCAAATAAAAATGGGACATGTATCATGAACCTTTTAAAGACACTTGCATGGAAAATGAAAATGTTATTAATGATTGCAATAAACATGCTCAAACTTCTGAAAGTATTATTTCTTATAAGCATGTTAATTTTTGTGGTATTCATAGACCTTGTGATAAGAATCAAACAGAAGAAGAATATTGTAACACCCACTGGAATTAAAAAACTAGAAAGTGGTATAAGGATCTAGATGATCTTGGTAAAAAAGTTTGTGCCTTATATCCTTTTATTTGTGAACTTTGCTTTGAAGTGGGTCATTTAAATTTTCAATGCTCTGGCCATAATAATCCTGCAAGTTTGTATTTTTATAACGTGATCACTGATAATCAACATGATGAACTTACATTATTTTTGGGGTGTGAAGAGTTATCAAAAAAATTCTTTGATAGACATGAGTACTTTTGATATGAATAGCGTCCTGCATGGTTGTCATCTTTATTGTGTTGAAAACTGCCACACAAATACTTACATACAAAATCTTATAGAAGATGATATTTTACCAAATTATGACAGGACTGATATGTGTTTTGATCTTATTAATGAAAAGGAGGAATCCTCCAAATTTTCTTCTATTGTCTCTAACAATAAGCCAGGGTATGTGGAGCAGCTTCCTTTCAAGCCTCTCCCTCCTAAAGAGGAGAAAAAGAATAAGAAGAAGAAGAAGAAGAGGAGTAAAAGAAGAGAGGAAACGATATCTTCCTCTAATCATGTTGCTCCTATCATAGTTTTTGCTGATGAGTTTGAACTAGATGATGTTCCTATGCCTGTTACATATAGTAGTGATCATGATTGGGAAAAGCACACCACTTTTGATATTGAAAATCTCTTTGGTACCAATTTTTAAAATGATGATATTAGTACTTGTTGTGATATTAGTGCTATCCATGTTCGTTCCAATGATGATATGTTTACAAATGAACACACTTGGGAAGATAGCTATTCTATTTCTTATGATGATACTATACCTCCAATATATGATGATTACAATGATGAATATGATATTTTTAGTCCACCTACTATTGAGGAGAAAATTTATTGTGATTACAATATGCCTCCTATATTTGATGATTATGGTGATGAGAATAATAGTGATAGATATTTTGTTGAATTTGCTCCCACTACAATTAATAAGCATGACTATTCTTATGTGGAGAGTAATAATCATCTTAAGCATGTGGCTCATGATAAGAATGTTTTATGTGATATTTATATTGTTAATTTTGTTCATGTTGCTACTGAAAGTTATTATGAGAGAGGGAAACATGGTTTTATGCATCTCAATAATATTAAGTTTCCCCTTTTTATGTTGAAAATCTTGAAGTTGCATTTGTTTTGCTTTCCTATGCTTGTTGCTTTGTGCTTTCCTGACTTTTTTATTTGCAAGATTCCTATGCATAGCAAGTGGCTTAGACTTAATCGTGTTTTGAATTTGCTTCTTAATGCTCTCTTTGACTTCAATTCATAATTCTTATGTGAGCATCTTCTCAAACTATCAAGCCTAACTTAAAGGCGTTAAAGAAAAGTACTTGTTGGGAGATAACCCAAGAGTTTTCTTGAGTCTTGGAAGTTATTACTTCAGTAATGACCTCTCCTTATACTTTTGTTTGTTTTTTTGTGCCAAGAATGACCTCTAATGAGAGGGAAGTAAGATTTGAGGATTTGCTGTCCCGAAACAGATTTCTGTCCTCCACCATAAAAAATTGTGAGGAGTCTCTATAAGTCGGATTGAGCTGAAAGTTTATGAATAAACCCCCCAGTATGTTAGATAACTTTTGTTAGTTCAACACTTTTTGATCTGAGCAACAGAAGGTCTTCGAAAAAATCGGTTTCTACCTGCTGGTCTGTTTTGACAGATTTCTGCTATTATTTGCATTTGCTTCTTATTGATTCTTTTCGGAGTTCTCTTTAGGTGAATTGAGCTTTTGAAGGAGTTGCTACAGTATCTTGTGTTTTTAGTGAAAAGTCTTGCTGTTCCAAAGCTTTGCCAGAGGTCTAATATCTTTTGAATACACTAATGTTGCTAATGAAGATTGTGTGAAGTTTTGTATGAAGGAAAAATTTCAGGTGTAGAGAGAGAATGATGTAATAAGATGAAGAATGGACAAAATATCAAGCTTGGGGAATGCCACCCCGGTGTCACCCCAAGAAATATCCAAGAGGTACAAGCGTCAAAGCTTGGGGATGCCCAAGGCATCCCCTTCTTCATCAATAAAAATCTCAGGTCTTTCTAGACACTTCGTTTTTATTGTTTCATGCATTGTTGTGTTGTTCTTGGAGCATCTTAGTTTTTGTTTTTGGTTTTAGTTTGCTTGAGTAAGTTGGTTGGTTACACCACACTTCTTTTGGAGACAGAGACACTCTGTTTTCAATGCCTAGAACACTCTAGTTTTCACTCTTATTGTTTTATGAGTGTTCTCTTTTGCTAGCACTATGTGTAACCTTAGTTTTCTTGTGCTTTCATCTTAGAACTTATTAGTTCTTCTTTGTGTATTTTTGAGACAATCTCACTGGTCTTTGTGTATTATTATCTTTGTGAGTTGTTTCAAATAAGTTGCTTGGTGTTGGAAAGGAGTAGTAAGTTCTTGCTTGTAAGTGCAAGAGGAGCTTGCATTGACTGTGACTTAGACTTTAGCATGACATGCTAAGTGTTGTTTTGACCTTATTCTTAGTGATTTTTGCTGTAGAATGTCTTGTTCCAAACAATTGGGATTGCTTACTGTGTCTTGAAGAAATTATGCGTTGTTTTAGCATGAAAAAGCATAGTATTGTGGTATTCTCCTTTGATGCTTTGTTTGGGTTGACTTGGCACATGCTCACACCATGTTATGACTTTCACAAGTCACCATATCCTCTATGATCATCTATTCATTGACTTGTAGTACCACTCTGTGCTTTGATTAGTAATGCTTTGTTGCACTGCATGATTATGGCCATTATTGCTCTCTTAGTTGGTTGCTCCCAGTCTTTTGCTAGCCTCCACTTGTATGAGTAAGCTCTACTCATGCTTCCAACTCCCAAGAAACCAAGTTATTCCAAAGTGTCCACTATAAACTCCTATGCATGGTGTGTTACACCATTCCAAGTATATTCTTGTTTTCAGCTATCTTCCAATTTAAAACTATTTTTTATGTGAAAACTTAGTGATTAAAGCCCTCACGAACTTGATGGCACACTTTATATTCTTTGCCCCTAATAAACTTGAGCCATTGTGTCAACTTTGTTGTATATGCTTGCACTTATAAGTTGGAATTAGCAGAACCGTGTTGTCATGGGGAACGTTTTCAACATTGCACTTGTAATCTGTACTCAGTTGATATCATGTTCTTTTGTCTATGGATGTAACCGGTGTGAAATAAAGAGGGAACTTGTAAGTCCATGGAGTTTGTATCATGTGTTAGAGAAACGCTTGGGCCGCTATCCTAAGCCATGCCTAATCATGGTGGAAACTTGCAGCATCAACATAGTGAGCTATCTATGAAGCATCCTCAATAAAAAGCTATGCATATGGTAAATAAAAACATTGCTGAGATGCTCATTGTCTGCTTGCCTTGTCATGTTGGTTATGGGAAAGCTCATGTACCATGTGCAAGGGGTACCCCATTGGCGGTTCTCAATGATATGTAAATACTTACAGTGATAAGAACTTACCTGGACCCAAAGTTGAGTATGCATGAGGTGTGGCCCTCGTATTCAAGGGACTTGAGATTGCCAACTTATACTTTGTCAAGCATATACTCCAGCTTTGCCACTTTAACCTTAACCATTTCAAGATGCTTATGATAGGGGCAATGAGGGCTGAAAGCTAACAAGTACCATAATTTTTGAAAGCTCTTTTTGAAACTTGTAATCCCTGCTTCCTTTACAAAAAAGGCCTTTCTTCCACCATTATTTGAGTCTCCACCTTCTACCTTTAGGCACCATTAATAGAGCATAGTTTTCATTCTGTGTGCAGTGTTCCAAAGCTTATTAATTGATGCATATTGTGTTATTACTTGTTCTTGTGCTACTTGTTTCTAGTCACCCTTGTGAACTTTGCAGGTGTCCTATGCATCTATCTTCTACTCTATGAGGGACAAGCTGAATGCCACTATGCCATGTTTTTGTATGTGAAACAAACAAACGTTTTTCAATGCATGTTATTCATGATCTTTGTTTGTAGACTGTCATGTTGCATGCATAGTTACTATGTCTTATTGTTGGAACTCCATCTTTCATGCACATGTTTAGAGTTCTTTGATCCCAGCTTTCAATGATTGCAAATGGTTTGATCTTGGTTTTGATTGTGCATGTCACCTCAAAAAATATTCTTTTTATCACTTACCAACTCGAGGACGATCAGGAGTTAAGCTTGGGGATACTTGATACGTCGAAAATGTATCTATAATTTTTTATGATCCATGCTTGTTTTGTATCTACTTTGCTTTGCTTTGTCTATACTTTGAGGTGTTTTTATATATTTTTTGGAACCAACCTATTAACAAGTTGCCACAATGCCAGTTGCCTGTTTTCTTCTGTTTTTGGTTCTAGAAAGGCAGGAAATCAATATTCTTGGAATTGGACGGGACAAAAGCCAAAGTTGTTATTTTCCCGGAGCAACACAGAACCATGAAGCAGAGCCGGAGGGGGCCACAGGGTGACCGCACCCCCTAGGCGTGGGCAAGCCCTGGAGGCGCCTGGAGGGGGTGTGGGCCCCCTGGACCCCCACCGACCTTGATTCCTGCGCCTATAAGAAGCCTCCGACCCAAAAACCCTAGGGCATCCAGAAGAAATCCACAAAAACCTCTGTAGCGCCTCCGCCACCGAAGGGGAGATTTTTGGGGGACAGAAAGTCTCTGTTCCGGCACCCTGCCGTGACGGGGAAGTGCCCCCGGAGCCATCTCCATCGATTTCCATCGCCATCTTTATCACCGTTGCTGATTCCCATGACGAGGAGGGAGTAGTTCTTCCTCAAGGCTAAGGGCTCTACCGGTAGCTATGTGTTCATCTCTCTCTCTATGCATGATCTTGTGGTCATGAGCTTTGTAATCAAGTAGATCTACCTTGCTACTCAAGTGCTTCATTAGATCTCTGATCTCCCCATGTGTATGAAAGTGACAGCATGCATGCCATGGTGGCACTTAGGCTTGAGTCTATATCAATAATCTTTGTGCTTTAATAGATCTATGCTTTTCCCCACGTGTGTGAAAGTGACAGCGGGCATACCATGTGTGGCACTTTGTCTAGATTGAATATTTGTTATGAGTTATATTTGGAGTTGGATGTCTCTATGAAATTGTGGTGTTTGTTGGAACCATCTAGTGCTCAAGGTGACAGTGTGGGGTTATCTAGATTAGGGAAGGCGGACTTTGAGGTGTGCTGTTATAGCCCTACCATGATTAGAGTGTCCAACCGGAGAGTAGTATCATGAAGAGAGTATATTTATATGAGAGAGTGTTCAATATTGAAAGTATGATCCCTATGCCTTGTTTCTAAACATTGAAACACCATTTGCATCTTGATCTGTTGCATGTTTGCTTGATTTAGTCTTTATCTCACCGTCAAGCTATTTTATGGCACCATTACCACTTGTATTTCACTATCTCTTCGCCGAACTAGTGCACTTATACACCTGACAAGTGTATTGGGTGTGTTGGGGACATAAGAGACTTCTTGTATCTTGATTGTAGGATTTCTTGAGAGGGAATACCTTTGACCACTTCCTCCCTGAGTTCGATAAACCTTGGGTAATCCACGTAAGGGAAACTTGCTGCTGTTCTACAAACCTCTGCACTTGGAGGCCCAACAACTGTCTACAAGAATAGAAGTGCGTAGACATCATTCATCACTTCATCATTTAATGCAATAACTCCCCTCTTATTTGGTGTTGGTGTTGGAACTGGTTCAGGCACAATTGGTTCAGGTGTATTTAGCTTAGTTGAAGTCCAATCATCATAATTCTTGCTTATTTTAGCCATTAATTCTTTAGCATTTGTAGGAGTTCTTTTACTGAAAACACAATCAACAAAGCTATCTAGGTATGTCCTAGAATCATCAGTTAGTCCATTATAATAAATATCAAGAAGCTCATTCTTAGGTAATGGACATCTAGGATGTGCATGAATCAAGGCACAGAACCTTGTCCATGACTCAGGCAATTTCTCTTCTTCTCCGTGTTTAAAATCAAAAAGTCTCTGCAAAGCAGCATGTCTAGCACTGGGAGGAAAATATTTCTGGAAGAAAGAAGCAATCAAGCAATCAGGGATATCAATGGAACCAGGAGGTAATCTATTAAACCAAGCCCTAGCTTCTCCTTATAGAGAAAAAGGAAAGATCTTAGTAACAAAGTACTTGAGCATCTTAAAATCCTCAGAGAATAAATCACTCATAGTAGAAAGCTCATTCATATGAGCCACGACACTCTCATTTTCAGTCCCACAACAAGGTTCTTTCTCAACAATATCCAAGTAAGATAGATCAAGAGAGAAATGATAGTCTTCATCTTTAATATCTATGGGAGAGGTGGCAAACTTAGGATCAGAGGACAGTTTAGGCATAATAGTACGTCTAGCAAGGAGACTCTTAATAGCACTAGTACCATGTGTGTTTTGGCACTCTTCAACAAATTCATCAGTGAACTCAATGTAACCATCATTAATATCATAACTCTCTCTAGACTCAGGTGAGTTAACAGGTGTAACAGTGTCTTCACTAGGAGTTTTGGTATTTCCTAGACTAGCCATGGTAGCATCTAGAAAAGGACCTAATGAACAACTCGCATCAAGCACTAGTACAAGTAACACCATGAGCATCAAAAGCAGTTTCAGACTCATCAGTAGTAGCAGTGTGTGTAGCATGAGTATGTGGTGGTGGTGTGACAAGCTTACTTATAACAGACGGTGAATCATGAGCAACAGAAGTGTTCAGGACTGTACCTCTTCTTGTATTGGATGGTAAAATAGGGAACTTTCCATGACAAGACTTCCCCATGATGAAAGGAGTAGCAGTGAACAATAATAGATCCAAGTGAACTTACAAATAAAGCTATGCTCCCCGGAAATGGTGCCAGGAAATAGTCTTGATGACCCACAAGTGTAGGGGATCGCAACAGTCTTCGCGGGTAGTATTACCCAATTTATTGATTTGAGACAAGGGAAGCCAAAGAATACTTGCAAGCCTTAACAACTGAGTTGTCAATTCAGCTGCACCTGGAAATAGTTCTTGCTCACAGAAGTTTATCAGTAGCAATAGTTTGTAGTAGCAACAGCAACATCGATAGCAATAGTGACAACAACAGTGAAACATGAGCAATAGTAACAGTAACGGTAATAGTAGGATTCGAATGCGGTAGGTATAGGGATGGATGGACGGGCGTTGCATGAACGAGTCTAAACATGTAACTTCAAGATCTAGGGCATTGCAGATAAATAATAACAAGCATCCAAGTACTAAACAATCCTTGGCATGTGCTCCAAATATAGTCATATGTGCTCGCAATGAGAACTTGCACAACATCTTCTGTCCAGCTAGCCCGTGGCAGCGGGGCCTCTAGGGAACTACTGGTAATTAAGGTTCTCCTTTTAATAGAGCACCGGAGGAAAGCATTAACACTCTGTGAACACATGTGATCCTCACACCACAGCCATCCCCTCCAGTTGTCCCATTATTGTCACTTTGGGGCCTTTAGATCCGGACAATGATATGTGTACACAACTTGCAGATAAGATCACAAACAATACTATCATAATGATTCAATAATAAGTTTAGATCTGGGATCATGGCACTTGGGCCCTAGTGACAAGCATTAAGCACAACAAGTTGCAACAAAGTCAAATAGAACTAATAGAGATACTAGGCACTATGCCCTAACAGATCTTATTCGATTACATGATAGAACTCATCCAATCCCTACCATCCCCAAGCCTACAGCGGGGGATTACTCATTCATGGATGAGGGAAACATCGATGGTTGATGGAGATGCGTTGGTGATGACGATGGCGGTGATCCTCTCCAAATTCCTCGTCCCGGTAGGGTGCCAGAACAAAGTTTCTAGATCCAAATCTTGGTTTTTGGTGGCGGCGGTGGAGCGGAACTCTTTCTGGAAAACTATCAAATTCCCCATCTGTTTTTAGGTCAAAAGGCAACTTATAGGCGCAGAGGGAACCCGAGGGGGTGCCTGGGGTGGCTGCACTGAAAGGAATATGCCCTGAGAGGCAATAATAAATTGTTTATTATGTGTATTCCAAGTATATGATAGATGTTTATTTTGCATGCTATAATTGTATTAATACGGAAACGTTAATACATGTGTGTTTAATAAACAAACAGAAAGTTCCTAGTTAAGCCTCTCTCATAAACTAGCTCGTTGATTAACAAGATGATCAAGGTTTCCTGATCATGGACATTGGATGTTGTTAATAACGGGATCACAACATTAGTGTAATGATGTGATGAACATTCATCCGAAGTATAGCATTACGATCAAAGTCATTGAGTTTATCTTGCAATAACAACTACGAAGTGATCCTAATCCTTAGACCATGAGATCATGTCAATCACTAACACCGAAAGAGTTTCTTGATAACATCAAACGTCACACCGTAATGGGGTGATTATAAAGATGGATTCGAACTAATAAAGTGTTATGTTGAGGCTCATGGATCGAGAGTGGAATTTGTTCATCCCGATGACGGATAGATATACTCTGGGCCCTCTCGGTGATATCACATTGATTAGCTTGCAAGCAAGTGATTTGATCACTAGAATGTTATATCACAGAACGAGAAAAGAGTGCATGTCGATGAGATCAAACTAGGTATGGAGATACCGATGATCGAATCTCGGACATGTAATATATCGTGAGACAAAGGGATTAAGATACTAGCGTAAAAGGTTCCGACGATCACAAGAAAGTCATCGTTGAATGTGTGGGAGTCGATGGGTCTCAGATCCCGCTTGATTATTGATCCGAGAGGGTCTCGATCATGTCCGCATTATTCACGAACCGTAGGGTGACACACTTAAGAGACACCGACATCCAATTGGAGCAAATGTTTCATGCCGAAGAATAAACAAGCGCGAATTTATTTCACTAGATAGAAACAGGTTTTGGGTGAAATTGCATAAAGTGGTTATGCATGTGAAATAGAATTCTAGCAAGGGTTATTTGTGAATGTTTGTCATTAAAGTAATTGACAAAATTCTGAATAAAATAAAAGAGTTTTATTTAATGAGAGTTTGCATTAAATTTGGTGGAAATTTAATGGGATTTTTGAGTGGACTTTTGAGTGGAGGGGATTTGGAGGAGTTTTGTGAGTGGAGGGTACACCCACATGAAGAGGGAGGCAAGGGGCAGCCCCCATGCGCTGCCACCCCTTGGGGTTCCCCTCCTCCTATAAAAGGAGCCCCTCCTCTCACTTCTCACTCACACCTCCTCGTGAAGGATCTCTCTCCCCCTCTAGAATTTATTCCCCATGGTCTCGGACTAGCGAGATACATGTTCCCGGTGGCTATTCGGCAAGAAAGAGTTGCGCTTCCGCTGCATCGCTGGAGCAAGGAGGCGGAGGTTGCTCGGTGCCTCGAACGTGTGTGCGAGCACGGATGCGCTGCTGATTTGCGGCGCTAGGACTTCCTCTCGATCTTGAGATCGGCAAGAGATCGTCTACATCAACCACGAGTTGAACTCGTTAAGCTTTGTCGGTCTTCAAGGGTATGTTCTCTACGGATATACATCCGCCCTTGTTTGTATCTAGTATAAATAGATCTTGGTATATAGTTCACATCGTAGGAAAATTTTTGTTTTCTATGTTGCGAACCCTTCAGTGGTATCAGAGCCGGATCTATGCGTAGATACTTTACACGGGTAGTACACATATGAGTATGTGGGCGATGATGATCATGTTGTTGCTCCTTTGTTGTGATTTTGGATATTGGTGGCATAGTGGGATGAAGCAGCCCGGACAAACTTTACATGTCCTCGCACATGAGACCTGTTCCACGCTTGACATGCAACTAGTTTGCATAAGTGGCTAGCGGGTGTCTGTCTCTCCTACTATAGTCAATATCTATTTTGCAAGCGAGTTGTCAACAATTTGATTATCCTCGTTGTGGTTCATGTTAAGAGGTAAGAACGGTTCTATCTCGAAAGCCTAAGCCACGTAAAACTTGCAATGGATAAATTAGAGGCGTCTAGTTTAGATTGTTCTGGGCTAGTGTTATGATATGGTAGTGTTGTAAGTAGAAGTATGAGATGATACTCTTACAACACACATAGCGTAAAATCCATAGACTTTGGATTTACACATATAGGTATGATAGTGATCATACCACGATGCACATGATAGAGATCATCTGCGGGAACCATATAATTTCACTAATAAACATATGATGTTTGATTACATCTTATATTGCTTGTTTAGCGCTTTGTTAAGCATAATAAGATGATCCCTCATTTAAATATCAAGATAAGAATGTGTTCTTCCTTTAGTATGCACCGATTATGTTTTCGCTCCAAGACATCACGTGATGATCGGTGTTCTTGGATCCACGACCATACTTGGTGTAAAAGCGATTACACACGCAAATACTAAGGTTCTAACTTGGCGAGCCTAGCATGTACAGACATGGCCTCGAACACGTACCGAAAGGTTAAGCATGAGTCATATAGTTGATATGATGCCCATTTGATGCTCGCCTTTGAAGCTATACCGACTCACGTGATGATCGGACTTGGTGTAGTGGATTTGGTTCATGTAATCACCAAAAGGACACGAGGATGTCGCTTTTGAGTGGGAGTTCATTCGTAATATAGATTAGTTGAACTCGATCTATCATACACTTAGTCTAAACTTTACAAATTCTGTTGTAGATGGCACCACCTTTTAATTTCAATGCGTTCATGGAGAAAGAGAAACTAGCAACGACGGTGGCAACTTTCTTGAATGGGCCATGAATTTGAGGATTCTCCTCTTACGCACAAAAGCAATATGTGCTAGAAGCGCCGTTAGGCCCCCCTTTGATGATTCCCCGACGAGGAAGAATGTCTATCGGACTCGTCAGAGGACCACAACTTAGTTCATTGCGGCATATTGTATGGGCTAGAGCGGAACTTGAAAGCGTTTGAAACGGTAATGCATTTGATACAATGGGTGAGTTGAAAATGTTTTTCGACACACATGCTTCAGTAGAGAGCTACAACGCTTCAGAAAAGTTCTTTAGCTGCATGATGGAAGAGCACAGCTCCGTAAGTGAGCATGTACTCAAGATGTCGATTACGCCGATAAGCTTGTGTCCTTGGGAATATCGATTCCCATTGACTTAGGCATCCATCGTGTTCTGCAGTCTCTGCCACCTAGCTATAAGAGATTCGTGATGAACTATAATATGCAAGGCATGAAGAAGTCTCTCCCCGAGCTTCTGTCAATGCTTAAAACTGCAGAAGTGGAGATCAAAAAGGAACATCAAGTGTTGATGATCAATAGGAACACTGGTTTCAAGAAAGACAAGAAGGGAAGACAGAAGGGAAGTAAGGGCGGAAAGCATGTTGCCGTTCCTGAAAAGAAACCCCGAGTTGGACCTAAGTCTGATACCGAGTGCTACTATTGTAAGGGGACTGGCCACTGGAAGCGCAACTGCCCCAAGTATTTGGCAGACAAGAAGGCCGGCAAGGAAAACAAAGGTATATATGATATACATGTTATTGATGTGTACTTGACTAGTTCTCGCAGTAGCACCTGGGTATTTGATACTGGTTCAGTTGCTAATATTTGTAACTCGAATCAGGGGATGCGGAACAAGCGACCGCTAGCAAGGGTGAGGTCAAGATGCGTGTCGCAATGGATCAAACGTTGATGTGATCGCCGTTTAACGCCTCTCCACTTACCGTCGGGATTAGTCATAAACTTAAATAAATGTTATCTGGTGCACCTGAGCATGAACATTGTATCTGGATCATGTTTGATGCAAAGTGGTTATTCATTTAAATCGAGAACAATGGTTGTTCCATTTATATGAATGAAATCTTTTATGGTCATGCACCGATGATGAATGGTTTATTTCGTTAGATCTCAATGATAATGTTACACATATTCATAATGTTGATGCTAAAAGGATTAAACTTAATGATGATATATCCGCATATATGTGGCACTGCCGTCTAGGTCATATTGCATGAAGAATCTCCATTCGGATGGACTTTTGGAATCACTTGATTATGAATCATTTGATACATGTGAGCCATGCCTTATGGGCAAGACGACTAGAACGCCGTTTTCGGTTCAATGGAGCAGGCGATGATTTATTGGAAATCATACATTCGATGTATGTGGTCCAATGAGTGTTTATTGTGAGGTGGATATCGTTATTTTGTTACTTTCACGGATGATTTGAGTAGATATGGTTATATCTACTTGATGAAACACAAGTCGAAACCTTTGAAAAGTTCAAGGAATTTCGAATGAAGTGGAAAATCATCGTAATAGAAAGATCAAATTTCTGATTCCGACCGTGGAGGTGAGTATCTAAGTTACGAGTTTAGCACTCACATGAAAGAGTGTGGAATTGTTTCACAACTCACACTGCGGAACACCACAGCGAAATGGTGTGTCGGAACGTCGTAATCGTACTTTATTAGATATGGTTCGATCTATGATGTCTCTGACGGACTTGCCGTTGTCATTTTGGGGTCATGCACTAGAAACTGCTGCATTCACTTTAAATCGGGCACCATCTAAATCCGTTGAAAAGACACCGTATGAATTGTGGTTTGGATACAAACCTAAGCTGTCATTTCTTAAAGTTTGGGGATGCGATGTTTATGTGAAGAAACTTCAACCGGATAAACTCGAACCCAAAGCGGAAAAATGCGTCTTCATAGGATACCCTAAAGAAACTATTGGGTATTCCTTCTATCACAGATCCGAGGGCAAGGTTTTTGTTGCCAAGAATGGATCCTTTCTAGAGAAAGAGTTTCTCGCGAAAGGTGTGAGTAGTCGGAAGGTAGAACTCGAAGAGGTTATGGAACCTTCTCTTCAAAGTATGGCGAGTAGCCTTGGAAGTTGTTAGGAGTTGGCTCCACCTGTTGAAGAGGAACTAATGATAATGATCATGAAACTCGAAGAGAGTACTACCGAACCTCGCGGTCAAACAGACGGCGTGCAGCTCCGAGCTGTCGGAAATCTGTCATAAATTTCAGGGTTGATGAAAATAATGACCTGCGACGTATGAAGAAGCGATGATGACCCCGGATTCCAACAAATGGTTAGAAGCCATGAAATCGAGATGGAATCCATGTATGAAAATCAAGTTTGGAACTTGGTGGAATTACCTCACGACCGAAAGGCCGTGGAGAACAAATGGATTTTCAAAGGAAAATCTTTGATGGTAATGTGACCATCTATAAAGCTCGACTTGTCGCAAAGGGGTTTCGACAAATTCAAGGAGTTGACTACGATGAGACTTTCTCTCCGTAGCGATGCTAAAGTCGATTAGGATTATGTTAGCAATTCTGCATATTTCGATTATGAAATATGGCGGATGGATGTCAAAACTGCGTTTCTCAATGGTAATATTGAAGAAGAGTTGTATATGATACAACCAAAGGGTTTTGTCGATCCTAAGGATGCTAACAAGGTGTGCAAGCTTCAATGATCCATCTATGGATTGAAGCAAGCATCTGAAGTTGGAATCTCCGCTTTGATGAGGTGATCAAAGAGTTTGGATTTGTCCAAACTTATGGAGAAGCTTGTATTTACAAGAAAGTGAGTGGGAGCAATGTGGCATTTCGATATTATATGTGGATGACATATTATTGATCGAAATGATATAGAACTTTTAAACAGTGTTAAAAGTTATCTAAACAAATTTTCAATGAAGGACCTAGGTGAGCGTCATACATATTAGGCATAAAGATCTATAGAGATAGATCTAGGCGCCTAATAGGGCTATCATAAAGTACATACCTTGATAAGATTTTAAAGAAGTTTAAAATGGACGAAGTAAGAAGGGTTCTTACCTATGTTGCAAGGCAAGACATTGAGTAAGACTCAAAGTACGGCTCACGGAAGAAAGAGATAATGGACAAAGTCCCTATGCCTCGACCATAGGCTCCATAATGTACGCCATGCTATGTACAAGACCGGATGTGGCACACGCTATTAGTTTGACTAGTAGGTACCAATCGGATCCGAGTTCGTAACCTGGATAGCGGTCAAGAATATCCTTAAGTACTTAAGAAGAACTAAGGATATGTTTCTTGTATCTGGAGGTGAAGAAGAGCTCGTCGCTAAGTGTTATGTCGACGCTTAGCTTTGACACCGATCCGGATGACTCTAAGTCTCAATCCGGATACGTATTTCTCATGAATGGCGGGCGGTTAGTTGGAGGAGCTCCAAACAACTGTGGTAGCGGGATCAACAACGGAGGCGAATATGTTGCTTGGAAGCGGCTCAGAAGCGCTTTGGATGAAGGAGTTCATATCCGAACTAGGAGTTGTGGCAAACGCGTTGGACCCAATGGTGATCTATTGTGACAACAATGGTGCCATTGCCAATGCCAAAGAGCCAAGGTCTCACAAGCATTCCAAGCATATTAAGCGCCGGTTTCACTCCATCCGCGAGCATGTCAAGGATGGAGATATAAAGATTTGTAAAGTACATACGGATCTCAATGTAGCAGATCCGTTGACTAAAACTCTCCCTAGAGCAAAACATGATCAACACCAGAACTCAATGGGTGTTAGATATATCACTATGTAACTAGATTATTGTCTCTAGTGCAAGTGGGAGACTGAAAGGAATATGCCCTGAGAGGCAATAATAAATTGTTTATTATGTGTATTCCAAGTATATGATAGATGTTTATTTTGCATGCTATAATTGTATTAATACGGAAACGTTAATACATGTGTGTTTAATAAACAAACAGAAAGTTCCTAGTTAAGCCTCTCTCATAAACTAGCTCGTTGATTAACAAGATGATCAAGGTTTCCTGATCATGGACATTGGATGTTGTTAATAACGGGATCACAACATTAGTGTAATGATGTGATGAACATTCATCCGAAGTATAGCATTACGATCAAAGTCATTGAGTTTATATTGCTATAACAACTTACGAAGTGATCCTAATCCTTGGACCATGAGATCATGTCAATCACTAACACCGGAAGAGTTTCTTGATAACATCAAACGTCACACCGTAACAGGGTGATTATAAAGATGGATTCAGAACTAATAAAGTGTTATGTTGAGGCTCATGGATCGAGAGTGGAATTTGTTCATCCCGATGACGTATAGATATACTCTGGGCCCTCTCGGTGATATCACATTGATTAGCTTGCAAGCAAGTGATTTGATCACTAGAATGTTATATCACAGAAGCGAAAAGAGTGCATGCGGTCAGAACGAGATCAAACTAGGTATGGAGATACCGATGATCGAATCTCGGACATGTAATATATCGTGAGACAAAGGGATTAAGATACTAGCGTAAAAGGTTAAGCGATCACAAGAAAGTCATCGTTGAATGTGTGGGAGTCGATGGGTCTCCAGATCCCGCTACGATTATTGATCGAGAGGGTCTCGATCATGTCCGCATTATTCACGAACCGTAGGGTGACACACTTAAGAGACACCGACATCCAATTGGAGCAAATGTTTCATGCGAAATAATAAACAAGCGCAGGAATTTATTTCACTAGATACCAAACAGGTTTTGGGTGAAATTGCATAAAGTGGTTATGCATGTGAAATAGAATTCTAGCAAGGGTTATTGTGAATGTTTGTCATTAAAGTAATTGACAAAATTCTGAATAAAATAAAAGAGTTTTATTTAATGAGAGTTTGCATTAAATTTGGTGGAAATTTAATGGGATTTTGAGTGGACTTTTGAGTGGAGGGAATTTGGAGGAGTTTGTGAGTGGAGTGTCCACCCACATGAAGAGGGAGGGCAAGGGGCAGCCCCATGCGCCACCCCTTGGGGTTCCCCCTCCTCCTATAAAAGGAGCCCTCCTCTCACTTCTCACTCACACCTCCTCGTGAAGGATCTCTCTCCCCTCTAGAATTTATTCCCCATGGTCTCGGACTAGCGAGATACATGTTCCCGGTGGCTATTCGGCAAGAAAGAGTTGTGCTTCACTGCATCGCTGGGCGAGAGGCGGAGGTTGCTCGGTGCCTCGAGCGTGTGTAAGCAGCGGATCTGCTTGATTTGCGGCGCTAGGACTTCCTCTCGATCTTGAGATCGGCAAGAGATCGTCTACATCAACCACGAGTTGAACTCGTTAAGCTTTGTCGGTCTTCAAGGGTATGTTCTCTACGGATATACATCCGCCCGTTGTTTGTATCTAGTATAAATAGATCTTGGTATATAGTTCACATCGTAGGAAAATTTTTGTTTTCTATGTTGCGAACCCTTCATGCACCCCCTAGGCGCGACCAGTGGTGAGCCTGCGCCTGGAAGGGGTGTGGCCCCCTAGGCCCCTTCTCCGTCTCGTCTTCTGGCTCCGTGGGTCTTCTGGTGAAATATAATTTTTGGCATATTTTCCGGGATTTTTCCTGATAGTTGATTTTTTGCTCAAAAACAAGACACCAAGGTAATTCTGGTGAAAACAGCGTCAACCCATGTTAGTTGTATCCAAATCACACAAGTTTAGAGAAGAAACAATAGCAAAAGTGTTCGGGAAAGTAGATACGTTTTGGACGTGACAGTACGCACGTTAAGGCTACTAGGCGGTCAAAGAAGAAGAAGAACAACAAAAATACGACATCGGCAGAGCCGGACGTCGAGGAAACCAACGAAGAAAAAGTTGATGAAGAGATCAAGATGGAGAATCAGGATGGAGATCTGATTAATACCACTACGACCGACCCTCCTGTGGATGGACACGTCGTCACTAAGGGTGCACGTGAAATTTATGGTGATGCTATCATGATTCCAATCCCAACAGCTTCGGATCTTACACCGGAGGCACTGGAGAAAAGGGCTAAGGACCTGGAAAAGCACCGTCTGTTTCTACTGGAAGAGGCCACACGCATCGCCGAGATCAGACAATAGTTAGACAGTGATCCTACCAAGTATCTGTCAGATTTCAAGCGACACCCAAACAAAACAAGGGGAGGTCCATTTCTTTCTAACAAGAACCCGGATATCCACAAAGATTTATTCGACGAAGATGGAGAGAAGATCCGAGTCTATAGCACGCCGTTGGAAAACGCTGCTGCAGCTTGAGCCATCCTCACCAACAATCCATCTCCGCAGCAGGTCTAGTAGTGCGCCGCATTGCTGGACAAAGGATTAAAGCAGCAGAAAACGACCGCGTCATTTAGTGGCAAACTGGCCTCAAAATCCGACTTTTGCCACACTAGCGCTGACCAAAGCGCTGACGTAAGGCTTCGCAGGGATATGACTCAACGCTATCGTCCCCGTGGAGAAGAAGAGAATTCAAGAACCGGCTCAAACGGTCACTCTCGCCGGCCAGCACATGACTAGGCAAGAGTTATTCCGGCTGCATCCGAAGACGCCATCAGGGCAATGGTTCCTCATCAGGACCATCGTTGGCAAAACAACCTCTATAGAGAAAACCCGGAAACACGCCGCCAGCGAGAGGAGCAAGATAGTCTAAGGATGCCACCACCAAGCCATCCGGCTGGCAATGCCAGACAAAGAGATGATCCGGATCATCCTAAATCAAGTAGGGACGGTGCCCAAAGAAACATGCATCGGAGTCAGCATAATGAGGATCCACCGCCACCACCACGTAATCCAGCCGGATATAATCCACCAGGGCCACCATCGCCTCCTAGCAGCGACCATGAAGGATCCAGACGCATCCATGGAAGCCGCAGGGGAGGAGGCGGCAATGGTGAAAGGAGAAGCAGAAATCTGACTCCGCCATGCAAAAGCTATGAGCCTCCAAGGCGCAGATCTCTCTCGCCAAACGACGCTCGCCATCACATTGAATCTAACATAGAAGTGCGGCGGTACGAGGAAGAAGACGTGTATGTGGGACCCAAGTGTTTTGGATCACACATACGTTAGACCAAATTTCTGGTTAACTTTGGTATTGGCAAACACATTCAGCCCTACGACGATGCAGCTCGGCAAGATATCTCCCGCTCATGCTGAGGAAGCCGTCTCGATCATGGATCAATGAACTGCAAGAGAATTTAATTCACAACTGGTATGATATGCAAAGTGCGTTCTTTTCAAACTTCGAGGGAACATACAGGAGGCCCTGCACAGTCGGGGACTTGCAAAGTTGCACACAAAGCCCCGGACAAACCTACCGGGATTACCTTGGACGATGAATCGACACAAAGAACTCATGCAAAGGAGTAAATGAACAAACTGCGATAGAAGCTTTTATTGCAGGACTTCCAGTCAGACTTTTACATCACAGACTGAAGCGTGACCACGCCATAGATTTGGGAGAAATGATAGAGACGACAAGCAAATATGCTGATGCCGATGATGATTCAGAAGGGCTGCTAAATATTCTAGACAATCTCAATACGGCCAAATAGCCAAAACAAACTCAGAAGCGCAAGAACACCTCGGACGAAAAGCGGCTCCGGACAACGCAACTGTCAACACAACATTAGGATCTAGAGGACGAGAAGGGCGTGGAGGCAGCCGGGGTAGAGACCGTTGAACTTCCTGAATCCAGGGCAGAGGAGACTAACAACCCAGAAGAACCTATACCTGGGCCGACATTGCCAACAATCCCTGTGTCCACCACTTGGATAGTAACAGAGGATTTACCCACACAAATGCCGAGTGTAGTTTCAATGACGACATCAAGAAAGATGAATCCGCTGGCTACAGAGCCAAGCGACGAAAAGGGAAGAAAAATCCGAGAAAAGAAAGGAGCCCAAGGAAGATTCCAACATGGAAGAAGCGGAAGCCGCTGCAGATCCCAAGTCGGATGGAAAGAAGACTTTTCCGACTAAGAAATACGCATACGTCTGCTTCCTTGGATCCCAACCTGCTAAAGACAAGAAGGCGGTTCTTCGTGTGCTCAATGCCATGGTTCTGGCTGTTCCACAGTTTCTGGACTGGTCAGAGGTAACCATCACCTTTGATCGCTCATATCACCCGAGGAAAACACATCATCGGGGAAAGTACCCTCTGATCGTCAATCCTCTTATTGATGGCTATGAGTTCTCTAAAACACTCATGGACGGTGGAAGAAACATTAACATCCTATACATCGAGACGCTCCACCGCATGAAGCTACATGAGAGCCAGTTGAGTTACAGTAGTGTAACTTTCCATGGCATTGTACCAGGGAAACAGGCGGATTCTCTAGGTGAGATTACTCTGTACATGACATTCGGAACCCGAGACAATTACCGGACCGAGCCACTCTCTTTTGAGGTGGTACTGTTCAAAAGTGCTTACCACGCCATCTTTTGGACGTCCGGCTTACTGGGCATTCATGGCTCGTCCCTGTTACATCTACAACATGATTAAACTTCCAGGTCCAAACTGCCTAATCACCGTACGGGGAAATCCGAGGAAGGCGGGAGAGTGCGACAAAGGATCTGCTACCTTCACCAAAGCCGTGTTGCATGCCCAGGAGTACAAGGAGATCAAGAATACCATTAATCTGCCCGAGATGCCCGCTGTGAAGAACGAGGTGCTGAAGCCAAGTTTGCAGTTCAAGGCGTCGGAAGAGACGAAGAAAACGTCACTGAAGGAAGATGGTCCCTCCAAGACGACGAACATAGGGGTAAGCTTAGGCCACGCATAGGAAAGTGTGCTCGTCGAGTTCCTCAAAGCTAATAGTGTTATCTTCGCTTGGTGACCTTCTGACATGACATGAGAACCTAGGGAACTTGCCGAGCACTCTCTTAATGTGTACCCTGACGCTAAACCCATCAAAAGTCCTTACGACGGTTTGGTGATGAAAAGTGCAAAGCAATAGCCAAGGAATTTGCCCGACTAGAATTAGCGGATTTTATAACAGAGGTCATCCATACAGATTGGGTGGCAAACCCCATACTCGTCCCTAAAAAGGACACCATTGATTTAAGGATGTGTGTTGATTATACCGCTTTGAACAAGGCATGCCCAAAAGATCCGTTCCCTTTGCCAAGAATCGATCAAGTTATCGACTCAACGGCAGGGTCGGAACTACTCTGTTTTCTCGATGCATATTACGGATATCACCAAATACCAATGAAAAAGTCGGATCAAATTAAAACATCTTTTGTCACTCCTTTTAGTACCTTATGCTACAAAACTATGCCTTTTGGCTTAAAGAACGCAGGAGAAACATATCAACGTACTATGCAACGTTGTCTCAACGACCAAATCGGACGCAACGTCTATGTATACGTGGATGACATAGCAGTTATATACAAAAAGAAGGAAACTTTAATTTTCGACTTGGATGAAACATTTGCTAGTCTACGAAAATTCAATATGATGCTAAATCCGGAGAAGTGTTTCTTTGGAATTCCAGCTGGAAAATTGTTAGGTTTCATCATCTCTGAGCGAGGCATAGAGGTGAACCAGGACAAAATCAAGGCTATTTTAAACATTACCAGGCCAATTCACCTGAAGGACATACAACGTCTCACTGGTTGCATTGTAGCGGTGAGTCGGTTCGTCAGCCGGCTCGGCGAAAGAGCCACACCTTTTTACAAACTCTTGAAGAAAACTGACAAATTTGTCTGGACTCAGGAGGCCAAAACTGCCCTGCAATGTTTGAAAGATCTACTTTCAAACCCACTAGTTCTCACAGCGCCAGAACCTCAGGAACCTATGTTAGTCTACATTGCAGCGACCAACAAGGTCATAAGTGTGGTAACAGTAGTCGAGCGCGAGGAAGAAGGCCACGAGCATAGGGTGCAACAGCCAACTTATTATCTGAGTTAGGTCCTGACAGAATCATAAAAACAGTATCCACACCATCAAAATCTAGCCTATGAAGTGTTCTTTGCATCCAGAAAGCTACGCCACTATTTTCAAGAGCACAAGATCACAGTGGTGAGCACCACTCCCCCGCGAGATATAATCAATAACCGCGACGCCACAGGACGTGTCACAAAGTGGGAATAGAGATTACATCTTTCGACATTGAGTACAAACCACGTACATCAATAAGTCCCAAATACTTGCCAACTTTGTTGTTGATTGGACAGAGACGGCAGAAAACATAGGTCCTCCAAACTCGGAATTTTGGACCCTTCACTTTGACGGATCAAAAGCACGAGGAGGCTCGGGGGCTGGCGTGATGCTCAAATGACCCCAGGGAGATAATCTGTTCTATGTGTTGCAAATACACTTCACGGCAACCAATAATATTGCCGAGTATGAAGCACTGCTGCATGGAATACGCATGGCCAAAAACATTGGCATATCAAAACTCGTGTGTTACAGAGACTCGGATTTAGTTGCTCAGCAAGTATCCGATATCTGCAACGCAAACAAGCACATGGCAGCATAGAAAGCTGTTGTGGATGAACTATCTAAATCGTTCAAGGGTTTTGAGGTTCAACACATCCCTCGAGCAGAAAATTAGGAAGCAGACGCTCTATCAAGGATAGGTTCTGCGTGGAAACAAGTACCGGATGGCACTTTTTTAGAGCATTTAAGGGTCCCCTCCATAGTCGGAGTTGATGAGGACTATCCGACGAAATCTGACTCACCTTTAATAGAAGTTCTAGCTGTAATTCCCAACTTCACAAAACCCTATCTGGATTTCCTGATAGACGGAAAACTACCTGAAGACAAAGTCTTGAGCCGACAGATTGTTCGACGAGCAAAATCCTACACTATAATAAATGGTGATCTCTATAAACGGAGTGTTTCTGGCGTGTTTCAGCGATGTATTTCTTCGGAATAAGGAGTGGAAATCTTAAGAGAAATCCACGAAGGCGAGTGTGGTCATCATGCTGCAGTCAGATCCTTAGTGGCAAAAGCTTTTCAACACAGATTCTTTTGGCTTACAGCTAAGGCAGATGCCGATAAACTGGTCAAAACGTGCAGATGCTGCCAAAAGTACGCTCATCGGGCACATGTTCCGGCTGAACAGCTGCGAACAATCCCTATTACATGGCCGTTTACGGTCTAGGGGCTTGATATGGTAGGGCCGTTTTGTACGGAAAAATATGGATTTACTCACCTACTAGTGATGGTGGATAAATTTACAAAGTGGATTGAGGCTAAACCCGTAACAAATTGCAATGGAGCCACAACCAGAAAGTTCGTCGAGGACGTAATCATCCGATTCGGATATCCGCACAGTATAATTACTGACAATGGGAGCAATTTTTCCATGGGCGAACTTGCCGAATTCTGTGAAGAACAAGGGATCCGACTCGATATTGCATCAGTCACACATCCACAAGCTAATGGACAAGTCGAAAGAACTAATGGTCTTATTTTACAAGGAATCCAACCTCGCCTCGAGGCACCGCTTTGTTGGGCCGCGGGGGCTTGGGTGGAAGAATTACCGTCTGTAATATGGAGCTTACGTACAACTCCTAATAGATCAACCGGCTATACTCCTTTCTTCTTGGTCTATGGTGCAAAAGCAGTTCTTTCAAGCGATCTAATTCATCAGTCTCCATGAGTAAAAGTGTATATCGAAGAAGATGCAAAAGATTCTCGACAAGATGATCTCGATATAATTGAAGAAGTACGCGTCGTTGCTGAGCAGAGATCTACAGCCTATCAGCAGAAGTTGCCCAAGTATCATAGTCAGAGAGTGCAAAACCGTTATTTTAGAAAAGGCGATTTGGTTCTCCAACTTGTGCAAAAGATAAAGCACAAACTTTTCCCGATTTGGTAAGGACCTTTTATGGTTAGCAGAGTTCTGCATAATGGGTCATATTATTTAACCGATATGAGACCAGTCGAGGAAAGACATGATACTCAGAACAGAAAGAGAGCTGGTGGCAGCACAGACCCGGATGAAATAGACCGTCCATGGAATATTGCACAACTACGTCCCTTCTATTCTTACTTATATTTTCTTGTAATCATATATGTACATGTTCAAAGTGAAATAAAGTGTTGGTTTTCTCATATGTTATCTTTGGGAAGTTTTTGTCATCTTATTTCCAAAAGAGCATGTCATTTTTTCAAAAATCCTAGAATGCTTGAAAATACTTTATGCTCATGTTCTTTCTGGTTACGATCTTTGAATATCTAAAAGTGTTACGTTAGGGTACAAAATTTAATTTATTGTCTATACTTTGGTTTTTTATCTGATTTCTTAGACACGGGCATTTTCCGAGTAATGAGTTGTTGGTACTAGAAGCCGGCTTTGTTTCCGAGTGTAAACTGGTTTAGCAATTGCGCTCTGTTGTTCGGAAAAGTTTCCGTGCTAAAGGTTGGCCGGCCCATGAAAGGGACGAGGCAGAGAGCCATATAAAACGACAAGTATAGGTATAAAAACACAAAGTGCTTCAGAAATTTTCAAGCGGATGCATAAAAAATATATAAGCATAGAGTGCTACAATAGTAAAAGCAGTAGTTTTTATAAGACCAACACACAATAAAACATTGTTTCCATCATTGCATTGCCATAAGTTCAGAATAATGCATAAAAAGTGCTTATGCTGCAGATTCAGGTGGTGATGAAGCAGGTGGAGCGCTGGAGTCGACAACATTGTCTCCCTCGATCTCAAACTCGGAAGCAATGCTGGCTTCTGGTTCTTGGGGCGAGGGAGGTGGAACAACATATTCAAAGAACAACGTCGTATAGTTGGTCATCTCCGCCACATGACAAGCATAACTTGCACAAGACTCTTGGATGTCCTTGATGTCCTGTGGGTTACCCTCATCCTCCTCCTCGGCAATACCCTTGGTGACATGCCAGATTTCCATCTCGTTGTGGTGGCTCATCACCATGGTAAGAGCAGTACGAGAAAAATTCTGAGCGTAGGAGATCTCCTAGTCTTTGATAATCTTTGGAATCTCCTTAACCTTGTACCTCACCTCGTGCACTGACATTGTGTGCAAGTCTGAAAGCTTGACGGACTCGCCAGCCTCTTCAAGAGTTTGGTGGAAGTCGTACAAGATATATCCGACGAGCTTAATGCGCTCGAGGCGAGGTTCGGAGGTAGGAGAGTCGGAAAGATTCAGGGGGGCTGGGAAAGGACCAAAAAGTCAAAATTCGACTGAAAAGAAAGTCGAAAAATAATAATAAAAAGATTCAGAAATCTTACATAGCATAGAGTGATTCCATTGAGCATGCTCCTTACGGAGGCTATTTAGTTAACTGGTAGTGGACTGGGCAAGATCCCTCTGAATATCGAAGTCCTTATTGAGATCAGATAGTTCTATCTCGGAGGGCTATGAGCCTCTCGAGCCTCATAGTCTCATGGTTGCTTGACTCCAGGACAGCAGCTACGGATTTCTCTGATTCTAAAGTTAGCTTCTCAAGCTTGTCCCAGAGCTCAACATTCTCTATTTCCAAGACCTTGAAGTTCTCGGATTGCTCCACCATCTTGCTGGACTGGCACAATAGTTCTACAAAGGAAAAAATATCAGTTTGACAAAACAAGTTTGACTATGACAAAAAGTTAACTGACAAAGAGGAAGTCAGAAAAGTTTACCTTCTACTTCATCTTTCTCAAATTTCAACTTTGAATTCTCAAGGCGCAAAGCTTTGATTTCTTTGCGTTTATTGCAAATGTTCTTGAGAAATTCCCGATTGGAAGATGCAATTTTCTGTAAGTTTAGAGACGGAATACCGTCAAACGGATACTAAGACTCGGGCTACAAATTTAACTAAGTAAAATAACAGCACGAGCCTTGGGGGCTACACTACATCGTTCTTTTGCAACCTAAAAGCATCAACTCGGATCCAACGATATTTATCCGGCTTTATGCTCGGGGGCTAGAGCATAAGATAATAAACGCAAATAAGAATCGGAAACTTATAATGTGTTCCAAATGCAACTTTTCAAATCCGAGCTTGGTGCTATGAAACATCTTCTCGGTAATGGTGAGGGAAGGAACATCCGTCGCTGGGAGTTCGCCAGATTCAACTTTAGCGTCCCGGACCAAAATTTGGTCCAGGAGGCTGACTAGCTTGACGTCCTCCTCCTCTTGGATCGCTTCCTCTGGGGTCAAGGTTTGCTTGTCAAGGCTGAATTGAGCTAGCCTGAGGATCTCTTCCTTTTCTTTCCTCTTCAGGCCAGAGACAGCGGAGCCGACCACTTTAACCATCATTCCTGTAGATATTACCATGAGATCATTACCCTTGATGGGTTCATCCTTGTTAGTTGCCTGATCATCAATGGTGACCAGGGCTTTCAAGACGCTGCCAGCATCAGGAGATGACGAAGCTTCCTGTGCTGATGGAGTACTGGATGGAGTTGGTGGCGGCACGACAGGGGAGATAACAAGCTTTTGCTGACGCATCTGCTTGCCCATCTTGCTATCCGGCTTGATCTTACTCTTCAAAGCTGATTTAGCTCTAGAACACGAAAATCCTAATTATCAGGTGTGTTCTGGAAACAAATAAAGGTACAAAAGTACAGAAAATAAAAGAGAGTGCTTACTTTTTAACTACTGGCAGCACTTGGCTACCAACAGTAACAACAACTTCTTTCACCTTGCGCTTCTTGGAGGCGGGGCGGCAATTTCCTGCACCTCATCATCCTCCGTCGCCTCTGGATCGACTGAAGGATATCCCTCTAGTGGAGCTATCTCAGACTTGGAGAGTTTGTCGACCTAACAAAGTTAAAAGGCATCGATAAAAATAGAGTCAAAGAAAGAACATAAAAGAATAGGGAAACGCAAAAGCAGAGTCGAAATATTTACCGGAGTCAGAGGACGGTTGGTCATATACATCTTCATGGAGACTTCGGGAACCTTTCGTTCCACTCTTTCCGGAATCCGGCTCGAACTGACCCACATCTTGTCCTTCATGTCGCTCGTGATATAGTGCATGAGGCGATCTCCATGGTGCTGGAGAGGCTGAATCCGGTGCTCCGGCCAGAAGTGGATCAAGTCGGATCCACGGAGGCCCTCATGCTTCATCAAAAACTCAATCCGCCTCTTGGCGAGGATAAATATATCTGAAAACTCTGGCGCCTCCGTGTCCCATGAATTCTGGTGGGGAGCGGCACCGTCAGCAAACGCCGAAAGAGCTTCCGCCTTTCCAGGAGCTGGAATATCCTTGTGATAAAAGAAGGTTCCGGCCTAGCGCTTGATAGATTCACTAGCGTTAATCCTAGGATAGACTCGGTTTCTCCTAAGGACTAAGCTAAGAGTGCCGGTGATGTAAGGCACACCGACGCTAATGGAATTCTTCTGAGTACCATAGTAGTACCAGAAAAGGGTGAGACTTGGCATAATGCCAAGAAACCCCTCGCACAAAGCTGCATGAGTGCTAAGCTCAAGCAGAGAGTTGGGAGGAATATTATGAAGTTGCACACCATAGTAGTTGAGGACCTCGATGAGGAAGTTCGACGGTGGCAAGCTGAGGCCGCGGTCGACGCGCGTGCCGAATAGCACCCTCTCGCCATCGCGCGGGGTAGGAACGGCATGCCCCGAGGCGCTCCGTGCGGTGACCCAGCATACCACTGCATGTGTAGTACACTATAGTCGTTGACATGACATCCACAAAACACCGTTCTGTAAATATCACATCCCTCAGAGTGGTACAACAGAAACATTGCGGGTCCATATTACAAACATTCACACATTATTATTACAATACCATAAGTTCAAGACTTCAAAAGGATTCAACTTACAAACAAAAATATAAAGTGTTTCAGCGGAATTTAAAAGTAGCAACTTCAACTAGGAGTTGAGGTCAGCAGCTTATTCTATAGAGTTCATGCTGCTCGGCTTCGTCGGTTACTACTAACTAGGATACTTAGTTGGACAGGTTATCATCGACACCATAGCGGATTTCGTAATCCACTCCTTCAACACCTCCTGACAGGTCAGGCTCCTCGTAGTACACACCTTCTTGGCATTCGGCTGCATACATTGGCGTATCTCGGGATCCTTAGAGTCTAAGCAAGGGATCAAATGAAAGGATGAGTAACAGCGTTACCCAACAAGTTCATTATATGCAAGGTGGGAAGTTTAATGCTCTTACTACTACCTCGGACTATAAGTCCTTGGCACTATGCAGTTTTTGCAAATCTTTCTTCAAAGATTGATTTTTATTATAAAAGTCTATGACCATCAGCCTTCACAGGTTGACCAGAACTTTCATGGAGTTCCTTTCCTGCTGTGTTCGCAGCTCCTTCCTGGAACAGGGAGTAACAAGTTACAATTCTTACACTCTGCAGAGGTGTGTTACTTTACCCATGAGAGATCAACTCCTTGTTGCACAACCGGGCGTACTTTCCGGTCCACAATTCCATGATGTGGGGCCCAGTATTTGGTCCAAGCCAATCACTGCCCCCTTCGCGACCTCGCATGCCTCCTTGGTGTACACCATGCCCACATATTGAATTATGGAAATGGTTTGTACATATCGTTAGATGCCAGAACTATCGTGGGACGTTGAGGGTTCCCACCCATAGGTTGCATATCCTCTACGAATTACCAATTAATATGCACGCTACGAGGATAACAGCCACGACCTGCACATCCGGCTTCATGCGAGAGGAAGAAGATACAACTGACTTCTCTGTCCCATTCCAAATCTCATGGCTAACGCGTGATATACGGCGCTAGTATCACTGATGTCATGGGTTATTAAGTCCCTAATTGATCATCATTGTTGCAAATAGAACCCTAAGTTCTATTGCTCCATTCTATCATCACTTAGGATGATATCTAAGATTTCTTTATTGGTGAAAATAATATTTTCTTTCTTTGGAGTATATATGATAACACACAATTTGCAAATATTTTGATAAAGACTCTTCAAAGGATATGAGCAAGTGATGAACTTGCCTTGTGATTGCAAGGTAGTGAAGTTTGATGCTTGCACTGGACCTTGAGCTTCTATGTCTACAAAAACATCATTATTGCCCGGTAAGGATAATATTTAAAGAAGCAAAATGATTATGCAAAGTAATGTAATGCATTATTTAGCTTTATATGTATTCTCCCCCATTTATTTAAATTATAAAAATCCTTTTAAATAATAAAAGGTTTATAAAAATTAAATTTTAATATTTATTGAATATTGTATTCTTTTATTTTATTTCCTTTTATTTGAATTTTATTTATTTAATAATTCCTTTAAGAATTATCATTTAAATACCAAAAATTGATATTAAATATTTGTTTAGTATTTTTCTAAAATACTACAATATTAATATATAATGAAAGTGATTTTTATTTATTTTTATCATCTTTCAATAATTTTGTAAAATTACATAAGGTATATATACATTACAAAATTCTTAATAAAATTTATATGTCTAAAATTTTATTTTCTAATTTATTTGGATAGTTTGGATTATTGTGAATCCAAAAATATTTTATTTATAATTTTTGGATTTTCATTTTATTTTCTAGAATTTATCTAAACTGAGTGGCATTTTGGTCTTTTCTTGTTTAAAAACTGGCTTTAAGTGATTTGGGTAGAACCAAAACGATACCCCGAAGGGGTCGTGGCCCAATCCATCCCGCTCTCTCTGTCACTCTCTCGACTTCATCTCCCTCTTCTCCTCCTCGACCCCGTGGTCGATGGCGCCGCCGCCGTGCGCTACTCGCCGCCGTGGTCCTCCCTAGCCGCTGCCGTGATGCAGGGCGAGGTTGTCGACCATGCTCTACCTTCCTGTCCAATTCGATTTGGATCTAGAGCTTCCCCGTGGACAGACTAGCTCCATCCCGAACCCTAGGGTTTGGGGTGGTGCTGGTGTTATCGCCGCCGCTGCTGTCGTGTGATGTGGTGGTGTTCCTCGCTATCAGGCGTGGCTGTGGTCGTCGTCGCGGCGTGGTGTGGGTCGCAGCGCCCCCTTGGGGTTCTCCCCGTGCCGCCGTGCTTGTCGACCTCCTCTGCTTCCTCTTCTATTCTACAGCGAGGACCATAGGTGAGTTGGTTCTTGGTTATAACCCGTGCCTCTACCTCCTCTGAGTTCATACATGTGTAACTAGTGGCCATCCCTCATTAGGGTTCATATTTGTTCTAGGGTTCTTCCCTGTATCTAGGATTCATCCCTCTTTGTGCCTGTAAGATGATGATCTGATCTGGTAGTGATGCCTAGTGAAGATTGTTCTCACTGCACTTCAGTGCTTCCTGTCATGTTTTGATTATCTGATGATATTGTTGATCTGATGCTAGTGGTTCAGTAGTGTTGCCTCTAACTGGTGATGAAGCTTGGTTAAGATGATGGTATAATTGTGAAACCTGGTTGGTTAGGTTGAAGCTTAGTGTGTTTCTCTATTGTTAGTACCCCAGTACTGATAGTAGCACTGTTAGTGGTGATTCACTGCATCAATAAAGATTGGCTTGTGGATTCATGTGCAGATTGAGGTTACTTAGTTTCTTACAGTAACACTTTGCACATATAAACCTGATCCTGATTCCTGGTTATACTTTCCAGGAAAATGATAGTTATTGTCTTACTGGTTTATTTATGAAAGCTAAGTGATTGTTTGGCTTGGTTTTATAATTTGTTCTTGTGACACCATCCTAGAATGGCACACAAGTGGTGATTCTACTACTGGTCTTTACTATGGTCAGTTCTTAAGATTGGATATCTGTTAAAGATAAATTGTAAGCTTCTTTCTTTAAGGATTAATGCCTATGATGCTGGTCGTCTGAGGCTTAGGAATTAAATTCCTATCCTGCTGTCCCTCATAGATATGCTTAAGTATCAAGGTTGTTCACTGGTCCTTGGATCCTGGTTGGATAAAATGATTGGTTTGCTTATAGCTTAATGTTGGTGCATATAGTTCATGAAATCTGAGGTGCTACTCCATTAGGAGATGTGCCCAAATTTTATAAGCTATTTGAGAACATATTGGAATATATGAGTTTTTTATGATCACCAGGATCTATGACGTTGGTCTGAGATTCTGGTTGATTTGGTAGAGTTTACTACTGGCCTTTATATTTCAAATTTCCTCTATGATAGGTTCACCCCACTTGGGTGATCACTGAGAGATATAACTTGTAAAACTGTTGGGGATATGCTATATGGGTATCCTCATAGCATGTCACTTATCCGGATAATCCGGGTGGCCCATAGTCGGTAGCATGGCCTATGGCATGCTGGGAGGCCCAGTTAGATGGATCCAGAAGGGAGGCCCATGCCGGATAAAGGAAGGCTACGGTGGAGTCACCAACGTACCCGGAGCCTTGGAGTGCAAGATACACAAGACTAGTAATAGACAGTGTAGGACTCTGTAACCTGTCCGACTAGGACTTTTCCCTGTAACCCTAGGACCTGGCGACTATATAAGTCGAGCCAATGGGAGCCTTTAGGGCACAATAACTTAGACTCTCTAGTCACCTCGCACAGCGAACCAATCTGTCACATCCCAAATTTTAGTTTTGGTCTTGCATATCATTCATATCATGGCATCATGCTTTTCCATGCAAATCCGTTGAGTGAAAAGGTTCGGCGAAACGCCATTTGCAAAACCCTATTCTATTTTGCTACGAGGTTCCTGTGGGAAGCTTTAGTAGGACTTGCGACAACCACCCTTGTAGATTAGTGGTTTCGCTCAAACCTTGATGCTAGATTGTTCCCCTCGACCATACGAACCCGTAGGCGCAAGAATCGCTTAAATCGGGGCTCGTACGGAGAAGTTGTCGCCGTTTTAGTAAACCGCCGGAAAACGGTCCGAAAATTTGGACCGATTTCCGAGTTCTAGTCTAACTCCGGACCGAATCTGAGTAGGATTTCCGCGCGCAGGGCCACAAAAGGGGACCCCACCTACCTCGGGATCCGCACCCGCACACCGCCGCCTCTGCCCACCCGCCCGCGCGATCCCCGCCTCGGGAACCGCGCCTACCGCCGCCATCGCCGCCTCCGCCGTCGCCGCCGACGCCACCCGCCGCCAGTTTCGCGCCGCCCGCCGCTGCCGCCGCCACCCGCCGCCGGCCGCCGCCCATCCCGCCGCCAGGTCCGGCCGCCGCCGCCTCTCTCTCATTGCGCCGCCCGCCATCACCGCCGTGCCATTATCCGCCGCCCGGCCGACCCGCCGCCGCACTTCGCGCCACCGCGCTGCCGCCACCCGCCTGCGCCGCCGGCCGCCGCCTCGCCACCGCACCACCCGCCTCGCCGCCACAGCGCACCAGCGGCGCGCGCTGCTTAGTTGCGCGCCGCCGCAGCTGCGCGCTTGCCGCTATGCGCATCGCATGCGCTATTGCGCCTCACAAGCACACACGCGTATACACACGCACGCCGCGCATTTATTTTCTAGACCCGTTCGTTGACCCTCTCCGTCCGTGCAGTAAGAACCCAACGCCGGATCGACGACGCCATCCGGAACTCGCCGCACCGTCCGGAGTCCGTTTCGTCGCTTGTTTCCGGTAAGACAGCAGCCACCGTCAGATCTCAGATCAGCGGCTCAGATCGTTAGTTGACCGGTCAGACTCAGGCGTTGACTAGTCAGACGCCCAGTCAGCGCCCAGTCAGCAGACGATTTGACCAGTCAACAGACACAATTGACTGGTCAATTTCATTAATCTTTTTAGTTGGCAGATTTCGATAGAATCTTGTAAATTGCGTAGAAATTAAACCGCTTTGCCAAAAATTGCAAATAAAATATATGTAGATTCAGTGAGTCGTGTAGAATCTCGCTGTAACTTTGGTTCAGGCTTTTGCAGCAAGGTTTAGTACAGTTTAATCAAACTAGTTAATGGCCTTTTCGGAGTAATAAATTCGTAGAAAAAGATCCGTAGCTCCAAAAATCGCGTATGATATGTCCCTGGATTCAGTGGAGAGAGGGGAATCTCATCGTGAATTAAAAAGGTAGGCTTATAGTAAAAACTTCTGCAGAAACTGGCTATTGGCTTTCTGCAGTGTTTTAATTACTCGGGGAGTTTTATAATTCCTTTTTGAGTAATTCCAGTTGGTACTGTTTCTAATCAGCAATGCCCATACTGTAGATTTTTCCCATGATTTTACAAACAGTATACTACCGGTAGTGAATTAATTGAGTTCTAGCTCTAGTTTGGAGCATTACTTTTACTTAATAGTTTTTCCTAGCGCTAAAACTATTTTCCATGCATGCAATCGGTAGTATTATGGTATAGGATGTTGTGGTGCAGCTGTAGCACCAATTCACTTGTCGTTCTTGCATTCATGCATCATCTTTGTTGCATATGCTTGTGGATTGTTTGTTTATGATTGCAATTGTATCGTGTAGATTGTGACGAGTGCAACGCTTGCTCGTGTGTGGATTGTTCTTACGACCACTACAACCAAGGCAAGTAGATGCTACTTTGTTCATGATATCGTCCTACTATTTTCAATGCATTGTCGTGTATTTTGTAGATGCATGTGTAGGATGATACTATCGCTATGCTATGTCCTATTATGTGGTAGGACCCTCTTTGTAGTTGAACCACCGTTGGTAGATGTGCTTAGCCATGCTATGTTGAACGAGGGTTGGGTTACATCATTGTGACTTGTTTCTAAAAGTATTGGTTTGTGAAAACTAAAACAACTTAAACAATGAATCCCCTGGGTGTGATGGTATTGATGATTTTTGGTGGTTTATTGCGGAAAGGCACGCAGGTATCAAGAGAGAATGATTGGCTTCTTTATTGTGTAGCTTACGTGTACAACCATGTGCCAATAATGGAATGGACGGATGGTTGGACTTAGTAGGTTGTGGTAACTCGAACCCGCGTATCCAGAGATGTAGAATTTTGGTAGGTTGGACCGGTGTGCGTCGGGATTGAGGAGCTACTTCCCGAACAGTATCAACTTGGACTTCTCCCTATCACCACTCAAAATGAGAGTGATGGTACGAGCTGGGCTGGCCAAGTCACATGGGTAAAGTGTACTAACCTCTACAGAGTGTATAATCTAATCGATTAGCCGTGTCCCCGGTTATGGACATCTGAGTTGCTTGATATTGATTCCATGACATGTTTCTCGCTCATTCTAATTTCATAATTGCTTTAACATTGTTGGGTTAACTTAATTGGGATCTTTTCAAAGAAAATCAAAAATTGTTTATGAAAGTAGGACAAATGTATTTGCAAATGCTAGCCAGACACAGCTCCAATTACCAAATAAGCATGTAGATGTTAGTACTATTGTCTCTTTTACTAGCTCTACTTGCCATACATTCCATGTATTGACCCTTCGGGGCTGTTACGTTTCATGTTGCAGGTTATTCCGATTCTGATTGATCGTTATAGGCCACGGTACTCCACTCGGCACTTGTTCACTTGTGGGCAATTTGAAGAATGGAGGATTTACTTTATTTATGTTGCTACCTGAATAATTTGAGCTGGCTTTGTGCTAAGCTTTTATTGTAATAATGGTACTCTGGATCTTCGTTATTCATGATACACAGATATTTTGCTATGTTATCTATCTTACTCTATTGTGGGCCAATGAACCGATCCAGGGATTGGCATGTCACATAGAGGCCACGGTCTTTTCAGAACCGGGGTGTTACACAATCCCTGTAACTCGGCGTATTGCCCTTATAGTGATTTATAGCCGGAGTAGGATTTCGCCACCGTTGTGGGATCTGAACCTGGGTAAGCTATGTTACCTCGTACCCGTCAACCGTCCGCCTTACCCCACGTCTCTAAACACGCATTGTGAGGACCCCTCCATGGCATACTCGTCGGCAATACCATGACAGTTGGCGCCCACCGTGGGCCTCAAACCGACGACCACAAGGTTAAGAGCCGTTGCACCTCCAGTCATTGTCGAGGCCATTGCACCTCAACCGCCCGTCATCGAGGAAGTCCTAGCACCCTCCGACTCTGTCATTGACGCACTTTATGCTGATTTCAGTGCAGATTCAGAGGAGATAGACTTCAGTCCAGAAGAGTTAGACTCTGCTATGCAGGAGATGGAGGAGGAGTACTCGCGTGACGAGCAAGCCAACAACACCGTCACGTCCCGATGGGTGTTCGTCACCATTGGGACGACGATGGATGAAGATCAACCCAGACGAGCTCCGCCTACAGCGCTGGAAAAGGGGAAGGGGCCACTTATTGCTGCTGACGATGATCGCGCAAAAGTCATGCCTCCTCCGCCTAACCCAGTGCAGTAGCCGCAGGAACTCGACACCGGCCCGAGCAACAACAACACCGCAAACTTGCCACCTCCAGCATCTACGTCTGCAGCAGCCCAAGTTACTCCAGCTTATAGAGTGATGTACGTTAATATCCTCGTCGAGCCACTGACTGTTGCTCATATCCGGAACGTGACCCATCTTGACGAGAAGCGCCAGCAGCTGCTGGAGGAAGCGCAGGCCATCACGGAGCAAGGCGCTAAGCTAGATCAAGATCTGGTCAATGCGCAGAAGTCCATAGAGAAAGCTAGAGCAATGGAGTCCGAGTACAAGACTTTACTGCAGCAGCAGAAGGCTAAGAAAGCTTCGCTCGCGTCATCAACGACCCTGGTGTACGGCGCAACCTAGGATGGGCCCCCTCGAAGCCGTCACAAGCCAAGCCATACATTGACAATGAAGGCAAGCAGGTGATGCCCACCCCACTCCTTAACCTCGCCGTCGCCAAGACCCTTCTGGAGCAGGATAGATCGCCCGAGGCAGTGGAACAGGTCTATGACCTAGTGGTCAAGGCGATGAAGCAGCAAGAAAAGTCCACCTCTCAGAGGCTTGAGTCCGACCCAGCGCTTTGCCAGTCTAGACAGTATAATCTGCCAAGGGACAGATCTCCTCTTGATGTCGGGTCCCAGACGGTTTCATCAAAACGAAGACGGAGAGATGCGCGCAAAAGGAAGGATGCTATCCCCATATCCTCCGATCACGGAGAAAAGGCCCGACCTCGTCGCCCATCGCCACCGCCCCGATCCGCCCCGACATCGCGAAGAGCAGACCCGTCATGACGGAGAGCGTAACCAGGGACACAAGATCAGGTCACGCCATGACCCTCCGCGTCCGACAAGCAACCGTGACAGGCGTGAGGCGTCGCAGGAGGGTAACAACAAGAAGGCTAACCCACCGCCACCTCCGCCTCCGTCACCACCAAGTAGTCACCATGGCAGAGGATGCCCGCGTCGTTCACGTATCCCATCCCCTGTTGACAAAAGAAGAACCGGAGCCGTACGATGCATGTTTGCGGATCGATAAGATCCACGAGGCCCGGGAAGGACCATACCTGGGACCACATTGCTTTGGAACTGCAATACGGTCCGCAACTTACCCCAAAGGTTTCCGGATTGACAAGACCATCAAGCCCTATGACGGCACCGCCAAGCCAGCCACATGGTTGTAGGACTACGGCAGCGTAGTGGAGATTGCCGGAGGAAACCCCAACGTCTCCATCAAGTACCTCCCATTAATGTTCGCAGGCACGACCCGTCAATGGATCGACGACTTGCCGGAGAAATCTATCTACAACTGGCTGGACATGCAAGAAGCGTTCACCAAGAACTTTGAGGGTACATACAAACGTCCCTGCACTGCGGGCGATCTACAGCGGTGCGTGCAAGAGAAAGACGAGACATCTCGCGCCTACCTCTCCCGTTGGCTAGATATGAAGAATTCCTGCGTAGGAGTGCACGCTCACACCGCCATGGCCGCCTTCATCGATGGTTTGGAAAGGGGCACGCTGCTCCGACATAAGCTGAAACGCCTGCAGGACAATCACCAGCTTGACTTGAACCAGATGATTCAGTTGGCTAGTGAGTTCGCAGCTGCCGACGATGATGCTCATGGCTCCTTGCCAGCAACGGCCTTTCCAACTCAAGCTCGGAGGAACAGCAGTACAAAGCGGAAAACCGCTCCAGAAGAAAAGCAATCTACTGACATGGTAGCCATGACTTTCGCAGGACGAGGAGAAGGCGGACAACGTGGCCGAGGAAGGGGAGCTGGTCGTGGGCAGCAACGAGGAAGTGAAACCACCTCGCCGCCGCTCCGCGTTCCCCAAACCTACAAGGAGTACCGCGATATGCCGTGCCTCGTACACCTCGACGCCAACGGCAAGGCCACCCACACCAATCGACATTGCAAGTTCATCAACGAACTCAAGGAAGACCCGGAGTCCGGCTACAAGCAAAGTCGGAAGAACAGAACGCGAGGCAAGGGCAAGGGGAAGAAGAAGGAGGAGGAGTCCAAGGATTCAAGTGACATGGATGAGGATGTTGACCCCAAGCACGCCGCCAAGAGCGACGACAAGGGCAAGAACCCCTTCGCAAAGAAGGCCCCAGTCTACCACACTTTCCTTGGCACCCTCACCGTCCGACAACAGAAGACCTCTCTGAGGATCCTGATGGCCACTCTCCCCCCAATTCCCCAGTACCTGCGCTGGTCGGAGGTTCCAATAACTTGGGACAGGACGGACCACCCAGACCTTGTGCCCACAGAGAACCAGTACGCCATGGTCATCAACCCCTTGATTGACGGCGTGGAGTTCACCAAGTGTATGGTGGATAGTGGAAGCAACATCAACATCATGTACCTGGATACACTGCAGAAGATGAACTTGACGGAGGCAAACCTAAGGCGGACCAACACCATCTTCCACGGCGTAGTTCCTGGTCGGGAGGCTCGGTCCCTTGGGTGCATTACACATCAGGTTGCCTTTGGCGATGTTAATAACTACCGCCAAGAGCGCATGACCTTCGAGGTGGTCCCCTTCAAGAGAGTGTACCATGTCATATTCGGTCACGAAATATTCCACACGTTCATGGCCAAGCCGTGCTTCGTCTACAACAAACTCAAGATACCCGAACCAAACGGCATTATCACCGTATCCGAAAGCTTTACCAAGGCAAGGGACTGCGAGATCAATGAAGCAACTGCTGCTGTCCTCTCACAAAAAGAATTCAAAGAGATCCAGAGCAAGGTCGATGACTCAGAGATGCCCGCGTTGAAGAAGCAGATCTTCGACTCCGCTCTTGCGTTCAAGGCCGCCATCGAGACCAAGCCGGTGGAACTTGTGGTAGGCGATGCCTCCAAGGTCACGGCCATTGGGACGAACCTGGATCCCAAATAGGAAATCACGCTCGTCGAATTCCTCCGTGAGAATAGGGACATCTTTGCCTGGCAACCTGCCGACATGAAAGGTGTACCTAGGGAACTTGCTGAGCACAACTTAAACATTGATCCCAAATGTAAACCAGTGAAACAAACTCTACGACGCTTTGGAGATGAGAAGAGACGCGCCATTGGCAAAGAGATAGCTAGGTTACTTAAGGCTAGGTTTATCCGAGAAGTCCTTCACACCCAATGGGTGGCCAATCCTGTACTTGTCCCCAAAAAGGGAACCAATGAATTAAGAATGTGCGTTGATTACACCGGCTTGAACAAAGCATGTCCCAAAGATCCGTTTTCTTTGCCTCGCATTGACCAAGTCATTGACTCGACGGCTGGCTCGGAACTTTTGTGTTTTCTCGATGCATACTCAGGATACCACCAGATCAAGATGAGGAAGTCGGACCAATTGGCCACTTTGTTCACTACTCCATACAGCACGTTTTGCTATGTCACGATGCCCTTTGGGCTGAAAAACGCAGGTGCTACTTACCAGCGGACAATGCAACATTGCCTCCACGACCAAATTGCTCGGAACGTTCACGCTTATGTGGACGATATCGCGGTGATGTCTAAAAAGTCAAATGACTTAATCTCCGACTTAAAAGAAACCTTTGATAATCTCTATAAATACAACATGATGCTTAACCCTAAGAAGTGCGTCTTAGGGGTTCTAGCCGGCAAATTGTTGGGCTTCATCGTTTCCCAACGTGGAATCGAGATCAACCCGGAGAAAATCAAGGCCATCTTAAACATAAACCGTCTGACATGCCTAAAGGACATTCAACGACTAACAGGTTGTGTTGTTAGCTAGTCGGTCACACCGACTTGGAGAGAAGGCTCTGCCGCTATACAAGTTGCTTAAGAAGGCGGACAAATTCACGTGGACGGACGAAGCAGATGCAACATTGAAGCAGCTCAAGGAGATTCTTTCCTCAGCGCCCATCCTTGCAGCACCCGAGCCTGGAGAGCCCCTGTTAATTTACATGGCGGCAACCAACCGGGTTATCAGCATCATCGTCGTGGTAGAGAAGAAGGAACCAGGCCATGAGCATGGAGTTCAAAGACCAGTTTACTATGTGAGCGAGGTCTTGACGGAGTCCAAGCAGCGTTACCCGCACTACCAAAAGATAGCTTATGGAGTATTCCTCGCTTCAAACTACCAAAAGATAGCTTATGGAGTATTCCTCGCTTCTCGGAAGCTGAGGCATTACTTTCAGGAGCACCCAATCACAGTGGTGAGCAAGACTCAACTGTCCGACATCATCAATAACAACGACGCTACAGGAAGGGTCGCGAAGTGGGGCATTGAACTCGCCGCCTCCGAGATCACTTACAAGATACGCGACGCTATCAAGTCACAAGCCTTGGCGGATTTTGTTGCAGATTGGACGGAGATGCCAAATGCTACTCCGTTGCCAGAACCAGAGTACTGGGTGATGCACTTTGATGGATCAAAGCTTCTCAACGGCTCGGGGGCTGGTGTATTGCTACAGTCACCAAAAGGAAACAAGCTACACTACGTTCTGTAGATCCACTTCGAGGCTACAAACAACATGGTGGAGTATGAAGCACTCATTCACGGACTGCGGGTAGCCAAGGATATTGGCATCAAACGCATAGTTTGCTGTGGAGATTCCGACTTGGTTGCCCAGCAAGTGGCTGGCACCTGGAATGCGCGGAACCCTATGATGGCGGCATATCGAGACGAAGTGGACGAGATAGCCAAGAGCTTCTTGGGTTACGAAGTCAAGTATGTACCTAGGGAACAAAACGAGGCGGCTGATCTGCTGTCCAAGCTTGGATCAGGGCACAAGCAAATTCCGCCAGGAGTTTTCCTAGAGCACCTGCGCACACCATCCGTGAAGGGAGCCGACATAGACAACCAGGATAGAGCTGACTCTTTCGTCAACATGGTGACTAAGGTCCCTCCGGCTTGGACAAAACCGTTCATGGAATACCTCGAACACGGAATTTTTCCCGACGACAAAGTCGAAAGACGGCAAATAGTACGGCGAGCAAAGGGTTATACCATAATCAATGGGCAACTCTACAAAAGGAGCACTACTGGTGTATATCTAAAGTCTGTTTCCCAGCTAGAAGGTATGGAAATCCTGCGTGAAATCCATCTCGAAGATTGCGGGCATCATGCCGCTCCTCGATCGTTGGTCGCGAAAGCCTTCCGACAAGGATTCTACTGGCTGACCGCGAAGGCGGACGCCCTGACAAGCTGGTTGAGACATGCATGGGATGCTAGTATTATGCCCGACAACCACATGTTCCTGCTGAAGAACTGCGAACAATATCAATAACTTGGCTGTTTGCAGTCTGGGGGCTAGACATGGTGGGACCGTTATAGACGACACCTTGTGGGTTCACGCATATGCTTGTAGAAGTTGACAAATTTACTAAATGGATAGAAGCTAAACCCATTAGAAAGCTTGATGGGGCAACTGCCCTCAGGTTCGTCTGAGATCTAGTGGTGAGATTTGGTATCCCACACAGCATTATCACCGACAACGGCAACAATTTATCACTCGAAGAAGTGGAGGCTTATTGCTGGGAGAAAGGCATCCGACTTGACCTTGCATCTGTGGCACACCCACAATCCAATGGTAAGGTTGAGCGAGCCAATGGATTAATTCTGCAGGGAATCAAGCCACGTCTTGAGGCACCGCTACATAGAGCAGCTGGAGCCTAGGAGAAAGAATTTCCATCTGTGCTGTGGTGTTTGCGAACTACACCCAAAATATCCACCAGCTACACCCCTTACTTCATGGTATATGGAGCTAGAAGCAATCCTGCCTTCCGACATACTCCATGATGCACCAAGAGTTGCTGTCTACGACGAAGATGACGCTGAAGAATCCAGACGCCTAGATGTGTACCTTCTCGAGGAGGAGTGTGTTTTGGCATGCCAAAGATACGCCATCTACCAGCAGAAGCTACGCATCTACCATAGTCGATGCGTTCGGCATCGCTCGTTTAAAGAGGGGGATTTGGTGCTCCGACTTAAGCAGAAGAAGTCACACAAATTATCCCCGCCATGGGAAGGACCGTTCATCATAAGCAAGGTGCTGCTCAATGGGTCTTACTACCTTGTTGAAAATCGTGAACTAAAGGATAGACCCAACAAGGATCATAAGCGTAAGCGACATGACCCAGATGATGACTACCCGGAGCTTGATCGGCCATGGAACATAGCACAACTACGTCCTTTTTACACTTAGCATTTTTTATCTAATTGTGTATCTCTTATATGATCAATGAAATAAAGCTCTCTGGTTCACTCATATTTATGAGTCTTTTACCTCCTTTAGTGTTCATTTTTGGATCATGTAAAACCTTTATGCACAAGTATTGCGTTTGCACTTGTGAAAATTCTGCCTACGGGCGCTAGCTTAAGTTTTCTGGTCTACACGTTCTTTGTCGTTTTTATGTGGATTCTGGAGTAGTGAATTTTGACACTTATTGTCGGCGATTTTGTGCTCAGGTTATTGACGGTGCCATTGGGCATCATCACCTGAGCGCATGGTTCCGACAACGAGTCTTCCGATTCACGAAAATTCAAGCATAAGAACCAAAGTAATGGATAACCCAACACTTGCTTAAAAAATATATACATGCTGGAAGCTAGTTCTTAAGTAGCAGGAAATAACAACCATTGTTTTCCGCCTTAAGTCACATCAACAAGTTTTTTCCGCACATACACCAAAGGTGAAACAAATATTACAAAGTTGTTTTTCATTCCTTTGGCGCAGGAGACTTGGAGGCAGCATCGTCACCAGCCGGAGAATCACCCTCAACGTCAGCACTATGGTGGGATTCGGAGGAGTCTTGGTTGACGCTGTCGATGGTGTTCATGGGCACGAAGACGTCGATGTCCACCAACTCGAAAACTCTGGTGTCATAACCCGCTAGTGACGACAGGATGGCTTCATTATTAATCTCTTTGCCATCATCGTCAACGTCGCGGATACTAGAGGTCACCGTGTCGATGTCGGCACCTTCGTAGTGTGCCTTCACCAATGAAAGCGCCATCCTTGTGCCAGCCCGTGAACATGAAGCTTTCCAGCTTGTGACACGCTCGGGGGCTCGGCGCAGAATCTCCGAGTACTTCGCCATGGAGTTCGAGGCCTTGATGTGTATCTGAAGGGGCTTGGAAATCTCTTTGATTTGGGTGATGGCGGAGTTGATGAATTTGCCGGCAAGAACCATGCATTCCTTGTCCAAAGGAGGCGATCGGGTTAAACCCTTAGGAGCTGCAAATTCCGACAAGGAGCGCATGAGTTCAATAAATTCTAAGTATCCAGACTACAGAAATACAAGGCGGAGGAAACTTACTGAAGATGCTGGCCTTAGCCTGCCAGAGGGTGACCGCCATGGATTCTTTCTCTTGTTGGAGGAGCTTATACGCCTCGTTGTGGCGTTGGTTTTGCTCATCAGCAGCTTGCTTCTGATCTTTTAAGATCGCAAGCTCCTCCTTGAAGCGATTGATTTCCGGAGAGGCGGAGTCCTGCAGGGCCTTCATGGAATCCTCATGCATTTTCAGCATTTCTTTCCTCTCCTCCTTAAGGATATTGTTCTCAATATCCAGCTGCTGGATGTGCTTGGACTGCTCGATAATGTCCTTGGCCTTGGCAACATGTTCTACAAAGTCGGAGAAAACAAAGTACACAGTGAGTACTCGGAGAATCTAGGCACAAAACCAAGACAGAATGCGCAAAAAGAAAACAGACTCTTGTTTTTGATGATCTGTTCCTTCAAGATGGCAGTTTTACCCTTTTCAGCTTCAAGATCTGCGCGCATCTTCTAGTACTTGTCATTGGCCATACCCCTCCAAGCATTCTCGTTCTGTGGAAAAAATAAAAAAGTTAAACCGTTGTTTAGTCTACTTGGAGCATCTAGTCGGAAATTTTCCACCTAGACGCTCGGGGGCTACAGCGAGAGTTTTAACTTAGCAATATTCTTAGATTTTCTTTAAGCATCTAGTCGGAACTAATTCAGTTCTTGATTAGAAGCTTGGGGGCTACTGTATAAAGTTTTTAACTCGGATATCTTCTTAGCTTTTCTTTAAGCGTCTAGTCGGAACTAATTCAGTTACAACTAGAGGCTTGGGGGCTACAGTATTGAAAATTATAAACACTGCGTATGCTACTCTTAAAGCATCTAGTCAGAATAGTTCATTCCATCTAAATGCTTGGGGGCTAGAGTGAGAGTTTTTTCTAACTTAGTCACTCTTAGAGCATATAGATGCAAAACCTATGGTTTTCCATCTACATCCTCAGGGGCTACAGTGGGATACTCATATGAAATGCAAAAGGCAAAGTAAACTTACAAAAGTGCGATGATCTTGAGGTTTGTAGCGCTCTCGTCTAGCAGCTTGCCAAAGGAAATGCTATTTCCTCGCAATATTTCTGCTTGTCGGAGGACCTCCTCAAGACCGCGTGTCGTAGATGTCGGTGCTGCTCCAGGAACCACAGATGTGCTACTCGGCGTAAGCGCGGGGTAAACTATCTTTGGGAACTCAAAGGGTTTCTGGGGAGCAAGGGCGTCGCCTTCGGCAGAAGTACCAGCTTCCACCACCGCCTTGCCGCCACCGATGGCATCCTTAGTCGGAGCTTCAGCCATTTGTTGAGCGGTGCTCTCCTGCGTTGCCTGCTTTCCGACAACCGCGAGTTCGGTAGAGGCGCCAGAGTCCACTTCCATGGTGGAAGGGCCTGATGCCTCCTTAGCTTGTGAGCTTGTCGGGGCAGACGAGGGCTTGACGGGGGAGGCGTCGCGATGCAGTATATCTTTGATATTTCGAGAAGCCCCCAAAGTTTTGGAGGTCTTCTTGAGGCTGGTCATGGCTTTTTTCCTAAAACGTGCAAAATGCATAAGTACAGGAACAAGACATATAAATAGACGATGTCGGAGAATGAGAAGCTTACACTAATGGGGGTGCTTTGGCAAAAATCCCGGCGGTAGTCCTTTTGGAGGCTCCACCCTCCGTCTTCCTCTTCTTGCCTCCGTCGGCAGCGTCAGAGGTGGAGCTCTTCCACTATCGCGCCAACGGAACTTCGTCGTCGAACACGACCGTGACTTCCTTCATATTTGGATCGTAGATTTGGGCAGCCAGGTTGCCCTCCTCTAGATCGCTAAGCTATTAAGTAAGAAATCACTGTGTTAGATAAAAAGACATTTCCAAGACGGAAGAACTGGAGTATATGTCATGCACGGAAAATAAAAACCTACCTTTGGGCACTTGCCGTCTACGAACATGTCGTAGGTGATGGTGAAGGCACGCTTCTTATCCTTCACCTTGACGATGTCCTTAAGGCGGAGCTTGACGGATTCGCTCGAGAAGTTGTCCATGGAGATGCAGAGACTATCCCTTCTATCGCTGGTATACTCGTGCATGTACTTCGCGCGGTGCTGCAGAGGTTGGATTCGCCTGATGAACTAGCACATGGCTAGGTCCAAGCCGGTCAAACCCGTCTCTACAAACCATTCGATCCGCCTTATAGCGCGAGAAGCGTCGAGGTCGGAGGGAAGGGAGGCTTGGGATCTCCATGTGGAAACTTCAGCGGCGGCTCCGTCCACGAAGTCCGGGTATGTTACTTCTTGGCCCGCCAGAGGAATGTCGGGGCCGTAAAAGTACGTTCGCTGCCAATTATTGCAGGACTCGTGGCCGACGATGTCGGGGAACCGTCGGCCAGGTCGAATCTTGAAGCTTATGGTGCCGCAGTTCCTAAGCTCCTCCTTACTATGTCCGGCTTCATGTTTGACGGTGAAGAAGTACACAAAAAGGTCTAACCTAGGCCTTATCCCTAGATGTCCCTCGCAAAGTGCCGCAAATTTGCTAAGAACTAAGATACTATTGGGGGAGAGGTTATGGGGCTGGACCCTATAGTGGTTTAAGACGGAGAGGAAGAAGTGGGGGATAGGCAGGGAAACGCCGCGTACCAGCTGAGCTTTGAGGTACACCTTTTCTCCGGCTTGGGGAGAAGGTGTCACCTCACGGCCGCCTTGCCAGCAAGCCCTCCGTCATGGGGAGGTAGCCTTCGGCGACCATCTCTTGGATATCGCGGTCGGTGATGTCCGAGCCGCGCCAGTCGCCCTTGTGCGAATCTGGCTCCTCCTCCTGTGGCTCCAGCGCCGATTGGTCGCCGCCGGTGGACTCGATCACCGCCTATGCGGGGATGACCAAGCCCTCTGGGGGCACGACGACGGAGCTCACCGGCTTCGCCGTGACCTCGCTCGACGCCACCAGTAATGGAGAGGTACTACTACTAGCCATGGGGTGAAGGTTGGGTGCGACTGGTGCAGATGGGAGCTAGGGTTTTTTTGAGGTTTCTCGCGGAGTGCTCGAGGAGATGCGCGGCTGGAGGAAGAAGATGATGCGAGAAGAATGAGGTAAAAAGTGGAAATTTCCCCATGGTTACTATTTATCATCCTCGGCGTCAAGATTCGTGCAGCTTGATCAAACGGTTGCCGCGTAAACAACGTGTTCGCGAACGTGCGTGAAAATTTCGCCACGTCTCCAACCGTCGCCGCCAATGGTTCGTATCGCTCGCGCGGGAAAATCGGATATGATTGCGTTCTCTGCATGTGTGAGTTACGAGGCGTTGCTGACCTAAGCCTACGTTGTCCTAGCTGACATGAGTAGATGAGCCTTCACATCGAAGATTCCAACATAGACGGATTCAATCCAACTATGGAAGAGTACAATGGAAGACTCAACATTTTTTCCGGCTTACAAGTTTACGACAGAGAAAGTTTTGCAGGGTTCTTTGGGAGGACTACAAGATATTGCTTGACGATTTGCCGACATCCAACTAGACGGAGCATTCATCTGAAGAGGCAAGACGACGCAAGATCTCGGAGTTCTCCGGGGGCTACTGTTGGGGATATGCTATATGGGTATCCTCATAGCATGTCACTTATCCGGATAACCCGGGTGGCCCATAGTCGGTAGCATGGCCTATGGCCTGCTGGGCGGCCCAGTTAGATGGATCCAGAAGGGAGGCCCATGCCGGATAAAGGAAGGCTACGGTGGAGTCACCAACGTACCCGGAGCCTTGGAGTGCAAGATACACAATACTAGTAATGGACAGTGTAGGACTCTATAACCTGTCCGACTAGAACTTTTCCCTGTAACCCTAGGACCTGGCGACTATATAAGTCGAGCCTATGGGAGCCTTTAGGGCACGATAACTTAGACTCTCTAGTCACCTCGCACAGCGAATCAATCCCTGTAACTCGGCGTATTGCCCTTATAGTGATTTATAGCAGGAGTAGGATTCCGCCACCGTTGTGGGATCTGAACCTGGGTAAGCTATGTTACCTCGTACCCGTCAACCGTCAGCCTTACCCCACGTCTCTAAACACGCATTGTGAGGACCCCTCCATGGCGTACTCGTCGGCAATACCACGACAAAAACAACACATGTTTTATGTTTGAATATGATGAACAAAATATGTGGATGTTTTATGATGCTCACCACACTTGGTGTTGTTGGGGTTGCAATTTGTTGGTCTTGTGGTTGTGTGGCTAGCTTGATCTGGTGCTCCTCCTGATACTTCCAGCTTCTAGACTTGTCCCTGATCTAGCTCTCCACCTGCTGGTCCTGGTGGCTTGATCTTATGCTTGCTATCCACATGATCTACCCCTCCTTATGTCACCATATTAATGAGATGATCAAGAGTTTGGTTGGTGTGATATGGTTTGGCTTTGGTTTGGTTTAGCTGGGCTGCTGGGCTTGGTGTGTATGCACCAGAGAATGGTGTTGGAGATGCCTCCCACGGCTGTGCTGAGTAGTTTTGTTTGTGTGGCCTGTTGATGATGTGCTGACAGCACACACCATGCAGTTTGGTGTGTGTGCTGCTTGTGTGTCTGCTGCACCTTGTGGATATGCTCTGGATATGAAAGTTACTTTTATCTGGTTACTCTTACTTGTCTGGTGAAACTTGCCCCTCCTTACTGTTTGGAGTTATTTGACTTCTGGCTTAAATTATGAAAGATTCAGTTCTTTCATTTTGGTGAAACTTGCCCCTTTAAAGATTACTCAATGATGAAATTTTGCACAGTGCAACTCACTGTCAATTCTGAGAGTAAAACATTTTTTTAATCCTTCACTTTCTTTCTTTTAGTTTATGTTTGCTTTGCAGGTACTAGACTTGAAGATTCAATACTTTAGTTTAGGTTTTCTCTTCTTTATAGAATAGTCACTTGTAATATTTCTTTTATTCTTTTGTAATTTTTTCATTTTACTCTTTTGTAATAAAGATTGTACTATTATTCAATATGTAAAGTTTCTTCTTTTATTTCTTACTATTGTAAAGATTCTTGATCATTGTCATAAGTTACATTTTGTAACTTCTTTATTGAATAAAATTATGGAATGAATATTCTTTTTCTTAATTGTGTTCTTTATTTAAAGTTTGAATTACTAGTTGTTAAATCTTGACTAAATCATAATACTCAAACATAATTATAAATCCTTTTGAATTATAAATTCAACACTCAAGTTTTATATTCAAATTTCATTTCCCAAAACACACTAATCCACCAAGATCATATCAAAGTTTATAACAATCATCCTCCAAGACTATACCTAATCTCAAAGCATGAAAGAAACTTTGATCACTTTAGGTTTTTATTTGGCGAAAAATTTACCCACATTTTTACAGATGAATGCATGGAATTTCACAGATTTCTAAATCTACCCTTCGTTGATTCCTAAATGCTGGGATGTTACAGACTTCCCCCTTAAATTAAACTTCGTCACGAAGTTTGTTGAAGTGTACCTGAACAGTTCTGGATAGGATTTTCTTAAATCCTCTTCTTTTTCCCAAGTGGATTCTCTCTCTGGGTGATGTTCCCACTGTACCTTGCAATACTTGATTGCCCTATTCATCAACCTTTTCCAGTTTTCTTCCAAAATTTTACAGGGCTTTTCAACATAGGTCAAGTCTGCTTGTAGTTCTATCCCTTGATGTGTGGTTGCATCATCCAGAACTTTCAAACATTTATGAAGTTGTGACACATGGAAAACATTATGCACTTGAGATAATCTTGATGGTAACTCTAAAGCATAAGATATAGTTCTATTCTGACTAAGTATCTTGAATGGCCCGATATATCTTGGACTCAATTTTCCTTTAACTCCGAACCTTTTAACCCCTTTCATTGGAATTACTTCCAAATATACCATGCCTCCCACTTCTGGATGTAATGATCTTCGACTTTGATCAGCATAACTTTTCTGCTTACTCTGAGCTATTTTCGGTCTATCCTTGATCTTATCAATGATATCTTGTTTTTCCTGGATATAGTCTGGCGCAAATTCTTTGCTACTTCCAGGCTCATACCAACATATTGGTGATCTACACTTCCTTCCATACAGAACCTGATATGGAGCTGCCTTCAAACTACTCTAATAGCTATTATTGTAGGAAAATTTTGCCAATGGTAGAGGATCTTCCCATGTACCTCCAAAATCTAATGCACAAGTCCTTAACATGTATTCTAGTATCTGATTTATTCTTTCTATTTGGCCCCCTGTCTCTGGATGATAAGCTATGCTGAAATCTAATTTGGAACCAAGTGCTTCATGTAATTGCTTCCAAAATGCTAAAGTAAACATGGATCCCCTATCAGTTACGATATTTTTGGGCACTCCATGCTTACTTACTATCTCTTTGATGTAAACTTCTACTAACTTCTCGGCATTATCTTTCTGATTTACCGGAATAAAATGTTCACTATTAGTGAGTCTATCCACAATTACCCATATCATATCCTTCCGTTTAGGTATCATGGGCAATCCTGTGATGAAGTCCATGCCAATTTCCTCCCATTTCCATTCAGGAATTCCTAAAGGTTGCAATGGTCTTGCCGGACTTTGATGTTCAGCCTTCACCCTTTTGGCAAGTATGGCATTCTGACACATATTTAGCAATGTCCCTTTTCATGTTATTCCACCAGAATAGTTCTTTCAAATCCATATACATCTTAGTACTTCCTGGATGTATAGAGTATGGTGTTTCATGTGCTTCTCTGAGTATGACATCTCGAATCTCAGTCACATCTGGAACACAAAGACGATCTTGGAACCACAAAGACTCATAATCTCCAAGGTGAAAAACTGATTTTTGCCCTTGAGATATCCTCCGAATTTCCTAAGCAATGAAAGGATATTCAGTTTGATGTCTAAAAATTCAGTGCTTAAGATCACTGTCCTGCTCTGCAACTACCTGCATAGTAGCTAATCCTCCAAGAACCTCTGTTCTAATGAATTGAAGCTCTAATCTTCCCAAGTCCATTTGTAACTCTTTTGGTAGTTCCCGATTGCTAGGCTGAATGTCTGCACTCTTTCTGCTTAAAGCATCAGCTACAACATTTGCTTTCCCTGGAGTATAGTTGATTGTTAAATCATAACCTTTGATCAGTTCCAACCAACGCTTCTGTCTCATATTCAACTCCTTTTGGGTGAAGAAATATTTAAGACTTTTATGGTCAGTGTATAATTCACATCTGGCTCCATAAAGAAAATGTCTCCATCCTTTCAGCGCAAAGACTACTGCTGCTAACTCTAAATCATGAGTTGGATAGTTGACTGTTGGAGATATGCCCTAGAGGCAATAATAAATATAGTTATTATTATATCTTTGTGTTTATGATAAATGTTTACATTCATGCTATAATAGTATTAACAAGGAAACATTAATACTTGTGTGATTTGTAAACTTAATTTGAAGTCCCTAGTATAGCCTCTATACTTCACTAGCTTGTTGGTTGATTAATGATTGTGGTTTCCCTATCATGAACATTGAGATGTTATCAACAACAAGATCATATTGTTAGGAGAATGATATGGTGGACATACTCCTATAGATAAGCATAGCATAAAGATCAAGTCATTTCAATAGTTCAATTGCTATATGCTTTCTGATACATAGTAACCTAATTCCTTCGACCATGAGATCATGCATATCACCTTTACCGGATGGATGCTTTGATGACATCAAACACCACACCGTAATCGGGTGGCTATAAAGGTGGCATTGAGTGTTCGGAAAGTATTGGTTGAAACACATGGATCAAGAGGGATTTGTCCATCCATATGACGGATAGATATACTCTGGGCCCTCTCGGTGGAATGTCATCCAATGAGCTTGCAAGCATGTGACTGGGTCACAAGGGATCACATATCACGAACGAAAAGAGTACTTATCAGTAAGGTTGAACTAGGTATGCAGAGATACCGACGATCATAATCTCGGATAAGTAAACTATCGTGAGACAAAGGGAAATTGGTATCGTATGTAAGTGGTTCATTCGACGCAAAGTAATCGTAGAAATATGTGGGAGCCATATGAATTTTATTCCTCTATTGGTTATTGTTCGAGAAGTGTCTCGATCATGTCCGCATAATTCACGAACCGTAGGGAGACACACTTAAGGATTCGACGTTGTTTTGAGTAGTTATGGTATTATGAGAAAGATACCGAATGTTGTTCGGAGTCTCGGATGGGATCCGGGATATCACGAGGTGATCCGGAATGGTCCGAGAATAAGATTCATATAAGGAAAGTCCTGCTTTGAGTTCGGGAATGATTAGGTGTTTTCATCGGAATGTTCTAGAAGGTTCGGATTGTCCAAAGACCGGGGAGGATACATGAATGTGTCATTGAATGATTGCATCATGTACTAAGTGTTCTTGCTGTTCCAAAACTGAAAAGTCAAACTGCCAGTTTGAAAGTCAAACGGCTAAAACAGGAAACTGTGAAAAACAGGAAACTATGGGAAACAGGAAACTGTGGGAAACAAGCAAGAGGAGGTTGAAACCAACTTGGAGGAGGAGTCCCTCTCCTCCAAGCCGGCGGCCCACCTAGGCCGAGTTGGGGAGGGACTCCCCTCCCTCCTGGCCTGGCCGCCTCCACCTATAAAAGGAGGCGGTCTCCTCCTCTAGACACACAAGTTCCTATCCTCTAATCTCCGGTTTAGAGCCATTTTGGTTTAGAGATTCTAATTGCTTTAGCCTGCGGTTTAGAGCCTTCTAATTGGTGTGTCTAATCTCTAGACCACTAATAGCCCTCTCTCATACTCCACCATACTCGCTCCGGCTTAAGGCGAAGCCTCATGATTTCCTCTACTTAGGTACCACGCCGTTGTCTTGCCGGAATCGTGAGGAGAGTGCTACAACCTCCGCTCACTGGAACAAGGGAGAGGAAGGTCTTCGTCGAGCACCGAACGTGTGAACGATCAAGGAAGCGCTGCCGAACGCAGCCTGGGAAGGATCGTCTACGATCTTGAGATCGGAAAGAGTACGACTACATCACCCACGAGAATCGCTCTCGTTAAACACTTTGGAATCTTCGAGGGTAAGTTATTCCATCGACTCGTTGCTACAATCTAGTAGATAGATCTTGGCTTGTTTGTTTGTATGCGATAGAAAATTTTGTTTTCCATGCTACGAACCCCTAAAGGGTATCGAGCCGTGTCTATATGTAGATCTGTTGCGAGTAGAACACAATGGTCATTGTGGGCGTTGATACTTTTATTGTCGATTGCTTCTTGTGTACTTTGCATCTTGCGGTATGTTGGTATGAAGGCCGCTAACCTTACATGACATCGTTCATGAGACTTGCTCCACGCTTGACATGCAACTTGTATTGCATAAGTGGCTTTATGGTGCCTGTTTCTCCTAGCATAGTTAAGATCCAATTTACAACGGGTGATAAACAATGCTAGTATCAATGTTGTGGTTCTTGTTCGTAAGTTAGAACGACACTTATTGAAAGCCCCAAACCACGTAAAATATGCAAAGAAAGTAGAGGTCTAACTTGTTTTTTTGGGTGTGTGATGATGTGATATGGCCATGATTGTGATTATATTTGATGTATGCAATGTTCCTTATTGTAAGTTGGCAACCGCAGGAGCTATATGGTTGTCTTTAATTTATGTTAAGACCCGCGTGTCTATTCAAAGTAGTTGTAATAGTTGAAGCCGGTGGACGACAACCATGGTGAAGCGTCATTGACCTTGATGCAATGCCGGTGATGATGGAGATCATGTTCGTGCTTGAAGATGGAGATCGGAAGCACAAAGAAGAAAGGCCATATCACATCACATATTATTGAATTGCATGTGATGTTAATCCTTTATGCATCTTGTATTGCTTGGTAGACGGCGGTAGCATTATAAGATGATCCCTCATGCACATCAATTTCAAGTCATAAAGTGTTCACCCTTAGTTAGCACCGTTGCTAAAGCTTGTTGTTTCGAAGCACCACGTGATGATCGGGTGTGTTAGATTCTGCAAGTGTATACAACGTGAGCAAGCCAGATTTGCTCATGCAGAAACTAAGGTTTGATCTTGACGAGCCTAGCATGTACAGACATGGTCTCGGAACACGGATCACCGAAAGGTAAAGCATGAATCGTATAGTAGATATGATGAACATGACGATTGTTCGCCATTGAAACTATATCAACTCTCGTGATGATCGGTGTTGATGTAGTGGATTTGGTTCGTGTGATCACTAAAACAATGTGAGAGATGTTGTTTTGAGTGGGAGTTCACCTAGGTTAATTTCATTATTAATTTGAACTCAATTTGTCATAAACTTAGTCTAAACTATTGCAAATATGTTGTAGATCAATGGCAGCCCCTACCATCAATTTTAATGCGTTCCTAGAGAAAGAAAAGTTGAAAAATAATGGAAGCAACTTCGCGGATTGGTTCCTCAATTTGAGGATTGTCCTCACAACTGGTAATTTGACCTATGTGCTGGATGCACCGCTGGGTGACCCACCTGCAGCTGATGCTTCCGATGAAGTAAAGAATGTTTACCACGCTCGGAAGAATCAGTACTCCGTAGTTCAGTGTGCTATCTTGTATGGTTTAGAATCGGAGCTTCAGAAAAGGTTTGAAGAGTCAGACCCATATGATATTGTCGAGGATCTCAAATTGATTTTTGAGACTCATGCGGCAATTGAAAGCTATGAGGCTTCTGAAAAGTTCTTTAACTGCAAGATGGAAGAGGGCAGCTCCGTCAGTGAGCATGTGCTTAAGATGTCTGGGCACGCAAACAAACTTCAAAGCTTGGGTATAGTGATTCCTAATGCTTTGGGGATTTACCGTGTCCTCCAGTTACTGCCACCAAGTTACAGGAACTTTGTGATGAACTACAACATGTAGAACATGAACAAAGAGTTGCCAGAACTGTTTGCTATGTTAAAATCTGCAGAAGTGGAGATCAAGAAAGAGCACCAAGTGTTGTTGGTCAATAAGACGACCAAACTCAAGAAAGGCAAGTCTAAGCAAAAGGGACACTTCAAGAAGGGTGGTAAGAAAGTTACCACGCCGGCGAAGAAGACCAAGGCTGGACCCAAGCCTGAAACTGAGTGCTTTTACTGCAAGGGAGAAGGTCACTGGAAGCGGAATTGCCCAAAGTACTTGGCGGATCTGAAGAACGACAACATCAAGAAGAAAGGTATATCTGATATTGTAGGGGTTCGTAGCATGGAAAACAAAAATTTTCTATCGCATACAAACAAACAAGCCAAGATCTATCTACTAGATTGTAGCAACGAGTCGATGGAGGAACTCACCCTCGAAGATTCCAAAGTGGTTAACGAGAGCGGATTCTCGTGGGTGATGTAGTCGTACTCTTCCCGATCTCAAGATCGTGTAGACGATCCTTCCAGCACGCTCGGCAGCTCGCTTGATCGGTCACACGTCGCATTTCGACGAAGACCTTCCTCTCCCTTGTTCCAAAGAAAATGGAGGTTGTAGCACTCTCCTCGCGATTCCCAAAGACAACGGCGTGGTACCAAGTAGAGGGAGATCCCGCAGGCTTCGCCTTAAGCCAAGTAGTATGGTGGAGCTTATGAGAGAGAGAGGATTAGTGGCCTAGTAATTAGACACACCAATTAGAGGGCTCTAAACCAATTAGAAGGCTCTAAACTGTTGGCTAAAGCAATTAGAAGCTCTAAACCAAAACAGCTCTAAACCGGAGATCTAGAGTAGAAAGTAAAGCGCCTATGGAGGAGCCTGCCCTCCTTTTATGGGAGGGAGGTCCTGGCCAGGAGGGAGGAGTCCTCCCCAAGTCGGCCTTGGCTGGGCGCTGGAGGAGTCCTACCTCCTCCAGTTGGTTCCAACTCCTTGCTTGTTTCCCACGTTTCTTGTTTTGGCGCTTTGACTTTCAAACGACATTTGACTTTTCTGTTTTAGGATTCAATTTAATCCTTTATTTGGGACAGCAATAACACTTAGTACATGATGCAATCATTCAATGATCAATGACACATTCATGTACCCTTCCCCGGAGTCTTGACAATCCGAACCTTCTAGAACATTCCCGATGAAAACACAAATCATTCCCGAACTCAAACGGGACTTTCCTTATATGAATCTTATTCTCGACCATTCCGGATCACCTCGTGATATCCGGATCCCATCCGAGACTCGAACAACATTCGGTCTCTTTCTCATAATACCATAACTACTCAAACAACGTCGAATCCTTAAGTGTGTCTCCCTACGGTTCGTGAATTATGCGGACATGATCGAGACACTTCTCGAACAATAACCAATAGAGGAATCTGAAATTCATATGGCTCTACATATTTCTACGATTACTTTGCGATCGAATGAACCACTTACATACGATACCAATTTCCTTTGTCTCACGATATGTTACTTACCCAAGGTTATGATCGTGGTATCTCGCATACCTAGTTCAACCTTATTCTTGATAAGTACTCTTTTCGCTCCGTGATATGTGATCCCTTGTGACCAAGTCACATGCTTGCAAGCTAATTGGATGACATTCCACCGAGAGGCCAGAGTATATCTATCCGTCATGTGGATGGACAAATCCCACTCTTGATCCATGTGTCTCAACCAATACTTTCCAACACTCAATGCCACTTTTATAACCACCGTTACGGTGGTGTTTGATGTCATCAAAGCATCCATCCGTAAAGGTGATATGCATGATCTCATGGTCGAAGGAATTAGGTTACTATGTATCAGAAAGCATATAGCAATTGAACTAATGAAATGACTTGATCTTTATGCTATGCTTATCTATAGGAGTATGTCCACCATATCATTCTCCTAACGATATGATCTTGTTGTTGATAACATCTCAATGTTCATGATAGGGAAACCACAATCATTAATCAACCAACAAGCTAGTGAAGTATAGAGGCTATACTAGGGACTTCAAATTAAGTTTACAAATCACACAAGTATCAATGTTTCCTTGTTAATACTATTATAGCATGAATGCAAACATTTATCATAAACACAAAGATATAATAATAACTACATTTATTATTGCCTCTAGGCATATCTCCAACAGCCTCCCACTTGCACTAGAGTCATCTAATCTAGATTACATGGTAATATACCGAACACCCATGGCAGTTTGGTGTTGGTCATGTTTTGCCCTGGAGAGGTTTAGTCAACGGATCCGCCACATTCGATCTGTGTGTACTTTGCAAATCTTTATATCCCCATCCTGGATATGTTCTCGAATAGCGTGAAAACGCAGCTTGATATGCTTCACTTCTTGTGTGACCTTGGTTCTTGCGCATTGGCTATGGCGCCCATGTTATCAAAGAGATAGACATTGGGTCCAGCACTTGGAACCACACCCAGCTCTGTAATGAACTCCTTCATCCATATCGCTTCTTGTGAAGCCCGGGCAGCCATGTATTCCGATCTTGAAGATCTCGCCACAACGCTTTGCACTCCTCCAGCTAAGCTGCTGCACCATTCAAAATAAATACGATCCGGATTGTGATTTAGAATCATCCGGATCGGTGTTCCAACTAGCATCGGTAACCATTAACAACGAGTGCTCATCACCTCCATAAGAAAGAACCATATCCTTAGTTCTTCTCAAGTACTTAAGGATGTTTTTGATCATTGTCCAATGATCCACTCGGATCACTTTGATATCTGCTAGTTAAACTAACAAAGATATGCAATGTCGGTCTAGTACATAGCATGGCATACATTAGAGATCCTATGGTCGAGGCATAGGAGTCTTACTCATCCTTTCTCTATCTTCGCCGATGTCGGACTTTGAGTTTTACTCAAGGTCGATTAGCAACATGGGCAAGAACCCTTTCTTGCTTTCTTCCATTCCAAATCTCTTTAGAACTTTGTCCAAATATGTACTTTGTGACAATGATATTTGGCGTTCGATCTATCTCTATAAATCTTTATGCCTAATATGTAAGGCTTCGCCAAGATCCTTCATTGAAAAACTATTATTCAAATATTCCTTGACACTATTAAGAAGGTCTACATCATTCCCAATCAACAATATGTCATCCACATACGATTAAGAATGCTACAGCTCCCACTCACTTTCTTGTAAATACAAGCTTCTCCATAAGTTTGTATAAAACCAAAACTTTGATTACCTTATCAAACGTTGATTCCAACTTCGGATGCTTGCTTCAATCCATAGATGGACCGTTGAAGTTTGCATACCTTGTTAGCACCTTTAGGATCGACAAAACCTTTGGGTTGCATCATATACAACTCTTCATCAATGTCTCCATTGAGGAATGCTTTGACATCCATCCGCCATATCTCATAATCATAATATGCGATTGCTAACATAATCCTCACAGACTTTAGCTTCACATCTGGTGAGAAAGTCTCATCGTAGTCAACTCCTTGAATTTGTCGAACCCTTTTGCGACAAGTCGAGCTTTATAGACAAGAACATTACCATCAAGATCTGCTTTTCTTGAAAATCCATTTGTTCTCGACATTCTTCCGCCATCCGAAGTCCACCAAAGTCCATACTTGGTTTTCGTACATGGATCCAATCTCGGATTTCATGGCTTCTTGCCATTTATTGGAATCTGGGCTCATCATCGCTTCCTCATATGTCTCGGGTCATCGGTGTTGTCCACCACCATGACATTCATAACGGAATCATACCAACTGGAGTGGTACGAGTTCTCGCTGACCTCCGAGGCTCGTAGTAACTTCAACCAAGTTTCATGATCATCATCATTAGCTTCCTCCCTTATTGGTGCACCACAGAACTTCTTCCGGTCTGCGCTACTCGCAATTCGAGAGAAGGTTCAACAACCTCGTCAAGTTCTACTTTCCTTCCATCACTTCTTTCGAGAGAAATTCTTCTCTAGAAAGGATCCATTCTTAGCAACGAATGTTTTGCCTTGGATCTATGATAGAAGGTATACCCAATAGTTTCCTTCGGTATCCTATGAAGACGCATTTTTCCGCTTTGGGTTCAAGCTTGTCCTCAGTAACTTCTTTACATAGGCTTCGCATCCCCAAACTTTAAGGAACGACAATTTAGGTTTCTTCCCAAACCATAATTCATACGGTCGTTTTCAACGGATTTAGACGGTGCCCTATTTAAAGTGAATGCGGCCTTTCTAATGCATAACCCCAAAATGATAGCGTAACTGTAAGTGACATCATAGAACGAACCATATCTAAGAGAGTTCGACACGACGTTCGGATACACCATTACGTGGTGTTGTTCATGTGTCAATTGTGAAAGTATTCCGCACTTCTTTAAATGCTCGCCAAACTCGTAACTTAGATATTCACCTCCACGATCGTAACGTAGAAATTTAATCTTCTTGTTACGTTGATTCTCTACCTCACTTTGAAACTCCTTAAACTTCTCGAAAGTTTCGGACTTATGTTTCATGAAATAGATATACCCATATCTACTCAAGTCATCCGTGAAGGTAAGAACATAACGATAACCACATGATGCTACACTCATTGGACCACACACATCGGTATGTATGATTTCCAATAAGTCCGTAGCTCGCTCCATCATACCGTAAAATGGAGTCTTAGTCATTTTTCCCATCGACATGCTTCGCATCTTTCAAGTGATTCAAAATCAAGTGATTCAAGAAGTCCATCGGAATGGAGTTTCTTCATACGTTTCACTTCGATGTGACCAAGACAGCGATGCCACATATAGGTCGAATTATCGCTGATTTCAAACGTTTAGCCTCAATGTTGTTGATATGTGTATTTCCACTATCGAGATTCAATAAGAATAGACCATCTATCAAAGGTGCATGTGCGTAAAACATATTACTCATATAAATCGAACAACCATTATTCTCTCGACTTAAACAAGTAACCGTCTTGCAATAAACAAGATCCCGAGATAATGTTCATGCTCAACGCAGCACTAAATAACAATTATTTAAGTATAAAACTAATCCCGATGGTAGATGAAGGGGTAGCGTCCGACCGCGATCACATCAACCTTTGATCCGCTTCCACGCAGCATCGTCACCTCGTTCTTCGCTAGCTTCCGCTTATTCGCAAAGACTTTGCTTCGAGTTACAAATATGAGCAACCGAACCAAGATCAAATACCTGCACTACTACGAGTACTAGTGAGATACACATCAATAACATGTATATCGATATACCTTTCTTCTTGATGTTGCCGTTCTTGAGATCCGCCAAGTACTTTGGGCAATTCCGCTTCCATGACCTTCTCCCTTGCAGAAAAGCACTCGGTTTGGGCTTGGGTCCAGCCTTGGTCTTCTTCATGCGTAGCTTTCTTACCACCCTTCTTGAAGTGTCCCTTTTGCTTAGACTTGCCTTTCTTGAATTTGGTGGTCTTATTGACCAACAACACTTGGTGCTCTTTCTTGATCTCCACTTCTGCAGATTTCAACATGGCAAAGAGTTCTGGCAACGTCTTGTTCATGTTCTGCATGTTGTAGTTCATCACAAAGTTCTTGTAACTTGGTGGTAGTGATTGGAGGACACGGTAAATCCCCAAAGCATTAGGAATCACAATACCCAAGCTTTGAAGTTTGTTTGCATGCCCAGACATCTTAAGCACATGCTCACTGACGGAGCTGCCCTCTTCCATCTTGCAGTTAAAGAACTTTTCAGAAGCCTCATAGCTTTCAATTGCCGCATGAGTCTCAAAAATTAATTTGAGATCCTCGACAATATCATGTGGGTCTGACTCTTCAAACCTTTTCTGAAGCTCCGATTCTAAACCATACAAGATAGCACACTGAACTATGGAGTACTGATTCTTCCGAGGTAAACATTCTTTACTTCATGAAGCAGGGTCGCAGGTGGGTCACCCAGGTGCATCCAAAGACATAGGTCAAATTACCACTGTGAGGACAATCCTCAAATTGCGGAACCAATCCATGAAGTTGCTTCCATTGTTTTTCAACTTTTCTTTCTCTAGGAACGCATTAAAATTGATGGTAGGGCTGCCATTGATCTACAACATATTTGCAATAGTTTAGACTAAGTTTATGACAAATTGAGTTCAAATTAATTAATGAAATTAAACTAGGTGAACTCCCACCAAAACAACATCCCTCACATTGTTTTAGTGATAACACGAACCAAATCCACTACATCAACACCGATCATCACGAGAGTTGATATAGTTTCAATGGCGAACAATCATCATGTTCATCATATCTACTATACGATTCATGCTTTACCTTTCGGTAATCCGTGTTCCGAGACCATGTCAGACATGCTAGGCTCGTCAAGATCAAACCTTAGTTTCGCATGAGCAAATCTGGCTTGCTCACGTTGTATACACTTGCGTAATCTAGAACACCCGATCATCACGTGGTGCTTCAAACAACAAGCTTTAGCAACAGTGCTAACTAAGGGTGAACACTTTATGATTTGAAATTGATGTGCATGAGGGATCATCTTATAATGCTACCGTCGCCTACTAAGCAATACAAGATGCATAAAGGATTAACATCACATGCAATTCAATATATATGTGATATGATATGGTTTTTCTTCTTCGTGCTCCGATCTCCATCTTCAAGCACGAACATGATCTCCATCATCACGCATTGCATCAAGGTCAATGACGCTTCTCCATGGTTGTCGCCCACGCTTCAACTATTACAACTACTTTGAATAGACACGCAGGTCTTAACATAAATTAAAGACAACCATATGGCTCCTGCCGTTGTCGACTTACAATAAGGAACATTGCATACATCGAATATAATCACAATCATGGCCATATCACATCATCAGACACCCTGCAAAACAAAGTTAGACGCTTCTACTTTCTTTGCATATTTTACGTGGTTTGGGGCTTTCAATAAGTGTCGTTCTAACTTACGAACAAGAACCACAACATTGATACTAGCATTGTTGATCACCTGTAAATTGGATCTTAACTATGCTAGGAGAAACATGCACCGCAAAGCCACTTATGCAATACAAGTTACATGTCAAGCGTGGAGCAAGTCTCATGAACGATGTCATGTAAGGTTAGCCCGGCCGCTTCATCCCAACATACCGCAAGATGCAAAGTACACAAAAAGCAATCTACAATAAAAGCATCAACGCCCACAATGACCATTGTGTTCTACTCGGCAATGATCTACATATAGACACGGCTCGATACATTTGTAGGGGTTCGTAGCATGGAAAACAAAAATTTTCTATCGCATACAAACAAACAAGCCAAGATCTATCTACTAGATTGTAGCAACGAGTCGATGGAGGAACTCACCCTCGAAGATTCCAAAGTGGTTAACGAGAGCGATTCTCGTGGGTGATGTAGTCGCATTCTTCCGATCTCAAGATCGTAGACGATCCTTCCAGCGCCACGCTCCGTAGCGCTTCGCAATCGGTCACACGTTCGGTACTGACGAAGACCTTCCTCTCCCTTGTTCCAAAGAAGCGGAGGTTGTAGCACTCTCTCGCGATTCCAAAGACAACTGGCGTGGTACCGGAAGTAGAGGGAGATCCCGCAGGCTTCGCCTAAGCTGCGCAGTATGGTGGAGCTTATGAGAGAGGATTAGTGGCCTAGTAATTAGACACACCAATTAGAGGCTCTAAACCAATTAGAAGGCTCTAAATGTTGGCTAAAGCAATTAGAAGCTCTAAACCAAAACAGCTCTAAACCGGAGATCTAGAGTAGAAAGTAAAGCGCCTATGGAGGAGCCCTGCCTCCTTTTATGGGAGGGAGGTCCTGGCCAGGAGGGAGGAGTCCCTCCCAAGTCGGCCTTGGGCTGGGCCCGAGGAGTCCTACTCCTCCTCCAGGTTGGTTCCAACTCCTCTTGCTTGTTTCCCACAGTTTCTTGTTTTGGCGCTTGACTTTCAAACCGACATTTGACTTTTCTGTTTTAGGATTCAATTTAATCCTTTATTTGGGACAGCAATAACACTTAGTACATGATGCAATCATTCAATGATCAATGACACATTCATGTACCCTTCCCTGAGTGCTTGACAATCCGAACCTTCTAGAACATTCCGATGAAAACACCTAATCATTCCCGAACTCCAAACGGACTTTCCTTATATGAATCTTATTCTCCGGACCATTCCGGATCACCTCGTGATATCCCGGATCCCATCCGAGACTCGAACAACATTCGGTCTCTTTCATAATACCATAACTACTCAAACAACGTCGAATCCTTAAGTGTGTCTCCCTACGGTTCGTGAATTATGCGAGACATGATCGAGACACTTCTAACAATAACCAATAGAGGAATCTGGAAATTCATATGGCTCTACATATTTCTACGATTACTTTATGATCGAATGAACCACTTACATACGATACCAATTTCCCTTTGTCTCACGATATGTTACTTACCCAAGGTTATGATCGTCGGTATCTCTGCATACCTAGTTCAACCTTGTTACGATAAGTACTCTTTTCTCGCTCCGTGATATGTGATCCCTTGACCAAGTCACATGCTTGCAAGCTAATTGGATGACATTCCACCGAGAGGGCCCAGTATATCTATCCGTCATGTGGATGGACAAATCCCACTCTTGATCCATGTGTCTCAACCAATACTTTCGAACACTCAATGCCACTTTTATAACCACCGTTACGGTGTGGTGTTTGATGTCATCAAAGCATCCATCCGTAAAGGTGATATGCATGATCTCATGGTCGAAGGAATTAGGTTACTATGTATCAGAAAGCATATAGCAATTGAACTAATGAAATGACTTGATCTTTATGCTACGCTTATCTATAGGAGTATGTCCACCATATCATTCTCCTAACGATATGATCTTGTTGTTGATAACATCTCAATGTTCATGATAGGGAAACCACAATCATTAATCAACCAACAAGCTAGTGAAGTATAGAGGCTATACTAGGGACTTCAAATTAAGTTTACAAATCACACAAGTATCAATGTTTCCTTGTTAATACTATTATAGCATGAATGCAAACATTTATCATAAACACAAAGATATAATAATAACTACATTTATTATTGCCTCTAGGGCATATCTCCAACAGATATACATGTTATTGATGTGTATCTCACTAGTACTCGTAGTAGTGCCTGGGTATTTGATACTGGTTCGGTTGCTCATATTTGTAACTCGAAACAGGTGCTGCAGAATAAACGGAAGCTAGCGAAGAACGAGGTGACGATGCGCGTGGGAAACGGATCAAAGGTTGATGTGATCGCGGTCGGCACGCTACCCCTTCATCTACCATCGGGATTAGTTTTATACTTAAATAATTGTTATTTAGTGCCTGTGTTAAGCATGAACATTATATCGGGATCTTGTTTATTAAGTAGACGGTTACTTGTTTAAATCGAGAGAATAATGGTTGTTCGATTTATATGAGTAATATGTTTTATGCACATGCACCTTTGATAGATGGTCTATTCTTATTGAATCTCGATAGTGGAAATACACATATCAACAACATTGAGGCTAAACGCTTGAAATCAAGCGATAATTCGACCTATATGTGGCATCGCTGTCTTGGTCACATTGGAGTGAAGCGATGAAGAAACTCCATTCCGATGGACTTCTTGAATCACTTGATTTTGAATCACTTGAAAGATGCGAAGCATGTCTGATGGGAAAAATGACTAAGACTCCATTTTCTGGTATGATGGAGCGAGCTACAGACTTATTGGAAATCATACATACCCGATGTGTGTGGTCCAATGAGTGTAGCATCGCGCGGTGGTTATCGTTATGTTCTTACCTTCACGGATGACTTGAGTAGATATGGGTATATCTATTTCATGAAACATAAGTCCGAAACTTTCGAGAAGTTTAAGGAGTTTCAGAGTGAGGTAGAGAATCAACGTAACAAGAAGATTAAATTTCTACGTTCTGATCGTGGAGGTGAATATCTAAGTTACGAGTTTGGCGAGCATTTGAAGAAATGCGGAATACTTTCACAGTTGACACCGTCGGGAACACCACAGCGTAATGGTGTGTCCGAACGTCGTAATCGAACTCTCTTAGATATGGTTCGTTCTATGATGTCACTTACAGATTTACCGCTATCATTTTGGGGTTATGCATTAGAAACAGCCGCATTCACTTTAAATAGGGCACCGTCTAAATCCGTTGAAACGACACCGTATGAATTATGGTTTGGGAAGAAACCTAAATTGTCGTTCCTTAAAGTTTGGGGATGCGAAGCCTATGTAAAGAAGTTACAGCCGGATAAGCTTGAACCCAAAGCGGAAAAATGCGTCTTCATAGGATACCCGAAGGAAACTATTGGGTATACCTTCTATCATAGATCCGAAGGCAAAATCTTCGTTGCCAAGAATGGATCCTTTCTAGAGAAGGAATTTCTCTCGAAAGAAGTGACTGGAAGGAAAGTAGAACTCGACGAGGTTGTCGAACCTTCTCTCGAATTATAGTAGCGCAGACCGGAAGAAGTTCTGTGGTGCCCGCACCAATTAGAGAGGAAGCTAATGATGATGATCATGAAACTTCCGTTGAAGTTGCTACAGAGCCTCGGAGGTCAACGAGAACTCGTACCACTCCAGATTGGTATGATCCCGTTATGAGTGTCATGTTGGTGGACAACACCGATGACCCCGAGACATATGAGGAAGCGATGATGAGCCCAGATTCCAATAAATGGCAAGAAGCCATGAAATCCGAGATTGGATCCATGTACGAAAACCAAGTATGGACTTTGGTGGACTTACCGGATGGCCGGAAGGCTGTCGAGAACAAATGGATTTTCAAGAAGAAAACAGATGCTGATGGTAATGTTACTGTCTATAAAGCTCGACTTTTCGCAAAAGGGTTTCGCTAAATTCAAGGAGTTGACTACGATGAGACTTTATCACCGGTAGCGAAGCTAAAGTCTGTGAGGATTATGTTAGCAATCGCTGCATATTATGATTATGAGATATGGCAGATGGATGTCAAAACAGCATTCCTCAATGGAGATATTGACGAAGAGTTGTATATGATGCAACCCAAAGGTTTTGTCGATCCTAAAGATGCTAACAAGGTATGCAAACTTCAACGGTCCATCTATGGATTGAAGCAAGCATCCCGAAGTTGGAATCAACGTTTTGATAAGGTGATCAAAAGTTTTGGTTTTATACAAACTTATGGAGAAGCTTGTATTTACAAGAAAGTGAGTGGGAGCTCAGAGCATTCTTAATACTATATGTGGATGACATATTGTTGATTGGGAATGATGTAGACCTTCTTAATAGTGTCAAGGAATATTTGAATAATAGTTTTTCAATGAAGGATCTTGGTGAAGCAGCTTACATATTAGGCATAAAGATTTATAGAGATAGATCGAAACGCCAAATATCATTGTCACAGAGTACATATTTGGACAAAGTTCTAAAGAGGTTTGGAATGGAAGAAAGCAAGAAAGGGTTCTTGCCCATGTTGCTAATACGACCTTGAGTAAAACTCAAAGTCCGACATCGGCAGAAGATAGAGAAAGGATGAGTAAGACTCCCTATGCCTTAGCCATAGGATCTCTAATGTATTCCATGCTATGTACTAGACCCGACATTGCATATGCTGTTAGTTTAACTAGCAGATATCAAAGTGATACAGAGTGGATCATTGACAATGTCAAAAACATCCTTAAGTACTTGAGAAGAACTAAGGATATGGTTCTTTCTTATGGAGGTGATGAACACTCGTTGTTAATGGTTACACCGATGCTAGTTGGAACACCGATCCGATGATTCTAAATCACAACTGGATAATTATTTATTTTGAATGGTGCAGCGATTAGCTGGAGGAGTGCAAAGCAAAGCGTTGTGGCGAGATCTTCAACTGAATCGAATACATGGTCGCTTCCGAGGCTTCACAAGAAGCGATATGGATGAAAGAGTTCATTACAGAGCTGGGTGTTGTTCCTAGTGCGCTGGACCCAATGTCTATCTACTGTGATAACATGGGAGCCATAGCCAATGCGCAAGAACCAAGGTCACACAAGAAGCTGAAGCATATCAAGCTGCGTTTTCACGCTATTCGAGAACATATCCAGGATGGGGATATAAATATTTGCAAAGTACACACAGATCTGATTGTGGCGGATCCGTTGACTAAACCTCTCCCGAGGGCAAAACATGACCAACACCAAACTGCCATGGGTGTTCGGTATATTACCATGTAATCTAGATTAGTTGACTCTAGTGCAAGTGGGAGACTGTTGGAGATATGCCCTAGAGGCAATAATAAATATAGTTATTATTATATCTTTGTGTTTATGATAAATGTTTACATTCATGCTATAATAGTATTAACAAGGAAACATTAATACTTGTGTGATTTGTAAACTTAATTTGAAGTCCCTAGTATAGCCTCTATACTTCACTAGCTTGTTGGTTGATTAATGATTGTGGTTTCCCTATCATGAACATTGAGATGTTATCAACAACAAGATCATATCGTTAGGAGAATGATATGGTGGACATACTCCTATAGATAAGCATAGCATAAAGATCAAGTCATTTCAATAGTTCAATTGCTATATGCTTTCTGATACATAGTAACCTAATTCCTTCGACCATGAGATCATGCATTTCACATTTACCGTATGGATGCTTTGATGACATCAAACACCACACCGTAACTGGGTGGCTATAAAGGTGGCATTGAGTGTTCGGAAAGTATTGGTTGAAACACATGGATCAAGAGTGGGATTTGTCCATCCATATGACGGATAGATATACTCTGGGCCCTCTCGGTGGAATGTCATCCAATTAGCTTGCAAGCATGTGACTGGGTCACAAGGGATCACATATCACGGGAACGAGAAAAGAGTACTTATCGGTAACGAGGTTGAACTAGGTATGCAGAGATACCGACTGTTAAACCCCTCCTTTATAAAGGATAGGATCCCTGTGATTGCAATGCTAGTCCCTGGATCAATGCTAGCATCCACAGTTTAAGATGAAGTACACAGATACAAAGGTCGTTTATTACATTCATTCCAGAGACAAACATAGTCTTTTACAACTCAGGGCCATAGGCCTAATACAAGAGTTTTTAGGAATAAGTAAATAAACACAAGTCTTCATCTTCATGTGCCACAGGCAAGCATGTTGAGTGTAGACTCATGACTCCTACTCATCATCGGAGTAACCTGCAACATCACAAGTTACAGCCACAGAGGGTCAATACTTTGGAATAGTATTGGCAAGTGATACCTTAGTATATTTTAAGTGGTCTATAGTTCTATATGCATTTGGCTAGTGTAGCTTGGCTTGCTTTTCTTAAAAATTAAGTTTTACTTATTAGTTGAAATTGCTAAGTTTTTCTTTGTCAAAACATTCCCAAGGAAACCATCAATAGACATTGAGGTCCTTCACCCTTGTTCACCCACAAATTTTTATTTAGAAGTTGGAGTGATGAGATTCTTGTGGCTTCCATGTCTTGATGCTCAAAGAGTCCATTTCCTTGGACAAGGCTAAGTACTTAGGTTTTCCATCTGCAGAGGTTGTGCACTTTCCCCACCAGACTTGGTTTCCCAAGACAGGACCTTTCAGAAGCCTTTCCTTAGTCAAATGGACGCGTTCCATCCTATCATCCCATCTACCACCAACTGTCCATATGACTAAGTTCTAGCATCCTATATGATCATGGCAGAGCCCATTTTGCCAAGTGGTTGACCTAAGCTTTCTCCACACTTGGCCTCCAAACCTCTTTGTGCCTGGGTGGCATTCCACAAGTGTGATACACAACCTAAGTCCATGGCCTTGTGTAACCACTCAACATAACCCAATCTTCCCATTCCACCCAGGAGGTTCATTTGTCTTAGTTGTTTTATTAAGAAAATTACAAGTCTCTTGACTTGGATTTTTTTTTATCATATAGTATATATATAAATGTTCACCACCCTTGTTTGCTATAAGCTAGGCTAAGCAAGTATGGCAACTTATCTTAGGGATAACTCCCTAACAATGCTAGTAGACTACATAGGATTTCCCACCTTTTCATTAGACAAAATATTATGCAATTGTATAATAAAATATCTAATGCTAGTTCAAAACATAGGACAAACATATATTCATGCAAATATCACTTGCCTTGGTAGTGTGGGGAGTAGCACTCTTCACAATCACAATCACAATCAAAATCTACACAAGAAATCAAAACATACAATTATACACATTTAAACATAACCAAAATTATATGAATGCATGCATGCAAGAATTTACCATGTGTTAAATTTTGAAAAATTCTACCAAGTGTGTGTTCATGACTACTAAAGTATAACATGCCACCAGTTTGTCCAATAAACCTATTTGTCCATAACAAAATTTTATAAAGACATTTTTATATTTAAAATAGCCCCAAACTTGTTCCACAAATAAAACATTTTTAACTGTTACTATATGCTAAACAAAAGGTATAATCTGATAGGCCTTGTCTTGCTAATCTCAACGATATAAAGTTTGCAAAAATCCAACGTGTCGTTTGAAAGATACAAGCATTTGAAGTTTTGAATCTAATTCAGATTTTGAATTCTGTTTTAATCTAAAACTTTGCCACGCGTCGCGTTTCTACTGGCGCGTACCGGTTCGCACCGGATCACCCTTCTAAGCCGTTGGATCTAACTAACGTTGCGCGGCTCAGATCTGTCCGTACCCCTTCGATAAGTGAAGTGTTTATACGCGTAGGATACAGATCTAACGGCTAAGATTCATTTGACTAAAACGAAGCGGCGCCGGGCGGTGACAAAGTGGCGTCGATCGATTTGTGCCGGCGTTCTAGATCGTCCGCGAGGGAGAGGGTATTACCAGGTTCGCGGAGGTTCTTTGAAGCTCGTCGTGGTACTGGCTTGTGGAGGGGAGTTCGGAGATGGGCTCTAGACCTCGTCGGAGTTTCGTCTGGCGTCAAGTGGGGGTTGTCGGAGTTGCTGCCGATGTTCTGCGTCGCCTGAGCATGAACCAATGGGTTTAGAAGATGCGCAGGACAACTACGAACACGCTCGGGTGAATAAGAAAGCAGGGGGCGCTCGAAACTTCTCGGGATTGCTACTTTGAGTTCGCGAAAATGTTAGCCACGGTCAGTTGTCGTCGTTGGCGAGGTTCCTCGTCGTGCTAGGCCAAAATAGGGACACTTTCAGATGCGCACGATGACGAGGATTCTATGCGCTTCAACCAGAGGACAAGGGTGGTGGTTACTTACGGAGAGGGGTCGCCGGAGTTCGTGAAGAAGATGGTGGCGGCCAGTCGTCGATGTTGCCAACGCTAGGGGTCATGCGAAGACAAACGGCGAGTGTCAGAAGATGCGTATGAGTTCACTGAATAAGATAGGGTGAATGGGAGGCAGAGGGGAACTCGAAGCTCACCGGAATTGATCGCCGGAGGGGGCTCTGTCAACGGCGACTCGCGGAGGTTTGAGGGCAGCCTGGGGGCGTGAGTGTGCGATTGACTGGGGAAAAATGACCGTGGGGTGGTGGGGTTCTTATAGCCTGGGAGTCGACAAGAAACGCCTGCGTTTAATGGCCCAATTAACCCGCGCCATCACCGGCAGTCATTGCAGCAGCGACGTGGTCGCGAGCGAGTTTTGGGGAAGACGATGACCGCGTGTCCAGGGTCCACTCGTCAGCGAGGTGCACGCAGTGAATGTGGGGACCAGTGGCTCGGTGTGTGCTTTGGCGTGAGAGGAGAAAGGAATTCCGGGTGGGCTTCTGGCTTGTTCTTCATGGGCGAGATCTTAGCCAAGGGCCCTTTTCTATTCGAAGTTCTTTTCTTTTCTATTTCCAATTTCGGTATGAATTTTGGTATGAATTCAAATCCTTTGAAATCAGATTGCCTTGGGAATTTTGTAGGTTTTGTGGATTCAAAACAGTCACAAAACTAGGTGGTTATATTGCAAAGCTTGGTCCAGCTTGGTTTTAATAATAAATAGGAATTGTTCCTGTTTGCAAACATTTGAAATGGGTTTTAGAATTTATTCCTAAATTTGAAATCTTTGGGGTTTAAAATTTCTCCTATTCTTTCCATCAATGAAGGCAAGCATTGAAGTATTTAAACATTCAAATATTAACAGGTTGATGTTAAATTGGGACAATATGCCCACATGAATTCATAACTCATAACCCATTTCTAAATGATTTTTTTTTGAGAAAAACCCTAAATGCATGAATGATGCAAAGTGGTATGAATGAGTTTAAAATTATGATTTTTGGGATGTTACAAATCTAACCCCCTTAAGGTGAATCTCGCCCTCGAGATTCAGATTGGCTAGCAAATAGGTGAGGGTGGTCTTTTCGTAGATCATCTTCTCTTTCCCATGTTGCTTCCTCTTCGGAATGATGATTCCATTGTACCTTACAAAATTTGATGGTCTTGGTCCTGGTGACTCTTTCTGTGATCTCCAAAATCTTAACTGGCTTTTCCTCATAAGTGAGATCACTTTCTAGTTGAACTTCTTCCAAAGGTATGGTATTTTTCAAAGAGGATTCTTCCATTTCTGGGTGACATTTCTTAAGCTGACTCACATGAAATACGTTATGAACTGCTGATAGAGATTCTGGCAATTCAACTTCATATGCAACTTCTCCTTTGCGACTTAGTATTTTGAATGGTCCAACATATCTTGGTGCCAATTTTCCTTTGACTCCAAATCTTTTCACTCCACGGAGTGGCGATACTCTGAGATAAGCTCTATCCCCAACTTCGTAGGTGACCTCTCTACGCTTAGAATCCGCGTAGCTTTTCTGTCGGGATTGTGCTATCTTCAATCTGTCTTTAACCAACTTGACTTTCTCTTCGGCTTCTTTGATAAGATCAGGTCCGAATAAGCTTCTTTCTCCCACGCCATTCCACAATAATGGGGTGGTACACTTCCTTCCGTAGAGTAACTCGAACGGTGCCATTCCAATGCTAGATTGATGACTATTGTTGTAAGAGAACTCTGCGTAAGGTAAACTTTCATCCCAACTTGCTCCGTAGTCTAAAGCACATGCTCTCAACATATCTTCCAGAATTTGGTTGGTCCTTTCTGTTTGTCCATCTGTTTGAGGATGAAAGGCAGTACTGAATTCCAACCTCGTTCCTAAGGATTCATGAAGTTGTCTCCAAAAGTGAGATGTGAATTGAGTTCCCCTATCAGACACAATACTCTTTGGCACACCATGAAGGCATACAATCCTGCTCATGTAATTTTTTGCTAGTTTGGCACTTGTATAAGTTGTTTTCACTGGTATAAAATGAGCCACTTTGGTTAGACGATCCACTACTACCCATATGGAATCATATCCTAATCTAGTCCTTGGTAATCCGGTAATGAAATCCATACCAATATTTTCCCACTTCCATTCAGGAATAGGCAATGGTTGAAGCACTGTTGGTTTACGGTGCTCCGCTTGACTCGCTACATACATCACACAAAGCGATATGTTCGGCGATGTCCCTTTTGAGATTGTTCCACCAAAATCTCTCTTTCATATCCATGTACATCTTGGTGTTTCCGGTGAATAGAATATGGAGAGTTGTGACCTTCTTGTAAGATCAGTTTCGCAACTCGGGTCTTGTGGAACACATATACGCTTTCCGTGCCATAAAGTACCTGTTTCGTCAATATGGAAACTCTTGGCTTTCCCTAGACCAATGTTTACTTTAATCTTTTCAATTTCCTCATCAGTCTTTTGAACTTCTCGGATCTTGTCCAAAAGAGTGGGTTGAACATCCAAGGACATGAGATGCCCTTCTGGTACAATCTCCAATCTGAGTTCTTTGAATTGCTTACACAAGTCTTCTGGCAATTCCCCTTTTGTAAGGCCATTTATAAATGTCTTACGACTTAGAGCATCGGCTACCACATTTGCTTTACCAGGATGGTATTGTAAACTTAAGTCGTAATCCTTAATAAGTTCTAGCCATCTCCTTTGTGTCATGTTGATCTCCTTCTGGGTGAAGATATATTTCAAGCTCTTATGATCGGTGAATACTTCACACCGCTTACCTAAAAGATAATGTCTCCATGTTTTGAGTGCATGGACGACAGAGGCTAACTCCAAGTCATGAGTAGGATAGTTTACTTCATGAGTTTTGAGTTGTCTCGAAGCATAAGCTACGACTCTACCATCTTGCATAAGTACGGCACCTAAGCCTTGATGAGAAGCATCACAGTACACTTGGAAATCTTTTTCCAAATCAGGCAGACACAAAACTGGTGCTGTTACAAGTCTCTTCTTTAATTCCTGAAAACTGACTTCACAACCTTCAGACCAGGCAAACTTTTTGTCCTTCTTTAGCAATTCTGTCATAGGTTTAGCAACTTTTTAGAAATTTTCAATAAACCTTCTGTAGTAACCTGCTAAGCCGAGGAAACTACGAACTTCTTTCACATTTTTGGGTGATTCCCAATCTGTCACTGCTGAAACTTTAGTCGGATCAACTGCCACACCATCCTTTGTCATAACATGACCAAGGAATCCAACTTTCTCTAACCAGAACTCACACTTGCTGAATTTGGCATAAAGCTTATGATCTCTTAACTTTTCAAGTATCAAGCGCAAGTGTCTTTCATGTTCTTCCTTGCTCTTGGAGTAGACTAGGATATCGTCGATAAAAACGACGACAAACTTGTCAAGGAATTCCATGAACACTTTGTTCATCATATTCATGAAATATGCTGGAGCGTTGGTTAAACCAAAAGGCATCACAGTGTACTCATACAATCCATACCTTGTGGTGAATGCTGTCTTAGGTATGTCTTGCTCTCTTATCTTAAGTTGAAAATAGCCTGACCTAAGATCAATCTTCGAGAATACACATGCTCCTTCTAACTGATCAAACAAGTCGTTGATTCTTGGCAAAGGATATTTGTTCTTGATGGTAACCTCGTTGAGAGAACGATAATCAATACATAATCTTTGTGTTCTATCCTTCTTCTCCACAAACAAAACCGGGCTCCCAAGATGAAGAACTTGGTTGTATAAACCCTTTAGAATCGTTCTCCTAGTTGTTTCTTGAGTTCTTTCAGTTCATCCACTGACATTTTGTATGGTCTCTTAGCTATTGGTCCCGAACCTGGTACCAAATCTATCAAGAATTCCACATCTCTGTCTGGTGGCATTCCTGGTAATTCCTCCGGAAATACATCCGGATACTCACACACAATTGGCACACTGTCCATACTAACCCCCTTAAGAGAATTCAGCTTACTTCCTTTAGACTCAAAGTTTGACTTGAATTTTATCCTTTTTCCTTCTGGGGTCGTGAGTGTAACAGTACGATTGGCACAATCCAATATTCCTTCATACTTAGCCATCCAATCCATTCCCAATATTACATCCAACCCTTGGGAATTCAGGATTATTAGGTTCACTGGAAACTTATGTTTTCCAAACTCTATGACTAAGTCATGACATCCTGAGTTTACTATCATTTCTCCCCCTGGAGAACTTACTCTTATAGGACACCCAATGGTTTCTACCGGTAGTTCATTTCTTTCAACAAATGCTTTTGATATGAATGAATGAGATGCACCAGTATCAAAGAGTACAAATGCTGAAATTGAATTGAGTCTGAACTTACCAGCAACGGCATCAAGTTCCTCATAGACCTCCTCCACATTGATGTGGTTAACCTGTCCTTTCTGGAAAGGATTTGGCTTGCTAGGTCCTTCAACTTTCTTTTCAGGGCACTCATTAGCATAATGCCCCAGCTTTTTGCATTTGAAGCACTCAACCTGACTGATGTCCCGTTTAACATGCTGATTTCCACTCCCACTACCATTTCCACTGTGGTGGCTCTTGTGTCCACTCTTGTGGTTCTTGTACTTATCATTGTCATGACTACGGTGTTTGTTGTCATGACGGTTGTGGTTGTGGTGCTTGTTGAACTTCCCATGTTTATGGGATCCTGAGCTTCCACTGTCATCATAATGAGATCGTTTATGAGATGATCCCGAGCTGTGTTTGTCGGAGTGTTTCCTCTTCCTACTCTCGACTTGCTTCATTTTACTTTCCAAAATAGCAGCCTTGTCACACAAAGACTGATAAGTTGGAACATATGCCATGAACTGTAGGTTCAGCTCATCATTCAAGCCTTCCAAGAATTTTCCTTTCTCTTGGCATCAAGATCAACCTCATCCGGTGCATAGCGCATGATTGTTGAATTCCTCACGATTTCGCCACACCGCTTGGCGCTGTTTCAGTTGTGAAACTCCTTCTTTTCGCACTCATTATCCCGGATGAGATATGAGTCGTCAAGGAATGACCACGGCAGATGCTGCAATCGGCAATGGTAGTAGAACGAAGGGCAAGGGTGGCTGCCATCTGGTGCAAGATGAGGGCGAAGACTCGTGGTTTACCCAGGTTCGGCCCCGAGGGTAAAGACCTACTCTGCTAGATTGTATTATGCGGTGTTTACAATGGGCGAACTCGGCGACTAGGCGGCGAGTTGCTTGGGTGTATGAGGGAACGATCTCTACTCACCCCTTAGGGAGGTTTATATAGGCTTACCTCCCTAGGGTTTACATATCTCAACCGATTCGTTACAACCTTGTCAATCGTTTAACTCGCATCGACCGGGCCTATCTACTACTTTGGGCCTTCGACCTCCAGTCGCTGGCACCTGATGGGCTTTGATCCACTCGCTCGCAGGCCCACTCGCCAGCCCCTTGACCATCGGAACGTCCCACGAGGATACCCAGAGGGCATATCCCCATCAGTAGTCCCCGAGGCCGTCGTTGATTAGGCGCGGGTGGCTGCTGGCAGTCGGAGTATACGGCTTCAAGTTGGCATCCAGTCGAATCGTCGGCGGGCTCCTGCACGAAGGAAAAAATCCGGCGAACCGAGTTGCGTCTTGGGTGAACCGAGCCAACGGGTCGCGGCCTCGGCGAGTAAGTTAGCGAGCCGAGTGGCAGGAGGCGGACCGTCGGGCGTGGTCAAACTAGCCGTTAAGGTAACTTAACGGTAACTTTCGGCGTAATCATCGCGCGGTAACGGCCCCCTAATTTGGCGGGCAGCTTCCGCTATATAAGAGGAATGGTAGGCTATCGGAAAGCCAACCGCCCACCATTTCTTCCGAGTACGCACACCTTTCGCCCGTTGATCCCGCGATCTGATCGACCCGCAATCCTCCGACCTCCAAGCAAATCCTCAGCCATGGCCCTCTCCACCGAACCTTGGGGTAGATCCAAATGCACCAGGGCGCAACTGGCCTCCTTCGAGGAGGCCGGAATCCTGCGGGCCGGCTGCTGGCGAATCCCCGCAGCCGGAGAAACGACCCCGAACCCGCGCGAGAGAGAGTTCATCTGCTTCACTAGTCACCTCGAGCGGGGCTTAGGGTTTCCCACTTCTCTTCGGCGTTTGCTACTTACTACGGATCCAGCCTCGGATCCGGGTCCCCATAGCATCGAGCAGCTCGCCATCTTTGTATGCTCGCGAGTGTTACTTGGCTGCCGCCCTATTTTCCCTTGTGGCAAGATCTGTTCCATGGACGGATCACCGCGAGGAAGCGGCCCAATGCTAGCCGCGGCGCCTAACCTTCCAACTCAAATCCAAAGCCTCCTTCTTCGACCTGATGCCGCCAAAGCAGCGAGCGATCGAAAAGTCTTGGTTTTATGTGACCGAGGCGACCCGAAGGACGAGGCGGCGATCCTTGGTACTCGCCAACCGTCCGAGCCACGCAATCTCCAGGTCGTCAAGCTCCCGACGACCAAAGGATGGTCGTTGACGAGATGCTCCGCACCATCGTGGTGCGAAGAAGAAGGCTCAGACGGTGAACTTGTACAACCGCTGGCTTGGGCGGCTTGTTCCACTCGCCCAACGCGAGCACTACATGTACCAGACGGGCGAGAAGACTCGACGAAGGCCTGCCTCGCGAGTGGAAGCCGGAGGACTACCTCTGCGTCAAGAGGATCACCCAGACGGCATACACGGATGCGCGGGCTCCTCCATACACCTAAGCGTCCGGCTCCAACGGTAATAATTTGATCTTGTTCGCAGTCGCAGCATATGCGGTCGCGGCAATTCTAACTTTGTTCCATGTTTAACGCAGCTATTTCAAGTGGTGGAAGGGTGGCTCCCACCCGCCGATGACGAGAGCTCTGGGCCATCCGCCCAGGACACAAGCGAGTCGCCTCCCGCCAAGGGTAATGAGGACGATGAGGATGAACCCGAAGAGGAGATCGCCCCACTGGTCCGAAAGACCCGCGGGCAACGCCAGCGTGAACTCGAGGCAAGCAAGAGCCTCGAGCGTCATGACGATGACGAGGAACTCCCGGAGACCACCTCGCTCCGTCAGGCCACTCCCGCGAAGAAGAAGAAGGAGAAAGAGGCGAGGGCCCCCCTGAGAAGGAGGACGAAACCGCCGAGGATGGCCTCACCGCCGCGCTCGGCGAGCAGCTCCGATGCCCACAGCTCGGCCGGTGACGGGGCGGCTCCGGCAACACCCGCGCTAGATGCGCCATCCATGGAGGCACCGCTGGCTTCACTACCTCCGCCCTTCGCGCCGGTCTCCGGGCTAGGGGAGGCTCCGGCCGTGGCGACTTCGCCTCGCAAGGAGGTCCCGAGTGTGGCGGTCTCGCCTCGCAAGGAGGCTCCGGCCGCGGCAGCTCCACATCGCGAGGGGGCCTCCGTCGAAGGCGTCCCGGAGGTGCCAACCGCTACCTCAACGTCAAAGAAGCCCTCCGTATCTTGGGCCCCTGGCGTCCTGGAACTGGGGCTTAGTCGCCGATTGGGCCCTGAGCTGGAGAAGCCGGCCGGCCTCCGTACTGGGCTGCGTTTCATTCCAGTCGCCAAGTGAGTGCACTCGGCCTTCACCTTTCTCTCTTAGTATTCGGACTGTTTTTGAGTGAGTTGTCTCGATACGTAGGACCGGAGTGAAGAAGATGGGCCACCCGACGGTGGCCAAGGTGCCCTCCGCCGCTAGCGAGGAGGACCCTTCTCGTAAGAGGAAGGTGGATGAGGTCGCCGCCTCCACGGAAGGCAGCAAGAAGGCCAAGGGCGACGACATCGTCGCCGTCTCTGACGACACGGCATGGGCGGGCCCGCTGTGGAAGCGACCGGCCCAAGGGGGCATTTCGTTGCCTAGACCGGAGGAGGCGAGCTCCCTTGGGGCGGGCGCGTCAATCGCTACCTTCCCCCGCTTCATGACCAAGGCGGCCACGGCGAGTGCGGCTGCGACTCCGAACCCCGCTCCAGAGACCGCCGACGCTGAGATTGACCAACGTCGCGGGCACACACCGTGGACGCGGCGCAACTGCACGGCATGCTTGGAGCGGCCATCCAGGTACCTCCAGTCCCCGAGGATCAGGTCGGTGTTTTGCAGCGGCCTGATTCTTTTTTAGTTACTTGTTTTGTGCATTCGAGTCCAGTCCCCGAGTGCGCACTCGCTAAATTATAGCGGGTGGGTACTGAGTATTTTTCGAGCCGCCAGTCCCCGAGTGCGCACCCGCTAAATTGTAGCGGGTGGGCACTGAGTAATTTTCGAGCCGCCAGTCCCCGAGTGCGCACCCACTAAATTTTAGCGGGTGGGCACTTAGGAGTTTTCATGTGTGCTGACTTTGAAGATGCAGTGGTCTCAGCTGGAGTCGGCAGAGCGATTGGCAAGCGGCGTCCGAGAAGGAACTGCGCTCTGTGAAGCAAACAAGGAGCTTGTGGCTGCGCAGTGAGGTGGCTCGCCAAGAGCTTGTCCTCGCTGGAGACACGAGGCGGTGCGGTTCGCGGGCACCGCCACAGTAAGATCGCCGACCTCGAGCGCGAATCGGAGGCGAAGAAGAAGCAAGCTCGGCGAGCAGGCGAAGGCCGCCATTGCGGCCGCGGAGGACGATCGAAAGGCGTCTGAAGCCCTCATTGTTGGGCTTCAGAACGACCATACATCGCTTCAAAGTTTCATCACGGGGCTCGCCCGCCCATTGCTTGGTGAGTGCGTCTTCCCTGCCTTATGATTGTACTGTTTGTGGTTTCCATTGTACTCATACTTGTCTCCTTCTCGCAGGTCGTGTTATTGGCTGCCAAGAAGAAGCGAATTCTCTTGACGCGAGGGAGTGCGTGAACATGCTCGTCGACTCGGCGACGCTGTCGGCGACCTGCATACGCGCCTACCTCCAAGAGATGTCGCCCACGGAGGTTATTCCCAGTGACCTCGTTGAGGTGTGGGAGTACTTGGAGAAGGCACCCGCGGTTGTAGAGTTCATGACGCGGTCGGCGTTTCGTCGCGGAGCGTCGACGGCCTTGAGCCTTGGGCTCGCCCACTTCCCCGAGGACTTCGATCTCGATGATGTGACGAGTGGATACCCTTCATCGACTGGCGCGGTGGATCTGTCCGAGGTCCTCAAGCTGCAGGAACGTGCCGCCGCGTACTCGGAGCGCGTCTGGTCGATGGGCGACCTCCTTCCTTACCAGGAAACGGTCGTCGCGCCGAACGACCCCGAGCCGCCGCATCGCGACTTCAAGGTTGAGCAGCCTTTCCGCTCGGCGATGGCGGGCGAGCTGACGACGTATCCATCGAACCCGTACACCGCGTTCATCCGTAAGCGCCGGGACGCTGGCGCCGTCAAGCCGTCGCAGAGTAGTTTAGTTTGCCCAAATGTGTTAGCAGCAGTTCTGCCGAGTAGGCATATGTTGTAATGTAAGACAATGCGATATGCGATTGAATGGAACGTTGTGTTCATTTTGCTATTTGTTTGCGTGTTTTGGATTGATTTTGGGTGAGTCCCCGAGCGCGTCCGCCCTTTGTGGGGTTCCCCTTGTATATGATGTTTTGTTGTTTATCATGTGTATGTTGGTTGAGTCGACTCGCCCGAGCTCGGAGAGCCAGTCGCAAGGCGACTCCTCGAGTGCTCAGCTTTACCGCTTTTCCCGACGAACGGGCCGGGTGGCCGAGTCCCCGAGCGTGGTACTTGGTAGTTCAAGGCGCGACTCGAGGGTGGTTGAGGACTGAGCGTTGGTGTGCTGCCGCTCGCTCGCCCGATGGGTCGATCGCGTGGCGAGTCCCGGCACGCCTCTTACTTGGCGTTTTCTGGCCGATCGAGACGAACTGGTGTTCAGTCCCCAGCGTGGTACTTAGCCGCTCGAGTCGCTATGCCGAGGATGCGGAGGACCGTGGTCGCCAGGAAGCGAGGACAGATGTCTTGGTTCGTAAACCAGTCGAGCTAGGCGACTCGATGGGGCTCGGGATTGGCTTTTTGTGGACGATGTAAGACCTGAAATGACTCGGTGCTCTTACATCGCACTACTTAGCCGTGGCCGCTGTACCAAGGGTTGACTTCGTATTTTAGCATGACGCTAATTACGAAAAGTGCGAGTGGCACAAGGCATGGAGAGTAGACGAATTTTGCGTAACTGTTTCTTTTATTCATAGCGATCGAGAGTACATATGTGGGGTTCTAGGTATAGAACTTCCGGAGGAGATTTACATTCCACGGCCGCTTGACGTCGAGTTCACCGTCCCCGCGGACGTCGACGAGGTAGTAGGCGTCGTTGCCGAGTACGCGCCCGATAGCGAACGGGCCTTCCCATGGAGGGGAGAGCTTGTGCATGCCCTTCTTGTCCTGGATGAGGCGTAGCACCAAGTCGCCTTCCTGGAAGGTGCGGGTTTTCACCCGTCGGCTGTGGTAGCGACGGAGCCCTTGCTGATAGATAGCGGTGCGCGATCGGGCGAGGTCGCGTGCTTCGTCGAGTTGGTCGAGCCCATCTTGGCGGGCCAGTTCGTTTGCGGCCTCCGTATAGTGGACGATCCGCGGCGAGTCGTGTTCGAGGTCGGTTGGCATGACAGCTTCAGCGCCGTAGACCATGAAGAAGGGGGTGAATCCCGTCGACCTGTTGACCGAGGTGCGGATTCCCCAGATGACGGAGGGGAGCTCTTCGACCCAAAGATCCAGGTGCGCTCGAGTGGTACTTGGAGTCGCGGCTTCAGCCGTGGAGGATGCTTTGGTTGGCCTGCCGCTTGGATTCCGGTGTGCATCGACGCAAGGTCGAGCCGGATGTGGTGCTCCTCGCAGAACTCGACCATTGCTCCCTTGGCGAAGTTTGTGCCGTTGTCCGTGATGATGCTGTTGGGGAAACCGTAGCGGTATATGAGCTCGCGTAGGAACTTAGTGGCAGTCTTCCCGTCGCATTTCCGGACTGGCTTGGCTTCTACCCACTTTGTGAATTTGTCGACGGCGACCAGCAGGTGGGTGTAGCCAGAGGGGGCCTTCTTGAAGGGGCCTACCATGTCCATGCCCCACACGGCGAATGGCCAGGTGATGGGGATTGTTTTGAGCGCCGAACTTGGAACGTGCGTCTGGTTGGCGTACTTCTGGCACCCGGCGCATCGCTGGACGATATCGACAGCGTCGGCATGTGCGGTGGGCCAGTAGAAGCCGTGTCGCATGGCTTTGGCGACCAGGGAGCGCGCGGCAGCGTGGTGGCCGCAGTCGCCTGAGTGGATGTCGTGTAAGATTTTGCGTCCTTCAGCCGGTTGGACGCAGCGTTGGAACACACCGGTGACGCTGCGCTTGTGTAGCTCGCCGTCGATGATGGTGTAGGACTTGCATCGGCGAGCGATCATTCGGGCGCTTGTCTCGTCTGCGGGCAGGTTGCCTGTCTCTGTAGGCGGCGATGTAGGGCTTGGTCCAGTCTGCTCGGTGTGACGAAGTGCGACCAAGGTTGCCTCTGTTGGAGCAGGACTCAATGTCGATCTCCTCGGGAGAGACGGCGTGAAGATGGTGTCGAGGAACACGCCGGCAGGTGGTGCGAGTCGAGCCGACCCGATGCGAGAGAGGGCGTCGGCCTCCTCGTTTTTCCTTCTGTCGATCCACTCGACAGAGTAGCCTGTGAAGTGGCCGCCCACCTTGTCCACCTCTTGGCGGTATGCCGCCATGGTAGGGGAGACGGCGTCGCAGGTGCCGGCGACTTGACCCGCAACGAGGTCGGAGTCTCCGTAGCATCGAAGGCGATTGACGCTCATCTCCTTTGCGGCTCGCATGCCGTGGAGTAGGGCCTCGTATTCGGCCATGTTGTTCGTGCAGGGCGTGAATTCGAGGCGGAGGATGTAGCGGAGCTTGTCGCCTTTTGGTGAGGTCAGCACTATCCCCGCTCCGGCGCCGTCCGCGTTCTTGGACCCGTCGAAGTGCAGGCTCCAGTAATGGAGGTACGGCGGCTTCTCTGCCGGGCCTCCTCCCGTCGGTGAGGAAGTCGGCTGCTGCGACTTAATCGCTGCGTGGCTCGTAGATTTAATGTTGTGGACGCCGATCTCGACGGCCCACTTGGCGACTCCGCCCGTCGCCTCGCGATGCGGATGATGTCTTGTAGTGGAGCCGAGGAGACGACCGTGATGGGGTGCTCCTGGAAGTAGTGCGGCGCTGAGCTCAAGACCGCGATACCAGCTTTTGGTATCATGGGTATCGGGCGCGACTCGGTTAGGACCTCGCCGATGTAGTATACCGCTGGATCGGGCGCTCTTTTCCTTCTTACGGTCGTTCGACGACCATTACAATACGGACGACGCTCGGACGCCGCGACGTAAACCAGCATGGGCTCCTTGTCGACGGGTGCGCGAGTAGTGGTGCGCGAGTAGCACCTTTTTGAGGTCGCGAGCGCCGTCCGCCTCCTTGTCCCACCGGAAGGTGGGATTCTGCGCATCAGCGGTATAGGGCATCGCTTCGCCAAAGGGGATGAAGCGATCGAGAGCCGCCACACGCCCGCCAGCTTCGACGTCGCAGCACTCGGGTTTGCCGAGCGATCGTGTCGATCTTCGTTGGTTTGCCTCGATCCTCGCTTGGAGACGACGTACTAGTAATTGCCGGCGGGTACACCAAGGTGCACTTGCTGGGTTGAGCTTTATCTTGTACCTCCGCAGGTTGGCGAAGGTCTCTGCGAGGTCGGCGAGTAGGTCGCCTTGGCGAGCGGATTTTACGACCACGTCGTCTATGTAGACGTGGATATTGCGGCCAATTTGGCTCGCGAGGCATTCTTGCATGCACCGCTGGTACGTTGCTCGGCGTTCTTGAGGCCAAGGTCATGGCGGTGTAGCGAAGGCTCGAATGGCGTGATGAACGCCGTCTTCTCCTCGTGCTCGACAGCCATTTTGATCTGGTTATACCCGAGTAGGCGTCGAGGAAACACAGCGACTCGAGCCCGCGTGGAGTCGATTATCCGATCGATCCGCGGAGGACGAATCGCCTTTGGGCGGCTGTTCAGGTTTGTGTAGTCGATACACATTCTCCGTGTCCCGCTTCTTTTCGACCAGGACTGGGTTTGCCAGCCACTTGAGTATTTAATAGGCCGAATGAAGCCGGCAGTAGACGCTGCACTTCCTCGGCGATTGCCCGACGGCGTTCTTCGTTGAATGGTAGCGATCGCTTGACCGGTCGCACTTTGGTCGGCGTTTAATTTGTGCTCAGCGAGCTCCCTAGGGACACCGGCATGTCGGAGGGTTTCCATGCGAAGATGTCCCTGCTCACGGAGGAACTCGATGAGCGCGCCTTCCTATGCCGGGCTCATGCTCGTCCCAATCGCCACCGTCCGGCCGGGTCGCTGGGACCAGCTGACGCGGGTGTGCGTCGTGGCCTCAAAGGTTGAGGTGTTTGCGCCCGAGTTGGGCTTCTTGAGTATTGTGGGGTCGTCATTGTTGACCCTTCGCGTGATTTGGCGAGCTCATCGGCGTGACTAGCTTCCGCCGATGGCGACGGCGTCGGCGAAGTTCGGCTCCTTTGGCCTCGCATTCGCGGCCATGTCGGGTCGCCGTTGATGGTGATGACGCCGCACGCCCGGGAGCTTCATCGCGTTATGCCAGTGGGGTGCCGCCATGAATTTGGCGAACGCCGCGCCCCAGTGACGCAATGGTAAGGGCTGTCGAAGGGCACCACCAAGACGATCCGCCGGTGCGGAAGTTTGCCGGAGTGCGAAGGTGACGGGTAGCGTGACCTTGCCGATCGGGTACGCCTTCCGACCGGGACGGCGATGTGGAACGTGGTGTGGGTTGTCTCGATCATCGCGGGAGCCGCAGTCAAGGTGTCGAGGTAGAGGATGTTGATGGAGCCGCCGCCCATCGAGTCTTGGGGAGCCAATAGTCGCCGACCTTGGGCTTGACCACCGACTCGCCCCGATACTGGCGCGCGTGGCGAGTGGTCTTGCCGGCTCCGGTGATGGTTGCTCCGACCAGTTCAGGAACTGGGGGACGTCTGTCTGGGCCACCGCGTTGACGGCGACAGCGCGGGCGATGACCTTCTTCTCGCGCTTCGTGTTGAAGCCGGTGAAGGTGTGGAGCGAGCCGGCTACTTTGCCGAATTTTCCGCCATTTTGCGGGTCGTTGTCGGTGTCCTCCCGCGCGTGTCGTGCCTTCTCGATCTCCCTGAGGGTGTGGCAGTCGGCGGTGGTGTGCGTGGCGGGTTTTCCTTCCCTGCTGTGAAACGCACATGGTTGGTTAAGAAGGGCCGCGGGATCGAACCTTGGCTTGTTCTTGTAGTTCCCGCCGCCGCGTTGCCCTCCGTCGCGGTAGCTCTGGGGTCGCGTTGTGCATGCCCAGCATTGGCGGCAAGTCGACTCGCCCATCGTTGCTGCGGCGCTTGCTCGTGAGGCGAGTGCCGCTGTAGCGTAGGTCGGCTCGGCCGCCATCGCTGCCGCCTGCGGCATCGTTGTCCGCCGGACTCGCCGTCGACGCCTTGATTGGGATCTTCCTCGGCGTATCGCTTTGGCGATCTCGAGGAGGTCGGGATGTTGTCGAGTGTGCGGGTGTCGCTTGAGCTTGGCGACTAGCGGCTCGTAGCGGCATGAGGTCTTGAAGCAATGGATCGCGGTGTCCGGGTGGATGCCGACCGCGTTGTACCAGAGCTCTTGCCACCGTTGGACCCAGCTGTGGGTCGACTCGCGAGGTCCCTGGACGCGCTCCAGGTCCTCGATGGTGGTGGCGCGGTGTAGGAGCACTCAAGTGCCCGACGGCGTCTCGCATTTCCTCCCGTGAGTCGACATCGTCCCGGGGAGCGTGTTGATCCATTGCTCGCACCCCTCCATCATCGCGGGAGGTAACGGCGGCGTAGTAGGTGTGACCCGCGATCCCCATTGCCATGAGGTATGTGTCAAGCCGCATCGCGGGTCGACGAGGAGTCGATTTTTCGATCTCCTTCGCCTTTGAAGTTGGTGGGTACTTTTCGCCGGATCATTGGCCCAAGCACTTGGGCCCTAGTCGATCGGCGACCCATAGGCTCGCCATCGCGCGAGTAGTTAGGTGTGCCGCAAGTCGTCGGGCTGGCGGCGCGCCAGTTTTGGTTGTTGATGATGTGAGTGCGGCCGATTGGCTCTCCATTAGCGGCGACGAGGTTGGTCGCCGCCTGGGATCGGTGGGAGAGTGCCGCATTCGCGGTCGTCGTGAGCTGCGGTGGCTCGGCGGGCAATTGAGGGTGTTGCCACCGGCGGCCGCTTGAGGCCGCCCTGCTTCCCGAGGAGCGCGAGTACACTCGCCCTTGCGAGTCGGCGCCTGCTTTCTGCTGTTCCACGGCCTTCGCGAGTAGGGCCCTGACGTACTGGATCTGTAAGGCGCCGTCGCCGGTCGCCGTGATGCTGTCGGCCGCGGCTCGGCCTGCCACGAGGTTGTCCATCGGGGTGGAGAACAGTGGAAGGCCATTCGCATCTCGCTCCCGTGAGGAGACGACTATCCGCGGCTGATCCCTGGGAGGGGTGCGGTTGGGTGGTGGCGGGGCACCCATCGCCGTCGATCCTGGCGGAGGGCGGTTGCTTCCTCCTGGTGGCGCGTTCTCGCAGATCGCGCGGTTCGGCGATCTGGCGCCGGTCGCTTTCATCGCCGGGTTCGTGGCACGCCTGAACGGTGGGATTCGGCGTGACCTGATCCGCTGCTGGTGGTAGCGTGATGCCTCGCTGTCACACCGAGGCGAAATTTTTCGCGCCGCCTGCTTTGCGTCTTGCTTCCGCCAACTTCAGTGAGTTCTCGACCTCCGCCGCCGTGGCGTTAGGAGGATCGGGTGGAGAAAGGGTCCTCCGGTGGATCGGTGCCGGTGGCCATGTAGGTCGCGGCATGGCGACTGGCACCGTCGTGGAGGTCGGCGGAGTTTTCCGACCCGAGTCAAGTCAAGATCCCGAGGATGGAGGGGTCCTCAAATCTCCCGCTGGAGACTGAGCGATGGAGCCCGCGACGAGGCCGCGGTGATGGATCCGGCGAGTGACGCCGGGGTCGCCGAGTCGGCGTCGTCGGTGAGGGTCGCGTCTTCCGCGGCCGCTGAGTTCTCGGCCACGTTGCTGTGGGCCGAGTCGTACTCGGAGGCGAGGCGGTTGATCGTGCGGATCCGCTCTCGGAGAGCCGATCGCAGTGGTGGCGACTTCGCGGATGCGAGCCGAGTCCTCCGAGGTGATGACGCCGGTGAAGCCGACGAAGAGGCTGATCGTGCGATCGGCAGGATCACGCCAGGCGTGACGGGTCGCGCGCCGGACGTAGCTGCTCGGCAAGATCCGGAGCATCTCGCCGATCGCTATCATGCGCCGGTGGCGACCGCCTTGATGGGCAGATTGGATCTCGCCGCAGAACATCGGCGACCGCCGGCCCCACGGGCGCCACTGTCAAGGAATGACCACGGCAGATGCGCAATCGGGTAGTAGTAGAACGAAGGGCAAGGGTGGCCTGCCATCTGCGGTGCAAGATGAGGGCGAAGACTCAGGGGTTTACCCAGGTTCGGCCCCCCGGAGGGTAAAGACCTACTCCTGCTAGATTGTATTATGCAGGTGTTTACAATGGGCGAACTCGGCGACTAGGCGGCGAGTTGCTTGGGTGTATGAGGGAACGTATCTCTACTCACCCCTTAGGGAGGTTTATATAGGCTTACCTCCCCTAGGGTTTACATATCTCAACCGATTCGGTTACAACCTTGTCAATCGTTTAACTCAGACCGACTGGGCCTATCTACTCGCCTGGGCCTTCGACCTCCAGTCGCCTGGCACCCTGATGGGCTTTGATCCACTCGCCGTTCTGTAGGCCCACTCGCCAGCCCTTGGACCAGTCGGAAACGTCCCGCTGAGGATACCCCAGTAGGCATATCCCCATCATGAGCGGTACGAAACCCATCTTCAAATATGTCCCATGTCACTTCATCAATGGGAGTGGTGATTTGGAAGTTATCCCACCATGTGGCAGCTGGTCCTTCCGACAGATGTGCTGCGAATCTGACTTTTTCAGCATCGCAGTACCATCGTCACCAAGTCTTTGTTCACGTAACGCAACCAGTCATTGGCTGCCATGGGATCGCTTGTTCCAAAAACTTTGCTGGCCTCAGACGCAGAAATCTGGTGAGCATATCGAAACCCGGAGGGTTGTTGTTGTTGTTGTTGTTGGGGTCATTGTTGTTGTTGTTGTTATTTTGGTTTTGGATGAACGTCGTCATCATTTGCATAAGTTGTGTTTGTGCATTCATCATTTGTTGCATTTCCGGGGTGATGTTGTTGGGGTTGGGGTTTGCGCGACGGGGAGGCATCTGTGGTTTGTTCAAATAGATAAGAATGAGATACCCATAGATGTTTTATGCACAATACAACTTAAACCAACACATATTAAGCAACACAAGAATTTAAAGTTCAACAACCACATAACAAGTTCATGAAGTGATACACACAAGTGGCAAGCCATCCACATGTCGGATGGTCCAAATCAAGTTCTCAAAACAAGTAGGAATAATAATAAGATAAACGAGTGGTCATGTCTACTCATCAACATCAATCTCCTCCTCGACGAAGGTAAGACCTGCGTTCTCCATCGCGGTCTTGTTCTCCTCAATCGTAGTGGTCAAGGAATCGATCTTGGCCTTGAGAGCCCTCTTCTGGGAGCGAAGCCTCTCAATAACCATCTGCTGCTGCTCAATCTCAAGTCCTTGACTTCGCTTCCTGGTCATGTCCCGGATCCTCTTGTTCCTCTCTGGACACGCTTTCTTGACTCTTGAACTTGCGGTCCTGGGCCTCGAACTTTGTCTCCATCTCCTTGATCATCTCATCCTCAGGCAAAAAGCTTGTCCTTCTCGCCGCACTTGAAGCTCGTCATTACTTAGCATGACGCTCGTCCCGTCCGTATCTACGTTCCGAGAAGAGTCTCTAAGTCCCGAAGGTAAAGACGTATCGGCTCTGGTGCTCCTCGAGTCGTCCTCAAGTCGATGGACTCTCACAACATCACGCCTTCCAAGACGTGAAAGTGAGTACCCTAACCTGTCGGAGGACGGCCTACAGTGCCCTATCAGTCCTGCATGACTACCTCCATGCCTCTCCCCGCCATCGTGCATCAACTTGAAGACGATGGCCTCGTAGTGGGCCTCACCAGGCCCCTGGCTGGTCACCTTGAAGCCCCAGAGGTCCTTCCTCTCGAACTTGGTGAGTGGGTACACCGTGATGGTGGGAAGAGGGAGATCAAGCAGAGTGGTAAGCTCAACGATACGGGGACCAAAACGAGTAACTCGAAACTCCTCAACGGTGCTGATGGCAACAGGCATCTATTTATAAGATTAAAAAGTTAGAACAATGCAATTCAAGATAAATCAAGACAAACATTCATACATATCCATGAAACATAATTGTCACACAAGCCATGCATACATGAATTCATTACACCAATCAAGGTCCATACTTATTTAAAATATCTTTTGAAATAAAGGTGATAAATGGTGGTCCAACTAACGTAGTGTTCTTACAGTCCAATCTCACGGGACCTATTATTGAACACAATGTTCCTAGAGGCAATCCACCAATCTTGTTCCCTCGACTCTATCACTAAGTCAATAACATCTCCCCTTATTTCTTGGTTGTTGTCTTCCAACTCTTGAATGAGTTCCTTCTCTTTCTCTAAATCCTTTTGGAGGTTGAGCATTCTGCATTTGACTCTAGCACTTAGTTCCTTGATAGTCCTCCAAGCTGCATCCCTGGCTGACTCAAAGAATGTGGTGTGCATGGTAGTGTTGGTGTACATGCAGAATCCCCTTTCTTTGTGGTTGTCTTCCTTGTTTTTGTACAAGTGAAGTTGCACCCACCAATACTCTACTCCTTCATCCATCACTGGAAAGCCCTTGTACACAGCTTCACCATGTGCATCCATTGCCTCCATGAGGTCCTTGAGAATACTGGGAAACTCAGTTTCACATTCCAAGGTCATGGTCATGAGTGGTCCCTTCTTCACGGCTTCGTTGATGGAGTTCATCTACAAAGGAAGTTGAAAGAGATTAGAAAAGTTTTACGAGAAGAATAGACAAGTGTAGAAGTAGTTGAAATACTTTTTCCTTAGTGGTTTTCCAATCCTAGGGTCATAATCCTACAGGCAACATGTTGCTCGATACCATCTGTTAAACCCTCCTTTATAAAGGATAGGATCCTGTGATTGCAATGCTAGTCCCTGGATCAATGCTAGCATCCACAGCTTTAAGATGAAGTACAGATACAAAGGTCGTTATTACATTCATTCCAGACAAACATAGTCTTTTACAACTCAGGCCATAGGCCTAATACAAGAGTTTTAGGAATAAGTAAATAAACACAAGTCTTCATCTTCATGTGCCACAAAAAGCATGTTGAGTGTAGACTCATGACTCCTACTCATCATCGAGTAACCTGCAACATCACAAGTTACAGCCACAGAGGGTCAATACTTTGGAATAGTATTGGCAAGTGATACCTTAGTATATTTTAAGTGGTCTATAGTTCTATATGCATTTGGCTAGTGTAGCTTGGCTTGCTTTGCTTAAAAATTAAGTTTTACTTATTAGTTGAAATTGCTAAGTTTTTCTTTGTCAAAACATTCCCAAGGAAACCATCAATAGACATTGAGGTCCTTCACCCTTGTTCACCCACAAATTTTTATTTAGAAGTTGGAGTGATGAGATTCTTGTGGCTTCCATGTCTTGATGCTCAAAGAGTCCATTTCCTTGGACAAGGCTAAGTACTTAGGTTTTCCATCTGCAGAGGTTGTGCACTTTCCCCACCAGACTTGGTTTCCCAAGACAGGACCTTTCAGAAGCCTTTCCTTAGTCAAATGGACGCGTTCCATCCTATCATCCCATCTACCACCAACTGTCCATATGACTAAGTTCTAGCATCCTATATGATCATGGCAGAGCCCATTTTGCCAAGTGGTTGCACTGTAAGCTTTCTCCACACTTGGCCTCCAAACCTCTTTGTGCCTGGGTGGCATTCCACAAGTGTGATACACAACCCAAGTCCATGGCCTTGTGTAACCACTCAACATAACCCAATCTTCCCATTCCACCCAGGAGGTTCATTTGTCTTAGTTGTTTTATTAAGAAAATTACAAGTCTCTTGACTTGGATTTTTTTTTTATCATATAGTATATATATAAATGTTCACCACCCTTGTTTGCTATAAGCTAGGCTAAGCAAGTATGGCAACTTATCTTAGGGATAACTCCCTAACAATGCTAGTAGACTACATAGGATTTCCCACCTTTTCATTAGACAAAATATTATGCAATTGTATAATAAAATATCTAATGCTAGTTCAAAACATAGGACAAACATATATTCATGCAAATATCACTTGCCTTGGTAGTGTGGGGAGTAGCACTCTTCACAATCACAATCACAATCAAAATCTACACAAGAAATCAAAACATACAATTATACACATTTAAACATAACCAAAATTATATGAATGCATGCATGCAAGAATTTACCATGTGTTAAATTTTGAAAAATTCTACCAAGTGTGTGTTCATGACTACTAAAGTATAACATGCCACCAGTTTGTCCAATAAACCTATTTGTCCATAACAAAATTTTATAAAGACATTTTTATATTTAAAATAGCCCCAAACTTGTTCCACAAATAAAACATTTTTAATCGTTACTATATGCTAAACAAAAGGTATAACTGATAGGCCTTGTCTTGCTAATCTCAACGATATAAAGTTTGCAAAATCCAACGTGTCGCTTGAAAGATACAAGCATTTGAAGTTTTGAATCTAATTCAGATTTTGAATTCTGTTTAATCTAAAACTTTGCCACGCGTCGCTGCTTTCATCGGGCGCTGCATCGTCGCACCGGATCACCCTTTCCGAGCCGTGGATCTAACTAATGTTGCTTGCTCGATCTGTCTGCATTCTTCGATAAGTGAAGTGTTTATACGCGTAGGATACAGATCTAACGGCTAAGATTCATTTGACTAAAAACGAGCGGCGCTGCCGGCGGTGACAGGCGGCGGCGCGTCAGTCAGTGACGGTGCCGGCGTTCTAGATCGTCCGCGAGGGGAGAGGGGTATTACCAGGTTCGCCGGAGGTTGCTGAAGCTCGTCGTGGTACTGGCTTGTGGAGGGGAGTTCGGAGATGGGCTCTAGACCTCGTCGGAGTTTCGTCTGGCGCCAAGTGGGGGTTGTCGGAGTTGCTGCCGATGTTCTGCGTCGCCTGAGCACGAACCAATGGGTTTAGAAGATGCGCAGGACAACTACGAACACGCTCGGGTGAATAAGAAAGCAGGGGGCGCTCAAAACTTACTGGGATTGCTCGCCTGAGTTCGCGAAAATGTCACCACGGTCATTGTCGTTGGCGAGGTTCCTCGTCGTGCTAGGCCAAAATAGGACACCGCCGATGCGCACGGCGACGAGGATTCTATGCGCTTCAACCAGAGGACAAGGGTGGTGGTTACTACGGAGAGGGTCGCGAGTTCGTGAAGAAGATGGTGGCGCTACCGTCGATGTTGCCAACGCTTAGGGTCATGCGAAGACAAACGGCGAGTGTCAAGATGCGTATGAGTTCACTGAATAAGATAGGGTGAATGGGAGGCGAGGGGAACTCAAGCTCACCGGAATTGATCGCGGAGGGGCTCACAACGGCGACTCGGAGGTTTGAGGGCAGCCTGGGGCGTGAGTGTGCGATTGATCGGGGAAAATGACCGTGGGGTGGTGGGGTTCTTATAGCCCGAGTCGACAAGAAACGCTGCGTTTAATGGCCCAATTAACCCGCCATCACCGGCGTCATTGCAGCAGCGACGTGGTCGCGAGCGAGTTTTGGGGAAGACGATGACCGCGTGTCTGTGGTCCACTGTCCGAGGTGCACGCAGTGAATGTGGGGACCAGTCGCTGGCTCAAAGGTGTGTGCTCGTGAGAGGAGAAAGGAATTCCCGGTTGGGCTTCTTGGCTTGTTCTTCATGGGCAGATCCTAGTCAAGGGCTTTTCTATTCAGAAGTTCTTTTCTTTTTCTATTTCCAATTTCTGGTATGAATTTTGGTATGAATTCAAATCCTTTTGAAATCAGATTGCCTTGGGAATTTTTGTACGGTTTTTTGGATTCAAAACAGTCACAAAACTAGGTGGTTATATTGCAAAGCTTGGTCCAGCTTGGTTTTAATAATAAATAGGAATTGTTCCTGTTTGCAAACATTTGAAATGGGTTTTAGAATTTATTCCTAAATTTGAAATCTTTGGGGTTTAAAATTTCTCCTATTCTTTCCATCAATGAAGGCAAGCATTGAAGTATTTAAACATTCAAATATTAACAGGTTGATGTTAAATTGGGACAATATGCCCACATGAATTCATAACTCATAACCCATTTCTAAATGATTTTTTTTTTGAGAAAAACCCTAAATGCATGAATGATGCAAAGTGGTATGAATGAGTTTAAAATTATGATTTTTGGGATGTTACACCGACGATCATAATCTCGGATAAGTAAACTATCGTGAGACAAAGGGAAATTGGTATCGTATGTAAGTGGTTCATTCGATCGCAAAGTAATCGTAGAAATATGTGGGAGCCATATGAATTTCTAGATTCCTCTGTTGGTTATTGTTCGGAGAAGTGTCTCGATCATGTCCGCATAATTCACGAACCGTAGGGAGACACACTTAAGGATTCGACGTTGTTTTGAGTAGTTATGGTATTATGAGAAAGAGACCGAATGTTGTTCGGAGTCTCGGATGGGATCCGGGATATCACGAGGTGATCCGGAATGGTCCGGAGAATAAGATTCATATAAGGAAAGTCCGTTTGAGTTCGGGAATGATTCGGTGTTTTCATCGGAATGTTCTAGAAGGTTCGGATTGTCCGGCACCGGGGAGGGTACATGAATGTGTCATTGAATGATTGCATCATGTACTAAGTGTTCTTTCTGTTCCAAAACTGAAAAGTCAAACTGCCAGTTTGAAAGTCAAACGGCTAAAACAGGAAACTGTGGAAAACAGGAAACTGTGGGAAACAAGCAAGAGGAGGTTGAAACCAACTTGGAGGAGGAGTCCCTCTCCTCCAAGCCGGCGGCCCACCTAGGCCGAGTTGGGGAGCGACTCACCTCCCTCCCCTGGCGTGCCGGCCCCTCCACCTATAAAAGGAGGGGCAGGGCCTCCTCCTCTAGACACACAAGTTCCTATCCTCTAATCTCCGGTTTAGAGCCGTTTTGGTTTAGAGCTTCTAATTTCTTTAGCCTGCGGTTTAGAGCCTTCTAATTGGTGTGTCTAATCTCTAGACCACTAATAGCCCTCTCTCATACTCCACCATACTCGCTCCGGCTTAAGGCGAAGCCCTGCGGTCCCCTCTACTTCCCAGCACCGTTGTCACAGCCGGAATCGCGAGAGTGCTACAACCTCCGCTTTCTTTGGAACAAGGAGAGGAAGGTCTTCGCCGAGTACCGAACGTGACCGATCATGAAGCTGGAAAGAAAGCGCCGGAAGGATCGTCTACATGATCTTGAGATCGGAAAGAGTACGACTACATCACCCACGAGAATCCGCTCTCGTTAAACACTTTGGAATCTTCGAGGGTAAGTTATTCCATCGACTCGTTGCTACAATCTAATAGATAGATCTTGGCTTGTTTGTTTGTATGTGATAGAAATTTTTTGTTTTCCATGCTACGAACCCCTACATTGACTTCATGTGGTTTTAGTTGCCTTGAACCATAAGCAATCACTTTCCGATCTTGCATTAACACACAACCCAAACCTTCTTTAGATGCATCGCAGTACACTGTAAAGTCTTTCCCTGTTTCTGGAACTGCTAAGATTGGAGCTATGGTTAACCTGGTCTTCAGCTCCTGAAAACTTGCTTCACACTTCTCATCCCAATTGAATGGTGTATTCTTTCTTAACAATTTGGTCATTGGTCCAGCTATTTTAGAGAAACCTTCAATGAATCTCCGATAATAACCAGCCATCCCTAAGAAACCTCGAATTTGTTTCACATTGGTTGGTGCAGTCCATTCTAGTACTGATTGAACTTTAGATGGATTTACAACAATTCCACATTTACTGATCACATGGCCGAGGAATTCTACCTCATCTAGCCAAATTTAACATTTACTGAACTTAGCATAAAGTTTATGTTCCCTTAAAGTCTGCAATGCTATTATTAAATGATCAGCATGCTCTTCCTTATCCTTGGAATATATCAGAATATCATCAATGAAGACTATGACGAACTTATCCAAATATGGCATGAATATTTTGTTCATCAAATTCATGAATATTGCTGGTGCATTGGTCAAACCAAATGGTACTACCAGATACTCATGGTGTCCATATCTTGAGACAAATGCCACTGGTGGAAAAAGGGGCTCTAGTCCCGGGCCGCAACGGGCTCTAGTCCCGGTTTTGGGCCCGGGACTACGAAAACGGGACTAGAGGCCCCCCCTCTAGTCCCGGCTGGCAAAGTCCCGCGACTGATAATAGCCACGTGGCTGTTTCAAGATCGGGCGGAACCTCTAGTCCCGGCTGTAACACCACCCGGGACTAAAGGTTTCTCGCCAGCAGAACACATTTCTCTTCGCCACTACAGATTGTGTATTTCCTTTTTTTTCCATTTTGTTCCTTTTTCGTTTTGTGTTTCACTATAACTTAACAAACATATATTTCAGTAGACATATTATACGCTACTACATACACACTACACGTCGATGCATTTATATAAGATCGATCCCTTGCAAGCATACATATAATCAATCATATCAAAAGGAAGAAATGTTTTGAAAATTACATGGTCATTGATGATTATATATATATCATATGAGATACATGGAGATGACTAAGGCAAATCGAGTTCCACGTCATTCGCATAATGCTCTCCATGTACATCAAGGACTTCCTTCATCATAAATCCCGCCAGCTCCTCTTGAATTGCTCTTATGCGCTGGTTTGGCTCTAGTGTCTCCCGCAAATCATAAATATAATGTGAGTCAACTTTCTACTCACTCGTCAACTCGCGAATGTACTCGCAGACGTAGTATCCACATAAATGAGTTCCCGGTGGCTGTTGTAAACTCTTCGCCATTTTATAAGTTAGCTCCTCTTTGAATGGACCTGGTATTTTCTGTCTGAACCGTGTCCAACACCTGCTTGGCAAAGAAAATGAACAAAGGAGTTATTAGTTACTTGATATCAGGAAATGAATGAAAGAGGACGATATAATGTGATAATGATTGAAATTACTTATGGAGCATTGCTTTCATGTCGCTCCACTTCTCTTGGTCCCAACTTAATGAGTCGTGGACTTCGACTAGGGACTTGTAAACTTGAATGTTTAGCAAGATCCAGTGGAATCTACGGATATTTACATAAGCATACATGCATAGCTCATCCAGTAAGCAAAAATAAAATGTGTACAAGATATAAACACTCACTTGAAGTTGTAAGGAAATAGTATTTCCTTAACAAAATTATGCTCGGTTAAGAACCCGATGTCTTCCTCCACGTCTTTGGGGTGATTCTTTAACGTATATTCATTAATGATATATGGGTCAATGAACCCAACGTCGTATCTTCTAGCTCTTTTGCATTCAAGCATCTTCATTCTGCGGAATATAATATCATCATACAAAAGGATATATAGTTAGGATAATATATTAAATGCAATGAAGGAGCTAAAGCTACAAACTTAATTATAGAAATAAATAACTTACAGACAGTAGCAACCAATGATAGATTTGTCGAGGGTGCGCTGGTTGTATAACTGAAACAGTTCGGTAATTTAAACATGTATCGAGTATGGTTTGAAGTGATGCTCCTTTCTAACGTCCACCGGAAACCAATCTTTATGATTCTTTTTTTCTGCTTGCGACATGTACCATTCATGCAGATTTCGCATATGTGTGGATAGATGCGCGAGCTCCTCATTACTGACTAGAGGCTGCCCTTGGACATACTGATGTACTATCTGACCCACTCGCGTATCTTCATAGCCTAAATATTGACCAAGAGACATATTTGCTTCGTTAGCAAGTGCTTTGGCCTGCGATACAGTGATTCCCATAAGTGCAGCACTATTACGGGCTCTAGGGTCCATTATTTGCATGTCCATAACCATTTCAGCTCTGAAGGCCTTGTCGAGGTCTGAAATGACTTTGAGCGGGGCGATCGATTGATTCTTCTGTGCTCCGAGCTGGGCAACTTGCTTCCCGCTTTTTGCACTTGTGATTTTTTTCTTCTGTGCTTGCTTAATAATCTCCCGGTCATAGTCTGATTCCAGATTCATCGATATCTGGGATGGTTTCTCAAGAAAGGACTTAGCCCACTTTTTTGTTTTTTCGTTATATACCGGCTTTGGCTCAGTCTTTTTGGGTGCAAAATGCGCCTTAACTTGGGCAGCCACATCGACGTTAGTTTCCTCGTCGGTCTTGTCATAAGGTCTCTTTGGAAGAGCCGGCGGGATATCGACTATCTTCGGCGTTTGACCTTTCTTCGATGTGGGGCGCGGGGGACCGTCGAACTTCCGTTTCTTCGACGAGGTAGTAGTATTGCACGAAGGCGGAGGCGGAGATGGAGTTGATGTGCTCCTGCTGCGGCGATCGTCAGCGGGGCGGGGTGGACTTGGAGGTTGGCGATAATCGGGTTGGGGTGGACTTGGAGGTTGGCGGTAATCGGGTTGGGGTGGACTTGGAGGTTGGCGATAATCGGGTTGGGGTGGACTTGGAGGTTGACGATATTCGATGCGGGGTGGATTTGGATTCCTTGGAGTCGGTGGCCTTGGCCGAGCCCGAAACTTGATGTACTTCTTATTCCATAGAATGATGTTGCGCTTGACATCTCCTAGTTTCGTAAGGCCTTCAGGCGTAGCGATTTCAATCTCTAGGTCCGCAAAATCCTCCACTATGTCATCCACCGTGACACGAGCATAGCCTGGTGGAATCGGAAGTGAATGGTGGAGTGCTCCGTAGACAAGGTAAAGCAAAGGCCGATCGCCACCTTGAAGGACAGGTTGTTCATTGGCTGATGTAGCTCACATTGTGCCATCTCCGACATCATCCACGGGTAGTGAGGAGCGGTGCATCATCCAAAGTTGCTTGATCATCACACGGACCTCCGCCGGGCCACCGCTTCTCCGCTGGCTAAGATCCAATGCAGGATCATCATCACCGGTGAGTTGACGACGGCGGCCTTTGGCTAATTTCATGCATGAGGTTCTTCAGATCATCTAGGTCCCGCTCTACCCTGGAGATCTGGTCTGCCTCTCGGTCCTTCTTTCTCTGACGGCTTCTGTAACTAGCATCGTACTGAGGAAACCCTTTCTTCCACGAGACACCGGCGCCTTTGCCTCGTGTTCGCCCTCCTTTCGTGGATTCCCTAGGAGCGTGTCACCGTCGTTCTCTCTCTCGGGACGAACAATCCCAATTGAGCATCGTTCATTGCTTGAATAAGGTCTTTGGAGGGTTTTAGAATTTCATCATGAAATAATGTCTTCCCTGCTCGGGTCCAAGGATCCCCGTGTCTGCACCACCAGTGCTTTGACCTCTCGGGCCATCCATCCGTACTGTTAAGTGACGCCTCTAGCCCTCATATCCTTCTCCATAGTTTCCCACTTAGGGATGGCACTCTTGTAGCCACCTGTCCCCATTTTATGATGGTATTTCTTGTTGCCAGCATTTAACGCGTTCTTTGCTGACTTTTCCTTTGCTTTATCAGATTGCTTGTACTGTACAAAATCGGGCCACTGTTCTCTCAATTTCTCGTTTACTCCTTTGAAGTATGGAGTTTTCTTTTTTGCAACATATTTCGCGTATAAATTTTTCTTGTGGTTCCGGTACAGTTCAGCCATCTTTCTTAGTGCCCACTCCTTGACTTTTTCTCTTTTATCAATCCCACCCGGCCTTGGGGTAATACCATCTACCTCAAATTCCTCATACTCTGGAGGTAGTATGAAATGCGCTATGAGCTTCTGCCAAAGGTCATCTTTGGCATCATCGGTGACATAGCTATTGGATTCTTCACCGGGTTTCTTTGACTTATTCCATTCTTGGATGGTGATCGGCAGGTTGTCCCTAACAAGCACCCCTCATTGATTTATAAACATCCTCCGGTGCTTCTCTGGAGCAATCGGTTCACCATCATCATCTATTTCTTCGATGGTGAACCTCTGATTACCATCCAACTTTTTGTTCGGCCCTCGTTTTGTTCGAGCTATCGATTGCTTCGATCCGGTGGGCTAAAAGAAGAAGACAGTGATTAATATATATCTAGATCAGTTAATGAATAGAGGTAACACGCGACTTGATATATATATATATGTACCTCGCCGGATCCTGTCGAGGGGCCATCATTATTGTTGGCATTTGTTTGCCCTTCGTCCATCTGGTCTTCCCCTTGGTTTTCCTCTAGTCCATCACCGGATGGATTCAGATATGAGGATATCTCTTCCTCGAGCAAAATATCTTCGGCCGTGCCCGTAATAAGAGGAATTTCACCTCTTATCATGCCCTGAAGAAAACCTTCACCGATGCGACTGTGATCTTCTGATGGATCCATGACTTAATTATCTATAACAAAAAGAGAGTTAAACAGGTTAGAAAAAACAATAATCCTAATAACTAAAACAATATAATCCTAATTATAATAACTTAAACAAAAAAATAACCCTAATCCTAAAGGGCTTCGATCTCGATCTCGATCTCGATATCGTATTCTACCGAGAAGCACCAAACACCAGAAAAAAATAAAGGGGAAACAATCAACACATGGCATCGATGCAATGCTCAAGCAAGTATGATTATATGACAAGTTGAATTGCATTGAATTGAAACCCTAAAACATGCTCGGCAAATTAATCGGGGTTCCGAGGGGTGAAAACCCTAACTCGGGAAAACTCCGGAACATATAAGAGGGGTGCATTTGTTATTCTAATTATACTTGTCATTTAAGTTGTTGAACAATTCATGATTATAGGTTAAATAGATAGGTTTCAATTTTCTGAACATTTTGATATATTATTGCTATTTTTCTGACTTATAAATTAAAAGTTATTGAATTTACAATATTTAATCAAATTCTGGAATTACTAAAAAGGGTTATTTCATCATTATGACATCAGCAGAGGGGGTTAAACTTTTTGTACCGCTACTAAGCCTAGCCACTATGACCACGATTGGTCGGGCATCGCCACCTCAGCATGCCACGCAAGGAAGAGGGACCGGGGGGTTGATTATTTTCACGAGCCAGTGACGGCGGCGCGCGCGGGACGGCGATTGACGGCGGCGCGGGACGGCGAACTGGCCTGGGAAGAGGAAGGAAGCAGGAGGGTGCCTGAGGTCAGCGAGGCCGAGGGAGGTCGAGGGAGGTCGAGGGTGCAGTGGCCGGAATCGGCGACGGACGCGGCGGCCGGAGACGGGGAAGGAGCGGACGGGGAGCTCGACTGGGGGCGCGGGGCTTCGATTCCTTCGGTGAGGCTCTGCGGTACGGCACGTGGCGGCACGGCGGGGTGGTGGCCGGAGACGAGGGCGGCGGCGCGGTGGAATCCGGCAGCACCTCCCCTGCGTCGAGCTCTCGCCGTCGTCTGCGCGCGTCTCCTCGTCGATTTCGCCAAGTGCTGGGTGGGGGAGGCCAGGGGTGGGCGCAAGTTACTTATACCCCCACCCCTTTAGTCCCGGGCTAAGCCACCGCCCGCGACTAAAGGGTCTTTAGTCGCGGGCCGTGGCTTAACCCGCGACTAAAGACCCCCCCTTTAGTCGCGGGCTAAGCCAAGGCCCGGGACTAAAGGTCTTTTTCTATTGCTTGCCACAAGACGATCTTTAGTCCCGGTCCATCCACGACCATGACGCTTGCTTTTTTTTTTTTGTAAATTTTCTTTTAAATTCAAAACTAATATAAAAACTTTGAAAAATCATATCTTTTATTGTAATAATCCAAATAAAACAAATAATATGTCTATTATTATCGTAAAAATATAAAGAATTTTAATATAATATCCATTTATCTGTTTGCATCATTTATAAATTATTTCATTTGTAAATTTTCTTTTTAATTCAAAACTAATATAAAACTTTGAAAAATCATATCTTTTATTGTAATAATCCAAATAAAACAAATAGTATGTCTATTATTATCGAAAATATAAAGAATTTTAATATAATATCCATTTATCTGTTTGCATCATTTATAAATTATTTCATTTGTAAATTTTCCTTTTTAATTCAAAACTAATATAAAAACTTTGAAAAATCATATCTTTTATTGTAATAATCCAAATAAAACAAATAATATGTCTATTATTATCAGAAAAATATAAAGAATTTTAATATAATATCCATTTATCTGTTTGCATCATTTATAAATTATTTCATTTGTAAATTTTCTTTTTTAATTCAAAACTAATATAAAAACTTTGAAAAATCATATCTTTTCTTGTAATAATCCAAATAAAACAATAATATGTCTATTATTATCAGAAAAATATAAAGAATTTTAATATAATATCCATTTATCTGTTTGCATCATTTATAAATTATTTCATTTGTAAATTTTCTCTTTTAATTCAAAACTAATATAAAAACTTTGAAAAATCATATCTTTTATTGTAATAATCCAAATAAAACAAATAATATGTCTATTATTATCAGAAAAATATAATCCAAATAAAACAAATAAAAATATCTTTTATTCCCACCTTTTCCCGCCAAGTTTTCCCGCCCTTTCCTTTCTAGCCGGGACTAAAGATATTTCCCGCCATTTCCCAAAGCTTCACGCCAAGTTTTCCCGCCCTTTCCCTCTATATTTAGGGTGATCGTGCCATGGCTATCCACACATCCACACCTTCCTCTCTTAGAATAATGTACAACGCCTACTGGGCCATTCTGACCCTCGAGGAGACCGAGGCGCTGTGCACCTCCAACTACCCTTGTCCTCCGGGCTATCGGCCGCCCGCCGGCTGGATGCTGAGAGCTGGAGGGGTTCCTGTCCCTCCTGTCCCTCAAGGTTCCGCACGCCAGGCGGCCATCACAAACCACTTCTACCACGATCTCACGCCGGAGCAGCGGATGGATCCCCAGTGGGATCCCGACAACTACGACGCCTGGAACGCCTTCTTCGCTAATAGGCGGGAAAGGGAGCTCGCCAGGTACGAGGGTGATGGCCCGCCACCGGTGAACCACAACGAAGTCGGCCGTCGTCTGTGGGGGGCGAACCGTACTATCATCGGAGTGATGCGCTACATCGCCGGGGGAGACCATCCTCGCCTACGGTACCCATGAGTCCACCCGCCACAGGCCCCACACCGTCCCGGCGGTAGCGGCATCGTCTTCCAGGAGACCCCTCTCCCGCCCGCCGTGAATCCGAGGCTAGAATGGCCCCTGGTATATGCCATGGATGGCCTAAGGATCCCCGGAGTGGCATGTGACGATGACGATGATGATGACGATGACGATGAAGACCCTGAAGCTGCGTACTATAGGACTAGGCATGATTATGACTAAAGGGGCGGCTTTAGTCCTGAGTGTTAGCTAGTCCCGGTTTGTCCTGGTTTTTAATATTAATAAATGTCTTGAGTGTTACCTAATAAATAGAGGGAAATGCCTATATAAAGAGAGGGTTCATCTTTAGTCCCGGTTGGAGAAACCAACCGCGACTGAAGGGATTGCGCGATCGGCCATGCAACACTAATAATAGGGTGAGTGTCGACATTATGTCGCATGCTTAGATTTGTCCCGGATGGTGTCACCAACCGACTAAAGATGAATTTTAGTCCCGGTTGGAGACACCAACCGACTAAAGATGAGTCAAGACTAATAATAGGTGAGTGTCGACATTATGTCGTGAGTATCGACATTATGCCGAGCTGCTTGTACTATAAATAGGCATCCTTGTGAGTCCGTCCTCCAGCCAGTTTGAGGCATCTCCAAGATGGTTTCGAGAGCAGGGACACCACTACGGCCAGTTCTGTGGAGATGCCGACGAGCCTGGCCTCCGATCTCCGAAATCGGGTCATAGAGGCACTCCTAATATGTGAAATTAGTTAGCTCCTGTGAGTATTCATCTAGTTAGAGAAGTTACAAGCTGCAAGATGGTTTTCGAGAGCAGGGACACCACTACGACAGTTTCGTGGAGATGCCGAGCCCAGTCCTCCGGCATCTCCGAGAAACTGGTCATAGAGGCACTCCCTAATATGTGACCGCGCGCGTTTGGAGATCAGATCTTAATGGTAAGTATGAATCGATACTAAAGGCCCTCCTTTAGTCCCGGTCCAGCCACAAAACGGGACTAACACACTCAAGATTGTTTGCAGACAACACTATAAAAATGGACACATGCATGGAACATCTTAACTCATAAAATGTTACAATTATTACATATCATTTCTTCGCTTGTGTTCCTTTCTGATCCTGTCGTATCCATGGAGCATCTTCATTCATTAACATGATGGTTGGGTCATCCTTCACCGCGAAGGGCGGAATTTCATGGAACTTATCACAATCTTCTGACATGTCTGTCTTGTCCTCCACTCCCACGATGTTTCTTTTTCCTGAAAGAACTATGTGGCGCTTTGGCTCATCGTCTGATGTATTCTTTTCTTATTTTTTCTTTTCTAGGTTTGGTAGACATGTCCTTCACATAGAAAACCTGGCCACATCATTGGCTAGGACGAATGGTTCGCCTAAGTACCCAAGATTGTTGAGATCCAACGATGTAATTCCGTATTTCTTGTCTACCTCAACCCTCCTCCCGTCGCCTTGACCCATTTGCACCGAAACAAGGGGACCTTAAAAGTAGGTCCATAGTCAAGTTCCCATATCTCCTCTATGTAACCATAATATGTGGTCTTTGGCCCATTGTTGTCTGTTGCATCAAAGCGGACACCACTGTTTTGGTTGGTGCTCTTTTTATCTTGGGCTATCGTGTAAAATGTGTACCCATTTATCTCGTACCCTTGGAAAGTCGATATAGTCGAAGATGGTGACCTAGACAACAAGTATAGCTGATCTCCAAGAGTGTTGTTTTTTATGAGATGTTGCAACCAACCGCTGAAACTCTTCATGTGTTCATCTCTAATCCAAGAGTCATCCTTTCCAGGGTTATTGGAGCGTAAGATTTTCTTGTGTTCCTCGATATATGGGGCTGCCAAGATAGAATTCTGTAGAACGGTGTAATGTGCTTCGGTGTAAGAATGTCCGTCTCTACATATTATTGATTTCCTTCCTAGAGTACCCTTTCCACTCAGTCTCCCCTCATACCGCGATTCAGGAAGACCAATCGGCTTAAGGTCAGGAACAAAGTCAACACAAAGTTCAATGACCTCCTCTATTCTATAGCCCTTGGAGATGCTTCCTTCTGTCCTAGCACGGTTACGAACATATTTATTTAAGATTCCCATGAACCTCTCAAAGGGAAACATATTGTGTAGAAATATAGGACCGAGAATGGAAATATCTTCGACTAGGTGAACCAAAGAAAAGGCCATAATATTGAAGAAGGATGGTGGGAACACCAACTCAAATCGACAAGACATTGGACCACATCATTACAGAACTGGTAGATCTTCGTGATTGATTATCTTACGAGAGATTGCATTGAGAAATGCACATAGCTTCACAATGGGTACTCGAACATTATCTCGGTAGAAGCCCCTCAATGCAATCGGAAGCATTTGCGACATAATCACGTGGCGATCATGAGACTTTAGGTTTTGGAACTTTTTTCGCCATATTTATTATTCCCTTTATATTCGATGAAGCGACGGGACTTTAATACGCTTAGGCATTCAAAAATATTTCCTTCTCTTGTTTGGTAAGAGCGTGGCATGACCTTGAAACCATTCTCATGCAGCCATCCGGTCTTCCATACATTGATGGTCCTTTCGTGCTTCCGGTGTATCTTTTGTCTGCCCATACACGCCCAAGAAGCCTAGCACGTTCATGCAAAGATTCTTCGTCACATGCATCACATCGATTGCAGAGCGGACCTCTAAAAATTTCCAATATGGTAGCTCCAAAATATAGATTTCTTCTTCCACATGGGTGCGTGTCCTTCAGCGTCTTTCGGAACAGATTTTCCTCCAGGACCCTTTCCAAAGGTTACCAGTTGATCCAAATCTTTGACCATATCAAATATATCAGCACTAGTACGCTCCTTAGGCTTCGTCTGGTGACATGCCAGACCGTTGAAATGCTTGCCTTTCTTTCTTAAGGGATGCTTGGCCAAAAGAAATCGACGATGCTCATTGTATACATTCTTCTTACAATGTTCCAAATACATACTTGCAGTCTCATCTAAACAGTGTGTGCATGCATTGTATCCCTTGTTTGACTGTCCTGAAAGGTTACTAAGAGCAGGCCAATCATTGATTGTTACGAAAAGCAATGCTCGAAGGTTAAATTCTTCCTGCTTGTGCTCATCCCACACGCCAGTATCCCGGTTCATGCCACAACCGTAAAAGTTCTTCCACTAATGGCCTTAGGTACACATCAATGTCGTTGCGGGTTGCTTCGGACCTTGGATCAAGACCGGCATTATAATGAACTTCCGCTTCATGCACAACCAAGGAGGAAGGTTATAGATGCATAGAGTCACGGGCAGTGTCGTGGATCGAGCTCGCTCCCCAAAGGGATTCATGCCATCTGCATTTTAGACCAAACCTTAAACTCCTTGGCCATCCGCAAAGTCCGGTACTTTCTATCGATTTTTCTCCATTGCGACCCATCAGCGGGTGTCTCAACATCCCGTCCGACTTACGTTCCTCTTTATGCCATCGCAACAACTTGGCGTGCTCTTTGTTTCGAATAAGCGTTTAAACCGTGGTATTATAGGAGCATACCACATCACCTTCGCAGAACCCTCTTCCGGGGCTCTCCTCAACGTCACCAGGGTCATCTCGTCTAATCTTATACCAAGTGAAGTGCATACCGGCATGCATCTAAATTCTCATACTCCTCACCGGTAGAGGATGCAGTCATTAGGGCATGCATGTATCTTCGAACCTCTAAACCTAGAGGGCGTATAACCTTTTTGCTTCGTATGTCTTGGCGGGCAATACATTATTTTTGGAAGCATATTCTTCATCATTTTCAGCAACTTTTCAAATGAGGAGTCGGTATAGCACACTCAGCCTTCCATCGCAGCAATTCCAGCAGGTCGCCCACTTTTTCGCACCATTTTCGCAATTTGGGTACAACAACTTTTGTGATCCTCTAGCATGTGATTGAACTTCTCCCTATCCTTTTCGTTTCACAATCTCTCGTGCATCGGCAATGGTCCCACCAAGATCATCAATGGGTTCATCATGTGTCTCTTCTTCATCATCCCTTCAAAGATCCCCCATGGAAGTATATGTACTGTGGAAACCATGATAGTTGTCATCCTCCTCCTCTTCTTCATTGTCTTCCATTATAACCCCTCTCTCTCCGTGCTTGGTCCAACAATTATAATCGGGCATGAAGCAGACTTCAACAGTGGTCTGTGAAGGGTTTTTGAGTCGAGTAATCCTTCGATTCCTACATCCATTACATGGACAGAATACAAACCATTGTGCTTGTTTGCATCAAGAACACGGATGAATTCATGCACGCCATTAATGAACTCGCAAGAGCGTTGGTCAAGACTACATCCATTCCGGACCATCTGCATTATAGTAAAAATATATCAAAAACCATTACACAACATGATAAAATTATTACAAGTTATATTGAGAGCTTCTAGAGCACTAATTTTGAATTTTGAAAAATTTACATGCACCAATTTGTGAATTGGAGAAAACAATCAACATGATAAATGTGGAGTTTTTTTATTATTGTTCCATCAGTGAAAACCTCATTCCATTCTAAGCTCTGAAACTCTAAAATTACACATTTCAATTTTCATTAACTATGTGCCTAATCAAAATTTGTTACACACATATATCAAAATCCTTCTAGCTACTTCTAGAACATGCATGTATTTGATCCATATCTCTATACTTCTAGAGCATTATATAGAGCTAAAGTAGCAATAAGAGATGAAAGAATGAAGTTCTAACCTTCTAAAACTTTGGATTTAGATGTTCCAAACTAAATCTTGAGAAAAAAAATGGCATGAACTATCTTGCTTTGTTTGAGAAAAATGGCCATCATATGCTTTAGGTAAGCTGGCCAGGGAGTTGTATATATAGTAATGGACAATTAGTCCCGGGCCGTGATACGACCCGGGACTAATAGTCCATGAAAAATGGCCACCATATGCTCCAGGTTATTAGTCCCGGGCCTATTACGGGCCGGGACTAATACTCTGGTCCGCCCGGGACTAATGAGTATGTTCTTTTCTAGCCGTTGGGGGCCTCACGGACCGGGACTAGTGCTAGCACTAGTCGCGGTTCGTGACGGGCCGGGACTGCTGGGCTTCCAGTGATCGAACGGAAGATGGTTTTTCCAGTAGTGTGCTGTCTTTAGAACATCTTCAGGCTTGATTTTTATTTGATGGTATCCAGATCTTAGGTCGATCTTTGAAAATACTCCGGCTCCTTTCACTTGATCAAACAAATCTTGAATCCTTGGTAAAGGATACTTATTCTTTATGGTAACATTGTTCAGATTTCTGTAGTCTCCACACATCCTTCTTCCACCATCCCTTTTATCCACAAAGATTACTGGTGTTCCCCATGGGGATACACTTTCCTGAATAAACCCTTTTCTAGCTAACTCATCAATTTTCTCTTTGAGTTCTTTTAATTCTTTTGGTCCCATCTTATATGGTGCTTGAGCTATTGGTGCTGTACCGGGAATTAGATCAATAGTGAACTCTATCTCCCGATCTGGTGGCATTCCAGGTAGCTCTGCCGAAAAAACATCTTGAAATTTATTTACTACAGGAATATCTTCCAATTTGACCTCTTTCATTGAGTTCAACTACAGATCGACTATGATATGACTGTGCTTATCTACTTGGTAAACTATCATTGCTCCACTTGGAGTTTTGATTGAGACAGTTTTCTCTTCACAATTTATTTGAGCCCCATGTTCCATCATCCAGTCCATCCCCAACACTACTGCAATTCCCTTCAAAGGAATCACATAAAGGTCTGCAAAGTATGTACAACCACAGATGGAGATAACCTGATCTTGTTTAATGTGGCGTACAATCACATTCCCCCTGCCGTAACTACGGTCATAGGGTTTTCTAACGTTGCCCTTCTAATCCCAAATTTATCACAGAATTCTTCAGAAATGAATGAAGTAGTTGCACCAGTATCAAATAGAACTTTGCCGGGATTGGTAAGGATATTGAGTGTACCTATCACTGCATGCTCCGAATTATCCACCTCCTCTAGGGTTGCGCAATTCAGCTTCCCGGTAGGCCTGTTCCTCTTTCCATTGTTGTTCTTGACATTATTTCCTCCTCGATTGGGCTGTCCATTTCCTCCACTGGCTTGTCCTCCTCCCTTGGTAGGCCAACCTCCTAGTGGTTTGCTCGGACAATCGGGCTTGATATGCCCCTTCTGACCACAACCGTAACAGATCACTACAGGCTTTTTGCATTCCCTCTAGAAATGCCCTGGAATTCCATAGTTGTTACAAATAACATTCCTCCTAGGATTGGATTGATTTCCACCACAGCCCTTGTTATTGTTATTGTTATTGTTACCATAGGCCTTGTTCTGAGGTTTGAACTCCAGATTGGGTTTTGGTTTGCTTTCCTGAATTCTCTTGGTTTCCTTCTTGGCTCTCTTCCTCCTATCCTCTTGGACATTCTTGTAGTCATCTTCAAAAGTGATTGCTGCATCTAACAACTGCTGATAAGTTTGCTTATTAGCCAACCTTAACTGCATCCTCACAAATGGATTTAACCCACGCAGGAAACACTTCTTCCGCTTCTCTTCTGTGTTAACATCCTCCTCAGCATAACGAGACAGTTGACTAAACTCCCGAATATACTTCATGACACTAGTATATCCCTGCTGAAGCTCCTCAAATTCTCTCTGCTTCAACTCCATAACACTCTCCGGAACATGATATTCACGGAATCTCTGCTTGAACTCTTCCCAGGTGTACTCCCTTCCTGGCTGTTGCATGGCTAACTGATTCTTCCACCATGATGTTGCAGGTCCAGTTAGAAGATGAGTTGCATACCTCAATTTATCCTCATCATTACAACCTACAGTCTTCAACTTTCTTTCTGTATCTGCTAGCCAATCTTCTGCATCCATTGGTTCAGGAGCTGATGCAAAAGGTATCAGCCTTGCATTCTGGAAGTCAGAAAGACTCACCCCTCCACCTTCAGGTGCCATCTGATTTGCTCGTCCCAGCAACTCCTCCATGAACTTGTTCTGGGTCTCTTGCATCATTTGCATACATTGCATAAAGTTATGCTCCATTAACGGCCTCATTGGTGGTGGTGGTAATGCTCCCTGATTTGCTGCATCTGCATCGGCCTTCTCTTTGGCCTCATGTTCCATCTGCTGATGTTCAGCTTCGGTTTCTACACCAGTATCCATGACCCTCTAGTCCTGCACATAAAGTGAATACTCATAATTACATCATGCATATGTGTTCTGAGCTCGACTTTACGCACAGAACTAGTCACACAATGAAGATCCAAATAAAATCCAAATATGCACTTTACATATTATACATTACAATTTCATAATAATACAAAGTCATTAAAACATATACCATATAGGTATAATCACAACCCTACCTTATTTATCTAACAATCTTATTTCTTGGATTACAATACACGGTACTTGATACCTCTAAATAGTTGCCTACTTATAATAGAAACTACGCTCATCATACATGCCTTATGTCCAACCGTGATGACGTGACGTTCGCGCACAGTTTGTGGAACAAATGGCCTTCCAGAAGGAACATACTCAGTATCTGAAGTGTCAGGACTTGAGTCATTACCCAACCTGAGCGCATTGACTCCCTCCAGCTCAGCTGAAAAGTCTTCAGAAACATATTCAACATTATCTCCCACTTGCATCTCATGAGCTTCATTCCTTGAGTTGTCAACGGGATACGCAGATCCTGCTGATCCCCAGGTGCTCCTTTGGGCAAGATAGTTAAACACCGGATGATGTATATTCCCTAGGCTCTGAAAAAGATGTTGATGATTCAAACACTCTCTCCTCAGGATCTTATTCTTCATCCTGATTATCTATCGACATGGCATTTCTACTACTGTTACTAGGGTTAATTCTTGCACCCATCTAGCTAGATTGTCCAACATTTCTGTCAGAACCATCTATGGACATCTGGTGTTCATGAGATCCTTCATATGATCCCCTTCTCCAACCATCAGAATTCTCAATAGGAAGTTCTGAATCAAAACCATCCTCTGAACCCTGTGGTACTGCATACCTCATATCCATAGTAGGATCATGTATAGATTCAGGACTTGGTGAATAAGGATATGGTGTAAAAAATTCAGGATCTATAGGTATATCCTTAAAGATAGGGTTTGCACTACTACTTGCTTCCTTCTCCAACTGGAATGCTAACTGCTTCCTCCTTTCCGGATTAGTTAGATCCTCTAACATGTCATTTTTATCTTCGACAATCACTTGATATGTCTTATAAAAAGATGCAACGAGTGTTCGGTATCTATCCATAAACTTGGAAGCTAACTTAGGATGCTTCTTAACCAAAGTAAGATGATCCGGTATAGGCTCCGAGTCTATAGAATCATGAGTTATCACAGAAAATGTGCTACCTTCCAACTCCTTGGCTTTATGCTCCCGGATATTAGTTATCGCCTCCACAACAGCAACATGATATGCTGCTAAGTGACTCCTACCTTCACCTATAGGTAGATCGTGATATAATCCAAGCTCCTCTGGAAGTTGGATACTCACACGATACTTGGATAACATCCGGCCATCATAATAGGTTATAGTGTTCACTGGAATTCTAGTTGGACGACTAATAATCTTTAAAAGTTGACGAAGTTGGTCTGTGAATGATCCTTGATAATCATCAAGAGTCTCCTCTTTCCTTACCAAAGTCTGTTTTGGAAACTTTGGTGCCATAGCTCTGTATATCAGAAAAATATTTTTTATTAGTAACCAATAATATATTGCATCATAACAAATAATTATCGCACTAAAACATATAACAGAATATTCTCATTTTAATACCCATTATATTTCTTTTAGAGAATTCTTTATCGTTGCTACACTCTCCTACAGGTAATACCCTTTACTAGGTTTCCAACCTAAGTTCGAAGCAATTTGCTCTGATACCAACTGCGGTGACCCAGCATACCACTTCATGGATAGTACACTATAGTCGTTGACATGACATCCACAGAACACCGTTCTGTAAATATCACATCCCTCAGAGTGGTACAACAGAAACATTGCGGGTCCATATTACAAACATTCACACAATATTATTATTACAATACCAGAAGTTCAAGACTTCAAAAGGATTCAACTTACAAACCAAAATATAAAGTGTTTCAGTGGAATTTAAAAGTAGCAACTACAACTAGGAGTTGAGGTCAGCAGCTTATTCTATAGAGCTCATGCTGCCCGGCTCCGTCGGTTACTACTAACTAGGATACTTAGTTGGACTCGTTATCATCGACACCATAGCGGATTTCGTAATCCACTCCTTCAACACCTCCTGACAGGTCAGGCTCCTCGTAGTACACATCTTCTTCGCATTCGGCTGCATACATTGGCGTATCTTCGGGGTCCTTAGAGTCTAAGCAAGGGACCAAAGGAAAGGATGAGTAACAGCGTTACCCAATAAGTTCATTATATGCAAGGTGGGAAGTTTGATGCTCTTACTACCACCTCGGACTATAAGTCCTTGGCACTATGTAGTTTTTGTAAATCTTTCTTCAAAGATTGATTTTTATTATAAAAGTCTATGACCATCAGCCTTCACAGGTTGACCAGAACTTTCATGGAGTTCCTTTCCTGTCGCGTTTGCAGCTCCTTCCCGAAACATGGAGTAACAAGTTACAATTCTTACACTCTGTAGAGGTGCGTTACTTTACCCATGAGAGATCAACTCCTTGTTGCACAACCAGGCGTACTTTCCCGTCCAAAATTCCATGATGTGGGGCCCAGTAGTTGGTCCAAGCCAATCACTGCCCCCTTTGCGACCTCGCATTCCTCCTTGGTGTACAACATGCCCACATATTGAATTACGGCAATGGTTTGTGCAGACCGTTAGATGCCAAAACTATCGTGGGGCATTAAGGGTTCCCACCCATCTGCTGCATATCCTCTACGAATTACCAATTAATATGCATGCTACGAGGATAACAGCCACGACCTGCACATCCGGCTTCATGCGAGAGGAAGAAGATACAGCTGACTTCTCTGTCCCATGGCAAATCTCATGGCTAACGCGTGATATACGGCGCTAGAATCACTGATGTCATGGGTTATTAAGTCCCTAATTGATCATCATTATTGCAAATAGAACCCTAAGTTCTATTGCTCCATTCTATCATCACTTAGGATGATATCTAAGATTTCTTTATTGGTGAAAATAATATTTTATTTCTTTGGAGTATATATGATAACACACAATTTGCAAATATTTTGATAAAGACTCTTCAAAGGATATGAGCAAGTGATGAACTTGCCTTGTGATTGCAAGGTAGTGAAGTCTGATGCTTGCACTGGACCTTGAGCTTCTATGTCTACAAAAACATCATTATTGCCCGGTAAGGATAATATTTAAAGAAGTAAAATGATTATGCAAAGTAATGTAATGCATTATTTAGCTTTATATGTATTCTCCCCCCATTTATTTAAATTATAAAAATCCTTTTTAATAGTAAAAGGTTTATAAATATTAATTTTTTATATTTATTGAATATTGTATTCTTTTATTTTATTTCCTTTTATTTGAATTTTATTTATTTAATAATTCCTTTAAGAATTATCATTTAAATACCAAAAATTGATATTAAATATGTGTTTAGTATTTTTATAAAATACTAAAATATTAATATATAATGAAAGTGATTTTTATTTATTTTTATCATCTTTCAATAATTTTGTAAAATTCCATAAGCTATATATACATTATAAAATTCTTAATAAAATATATATGTCTAAAATTTTATTTTCTAATTTATTTGGATAGTTTGGATTATTGTGAATACAAAAATATATTATTTATAATTTTTGGATTTTCATTTTATTTTCTAGAATTTATTTAAACTCAGGGGAATTTTGGTCCTTTCTTATTTAAAAACTGGCTTTAAGTGATTTGGGCTGACTGTGTTGGGTTTATTGGGCCCAAACGATACCCCGAAGGGGTCCTGGCCCAATCCAGCCAACTCCCTCTGTCACTCTCTCGACTTCATCTCTTTCTTCTCCTCCTTGACCCCGTGGTCGATGGCGCCGCCGCCGTGCGCTGCTTGCCTCCGTGGTCCTCCCTGGCTGCTGCCATGATGCAGGGCGAGGTTGTCGACCATGCTCTACCTTCATGTCCAATTCGATTTGGATCTGGAGCTTCCTCGTGGCCAGACTAGCTCCATCCCGAACCCTAGGGTTTGGGGTGGTGCTGGTGCTGTCTCCGCCACTGCTGCCGTGTGCTGTGGTGGTGTTCCTCGCCATCAGGCGTGGCTGTGGTCACCACCGCGACATGGTGTGGGTCGCAGCGCCCCCTTGGGGTGCTCCCCGTGCCGACGTGCTCGTCGGCCTCCTCTGCTTCCTCTTCTATTCTACAACGAGGACCATAGGTGAGTTGGTTCTTGGTTATAACTCGTGCCTCTACCTCCTCTGAGTTCATACGTGTGTAACTAGTGTCCATCCCTCATTAGGGTTCATATTTGTTCTAGGGTTCTTCCCTGTCTCTAGGATTCATCCCTCTTTGTGCTTGTAAGATGATGATCTGATCTGGTAGTGATGCCTAGTGAAGATTGTGCTCACTGCACTTCAGTGCTTCCTGTCATGTTTTGCTTATCTGATGATATTCTTGATCTAATGCTAGTGGTTCAGTAGTGTTGCCTCTAACTGGTGATAAAGCTTGGTTAAGCTGATGGTATAATTGTGAAACCTGGTTGGTTAGGTTGAAGCTTAGTGTGTTTCTCTACTATTAGTACCCAAGTACTGATAGTAGCACTGTCAGTGGTGATTCACTACATCAATAAAGATTGGCTTGTGGATTCATGTGCAGATTGAGGTTACTTAGTTTCTTACAATAACACTTTGCACATATAAACCTGATCCTGATTCCTGGTTATACTTTCCAGGAAAATGATAGTTATTGTCTTACTGGTTTATTTATGAAAGCTAAGTGATTGCTTGGCTTGGTTTTAGAATTTGTTCTTGTGACACCATCCTAGAATGGCACACAAGTGGTGATTCTACTACTGGGATTTACTATGGTCAGTGCTTAAGATTGGATATCTGTTAAAGATAAATTGTAAGCTTCTTTCTTTAAGGATTAATGCCTATGATGCTGGTCTGAGGCTTAGGAATTAAATTCCTATCCTGTTGTCCATCATAGATATGCTTAAGTATCAAGGTTGATCACTGGTCCTTGGATCCTGGTTGGCTAAAATGATTAGTTTGCTTATAGCTTAATGTTGGTGCATATAGTTCATGAAATCTGAGGTGCTAGTCCATTAGGAGATGTGACCAAATTTTATAAGCTATTTGAGAACATATTGGAATATATGAGTTGTTTATGATCACCAGGATCTATGACGCTGGTCTAGGATCCTGGTTGATTTGGTAGAGTTTACTACTGGCCTTTATATTTAAAATTTCCTCTATGAGAGGTTCACCCCACTTGGGTGATCACTAAGAGATTTAACTTGTAAAACAACAACATGCTTTTCTGTTTGAATATGATGAACATAATATGTGGATGTTTTATGATGCTCACCACACTTGGTGTTGTTGGGGTTGCAAGTTGTTGGTCTTGTGGTTGTGTGGCTAGCTTGATCTAGTGCTCCTCCTGATACTTCCAGCTCCTAGACTTGTCCCTGATCTAGCTCTCCACCTCCTAGTCCTGGTGGCTTGATCTTGTGCTTGTTATCCACCTGATCTACCCCCTCCTTATGTCACCATCTTGATGAGATGATCAAGAGTTTGGTTGGTGTGATCTGGTTTGGCTTTGGTTTGGTTTAGCTGGGCTGCTGTGCTTGGTGTGTATGCACCAGAGAATGGTGTTGGAGATGCCTCACATGGCTGTGCTGAGTAGTTTTGTGTGTGTGGCTTGTTGATGATGTGCTGACATCACACACCATGCAGTTTGGTGTATGTCCTGCTTGTGTGTCTGCTGCACCTTGTGGATATGTTCTGGATATGAAAGTTACTTTTATATGGTTACTCTTACTTGTCTGGTGAAACTTGCCCCTCCTTACAGTTTGGAGTTATTTGTCTTCTGGCTTAAATTATGAAAGATTCAGTTCTTTCATTTTGGTGAAACTTGCCCCTTTAAAGATTACTCAATGATGAAATTTTGCACAGTGCAACTCACTGTCAATTCTAAGAGTAAAACATTTTTTTAATCCTTCACTTTCTTTCTTTTAGTTTATGTTTGTTTTGCAGGTACCAGACTTGAAGATTCAAGACTTTAGTTTAGGTTTTCTTTTCTTTATAGAATAGTCACTTGTAATATTTCTTTTATTCTTTTGTAATTTTTTTATTTTACTCTTTTGTAATAAAGATTGTACTATTATTCAATATGTAAAGGTTCTTCTTTTATTTCTTACTATTGTAAAGATTCTTGATCATTGTCATAAGCTACATTTTGTAACTTCTTTATTGAATAAAATTATGGAATGAATATTCTCGTTCTTAATTGTGTTCTTTATTTAAAGTTTGAATTACTAATTGTTAAGTCTTGACTAAATCATCATACTCAAACATAATTTTAAATCCTTTTGAATTATAAATTCAACACTCAAGTTTTAAATTCAAATTTCATTTCCCAAAACACACTAATCCACCAAGATCATATCAAAGTTTATAACAATCATCCTCCAAGACCATACCTAATCTCAAAGCATGAAAGAAACTTTGATCACTTTAGGTTTTTATTTGGCGAAAAATTTACCCACATTTTTAGAGATGAATGCATGCAATTTCACAGATTTCTAAATCTACCCTTTGTTAATTCCTAAATGCTGGGATGTTACACTCCACCACGCACCGGCGACGATGAATCCTTCGTCCTCCATGACTTGGAGTTCAGCGTTGTCCATGGCGCTGGGGATCCAGAGGCCCCACATCTTCTTCTCCTCTGTCGCCGACGAACCCGTCGCCGCTCCTGAGATCGAGGCAGATGACATGGATCTTGGAGGAAAAGGATTGGTGGGGGAGAGAGATTCATTCTCACGGAGTGCAGATGGGAACGGGTGAAGAGTTCTCGAGGAGTACGAGGAGGCAATGAATATATCGATGGAGGGATAAATCTGAGAGAAAGGCTTTTCTCCCCTCTTTTATTTGTCTCTGTGTCAAGATTCGTGCATTAACATGCACGATTAGCGCCACGCGTATAGGAGAGGGGGAGTTAGCTTCCTCGCGACTCTTCTGCCCCCTCAATTTTTGCATAGGCATTGAAACGGTGTTTTGTTCCGTAAGGAGCAGACCCATCAACGATCGTGTTGATAGGACTCCTGTCAGTGACAGGACCTGGTCTGAAAAGTTGTCAGTCCGCATGCCGCTGAAAAATCCGGCTTATGTTTCAAACTGAGCAAGGAGAAGACTAAAGTCAGAACAAAACATATCCAACTCAATTGACTCGAAATCCTACATTACTGAATGAAGTTTTCGGGAACCCTTCAAGATTATCAAGACGAAAAAACCATCAAGCTAGACGATTTACCGACTTTGGATCTTGGAGACTTCCTGGGGCTACTGTTGGGGATATACTTTTCGGGTATACCCACAGGACTCGCTGACCAGGGTGGCCCACCAACGGGTTAGAGCTTTGCTTCACAAGCGGCCCAGTCAAAGAAAGAGGAGGAGCCAGTTCCGGCTACGACAAGGCCCAGAAGAGTTACCGACTTAGACCTGTAGTATTACTTGTAGTCCAAGTTGTATCTAGTTACCGACTTTGTAACGTAGCCGGATAGGTATCTCCTGTAACCCTAGGCCCCGGTGACTATATAAACCGGCCCTATGGGATCCTTTAGGGCAACCAATCAACCGTAACACCACAATCAACTCGCACAGGCGAACCTCTCTTATAATCCGCTATAACATCCGGCTTACGCCGATATATTATTGGGTTGCTAGCAGGAGTAGGATCCGATCACCGCAGTCGGATCTGAACCTGGGTAAACTTGTGCTCACCGCTCCTGGAACATTCGATGTCTCACACCCTATCTTTCCAACACCACTAGGACCCCCTATGGCGTACTTGTCGACAATCCGACGACAGTTAAAACATCTCATAATTTGGAACATGAGAGTAGTAAGCTTTAGTTTGGACATTAATTTTGTATACCGCTAGTATATCATACATTTTTTGCGCAATTCTGTATATATTGGACTTCATTGGTTATGTCATATTATTATAATACCATTTATAGTAAATAATAAACATTTTTCATTATCTCATATTTACTAATCTAGCAGGTAAGTATGACTTCCCTATTTGCTTATGTGATAGTGAAATATGTATGTGATGATGTATCTGTTACATACTTATGAAAGGCATTGAACTATATGTCCTCCGCTCTGTAGATTTTGAAATGCCGATAGACCGGTAAGGTGTTAGACAATGGCATGCAACCTACGTACTTCGCTTTTATAAGATCGAGAAGTTATATACGTGATCGAGGAAGAAATCAAAATACTAATCAACATGTTGTATTCAAATAGAATATTGACACTAAAAAGGGGAAAAAGACCTGGCGATGTCGCGCAGAGAAAGGAGGCTGAAACCCATGGGATACACCAGGACTTGACATGTGTTAGTAGGAGAAGCAACGCGGGCGTGCTTCTAGGGAGGGTGCCCTTTTCCTATTCAAAACCTAATATAATATATCACACAAAATGATGCAATACAACATGGTTAGACGACGCTGAGTCCCACAAGCTAGGGTATTGTCTGAAATTGTAGGGTTGAAATCCTCTTAAACTTGTATGTGATCCTAACATATGTATACAAGTATGATATAATGTTTAAAGGGCTAAAAGCCAGCTCCCAAAATGTGACCATCTTCCAGACATGCACTGTCACTTACGATGGTTGTGCCCTTATAGCGGGAAACTCACTTCAGGTCAACTAGAGGGAATCTTGTGAGAACTTGGGTTTGCAACTTGGTTTTCCATTTGCTATTATCTAAACAAACACAAACCAAGAAAAAATTTCATTAGTCAACCGCCGTTCGAAAAAGGTCAAAGGGGTAGACCACAAAGGTCCCACGGGTAAGGATATCACCTGAAACTGCACTTATGGTCAAAATCCCTCCCCCTCGCCCTAAAAAAACTTGCGTGTGGCCTTAAAATATGCATACACGCGTGGTGGAATGTTTTAAGAGCAACACCCGACTTCCAATTATGACGCTCTTCACAGACATGTGCCGTCCCTTAGAAAGGTTCTCAACTTATAACTGAAAGACACACACTTCGGTTAGCCGGAGGAAATCTTGTAAGAGCCTGTAGCTTGGTTTTTATGTTTCTATGACCTAACCAAAGACATACCAAGAGAAAAGTCCATTGGTCTCATTGCACCTCCAAGGCTGCAAGACTTCATTGTGACAAAATATTAAGCATCCAATTAGCTAAATAAATCATAAAGCAATAATGCAACCATATTACTGCTAAGATCGAGGGACTAATAAATGTGTGATCATGGTGTGTATGACGCTTACAGTATGATAAGGAAAGCTGACCAAACGCAAGATACTAGTTCATTTAAATGGTCGAAAGTTTGCTATTCCTTGAGCGCTTGATCATCCGTCAATAAGTGTAAGTTCAGTGCCCAAGAAATCGCCAGGTCCCAATGGAGCTACCACCATGGGTGGCCTTCCTCTCCGTCGTGCTTGCAACCGTGCTCTTCCTCGCAACCATGGTCCGTCGGGGTGGCTGCCGCACATACAGCCTCCCGCCAGGACCTAAACCATGGCCGATTATCGGCAACCTGAACCTCATCGGCATGCTCCCGCACCGCTCCATCCACACTCTCTCCAAGAGGTATGGCCCTCTCATATACCTCCGATTCGGTTCATTCCCGGTCGTGGTCGCCTCGTCGGTCGAGATGGCCAAGTTCTTCCTAAAGACCCACGATCTCGTGTTCATCGACCGCCCCATGACGGCCGCCGGCAAGTACGCAAACTATAACTACAGCGACATCTCCTGGGCGCCGTACGGCGCCTACTGGCGCCAGGCGCGCAAGATTTGCCTCACCGAGCTCTTCAGCGCCAAGCGGCTAGAGTCATACGAGTACATCCGCAGCGAGGAGATGCGCGCGCTGGTGCGCGGTCTCCACGAGGCCTCCGGGCACGTCGTGGTGCTCAAGGACCACTTGTCCACCTTGAGCCTCAACGTGATCACGCGCATGGTGCTGGGCAAGAAGTACCTGCACAAGGCGGAGGCTACGAACGCCACGACGACGACGCTGGAAGAGTGCAAGTGGATGATCGACGAGTGGTTCTTGCTCAACGGCGTGCTCAACATCGGCGACTCCATCCCGTGGCTCGCTTGGATGGACCTGCAGGGGTACATCAAGAGGATGAAGAAGCTAAGCAAGATGTTCGACCGGTTCCTCGAACATGTCGTAGATGAGCACAACGGGCGACGCGGCCTCGAGGGCGAGAGCTTCGTTGCAAAGGACATGGTGGACGTGCTACTGGAGATAGCCAACGACCCCAATCTCGAGGTACAGATCAGCCGGGATGGCATCAAGGCATTCATTCAGGTAATAAGCCCGTCCGTCCATGTTCCAGTTCCCGGACGTTATTCAGGGACTAATTTTGACCCCAAGCTGGCTGAATTTCCGATTCCTCAGATGCTAAAGCTTTTCTGAACCCTACTTGCACAAAATTGGCTCAATCCTTAATGCGTATGCTAGGACCTGATCGCTGGCGGCACTGAGACCTCGGCCATGATGGTCGAGTGGGTTATGTCGGAGATCCTCAAGAACCCCGAGGTGTTCGACAAGGCTACGGAGGAGCTGGACCGCGTGGTGGGGCGAGGTCGTTGGGTGACTGAGCAGGACATCCCCAGTCTCCCCTACATAGAGGCCATTGTGAAAGAGACTATGCGGCTGCACCGGTCGCGCCGTTGCTGGCGCCCCGGCTGTCCCGCGAGGACGCGTCCGTTGGCGGCTATGACATCCCCATTGGCACGCGCGTGTTTGTCAGCGTATGGTCCATCGGCCGCGACCCGGCGCTCTGGGATACGCCGGAGGAGTTCCGGCCGGAGCGGTTCCTTGGCAGCAAGATCGACGTCAAGGGACAGGACTTCGAGCTGCTGCCATTCGGGTCGGGACGCAGGATGTGCCCTGCTTACAGCCTCGGGCTCAAGCTGATTCATGTGGGTCTCGCGAACCTGCTGCACGGCTTCGCCTGGAGGCTCCCTGACGGTGTCGATAAGGAGGAGCTCAGCATGGAGGAGATCTTCGGGCTGTCGTCCCCGCGTAAGTTCCCGCTGGAAGCCGTCGTCAACTCCAAGCTCCCGGCTCACCTCTATGACGAGGCTTGACCATGACATCTATGGAAATGCCATTATTGCCACCCGGCACCTGCGACTGCTCGCTCCTGTCTTGACTTGCTGTTTCTGTTACTATGTTTTTCCTTTATGTTTCTTGTCTTCTGTATCGTCGGTGGCTTAAAGTCAGTGAGATAATCCGGGCTTCTAATTTCTAAAGAAGGCTCTAGCTAATCAATGGACATCCCTCGAAGTATCCAACCCTTATTATAATAAAGCGAAGCTATGGTTACCAGAGATAACCTGCCAAACACCAGACGAAATTCTCAATCAAAATTTGGATTTTGAACTTGATAACGTGTAAACATTTCAAATATAAATTTTGGAGAAGAAGAAATCAAAAGTTCGGGGAAAATATGTTGAGGCATGAGGTTACATCGGAAAAGAAACACATTGACTTCACATTGGACTAACAAGTCAGCCCAAATTCAAAGGGACTAAGATCTTTTAACCAATATAAACTCATTTACCGGAGGGGCATGAGAATTCCGGTTACAGGTTGGTAACCCCGGTATTTCAACCGGTAACCAAATCCATGGTGTTGGGTATGCTTGTCCCTTGAGAAATGTGTTCAACGTTGCAACCGTGGAGGATTTAGCTGTGTTGAAAGGCCTAGAGCTTTTTAGGACAGCCGAGTGTTTCATCGGTCACTATTTAAGCTGATTCCTTGGAACTAATTCACGCGTCCAATTCAGGTATTGAAGTTTGGATCCCCTTTTCGGCTACTTTAGTTGAATGCTTCATGAAGACGCATACTTTCAACACTATTTCGTTTGAACACTTTAGAAAAGAAGCCAACCAAGTGGCAAACCAGCTAGCTAGGTATGCTTGGGACGGTGTTCCACGAAACTTTATTATGCCATTTATAATTAGTGATGTAACACTGTTGGCTTGTAAATAAAATGCGCTGTATTGGAAGCCAGGAGACTTGCATAGGCTCAAATGGTTTGTCCCAAATTTATTCGAACTAGCATGGTGGCCCTCGCAAATGCGAGGGCATCACCTCAATTATTTTTTATCTTATTTGTGAGGGTATCATCGGAAATATTTTTATGTTATAAATATTTTCATCTTGTTTAGCTCCTTCGTTGCGAAATACACAATGTCTTGGCCATGGACATGTTCATAAAAGTATAACTTTAACATTTTGAAACTTGCTTATATTTCTAAGAAATTAAAATAATTATTACAAAACTTTTTTGGGGAAAATGGCTATTTATATTTAACATATGTGATTTGTTGAGGAATGGTTATATAGATCTTATTGGCTATGATGTTGTTAGATAGCTCTAGTTAAAGATCCATCATTTATGAGTTGTTTATGTAAAGTTATAAAAATCAAACATATGATATTTTTTAGAAACAAAAGTGGTATGTTTGGATAGATCTAACGGATTATGAAAGTTTGAGATAAAGTTCCAAAGATCTGCCAAATAAGATATGCTTATTTATAATTATGTAGATACAATGGCCGTGACATGGTTAGGTCAAATTGTGAAGTTCTACTGGATGCCATTTATTTATGCATAATTTTTCTGATCTAAACGAATGTTACATGTTCAATTACAACTATGTAGATTTCACACTTGTGATCTCGCTAGGTGCAGTTAGGTAGATGGAACAACTGTGATATACTAATAAAGAGATGACCACCACATTGACAACTGATGTTTTGATTTTTTGGGAAGTTTTAGTTCATCTTTGTATTGTGTATGATGTCTTCCTTTTAGTATATAATAGGTGAATACGTGTGTAAGTTTAAGTCTATTTTCATGATAAAGCAAGACATATGGACATGTCTTCCCAATCCTTGCTAGCTCTCTTGAACTTTAATAGATCATCGACATATGAGAGCTAGGGAGCCTGAGATTAACCTCTAGTGCGATTAGGTTGTAGCTCTATGTTATGCGACCTAAACATTACAAGTAATAAGGTCTCATGCATTTATCTCTCCTCCGCATGGCTGTCAAAATACTTCATTCAACATGTGTGCTTGTATTTTTGTATCTACAATACCCCTTTGTTAGGTTTACATGTTCTTAGCGACGGTATTCCAATTGTGCTAACAATGTCATAAAAAATAAGTAAGGCATGGCTCCCCTTCGTCGTATGGCCGTTGCAACACTATGGAGTTAGTGGTTTGCATGATTCATCTTTTAATTCTTAATTTTCTTCATCCATTCTCGAGCAATGGACCAATTTTTGGTAGTTATGTGTATCTAGCAGGGTGTTCACCGATCTTAGGGTCTCGCTTTTTTCCGATGGGTGGCCCAGATTCTCTTTGAAATCTATTGGGTTAGTTAACTTATGTTTTCTTCTATATAGTGATCAGAACCTTGAATGACCATCAAGATACAGTTGGTGTACCGAGAGACCTTCGTTTTAAAGGCCATTATAGAGCTTCATAAATTATCCAATTTATTTTAATCTATTATATTTTTAAAACATAATCAATATAAAAATAAGAACAACTTGAGGGAACACCCATATCCGAGGGTGTCTAAGAAATTTGCAAATATCGAGGAATATAGACAACAACAGCCTACTGATACATCATAAATATATCTATATTTTTTTATGTTCCATGCTTGTTTAGTATCAACTTTTCTATGCGTTGTCTACACTTCGAGGTATTTTTATACATTTTCTGGGACTAACCTATTAACAAGATGTCGTAGTGCCAGTTGCCTGTTTTCTACTGTTTTTGGTTTTAGAAAATCTAGTAAGGATATATTCTCGGAATTGGACGGGACAAAATCAAAGTCAATATTTTACTAGAACAAACACAGAGACCGAAGGGCAGCCAAGGGGGGCCACAGGGTGGCAACCCCCCCTCCCAGGCCCGGGTCCACCCTAGACCATGCCAGGGCAGGGTATGGGCCCCCTGGTTGGCCCCCTGCCTCGCCCCTTCGCCTATAAAAGCCCCCGATGCAGAGATCATAATCACCTGATCAGATCTCCACAAAACAGTCTGTAGTCGTCGTCACCAACGTCCCTAGATCAGGGGGTCTGAAGCTCTTCCCGGCACCCTGCCGAAGGGGAGAGATCATCCCGGAGGCCTTCTTCATCATCATGCCAGCCTCTGGTATGATGCGTGAGTAGTTCACCCTTGGACTATGGGTCCATATAGTAGTTAGATGGTTGTTTCTCCTCCTTTGTGCTATCATGTTTAAATCTTGTGAGCTCCGTTCATGATCAAGATCATCTATTTGTAATCATACATGTTGTGTTTGCAGGGATCCGATGGATATTGAGATACTATGTCAAATTGATTATTGATTCTATCATGTCATATTGATTATTGATTCTATCATGTATGTGTTGATTGTGATATTGCATGCTCTCCGTTGCTAGTAGCTATCTTGGCCAAGTAGATGCTTGTGACTCCAAGAGGGAGTATTATGCTCGATAGTGGGTTCATGCCTCTAGTAATCTGGGGAAGTGACAGAAATCTCTACAGTTGTAAATATGTTGTTGCTTCTAGGGCGAAAACAATAATCTTTTGGTCATAGAACAATTGTATTGTTTACTTTATGCACATTGCTTAATGCAATTATCCGTTGCTTGCAACTTAATACTGGAGGGGGTTCGGATGATAACCTGAAGGTGGATTATTAGTCATAGATGTAGTTGGATTATGGTCTATGTATATTGTTGTAATGCCCAATCAAATCTCATAGGAATTATGATGTCTAGTATATGCATTGTTATGCTTTCTCAATCTTGTCAATTGCCCCGTTGTAATTTGTTCACCCAGCATATCATTTATCTTAAGGAGAACACCTCTAGTGAATTGTGGACCCCGATCCAATCTTTACTATTGATACATCATCTATTGTTACCTTTTACTTTCTACAAACAATCATTACCTTCCACTCTCTATGTTTAATCCTTTGTTTTCAGCAAACCGGTGAGATTGGAAACTAATGGTGCGGATTAGCACTTCGTTGGAAACCCAAGAGCAAGGTGTGAAGCAGCAAGCATCAAATCTTTTGTAACATTCCAGATTTTGTGCTTGGACATTATTAGTGTCATGCATCACCCTTGCATCATTTGCATCCTACATTTTGAAAACATAGCTACTACAAGGATCCTAACACATAAACCCAACCCTATTTTAATTTTCTCTTAAGCACTCTTGTTGTATTAGTTTGGCCCCTCTTAAAAACTTTGTAAAAACAGTAAGACTTGGTCCTATGTTGACCACCTTAATTTTATGAAAATTTAGAAACAAGTTTCATAAAATTTTGACCTAGTTTGCAAAAGTTATTAGGGTTTAAAGAGAACAGAAAAAGGGAAAATGTTTACAGAAAAAAAAAAGAGAAAACCTACCTAACTGGCTGCAGGCACACCAAAGACTGGCCAGCGCAGCCCCAAGACCGCCCGCTCACCTCGATCGCTGGGGCCCCACCCCGTCGTCCCCCTCCTGGAGTCCGCGGCGAGCACGACCCTCCGTCGGACTCAAACCGTGCTTGACGGACCGCCCCTTCCCCAAGTTTCGCCCTTATAAGCCGCCTCTCGATGTTTCCCGAAAACCCTAGCAAACTTCGTCGAACCGCTGCCGCTCCCTCTCGCCGGCGTCGCGCTCGGGAAGGTTCCGATCCGGCGACTCGCGCCACCCCGAGCTCCTCCTCACTGTTAATCGCCTTTCCCGTGCAGCACCGCCTCACCCCCGACCATCCCTTCCTTCCCTTGTGCAGCACAACGTCGGGAATTTCTCGCCGACGTGCCGCCGGTGCCGCGGGAACCAGTGGAGGTGTGCGCCTAGACGAGGAAAGGGGAGCCGAATCCGATCACGCAGGCAGGACCGCGAGAAGGAGTAGAGCGCCGTCGTGTTCTCCGCTGCTTCAGGGAACCACCGCAACGTCGCCGACGACCACGTCTGACCGCGTCGCCGCCGTCTCGCCATCGACGCCGCCGGTAAGCTCTCGCCACCGCTCCCGTCCGTCGGATCCGAGTTGGACGGTGTAGATTAGATGGGAGGGCGAAGCGATCGCCAATACTGTTGCTGCAGCGTGGCAACCGCCTGCAGCGTCAAGGCGTCGGTCCAGCTGGACCAGTCAGGCGAAGCCACCTGGCTAAGCCTTTAAGTGAGAATTCAAATCTGGTTGCAGATTTGGTTTTAAACTTGCGAAATTCACCAAAAATCGAATATTTGGCCAAATCTAGCTTATAATATACCGTTGGATTCCTAATTTTATGTAGAACCCAAATCTATAATAATATTGCAGGTTTGCAGTAACGTTTTTGGGTGTAATTTTTAATCATTGGATTAGAGGGTTTTAATCTATATGAAAATAATTGAAATTTCTTTTTGCTTGAATCTTGTTGCAATAATTTTGTTTCCACAATACCTACTGATCCAAAACATCAAGCTTTGCTTAGGATTAATAGATCTAACTTGGGTTTGATCTCCTATAATCCTCGGAATTGTTTTAGTGATTTAAATTAGATCTAAACCCTTGGAAAATAAATCCTAGTGACACCCTTACACTATCACAACACGCAAGCTTACTACCTCGATTAATTCATCCAACCTTGCATAAACTGCCATGTTGCATGCATGCATGTTTTCCTTTGTGTATGTTTTAAGCAAGATGTGATTAAATCTAAGTTGTGATTCGTTAGATTGCTCGGAGTGCGCTAAGGAGTGCTATTGTGTAGAGTGCTGCTCGGATCAAGGCAAGTTACACCACTTGTTCATAATTTTGTCCCAGTTTTGATTCTATGCATGTGATCTTCAAAATTCTGTAGTATGCATGTGTAGGATGATCTAGTAGAATTTTTCCTTAGTATTATTTTGCAAGTGCGATGATTTTGTAGTATGCCATGAGTAGTTCTATACTTAGGATTTCCCATCCTAATAGGTTGCCCCTGTTTTGCTAAGTATTGCTTGCTATGCTATATATACAAGTACCGTTGGGGGGTTCGAAAGACAAAGAATTTTCTAAGTATAAAGGCTCTCTAGAGCAAACTTTTCCTCTCAAATCCACTTCAAAATAAAACTAAGTTTTCTTCTGGGCGGAATGGTTGTCGGGTCAACGAGTGTGAATTTGGTGGAGGACGGCCGCCCAGGAATCAAAGAAGTCTGCCATGTTTCAGAATTCAGAAGCTTCTAGTGCAACCACAATACATTATGGGCTCTGTCTTGGCCTAGTACTTAGTGGGAAACCTCACCTGGGTACCAACATTTGGAGGTTCTTGGCACGGTTGGATCCGGAAGGTAGAGGGGCTACTAAGGGAAAGCCTCGCCATGGTCTTGTCTGTAAAAGGGCTTGATCGTGGGTTGTGGGTAAAGTGCACAAACTCTCGAGAGTATTGCAATCTGATCGGCCACCGTGTTCACAAAATGAACAACATTGAGCATCCGAAGGATGGAGCCTCAAGGATCTTCCTCTCTCTTTTCTAAAACAAAGTTTTGAAACCCCATGGCGCATGTAATATCGCTAATGGGTGGGAATTTTGGGAACTTGGTGTAATATCCAAGTGTTTGGTTGTTGGACACTTGGTGCGTAATATCCTTGTGTGCCACTCGACCTTATTTTATCTAAGCAAATGTTTACAAAGTAGGACAATCCTCTATTTCTCTCCCTACTTAAGAAAACTAGCTTTGAGCAAATGAACTCTACAGCCTATACCAGCCTTGCATGTAGAGATAGTCTTTTCTCTCCTTGGTGTAATTTGCCAATACATTCAAAGTATTGACCCAACTCGTTGGCTGCACGTCTTATGTGCAGAATCTGAAGATTGAAAGGTGCGTAGGGATCGCGGGTCTACACTCGACAAGCCTGGGCGTTGATGGACTCATGCTGCTTTTATGTTTCCGCTGTTATTTGATCTAGCATAACGCTAAGCAACTTTTGTAATAATTTCATACTCTGGATTCTCCGTGTAATAAAGACTTTGTGTTTTACATGATACTTCATCGACTGTGAGTGCTAGCTATTGATCCAGGGACTAGCATGTTAATCACAGGGACTTAGGATCCTTACCGATCCGAAGGTCATTACAGATGGTATCAGAGCACATCGTTGCCTGTAGGACGTGACCCTAGGATTGGAACCACCTCTAACTTTAGTGCACTACTTACTTTTATACTAAGTTATTTTCCGCACATCTAGTATCTGCTTTCCTCTACTTGTTTAAGTGCCTAACCCTCGTTCTTCTAACTCAAAGATGACAAGCTTCCTCTACGACACCGTCGCGGACATCGAGCCCCTTCGCTTTGGAGGATGCCTCATGGATCTACTCACACGTTTGGACCTTCCTCTCCCAATAATCCAAGGGAGCACAATGAAGAAACTCCACAAGGACGGCTGTTGGGGGGTCAAGGTCATCCAGCCAGGAAAAGAGCGAGGCAAGAACCCGGAGGAAAACATAGCAATCCACATTGTTAGCAATTCCAAGGAGAAGGCCCTCAGCATTAGCTTGCAACAACTCATTGGTTGCCTATGTGGATGTCATCATGAAGCTCTCCAAGGACACTACGGCGGCCTCTTTGGAAGACGAGATGAGGAAGGGATTCCCATGGAGTTGACCTTTGAGGAAAGAACTTCTACCAAGCGCCGAAGAACACAATATCAAGACTTGGAGTGCCACATCCATGACCTTGAGAAGGGTACCTTCCTCGAGATGTTGAAGAACGACGAGCTATGCGCCCTCATCAAGGAGAAGGAAGAAATGATCAAACAGCAGGAGGAGGCAATGAAGCTCCAAGAGATAAAATTCCAGGACCAAGAGAAGAAGTTCGCTAACCAAGAGAAGAGGGTGATAAATAAAAACAAGAGAATTAGAGAACTCAAACAGCAGATCGATGGAGATGAAGTGCAAACTGAAGGACTTTGCAAGATAATCGATGATGTGCGTGCTTCCAAGAGGGACTTGGCAAAGCAACTTGAAGCCGCAATGAAGTCAAGATTAGTGGAGGAGCTACAGAGCGAGAAGGAGGGACTTCAGGAGCAGCTGGAAGCCACTACCAAGAAGCTACAGGATGAGATAAGGGAACTCCAAGAAAAGCTTGAAGCCACCACAAAGGAGATGGAGTTGTACAAGACAACGCTAGAGCAAGAAGGTTACTCGTTCGAGGACGAGGAAGAGGAAGGAGTGGAAGATATGTAGTAGTTGGACCACCTTTAATTCTATAGTAGAACGTTATTCGCAAATGTAATAAATACCAAGATAAGACTCGTTTAGTTAAAACTTGGTTGTTTCTGTGATAAACCGTGTTGTTATGTCTTGTGTGCTTGGTGTGTTTTCATAAGGTTAGGAGTTTACTACTTAGTCTTTCTGTCATTTCTTAACTATTCTCTTAACCCACAGATGCCGCCAAGACGGCGAACCCCGAAATCCCGCTTGAAATAGCTGAACTTCCGCCACTCGTAACCAGTGATCCAACTACTCACGCAGAACATGCAGAACAACAACAACAACCCACCACCACCACCTCCGCCACCTCCTCAACAGGATCGCTTGACTCGGTTTCTGAGGCTTAACCCCCCCTACCTTCACTAGCAGCACTGAACCAATCATCGGCCGACGATCGTCACAAGACAATCAACAAGAAGCTAGACACCGTGCAAGCCGGGAGCCGAGGGTGCGTTATGCCGCACACCGGCTTGAGGGACCTTTGCAGAATGGTGGGATAACTACCAAGTCACCCACCGGACATTGATGCTATCACTTGGGAACATTTTGAGTTAGCTTTTCGTACTCATCATGTGGCTGCTGGTGTCATGGATCTAAAGAGGCGCGAGTTTCGCGACCTACACCAGCTGCACCGTTCTGTCACCGAGTATGTGACCTTTTCAATAAGCTAGCCCGTTATGCACCCGATGATGTTTCCACCGATGCCAAGAGAGGAGAGGAGTTCTTAAGAGGGCTCAATGATGAGACATCCGTTCAGCTTGTGGCTCAGAAATTTGACAACTTTCAGGAACTCTTGGACAGAGCCATTGTGGTTGAATCAAAGAGGAAGAGCATAGAAAATCGCAAGAGGAAATCCAACCCTCACAAACACTGCTCCGCACCGGAAGCGCAATTCCTCACCACCACCCTATAACAACAATGGCCACAACCATAACGGTCATAACCATGGTGGCCACAAGCACAATGGGCACAAAACCGCAAATGGCAATGGCGGCAATGGAAAGTATCTCGGAGGTGACATGCTTTAAGTGCAACAAGACAGGGCACTATGCGACCTCTTGCCCCGAGAGGAAGAATGGCAACGGCAATGGCAATGGGAATAGTAATGGACACAACCATGGCAATGGGAACGGGAAGAAGCAAAATCCGTTTGTCAAAGCCACGGTGAATCATGTATATATGGAGGATGCATGTGATTCGCCATACTCTGTGATTGGTAAGTTCAAACTCAATTCTATTCCCGCAGTTGTTCTTTTGATATCGGTGCATCGCATTCATTCATATCAAGGGTATTTCTGGATAGAGGCAAGATACCAACGGAGACTATAAACTTTCCTCTAAGGGTAAGTTCTCCTGGGGGAGAAATAGCGGCAAACTCCGGTTGCCGGGATTTAGAACTAAGGATTGGCACACACATTTTTCCCACCAGTCTGGTAGTTCTAGAATCACAAGGTTTAGATATAATCTTGGGCATGAATTGGATGACCGAGTATGAAGGATTCATAGATTGTGCCAAGAGAACTATCATGCTCACAACGCCGGAAGGGAAGAGGATTCGTATCAAGTCGAACTTCGCACTCAAAGAAGTCATGGTGAACTCTCTTAAGGGGGTTAGCTTGGGGGAAGTACCTATTGTAAAGGAATACCCAGATGTCTTCCCAGAAGAGCTACCCGGAATGCCGCCCGACCGTGATATCGAGTTTCTCATTGACTTAATGCCAGGCACGGGGCCGATAGCTAAGAGACCATACAAGATGGATGTGGACGAGTTAAAGGAACTCAAGAAACAGCTTAAGGAGCAGTTGGATAAGGGGTTCATTCAACCCAGCGTGTCGTCTTGGGGAGCACCCGTCCTATTTGTGGAAAAGAAAGATAAGACCAAGAGGCTGGTTGTGGACTACCGCTCGTTGAACGAAGTGACGATTAAGAATAAGTACCCTCTGCCCAACATCAACAACCTGTTTGACCAGCTAAAGGGAGCCAGTGTGTTTTCAAAGATCGATCTACGATCGGGCTACTTTCAGCTAAAGATTCGAGAACAGGATGTGCCCAAGACAGCATTCACCACAAGATACGGGTTGTACGAGTACACCGTGATGTCTTTTGGTCTAACCAATGCCCCAGCATACTTCATGACCATGATGAACAAGGTGTTCATGGAATACTTGGACAAGTTTATCGTAGTATTCATTGATGATATGCTCATATACTCAAAGGATGAGAAGGAACATGAGAAACATCTGCGCCTTATCATGGAGAAGCTAAGAGAACACAAGTTGTATGCCAAATTCAGCAAGTGCGAGTTCTGGTTAAAGGAAGTGGGATTCCTTGGTCATGTTGTGTCAGCTAAAGGAGTTGCCGTAGATCCTAGCAAGGTAGCTTCCGTGACGGAATGGGAGTCACCCAAGAATGTGGGAGATATTAGAAGTTTCTTAGGCCTCGCAGGATATTACCGGAGGTTCATCGAAAACTTTTCCAAGATAGCAAAACCCATGACGGAACTATTAAAGAAGGAAAAGAAATTCCTATGGACCGAGGCATGTGAAGCAAGCTTTCAAGAGTTGAAGAAACGCCTGTATAAGCACACCTGTGGTTCGCCAGATATCCGTAAGGATTTTCAGGTCTATTGTGACGCTTCACGACAAGGACTTGGAAGTGTATTGATGCAGGATGGGAAAGTGGTATCCTATGCCTCCGACAACTTAAGAACCACGAACACAATTATCCCACTCATGATTTGGAACTTGCATCCGTGGTTCATGCACTCAAGGTATGGAGACACTACCTCATGGGCAAACATTGTGATGTGTTCTGATCATAAGAGTTTGAAGTACATCTTCACCCAAAAGGAGCTGAACATGAGACAAAGAAGATGGCTTGAATTAATTAAGGATTATGACTTGGATTTACAATACCACCCCGGAAAGGCAAACGTGGTGGCTGATGCCTTAAGTCGTAAGGTGTATGTGAATGGACTGACCGCAGGGGAACTTCCAGAGGATTTACGCAAGCAATTCAGGGATCTCAGGTTGGAGATAGTCCCGAAAGGACAGGTAGCGACTATGGAAATAGTGTCCACCTTCCAAGAAAGGATCCAAGAAGCACAAAAGGGGGATAAAGAGTTGGAAGAAATAAGAGTCAGGATAAATGAAGGAAAGACTAAAGAATTTCGTCTGGACGAACAAGGAACCCTCTGGTATGGGAAGCGTTTGTGCGTTCCCAATGACCCCGATATCAGGAAGATGATTTTACAAGAAGCTCATGATTCGCCATACTCAATTCTTCCAGGCAACACAAAGATGTACATGGATGTGAAGGATAGATTCTGGTGGAATAACCTAAAGAGAGATATTGCGGAGTATATTTCTCTGTGTGATGTGCAATGAGTTAAAGCCGAGCATCGAAAACCGCAGGATTACTTCAACCACTACCTATACCCGATGGAAGTGGGACAAGGTAGGCATGGATTTCATCACGGATTGCCCGGACTGCTCGGATTTGATCCTATCCGGGTAGTGGTAGACCACTTCACCAAGGTGGCTCACTTCATTCCGTAAAGACCACATATACAAGTGCTAAGCTCGCTAAGATATACATGTCAATAATTGTAAGCCTACATGGTGTTCCTAAGGGAATTGTGTCAGAGGCACCTTTACCTCAAAGTTTTGGCGACAACTACATGAGTCTCTTGGAACCCGACTAGAATTGATCGCCTTTCACCCTCAAAGATGGACAAACAGAAGGGTGAATCAAATTTTGGAAGATATGTTAAGAGCTTATGGCACTAGACTATGGGTCTAGTTGGGACGATAACCTACCATATGCGAGTTCTCATACAACAACAGCTACCAGACAAGCATCAAGATGGCTCCATTTGAAGTTATATACCGAGAAAGTGTAGGACTCCATTGCTATGGAATGGAGTGGGAGAACGTGATCTTTTGGACGGACTTGATAAAGGATGCCGAAGAGAAGGTGCGACAGATTCAGGATAGGCTAAAGATAGCACAATCCCGACAGAAGAGCTACGCTGATTCCAAACGAAGAGATGTGGCCTATGAAATAGGGGACCGTGCATATCTCCGAGTTTCACCCCTACGTGGAGTTAAGAGGTTCGGAATCAAGGGCAAGTTATCCCCACGATTCATAGGACCATACATGGTTCTGGCCCGTAAGGGAGAAGTTGCTTATCAGTTGGAGTTACCGGAAGGACTGACTATTCATGATGTCTTTCACGTGTCACAACTAAAGAAGTGCCACCCGGAGATGGCTGAAACACCGCTAAGAGACACCGTTCCCCTAGATGAGGTTCAATTGGAGAGTGACCTTACCTATGAGGAAAAACCCATCAAAATACTGGAAACAGCTGAAAGGGTTACCCGCACCAAGACTATAAGATTTTGCAAGGTACAATGGAACCACCACTCCGAGGAAGAAGCTACGTGGGAACGTGAAGACGACATGAGAACGGAGCACCCACATCTATTTGCTAGCCAACCCGAATCTCGAGGACGAGATTCTTCTTAAGGGGGGTAGGTTTGTAACATTCCAGATTTTGTGCTTGGACATTATTAGTGTCATGCATCACCCTTGCATCATTTGCATCCTACATTTTGAAAACATAGCTACTACAAGGATCCTAACACATAAACCCAACCCTATTTTAATTTTCTCTTAAGCACTCTTGTTGTATTAGTTTGGCCCCTCTTAAAAACTTTGTAAAACAAGAAGACTTGGTCCTATGTTGACCACCTTAATTTTATGAAAATTTAGAAACAAGTTTCATAAAATTTTGACCTAGTTTGCAAAAGTTATTAGGGTTTAAAGAGAACAGAAAAAGGGAAAATGTTTACAGAAAAAAAAAGAGATAACCTACCTAACTGGTCAGCAGCCAGCCCACAGCAGCGCCGCCAGCTCAAAGACCGCCCGCTCCACCCTCGATCGCTGACGCGGGGGCCCCACCCCGTCGTCCCCCTCCTGGAGTCCGCGGCGAGCACGACCCTCCGCCGCGTCGGACTCCAAACCGTGCCGGACTCGACCGCCCCCTTCCCCAAGTTTCTGGCCCTTATAAGCCGCCCCCTCTCGATGTTTCCGAAAACCCTAGCAACTTCCGAATCGCTGCCGCTCTCCTCTCGCCGCGCCGGAAGGTTCGATCCGGCGACTCGCCACCCCGAGCTCCTCCTCGTTAATCGCCTTTCCTGCAGCACCGCCTCACCCCGACCATCCTTCCTTCCCTTGCGACAACGTCGGAATTTCGCCGACGTCTGCCGGTGCTGGGAACCGGTGGAGGTGTGCGCCAGACGAGGAAAGGGAGCGAATCCGATCACGCAGGCGGGACCGCGAGAAGGAGTAGAGCGCCGTCGTGTTCTCCGCTGTGAGGAACCACCGCAACGTCGCCGATGACCACGTCGACCGGCCGCCGCCTCGCCATCGACGCCGCGGTAAGCTCACACCGCTCCCGTCTGTCGGATCCGAGTTGGACGGTGTAGATTAGATGGGAGGCGGAGATGGCTAATACAGCGGCTGCCAAGGGCGTAGTTGCTACCAGCAGCTGCCAGCGTCGGTCCATTCACTGGACCAAGCCACCTGGCTAAGCCTTTAAGTGAGAATTCAAATCTGGTTGCAGATTTGGTTTTAAACTTGCGAAATTCACCAAAAATCGAATATTTGGCCAAATCTAGCTTATAATATACCGTTGGATTCCTAATTTTATGTAGAACCCAAATCTGTAATAATATTGCAGGTTTGCAGTAACGTTTTTGGGTGTAATTTTTAATCATTGGATTAGAGGGTTTTAATCTATATGAAAATAATTGAAATTTCTTTTTGCTTGAATCTTGTTGCAATAATTTTGTTTCCACAATACCTACTGATCCAAAACATCAAGCTTTGCTTAGGATTAATAGATCTAACTTGGGTTTGATCTCCTATAATCCTCGGAATTGTTTTAGTGATTTAAATTAGATCTAAACCCTTGGAAAATAAATCCTAGTGACACCCTTACACTATCACAACACGCAAGCTTACTACCTCGATTAATTCATCCAACCTTGCATAAACTGCCATGTTGCATGCATGCATGTTTTCCTTTGTGTATGTTTTAAGCAAGATGTGATTAAATCTAAGTTGTGATTCGTTAGATTGCTCGGAGTGCGCTAAGGAGTGCTATTGTGTAGAGTGCTGCTCGGATCAAGGCAAGTTACACCACTTGTTCATAATTTTGTCCCAGTTTTGATTCTATGCATGTGATCTTCAAAATTCTGTAGTATGCATGTGTAGGATGATCTAGTAGAATTTTTCCTTAGTATTATTTTGCAAGTGCGATGATTTTGTAGTATGCCATGAGTAGTTCTATACTTAGGATTTCCCATCCTAATAGGTTACCCCTGTTTTGCTAAGTATTGCTTGCTATGCTATATATACAAGTACCGTTGGGGGGTTCGAAAGACAAAGAATTTTCTAAGTATAAAGGCTCTCTAGAGCAAACTTTTCCTCTCAAATCCACTTCAAAATAAAACTAAGTTTTCTTCTGGGTGGAATGGTTGTCGGGTCAACGAGTGTGAATTTGGTGGAGGACGGTGTAACACCCTCAGAATCGGACCTATGCAAGTTTGAGCAAAATTCGCCAAACCCGCATAGAAACGATTCAAAGGTGCCCACCAGGCACTTTCGTGCGGGTGGAAAACGAAGTAATAACATTACACAACAGTCCTCGATGGGACCCATGAGCAGATATATAAATGACTCAAAGAGTCAAGAATACAGATATATTATACAAAGATCCAAATCACCTTGAAAGCGATAGGCGTCCACGGACAAGATGCAAATGGGGCTAAGAGCCCGAAGAATAACCAATGCCCATAACCCCCAGCCAAGCCGGAAGGGTAACCTCGCTAACGCGTCGATCTCAAAACCTGCTTAAACAAAAGGTGCCGACAAAGGGCAAAGGAAAAGAAGGAGCCAAGATCGAGGCCAAGACACGGCGAGGCTAGAATTCAGCGGTCCTCGCCTACATAGGTATGGTGGATCGAGCGGCAAAGATGCACTAAACAACCTATAGAGACTCGATACAACCGGCGGCGGTTATCGAGGGTAAGAATGACCTATTCGGATCCAACACGATACTATCATCAAACAAACCCATCTGGCGCTTTCTCGAGACCAATCGAGGAAGTCAACCGAGGAACTCACGGTTGGCGCTTTTACTTATTCGATTATAGTTGCGACTTTACTAGTCAGGTTTAGGCAATCGCCCGATAAAATAAGCGGGGCACTTTTAGTTAACCATTCCGTGATAGTTGCAACAATTACTAATCGACATGAGATAGCATGAGATAACCCAAAACCAGCAAATAGGTTGTTGGTACTTTTATTCAGCCATTCCGTTGTAGTTGCCATACTTACTAGTCGGTACAATTGTCGCAAGCGACAACCAAACAAGCAATTGTGGGCGTATTAATTAGCCATTCCATTATAGTGAAGTTGATTACTAGTCATTATAAGTCAAATTTATAGCAGAAACTTTAGTTATGCTTGTCTATGATCGAGAAATGCTCCAAGTCGTCCATATCCGATGACACGGCTTTGAAAGTTTTACCCGGGTGCACCAATAGCAACACACACTCGATCAACCTCGGAAACCAAATCAAAACCCAACGAGGCTTTCACGACAAAGCAATCACAAGATTCAGAAATATTTCAGGGGGCCACCCCATTAAGCTACCCGCAACGAAGTAAGCTAGCTCCGAGACGGACTCAAGGTCTGCGTCGATGGTCAGAACGACAGATCCCCAATCGGGACCGTCGATACCGCGAAAACATCCCGCCTAAAATAAAGACAGTGCAAGACTGCACAATCGTAAATAAAGCAGTAAAGCATGGCATAAGTAGAGGATAGTAATAAAGCCCCAAACTAGTTTGTGGCCCCAAGAAATAAGACGGAATCAAGCTCTGGCTAGGGGGGGCCCATACTCCCCATATGTGGATAGCGTGATAAATCAAGGAACAGGTATCAAGTACTCGGGGTCTTACGGGACACAAGTGGGCGTTCGGAAACCAAATATTTTCTATCACCCACCGATGCCTCTGCTTATTTCAATTTTAGTTGTTAAACAGAAATTAAAGTGAACAATAAGTAAAACTAAGATCATCTCCAACATCAACAGGCGGCAATACATCAGCAACTGTGGCATATGACGACACACATCCGCACTTGAGCAAGCAACTACGACGCGCAAGTCCAACTATCTACCAAACAATAGGTAATAGGGTGTGTCCAAGGCAATATAGGGCTGCACGGTATATCAAGGGTACGGAAACTAAAGCATCGCAACACAGATAGCAATAGATCAACAGGAGGGAAGTAAATACTATAAAAGTAAGATAGGTAGAAAGGGGGAGATGCTCGCCTGAGAACATTGTCGAAGGTTTTCCCCGAAGATCGGGGCGAAGCTCACATCAACTCAACGGCCTTATCCGCGAAGAAGCAAAACACTAGAAGAAACACCGGACGCAATATTTAATACCACGGCAGAAGATCGGCATGATGCATGTATGATGAATGACATGGCAAAGATGCGATGCGATTAGGTCAAATTAAGTGGAACCGGGGTCCCGACAATTAATTAGATGGTGCAAGCTATTTAGATACCCCGCAATTTAAATGTTGTTTTAACAAGGCAAGATAAGATACCGGTTCGCTACACAAGTTTAAATGAGGCCAATATAAGGCTAGATTTGCCCGCATATGGGCCCCATATTTAATTATTAGGTGAATCGGCATAAGGCCCCCAAACCACAGATATGCATGCGAGATGACAATTTAATATGCGACACGTTGTTTTTATGTTATAAAATAGGGTCCGAGGGAAAAGGGGTCACACATCAGAGGGGGCTCGACGATCTTGGGGTTCCGGGATTCGGGGTTGGTCTCGGGGTTTAGGGTTCGACGGTTCGTCTCGGCGGAAGCGTTCTCGGGTTCTGGGGTAGATCTTGCCGCGTCCGGGAAGCAGAGCTTGGGTCGGTGTCGGGGCGCGTCGGATTCTTCGGGGTTGTTCTTGTCGCATACGCGGTCTTCGGGTCATGTTGACGATCCTGGCGTTCTGAAAGAAGTACTCGGCGTTTCGGCGGCGAAGTGCTCGGTGTTCTGTGAGGTAGACCCTGTTGCGTCCGGGCAGAGGTACTTGTCGCCACGGTCTCGGTGTCCGGTTCGAGAGGAAGAGCTTGGCGTGTCTCCAAGATCTTGGGGTTCCGACCTCGGTCATTGGCGCGAACTTGTTCCTTGAAATGCGGTCTTCGGTCCGGGGATCTCGGTGCCCGTGTAGGCGTTCTTGGCGTTGAGTGGCGAACTTGGCGCCCCGCGAAGTTGCTTGTCGCTCGAAACCTCCGAGTCCGCGAGGCGATCTTGCCGATGTGTCGGATCGGAGATCTTGTCGAGGGTTCGGTTCGGTTAGGAGGGTCGTTGTCGACCTTGATTTAGCGTCGGTGTGGGTCGGCAGATGTTTCATCTATGCATCGACGCAGCGACGTGCCGCCAAACCAGACACATGGCCGCAAGCACAAGATCATCGCGACGCAAGCGCCGACGATGGTCGGAGCAGGTCCGCAGGGAGAGGCCGGCGATGGCGGCGCTCGGCGGGTCGACGGAGGGCGACGAGGCGGCTCGCGAGGCGAGGAACCGAAGCGTCGGCCTGGCAGCTGGCCGCGGAGGAGAGAGGCGGCGTTCGGGCGAGGTCGGCAGCGAGGACGGGACACGTTTCAAGCGAAGGTGGTCGAACGGCCGGCGGTGTCGAGGCGGCCGACACCGGGCGAGGTGCGTAAGGCGGGCGGAGGGGTTGCAGGCGCGGGACGAGCACGGGCACATGGACGGAGGCGGAAGGCGCCCGCGAGGGGCGGGGCTTGCAGGGAGGTGACGGGCACCAGCAAGTGGATGAGCAGGCGGAGAGGAGGCGGCGATCGGGGCTCGCATGAGGAGCACGCTGGGAGGAGGGGCGGCCAGGCGGTTGGCGGCGCGCATGGAGCGAGCTGGCGGCGCTGGCGAGAGGAGGCAGCTGGCGGAGCGGTTGCCAGTAGGAGCGAGGGACGTGAGCGGGCGAGAGGAGCTGCCGGGAGGCGGGGGTCAGGGGCCCGAGAGGAGGGAGAGGGAGACGGGGTGAGCGAGCCCAGAGGAAGACGACGGGTTGGGGGCTGGGACGCTGGGCGGGTGGGTCCTTGGTGGCCAGGTGGGCAGCGTGCAGCGGGATGTGAGGCTGGGAGGCGGGCAGGGCTGTGGTCCCACGGACAGGGGTGGGTGTGTGTGGGGTCCGGGAGCTGAGTAGGTTGGTAGGCAGGGCCAGGCTGGGCGCGGGGCCACGCTGGTGGGGGAGGTGGTGACTGGGGGAGGTGGGGGAGATCTGGGGGGTGCGTGGCGCGTGTGTTGAGTTGGTGGGAGAGAGGAGAGAGAGGAGGGGTGAGGGTGACGTGGCGGCGCGTGAGAGGCTGAGGGAGAGGGAGGAGATGAGGTGGCAAGCAGGGATTGGAGGGGGTGAGGTGGAGAGGGGGCTGGGTAGGATAGTGGGTAGCTGTAGTATTTAGAGGGCCGGTTTGGGGTGGACCGTTTTAAAAACCTGGGGCGGTCGTTCGGGTCGGGTTGGCCCGTTCGACTGCCCCTACTAAAATAATTATAAATTTTATTTGTGTTAATTGGACCATTTGCAAACCGATAGCGACAAAACAAAAATACTCCGGAGCCCCGGGGTTTGGCGTTTGAATAAAGATGGGGCGTTTTAGAAAACAAGACGGGCTTTGCGAACACAGTTTTAGCAAACAATGCATGATGATGACGATGTAATGCACAAATTCAACGCGATTTTCTAGTAGTGGTTTTGCGGGATGCCACAATTCGACACCACTAACAATGGATCTCGCCCTCGAGATCCGCCTCATGGTACCGGAAAGAAGGCCGGCGGCCTGATCCTTCGCGCTTCGTGTAGACCCTCGCGACACCACTAACGAGGGTTCCTTCTTCATCTTGGAATCGGCGACACCACCAACAAAGGGTCGTTGTTCCTGATCGTCGAGAGAACACTCCGGAGAAACAAAGGACGAAGATGGAGGTATCAAACGATAAGGCCACCTCTAACTTCCATTAGAAGAGGAAAAAAATTGCATTGATCCACCAGTTCGATGTACAGAGCGAACAGTAAGAGTCGGGTAGGGTGATCAGTCCATCCCGGACCCAACTATCAACTCTATACATGGGTAGGAGAATTAGGCAACTCAACTCTCGAGATTTAGACCGAAGATCTTCGTAGGCGGTATCCGGAACAAAGGGATGATGCCAGCAAAATCGTTTGAAAGACACAATGATTAGGTTTCGCGGTGGTTCCATTGGCCTGAACAACACATGCTCAAGGTCGACTCCAACTTCACCAAAGCTCGTCCTTCTCATATGTTTTTCAACGACACTGATATCCAGCAAGGAACACATATGGATAAGGAGCTCAAGAACAAAAGATCGGAGGAAGGGCACAACAGACCAGCTGCAGATGGATGTTCGTAGCACCTCCGTTACAAAGGGAGAAAGCGAAACCCTGAAGGGACGACGGAAACACAACCACGAGAATTCCTGGACTCGAAGAGAGAGAAGAGAGCAGATTTAAAACACGTCGAGATAAGAGGAGAATAGCAGAGGGGTAAGGAGTAAAATCAGACCTAGCCAGAACTATCCAACCGATTTTCAAAAATAGTTTTGACACTTCTACTTCGGCCGTTAGCTAGGTTATCCTACAGGCTGGACTTGTGGGGTATCGCAAGCCGCTTGCTCGATACCACTCAGTAACACCCTCAATCGGACCTATGCAAGTTTGAGCAAAATTCGCCAAACCCGCAGAAACGATTCAAAGGTGCTCACCAGCACTTTCGCGGGTGGAAAACGAAGTAATAACATTACACAACAGTCCTTGATGGGACCCATGAAGAGATATAACAAATGACTCAAAGAGTCAAGAATAGATATATTATACAAAGATCCAAATCACCTTGAAAACGATAGAGCGTCCATACGGACAAGATGCAAATGGGGCTAAGAGCCTCAAGAATAACCAATGGCGTCCATAACCCCGCCAAAGCCGGAAGGGTAACCCCGCTAACGGCCGATCTCAAAACCTGCTTAAACAAAAGGGTGCCGAAAGGGCAAAGGAAAAGAAGGAGCGTCAAGATCGAGGCCAAGACAGCGAGGCTAGAATTCGGTCCTCGCCTACATAGGTATGGTGGATCGCGGCAAGATGCACTAAACAACCTATAGAGACTCGATACAATGGCGGTTATCGAGGGGTAAGAATGACCTATTCGGATCCAACGATACTATCATCAAACAAACCCATCTGGCGTTTCCTCGAGACCAATCGAGGAAGTCAACCGAGGAACTCACACGGTTGGCGCTTTACTTATTCGATTATAGTTGCGGCACTTTACTAGTCAGGTTTAGGCAATCGTCCCGATAAAATAAATGGGCACTTTTAGTTAACCATTCCGTGATAGTTGCAACAATTACTAATCGACATCTGAGATAGCATGAGATAACCCAAAACCCAGCTTGTTGGTACTTTTATTCACCATTCCGCTAGAAGTTGCCATACTTACTAGTCAGTACAATTGTCGCAAGCGACAACCAAACAAGCAATTGTGGGGTATTAATTAGCCATTCCATTATAGTGAAGTTGATTACTAGTCATTATAAGTCAAATTTATAGTAAACTTTAGTTATGCTTGTCTATGATCGAGAAATCGTGCTCCAAGTCGTCCATATCCGCGACACGGCTTTGAGAAAGTTTTACCCGGTGCACCAATAGCAACACACTCGATCAACCTCGGAAAAACCAAATCAAAACCCAACGAGGCTTTCACGACAAAGCAATCACAAGATTCAGAAATATTTCAGGGGGCCACCCCATTAAGCTACCCGCAACGAAGTAAGCTAGCTCGACTCAAGGTCTCAAGCGTCGATGGTCAGAACGACCCAGATCCCCAATCGGGACCTGACACCGCGAAAACATCCCGCTTCCAAAACAGTACAGTGTGCAGTACCTCGCACAATCGTAAATAAAGCAGTAAAGCATGGCATAAGTAGAGGATAGTAATAAAGCCCCAAACTAGTTTGTGGCCCCAAGAAATAAGACGGAATCAAGCTCTGGCTAGGGGGGGCCCATACTCCCCATATGTGGATAGCGTGATAAATCAAGGAATGTATCAAGTACTGGGTCTTACGGGACACAAGTGGGCGTTCGAAACCAAATATTTTCTATCACCCACCGATGCCTCGCTTATTTCAATTTTAGTTGTTAAACAGAAATTAAAGTGAACAATAAGTAAAACTAAGATCATCTCCAACATCAACAAAGTGCAATACATCAGCAACCGTGGCATATGACACACATCAGCACTTGAGCAAGCAACTACGACGCGCAAGTCCAACTATCTACCAAACAACAGGTAATAGGGTGTGTCCAAGGCAATATAGGGCTGCACGGTATCTCACAGGTACGGAAACTAAAGCATCGCAACACAGATAGCAATAGATCAACAGGAGGGAAGTAAATACTATAAAAGTAAGATAGGTAGAAAGGGGGAGATGCTCGCCTGAGAACATTGTCGAAGGTTTTCCCCGAAGATCGGGGCGAAGCTCACATCAACTCAACGGCCTTATCCGCGAAGAAGCAAAACACTAGAAGAAACACCGGACGCAATATTTAATACCACGGCAGAAGATCGGCATGATGCATGTATGATGAATGACATGGCAAAGATGCGATGCGATTAGGTCAAATTAAGTGGAACCGGGGTCCCGACAATTAATTAGATGGTGCAAGTTATTTAGATACCCCGCAATTTAAATGTTGTTTTAACAAGGCAAGATAAGATACCGGTTCGCTACACAAGTTTAAATGAGGCCAATATAAGGCTAGATTTGCCCGCATATGGGCCCCATATTTAATTATTAGGTGAATCGGCATAAGGCCCCCAAACCACAGATATGCATGCGAGATGACAATTTAATATGCGACACGTTGTTTTTATGTTATAAAATAGGGTCCGAGGGAAAAGGGGTCACACATCAGAGGGGGCTCGACGATCTTGGGGTTCCGGGATTCGGGGTTGGTCTCGGGGTTTAGGGTTCGACGGTTCGTCTCGGCGGAAGCGTTCTCGGGTTCTGGGGTAGATCTTGCCGCGTCCGGGAAGCAGAGCTTGGGTCGGTGTCGGGGCGCGTCGGATTCTTCGGGTTTGTTCTTGTCGCATACGCGGTCTTCGGGTCATGTTGACGATCCTGGCGTTCTGAAAGAAGTACTCGGCGTTTCGGCGGCGAAGTGCTCGGTGTTCCGTGAGGTAGACCCTGTTGCGTCCGGGCAGAGGTACTTGTCGCCACGGGGTCTCGGTGTCCTCGGGTTCGAGAGGAAGAGCTTGGCGTGTCTCCCGAAGATCTTGGGGTTCCGACCTCGGTCATTGGCCGCGAACTTGTTCCGCGAAGGTACGGTCTTCGGGTCCGGGGATCTCGGTGCCCGTGTAGGCGTTCTTGGCGTTCAGAGTGGCGAACTTGGCGTCCCGCGGCGAGTTGCTTGTCGTTCGGGAAACCTCCGAGTCCGCGAGGGCGATCTTGCCGATGTGTCGGATCGGAGATCTTGTCGAGGGTTCGGGTTCCGGTTAGGAGGGTCGTTGTCGACCTTGGATTAGCGTCGGTGTGGGTCCGGCAGATGTTTCATCTATGCATCGACGCAGTGACCAGGCCGCCAAACCAGGACACATGGCCGCAAGCACAAGATCATCACAAGACGCTAAGCGCCGACCGATGGTCGAGCAGGTCCGCAGAGGAGGCGATGGCGATGGCGGCCCGGGTCGACGAGGGCGACGGAGGCGGCTTCGAGGCGAGGAACGGCGAAGGCCGGCCCGCTGCAGCCGCGGAGGAGAGGGCGAGCTTCGGGGCGAGGTCGGTGCAGCGAGGACGGGACACGCGGCGCGCGCGCCGCAAGGGTCGAACGGCGGCGGAGGCGGCCGACACCGCGAGGTCTGGCGGGCGGAGCGGGTTGCAGCGCGGGAGACGAGCACGGGCAATGACGGGGCGGAGAGGCGCGAAGGGCTTGCTCCGAGGGGCGGGGCTTGCAGGAGGTGAGGGCACCAGCGGCCAGGATGAGCCAAGGAGAGGAGGCGGCGACACGGGGCTCAAGTGAGGAGCACGCTGGGAGGAGGCTGGGCCAGGCGGTTGGCGCATGGGGAAGCTTGGCGCGCCATGAGAGGAGCTGGGCGAGCTGGGCGGGAGCGGGCAGGGAGAGCGGAGCGGTGAGCCTGAGAGGAGCTGGCATGAGGAGTCTTGAGGGCATGGGGAGGGAGAGGAGCACGGGTGAGGGCGAGCCCAGGAGGAAGACGACGCGGGTTGGGGCTGACGCGTGCGCTGGTGGGTCCCAGGTGGCAGGGGTGGGCAGCGTGGGGATGTGAGGCTGGGAGGCGGGCTGGGCGTGGTCCCACGGGACAGGGGTGTGGGTGCAGGGAGCTGAGTAGGTTGGTAGGCAGGGCCAGGCTGGGCGCGGGGCCACGCTGGTGGGGGAGGTGGTGACTGGGGGAGGTGGGGGAGATCTGGGGGGTGCGTGGCGCATGTGTTGAGTTGGTGGGAGAGAGGAGAGAGAGGAGGGGTGAGGGTGACGTGGCGGCGCGTGAGAGGCTGAGGGAGAGGGAGGAGATGAGGTGGCAAGCAGGGATTGGAGGGGGTGAGGTGGAGAGGGGGCTGGGTAGGATAGTGGGTAGCTGTAGTATTTAGAGGGCCGGTTTGGGGTGGACCGTTTTAAAAACCTGGGGCGGTCGTTCGTCGGGTTGGCTGCTCGATTGCCCTACTAAAATAATTATAAATTTTATTTGTGTTAATTGGACCATTTGCAAACCGATAGCGACAAAACAAAAATACTCCGGAGCCCCGGGGTTTGGCGTTTGAATAAAGATGGGGCGTTTTAGAAAACAAGACGGGCTTTGCGAACACAGTTTTAGCAAACAATGCATGATGATGACGATGCAATGCACAAATTCAACGCGATTTTCTAGTAGTGGTTTTGCGGGATGCCACAGACGGCCGCCCAGGAATCAAAGAAGTCTGCCATGTTTCAGAATTCAGAAGCTTCCAGTGCAACCACAATACATTATGGGCTCTGTCTTGTCCTAGTACTTAGTGGGAAACCTCACCTGGGTACCAACATTTGGAGGTTCTTGGCACGGTTGGATCCGGAAGGTAGAGGGGCTACTAAGGGAAAGCCTCGCCATGGTCTTGTCTGTAAAAGGGCTTGATCGTGGGTTGTGGGTAAAGTGCACAAACTCTCGAGAGTATTGCAATCTGATCGGTCAGCCGTGTTCACTAAATGAACAACATTGAGCATCCGAAGGATGGAGCCTCAAGGATCTTCCTCTCTTTTCTAAAACAAAGTTTTGAAACCCCATGGCGTGCGTAATATCGCTAATGGGTGGGAATTTTGGGAACTTGGTGTGTAATATCCAAGTGTTTGGTTGTTGGACACTTGGTGCGTAATATCCTTGTGTGCCACTCGACCTTATTTTATCTAAGCAAATGTTTACAAAGTAGGACAATCCTCTATTTCTCTCCCTACTTAAGAAAACTAGCTTTGAGCAAATGAACTCTACAGCCTATACCAGCCTTGCATGTAGAGATAGTCTTTTCTCTCCTTGGTGTAATTTTCCAATACATTCAAAGTATTGACCCAACTCGTTGGCTGCACGTCTTATGTGCAGAATCTGAAGATTGAAAGGTGCGTAGGGATCGCGGGTCTACACTCGACAAGCCTGGGCGTTGATGGACTCATGCTGCTTTTATGTTTCCGTTGTTATTTGATTAGCATAACGCTAAGCAACTTTTGTAATAATTTCATACTCTGGATTCTCCGTGTAATAAAGACTTTGTGTTTTACATGATACTTCATCGACTGTGAGTGCTAGCTATTGATCCAGTGACTAGCATGTTAATCACAGGGACTTAGGATCCTTACCGATCCGAAGGTCATTACATCTTTCCTCAGTAGAGACTGAGGTTATCGAACCAGAAGGAGGAAGGAAACGTCACACAGGTGTTGCTAGCAACGCGGAGACCCACACAACAAAAACTCAAGACTTTGCCCCAACGAATCAGTGAGGTTATCAAGCTCACCGGTTTGTTGTAACAAAAGGATTAAACGTACAGTGTGGAAAGCAATGGTGGTTTGCAGCAAGTAAACAAGTAAGGGTGGAAGATGTATCAATGGTAAAGATTGGACCGGGGTCCATAGTTCACTAGAGGTGCTCTCCTTAGATAAATAACATGGCATGAAGGGTAAACAAATTACGGCAGGGCAATTGACAGGAACTGAGCAAGGCATAACAATGCAATTACTAGTCAGAAAGATCCTATGAGACTCGATTGGGCAATACAACAATATACATAGACCGCCATCCAACTTCATCTATGACTAGAAGTCCACCTTCAGGTTATCATCCGAACCCCCTCCAGTATTAAGTTGCAAGCAATAGACAACTCTTTAAGCAAAGTGTGTAAGGTAAACAGTCCACATGTTCTATGAACAAGAGACCGTTGTTTTCTCCCTAGTGGAAACAACACATCTACAATCGAAGAGATTTATGTTACTTCCCTTGGAAACTAGAGGCATGAACCCACTATCGAGCATAAATACCCCCTCTTGGTGTCACTAGCAACTACTTGGCCAAGATAGCTACTAACAACGGAGAGCATCCAAGATCACAAACAACACATACATGATAGAATCATCAAGACAAATCCATTAATCAAACCAACATAATAATCTCAATATCCATCGGATCCCCGCAAACACAACATGCATGATTACAAATAGATTAGATCTTGATCATGAACGGAGCGCACAAGATATATACATGAAAGAACAAAGGAGGAGATACAACCATCTAGCTACTATATGGACCCATAGTCCAAGGTGGAACTACTCACGCATCATACCGGATAGAAGGCCTCCGGGATGATCTCCCCTCCGGCAGGGTGCCGGGAAGAACTTTAGACCCCCCTGATCTAGGGACGATGGTGGCGGTGTCTACAGACAGTTTCGTGGATATTTGATCGGGTGCTCAGGGTTTCTGCATCGGGTGCTTCTTATAGGTGAAGGGGGAGACCGAGGCGGCGGTCAGAGGCGCCAAACCCTAGCCAGGCATGGGGTGGGGCCCACCCGCGCCTAGGGTGGTTCTGGCCCCTCTCTGGCTCCCCTCTGGACTTCTTGTTCCCCACGGAAAGTAATTGACTATGTCGTTTGTCCTGTCCAATTCCGAGAATATTTCTTTACTAACTTTTCTGAAACCAAAAATAGCAGAAAACAGACATATGGCATTGTTGCAACTTCTTAGTAGGTTAGTACCAGAAAACATGTAAAATCACCTCAAAGTGTGGACAAGTAAAGCAAAGTAGATACTAAACAATCATGGAGCATCAAAAATTATAGATACGTTTCCAACGTATCAGCATCCCCAAGATTAACTCATTTTCATCATCGAGTAGGTAAGTGATAAACAGAATAATTTTTTAGGTGGTATGCACCCTCACAATAAAGATCCAACCATCTGCAGGCATTGAAAGCTGGGATCAAAGTACTCTAAACATGTGCATGAAAGATGGAGTTCTAACAATAGGACATAGTAACTATGCATGCAACATGAAAGGATACAAACAAAGATCATGAATAACATGCATTGAAAAACGTTTTTTGTTTCACATGCAGAAAACATAGCATAGTGGCAATCAGCTTGTCCCTCATAGGGTAGAAAATAGATGCATAGGACACCTGCGAAGTTTACAAGGGTGACTAGAAACAAATAGCACAAGAACAAGTAATAACACAATATGCATCAATTAATAAGCTTTGGAACACTGCACACAGAATGACAACTATGCTGTCTTAATGGTGCCTAAAGGTAGAAGGAGGAGACTCAATAGTGGTGGAAGAAAGGCCTTTTTTGTAAAGGAAGCAGGGATTACAAGTTTCAAAAAGAGCTTCCAAAAATTATGGTACTTGTTAGCTTTCAGCCCTCATTGCCCCTATCATAAGCATCTTGAAGTGGTTAAGGTTAAAGTGGCAAAGCTGGAGTATATGCTTGACGAAGTATAAATTGGTCCCTTGAATACGAGGGCCACACCTCATGCATACTCAACTTTCGGTCCATGTATGTTCTTGTCACTGTAAGTATTTGCATAAAATTGAGAACCGCCAACGGGGTACCCCTTGCACATGGTACATGAGCTTTCCCATAACCAAAATGACAAGGCAAACAGACAATGAGCATCTCAACAATCTTCTTATGTACCATGGGAATATGGTGCTTTTTTCTCTCTTTCCTCTTTTCTCAATGTGTCTCTTTTTTTATAAGAAGAATGCTTCATAGATGTCACTATGGTGATGCTGCAAGTTTCCACCATGATTAGGCATGGCTTAGGCTAGCGGCCCAGGCGTTTCTCTAATACAGGATACAAACTCCATGGACTTACAATTTCCCTCTTTATTTCACACCGGTGACATCCATAGACAAAAGAACATGATATCAACTCAGCACAACAAGGTACAAGTGCAATGTTGAAAACGTTCCCCGTGACAGCACGGTTCTGCTAATTCCAACTTATAAGTGCAAGCATATACAACAAAGTTGTCACAATGGTTCAAGTTTATTATGGGCAAAGAATAAAGTGTGCCATCAAGTTCGTGAGGGCTTTAATCACTAAGTTTTCACATAACAAAATAGCTTTTAATTGGAAGATAGTTGAAAACAAGAATATACTTGGAATGGTGTAACACACCATGCATAGGAGTTTATAGTGGACACTTTGGAATAACTTGGTTTCTTGGGAGTTGAAGGCATGAGTAGAACTTAGTCATACAAGTGGATGCTAGCAAAAGACTGGGAGCAACCAAATAAGAGAGCAATAATGGTCATAATCATGCAATGCAACAAAGCATACTAATCAAAACAAAGAGTGGTACTACAAGTCAAGTACTAAATGATCATAGAGGCTAATGGTGACTTGTCATAGTCATAACATGGTGTGAGCATGTGCCAAGTCAACCCAAGCAAAGCATTAAAGGAGAATACCACAATATTATGCTTTTGCATGCTAAAACAACGCATAATTTCTTTAAGGCACACTAAGCAATCCCAATTGTTTGGAACAAGACATGCTACAGCAATAATCACTAAGCATAATGCTAAAATAACACCTAGCATGTCATGCTAAAGTCTAAGTCATAGTCAATGCAAGCTCCTCTTGCACTTCAAGCAAGAACTTACTACTCCTTTCCAACACCAAGCAACCTTATTTGCAAAACAACACAGCGAGAACGGGGGTCCAAAATACTCAAGCAAACTAAACAACCTAAACAAAGCAAACGAAAACTAAGACGCTCCAAGAACAACACAACTGTTCATGAAACAATAAAAACGTGTAGGGTTTCGTAGCATGGAAAACAAAAAAATTCTATCGCATACAAACAAACAAGCCAAGATCTATCTACTAGATTGTAGCAACGAGTCGATGGAATAACTTACCCTCGAAGATTCCAAAGTGTTTAACGAGAGCGGATTCTCGTGGGTGATGTAGTCATTCTTCCCGATCTCAAGATCGCGAGACGATCCTTCCCAAGGCTGCCCGAAGCGCTTCCATGATCGGTCACATCGCCTGATTCGGACGAAGACCTTCCTCTCCTTGTTCCAAAGAAAGCGGAGGTTGTAGCACTCTTCGCGATTCCGAAGACAACCGTGGTACCGGAAGTAGAGGGGAGATCCCGCAGGGCTTCGCCTTAAGCCGGAGCGAGTATGGTGGAGTATGAGAGAGAGCTATTAGTGGTCTAGGGTTTAGACACATCAATTAGAAGGCTCTAAACCGAAGGCTAGGGCAATTAGAAGCTCTAAACCAAAACGGCTCTAAACCGGAGGCTTTGGCTAGGGTTTAGATTAGAGGATAGGAACTTGTGTGTCTAGAGGAGGAGGCCCTGCCCCTCCTTTTATAGGTGGAGGGGGCCGGCGGCCAAGGGGAGGGAGGGGAGTCCCTCCCCAACTCGGCTTGTTGGAGGCGCCGCCGGTTGGAGGAGGGATTCCCTCCCCAACTCGGTTTGGCCCCTCTTTCCTCTTTCCCTCTCTTTCCTGTTTTAGCCGTTTGACTTTTCAAACTTGCTATTTGACTTTTCAGTTTAGGATTCAATTTAATCCTTCATTTGGAACAGCGAGAACACTTAGTACATGATGCAATCATTCCAATATGTAATGACACATTCATGTACCCGCCCCCCGGTCTTGGACATTACGGAACCTTCTAGAACATTCCGATGAAAATCGGAATCATTCCCGAACTTGACGGGACTTTCCTTATATGAATCTTATTCTCCGGACCATTCCGGATCACCTCGTGATATCCAGATCCCATCCGAGACTCAACAACATTGGTCTCTTTCTCATAATACCATAACTACTCAAACAACGTCGAATCCTTAAGTGTGTCTCCCTACGGTTCGTGAATTATGCGGACATGATCGAGACACTTCTCGAACAATAACCAATAGAGGAATCTGGAAATTCATATGGCTCCACATATTTCTGATTACTTTGCGATCGAATGAACCACTTACATACGATACCAATTTCCCTTTGTCTCACGATAGTTTACTTATCCGAGGTTATGATCGTCGGTATCTCTGCATACCTAGTTCAACCTCGTTACCGACAAGTACTCTTTTCTCGTTCCCGTGATATGTGATCCCTTGTGAGCCAGTCACATGCTTGCAAGCTAATTGGATGACATTCCACCGAGAGGGCCCAGAGTATATCTATCTGTCATATGGATGGACAAATCCCACTCTTGATCCATGTGTTTCAACCAATACTTTCCGAACACTCAATGCCACCTTTATAGCCACCCAGTTACGGTGTGGTGTTTGATGTCATCAAAGCATCCATCCGGTAAATGGCGCGTGCTGGACCCAGACGACTGGCGCCGACTGGAGGCCCAAGGCGGTGACTCCACGAAGCGGATTCGCCAGCTAGATCGAGCCGACTGAAGCCAAGCCCAGAGCGGGTCGACTCGCCCAATACGGCGAATGGCACGTGCTGGACCCAGACGACTGGCGCCGACTGGAGGCCCAAGGCGGTGACTCCAATAGAAATCCCACTAAAGCACTTGTAAACCCTAACTGGCTGCATATATAAAGCCACCAAGGGCACCCCCAAGGGGTACGTCATATTAGATCTAGTCTCCCCCACCGCCTCCGGCGACTCCATTGTAAACCAATCTATGATCATATACTGGATTGATAGCAGGACGTAGCGATCCTCCACCGAGGGGACGTGAACCTGGGTACATCGTGTGCCAATCTCGCTCCCGGATTCTCCTACGTCGCCTTGCTCCCTCTACGTAAGCTACCCCCAGTAGCATCTGCCGTGCAATACCACGACAGTTGGCGCCCACCGTGGGGCAAGCGGTGCTTGGAGGGTGATAATCCGGGCGAGATCCCTCACCATTAACGTCGATCGGATCGCATCCGGTTCTGGCCAATTGCCGTCCAACACGAGGTCGCCCTGATGAAGCTAGATCATGCGATCGTGCGCGGCCTGGTTCTGTACGGAAGCTAAGTTTCAATTAAATCCCTTCTCATCGATTGCCTTGCTAGTTGTTTATTTTATTCAGATCTATGCATGCGTATTGGTACATGCAATGAGAAATCGATTTGATCAGTGTCTAGCAAGCCTACTTCGCAGTCCGGAACAGCCGGTCAGACCGGCGGCAATCAAGAGTTTGGATCGAATAAATAGGAGGCGTGTGATTCCTTGGCGCAGCAACACCGGAGAGATCCAATCAGATCGAGAGTGCTGCCAAGCGATCTTTTCCTCCACAGCGAAAAGGCTCTATTATGCATCGTGTGGGCTTGATTGCGTGTGGACATGATAAATAGGCTTTTTCTATTTTGATTCCTATCTTCCGATAGCATCGATTGCAATGCAAGTCAGCTTTCTATTTTATTTAAATCTAATTCTTTGCATGTCTTTCTTAGCATGCGTCTGCCTCACGATCGAGCCATGGTCTAATGGAGACAAGATCTGCATTCTTGGAACATGGTTCCGCCTCATTCACCCCAATCTCCGATCGGATATACTTCAGTCTAATTCTTCAAAACGACTGAATTAAAAATTAATATCCTATCACTACGTGCGCGTCAGCAATCATCAGGGGATATTTTTCCTAATTGTTTATTGCGTCTATGCAAATCTCGATCAACATATATTTCGCACTATCGGTTTGCACTATTTTGTGTGTACAGATTTATCAATCAATCGCCCGCAAAAAGGATACAAGGCCTCGACTCTGCCTTGTCGGTACCGATAAAAATCCGGTTGACGTTGCTACGTGATTCGGTCCGCCGCGTCCAATCCTTCGAGCTAAAACGCCGTATACGGGGACTCGCGACTCGCTCCCCTCATGGACTCTCCATGTTCAGCCGACTTGTTCGCCGCGGACTCGCCTTTCACGGCCTCGTCCATCGCCGACTCTCCAATCTACCGGCTCGCCGACTCGCCATGCTCCAGAACTTGCCTAAACGCGGACACGCATAAAAGCGAACTCGCTACGCTCGGAGACTCGCCAGTCGCGGGATCGCCATCACGACCTCGCCTGCCGCGTCTACTTCGCCATAGCGCGACCTCTGTCCGCCGCGTCGACCCCGTGTCCGCCGCGTCGACTTCGCCATAGCGCGACCTCCGTCCGCCGCGTCGACTCCGTGTCCGCGCGTCCACTTTGTCATATTGCGACCTCCGTCCGCCGCGTCGACCCGTGGTTCGCGTCGACGCCGCCATAGCGACCTCTGTCGCGCGTTGACCCGTCGCGATTTCGCCATAGCGACCTCATCGCCCGCGTCGACCCCGTGTCCGCCGCGTCGACATCGCCATAGCGTGACCTCTGTCCGCCGCGTCGACCCCGTGTCCGCCGCGTCGACTTCGCCATAGCGCGACCTCCGTCCGCCGCGTCGACTCCGTGTCCGCCGCGTCGACTTTGCCATTGCGCGACCTCCGTCCGCCGCGTCGACTCCGTGTCCGCCGCGTCGACTCCGTGTCCGCCGCGTCGACTTTTTCCGGCTAAACGTCGTGCGACCCTGTCCGCTATGACAAATGCGTACGCCGCACCTGCTAAGGGACCTTCATCGTCCGAGTCGCCAGAGAGGGTCGTTTGCCACGCTGCATGGACTCACCACTGGGCGTCTCTTCCCCTGGGAACAAATCTATTCGCCTTTGTCAACCTTTGAAAGAGCGACTCGCAATGGCCAAGTAGTGCGGACGAGGACTCGCAAACCGAGCCTCGGATCGTCCATGAAAAACGCTAACCGAGAGCCATCATTGGAGTCGCCTTGCTCGACTGGCCTTCCGGGCCAAGACAAATGGATGTGCTACACAAACAGCACCATGTCCTCCTCAACCTTAGACAGTGCGACTCGCACGGCCAAGTACTGCGGACGAGGACTCGCAAACCGAGCCTCGGATCGTCCAGGAAAAACGCCCAGCCGAGAGCCATCTTTGGAGTCGCCATGCGACTGGCCCCCCGGGCCAAGACGAGAGACTCGCTAACAGAAACAGCGCAATCAACATCATCGCGGACACGCAATCATCGCAGACTCGCCACACTCGAGGACTCTCCCCTTGCGGACTCGCAATCATCGCGGACTCGCCACGCTCGGGGACTCTCCCCTCGCGGACTCGCAATCATCGCGGACTCGCCACGCTCGGGGACTCTCCCCTCGCGGACTCGCAATCATCGCGGACTCACCACGCTCGGGGACTCTCCCCTTGCGGACTCGCAATCATCGCGGACTCGCCACGCTCGGGGACTCTCCCCTCGCGGACTCGCAATCATCGCGGACTCGCAGTCATCGTGGACTCGCCACGCTCGGGGACTCTCCCCTCGCGGACTCGCCGCGCTCGAGGACTCAGCGCTCGCCGGTCGCTCGACCTCTCCACTCGCCACGCTCGGCAACAAACCACTACTATTTTCAAAATATGAGCCTCGAGTCGCCTCTACAAGCCAACTCGAGCCTCGGGGACTACTCCTAGGCATGCTGCATGTACGCGTGGTTGCACGACCGCGGCTCTCCCTCTTCGATTCGTCACCACGGACTATCCCTCGCGTACTCAACACGCTGGGACTTCGCCGCGCGGACTCGCCCTCGCGTACTCGGCGCTCGAGGACTTCGGCGCTTCTGACAGCGCTTTCGCTCGTTCGACCGCGCTCTCCGCTTCTGGAGACTGGCGCCCGTCGGTCAATCGACCTCGCCGCCGCCGCTGGGACTTCGGCGCCCGTCGTCGCTTCGGCCGCTGCTCTCCGCTGAGACTTCGTCGCCGAGACTCGCCCTCGCGTACTCGGACGCTCGAGGACTCGGCGCGCTTCTGACGCACTTTCGCGGTCGTTCGACCTCGCCGCTCTCGCGCTGGGACTCGGCGCCCGTCGGTCAATCGACCTCGCCGCTTCGCCCTTCGGGACTCGGCGCCCGTCGGTCGCCGGCCTCGCTGCTCTCCGCTCGGAGACTTCGTCGCCGAGACTCGCCCTCGCGTACAAGCGCTCGGGACTCGGCGCTCTGACAGCGGCTTTTCGGCTGATCGACCTCGCCGCTCTCCGCGCTCGGGGACTCGGCGCCCGTCGGTTGCTCGTCCTCGATGTTCGTTGGTCGCTCGACCTAGTCGCTCTCCGTGCTCGGGGTCTCGACGCTTGCCGGTCGCTCGACCTCGCCTCGCCTCGGGACTCGGCCGCTGGTCGCCGACCTGCGCCGCTTGGGAACTCGGCACTCTACGGTCACTCGACCTCGCCCCTCGCCGCGCTCGGGGACTCGGCATGCTCCATGTTCGGAGAATCGCCGCAACTGGCGGCTTCACCGACACCTTACGTCTTTCGCCAACTGGTCATCACAGACTGTCTCACGCCGACTGCCTCCCGCTTCATGATTCTTTTCTATGTTCAGGAGCTCGTCGCCGATTCGCCACGACCCATCGTCAAGACTCTCCGCGCCCTGCCTCAAGCCCGCGTCGAATCGACAACGCGCTCGGGGACTACTGATGGGGGAATACCAATCGGGGTATACCCACGAAGCGGATTCGCCAGCTGGATCGAGCCGACCGCCAAGCCAAGCGGTCGACTCGCCTATCTGGCGAATGGCGCGTCTTGGACCCAGACGATTGGCCGATCGAGGCCCAAGGCGGTGACTCCAATAGAAATCCCACTAAAGCACTTGTAAACCCTAATCGGCTGCATATATAAAGCCACCAAGGGCACCCCAAAGTGCGTCATATTAGATTTAGCCTCCCCCACCGCCTTCGGCGACTCCATTGTAAACCAATCTATGATCATATACTGGATTGATAGCAGGACGTAGCGATCCTCCACCGAGGGGACGTGAACCTGGGTACATCGTGTGCCAATCTCGCTCCCGGATTCTCCTACGTCGCCTTGCTCCCTCTACGTAAGCTACCCCCACTAGCATCTGCCGTGCAATACCACGACAGGTGATATGCATGATCTCATGGTCGAAGGAATTAGGTTACTATGTATCAGAAAGCATATAGCAATTGAACTATTGAAATGACTTGATCTTTATGCTACGCTTATCTATAGGAGTATGTCCACCATATCATTCTCCTAACGATATGATATTGTTGTTGATAACATCTCAATGTTCATGATAGGGAAACCACAATCATTAATCAACCAACAAGCTAGTGAAGTATAGAGGCTATACTAGGGACTTCAAATTAAGTTTACAAATCACACAAGTATCAATGTTTCCTTGTTAATACTATTATAGCATGAACGTAAACATTTATCATAAACACAAAGATATAATAATAACTACATTTATTATTGCCTCTAGGGCATATCTCCAACAGTCTCCCACTTGCACTAGAGTCATCTAATCTAGATTACATGGTAATATACCGAACACCCATGGCAGTTTGGTGTTGGTCATGTTTTGCCCTCGGGAGAGGTTTAGTCAACGGATCCGCCACATTCAGATCTGTGTGTACTTTGCAAATCTTTATATCCCCATCCTGGATATGTTCTCGAATAGCGTGAAAACGCAGCTTGATGTGCTTCAGCTTCTTGTGTGACCTTGGTTCTTGCGTATTGGCTATGACGCCCATGTTATCACAGTAGATAGACATTAGGTCCAGCGCACTAGGAACCACACCCAGCTCTGTAATGAACTCTTTCATCCATATCTCTTCTTGTGAAGCCTCCGAAGCAGCCATGTATTCCGATTCAGTTGAAGATCTCGCCACAACGCTTTGCTTTGCACTCCTCCAGCTAACTGTTGCACCATTCAAAATAAATACGTATCCAGATTGTGATTTAGAATCATCCGGATCGGTGTTCCAACTAGCATCGGTGTAACCGTTAACAACGAGTTGTTCATCACCTCCATAAGAAAGAACCATATCCTTAGTTCTTCTCAAGTACTTAAGGATGTTTTGACCATGTCAATGATGCACTCTGGATCACTTTGATATACGCTAGTTAAACTAACAGCATATGCAATGTCGGGTCTAGTACATAGCATGGCATGCATTAGAGATCCTATGGCTGAGGCATGAGTCTTACTCATCCTTTCTCTATCTTACGCGATGTCGGACTTTGAGTTTTACTCAAGGTCGTATTGGGCAACATGGGCAAGAACCCTTTCTTTCTTTCTTCCATTCCAAACCTCTTTAGAACTTTGTCCAAATATGTACTCTGTGACAATGATATTTGGCGTTTCGATCTATCTCTATAAATCTTTATGCCTAATATGTAAGCTGCTTCGCCAAGATCCTTCATTGAAAAACTATTATTCAAATATTCCTTGACACTATTAAGAAGGTCTACATCATTCCCAATCAACAATATGTCATCCACATATAGTATTAAGAATGCTATAGAGCTCCCACTCACTTTCTTGTAAATACAAGCTTCTCCATAAGTTTGTATAAAACCAAAACTTTTGATCACCTTATCAAACGTTGATTCCAAATTGGGATGCTTGCTTCAATCCATAGATGGACCGTTGAAGTTTGCATACCTTGTTAGCATCTTTAGGATCGACAAAACCTTTGGGTTGCATCATATACAACTCTTCATCAATATCTCCATTGAGGAATGCTGTTTTGACATCCATCTGCCATATCTCATAATCATAATATGCAGCGATTGCTAACATAATCCTCACAGACTTTAGCTTCGCTACCGTGAGAAAGTCTCATCGTAGTCAACTCCTTGAATTTGTCGAAACCCTTTTGCGACAAGTCGAGCTTTATAGACGATAACATTACCATCAACATCTGTTTTCTTCTTGAAAATCCATTTGTTCTCGTGACCTTCGGCCATCCGTAAGTCCACCAAAGTCCATACTTGGTTTTCGTACATGGATCCAATCTCGGATTTCATGGCTTCTTGCCATTTATTGGAATCTGCTCATCATCGCTTCCTCATATGTCTCGGGGTCATCGGTGTTGTCCACCAACATGACACTCATAACGGGATCATACCAATCTAGAGTGGTACGAGTTCTCGTTGACCTCCGAGGCTCTGTAGCAACTTCAACCGAAGTTTCATGATCACCATCATTAGCTTCCTCTCTTATTGGTGCAGGCACCACAGGAACTTCTTCCGGTGCTGCGCTACTTGCAATTTCGAGAGAAGGTTCGACAACCTCGTCGAGTTCTACTTTCCTTCCAGTCACTTCTTTCGAGAGAAATTCCTTCTCTATAAAGGATCCATTCTTGGCAACGAAGATTTTGCCTTCGGATCTATGATAGAAGGTATACCCAATAGTTTCTTTTGGGTATCCTATGAAGACGCATTTTTCTGCTTTGGGTTCAAGCTTGTCCGGCTGTAACTTCTTTACATAGGCTTCGCATCCCCAAACTTTAAGGAACGACAATCTAGGTTTCTTCCCAAACCATAATTCATACGGTGTCGTTTCAACGGATTTAGATGGTGCCCTATTTAAAGTGAATTCGGCTGTTTCTAATGCATAACCCCAAAATGATAGCGGTAAATCTGTAAGTGACATCATAGAACGAACCATATCTAAGAGAGTTCGATTACGACGTTCGGACACACCATTACGCTGTGGTGTTCCCGGCGGTGTCAACTGTGAAAGTATTCCGCATTTCTTCAAATGATCGCCAAACTCGTAACTTAGATATTCACCTCCACGATCAGAACGTAGAAATTTAATCTTCTTTTTACGTTGATTCTCTACCTCACTTTGAAACTCCTTAAACTTCTCTAAAGTTTCGGATTTATGTTTCATGAAATAGATATACCCATATCTACTCAAGTCATCCGTGAAGGTAAGAACATAACGATAACCACCGCGCGATGCTACACTCATTGGACCACACACATCGGTATGTATGATTTCCAATAAGTCCGTAGCTCGCTCCATCATACCAGAAAATGGAGTCTTAGTCGTTTTTCCCATCAGACATGCTTCGCATCTTTCAAGTGATTCAAAATCAAGTGATTCAATAAGTCCATCGGAATGGAGTTTCTTCATACGCTTCACTCCAATGTGACCAAGACGACAGTGCCATATATAGGTCGAATTATCGCTTGATTTCAAACGTTTAGCCTCAATGTTGTTGATATGTGTATTTCCACTATCGAGATTCAATAAGAATAGACCATCTATCAAAGGTGCATGTGCATAAAACATATTACTCATATAAATCGAACAACCATTATTCTCTAACTTAAACAAGTAACCGTCTCGCAATAAACAAGATCCCGATATAATGTTCATGCTCAACACAGGCACTAAATAAAAATTATTGAAGAATAAAACTAATCCCGATGGTAGATGAAGGGGTAGCGTGCCGACCGCGATCACATCAACCTTTGATCCGTTTCCCACGCGCATCGTCACCTCGTTCTTCGCTATCTTCCGTTTATTCTGCAAAGACCTGTTTGAGTTACAAATATGAGCAAGAACCAGTATCAAATACCCGTGCACTACTACAGTACTAGTGAGATACACATCAATAACATGTATATCGGATATACCTTTCTTTTTTATGTTGTCGTTCTTCGATCCAAGTATTTTGGGCAATTCCGCTTCGGTGACCTTCTCCCTTGCAGTAAAAGCACTCGAGATCGGGCTTGGGTCCAGCCTTGGTCTTCTTCGCCGGCGTGGTAACTTTCTTACCACCCTTCTTGAAGTGTCCCTTCTGCTTAGACTTGCCTTTCTTGAATTTGGTGGTCTTATTGACCAACAACACTTGGTGCTCTTTCTTGATCTCCACTTCTGCAGATTTCAACATGGCAAAGAGTTCTGGCAACGTCTTGTTCATGTTCTGCATGTTGTAGTTCATCACAAAGTTCTTGTAACTTGGTGGTAGTGATTGGAGGACACGGTAAATCACCAAAGCATTAGGAATCACTATACCCAAGCTTTGAATCTTGTTTGCGTGCCCAGACATCTTAAGCACATGCTCACTGACGGAGCTGCCTTCTTCCATCTTGCAGTTAAAGAACTTTTCAGAAGCCTCATAGCTTTCAATTGTCGCATGAGTCTCAAAAATCAATTTGAGATCCTCGACAATATCATATGGGTCGACTCTTCAAACCTTTTACAAGCTCGATTCCAAACCATACAAGATAGCACATCTGGACTATGGAGTCTTGATTCTTCCGAGCGAGGTAAACATTCTTTACTTCATCGGAGCATCAGTGCAGTGGGTCACCAATGTGCATCCAGCACATAGGTCAAATTACCAGCTGTGAGGACAATCCTCAAATTGCGGAACCAATCCGCGAAGTTGCTTCCATTGTTTTTCAACTTTTCTTTCTCTAGGAACGCATTAAAATTGATGGTAGGGGCTGCCATTGATCTACAACATATTTGCAATAGTTTAGACTAAGTTTATGACAAATTGAGTTCAAATTAATAATGAATTTAACCTAGTTGAACTCCCACTCAAAACAACATCCCTCACATTGTTTTAGTGATCACACGAACCAAATCCACTACATCAACACCGATCATCACGAGAGTTGATACAGTTTCAATGGCGAACAATCGTCATGTTCATCATATCTACTATATGATTCATGCTTTACCTTTTGGTGATCCGTGTTCCGAGACCATGTCTCTACATGCTAGGCTCGTCAAGATCAAACCTTAGTTTCTGCATGAGCAAATCTGGCTTGCTCACGTTGTATACACTTGCAGAATCTAACACACCCGATAATCACGTGGTGCTTCGAAACAACAAGCTTTAGCAACGGTGCTAACTAAGGGTGAACACTTTATGATTTGAAATTCATGTGCATGAGGGATCATCTTATAATGCTACCTTCGTCTACTAAGCAATACAAGATGCATAAAGGATTAACATCACATGCAATTCAATAATATGTGATATGATATGGCCTTTCTTCTTTGTGCTTCCGATCTCCATCTTCAAGCACGAACATGATCTCCATCATCACCGGCATTGCATCAAGGTCAATGCCGCTTCTCCATGGTTGTCGTCCACCGGCTTCAACTATTACAACTACTTTGAATAGACATGCGGGTCTTAACATAAATTAAAGACAACCATATGGCTCCTGTCGGTTGCCAACTTACAATAAGGAACATTGCATACATCAAATATAATCACAATCATGGCCATATCACATCACGCACCCCGCAAAACAAAGTTAGACGCCTCTACTTTCTTTGCATATTTTACGTGGTTTGGGGCTTTCAATAAGTGTCGTTCTAACTTACGAACAAGAACCACAACATTGATACTAGCATTGTTGATCACCCGTTGTAAATTGGATCTTAACTATTCTAGGAGAAACAGGCACCATAAAGCCACTTATGCAATACAAGTTGCATGTCAAGCGTGGAGCAAGTCTCATGAACGATGTCATGTAAGGTTAGCGGGCCGCTTCATCCCAACATACCGCAAGATGCAAAGTACACAAGAAGCAATCGACAATAAAAGCATCAACGCCCAATGACCATTGTGTTCTACTCGGCAACAGATCTACATATAGACACGGCTCGATACCCTTTGTAGGGTTTCGTAGCATGGAAAACAAAAATTTCTATCGCATACAAACAAACAAGCCAAGATCTATCTACTAGATTGTAGCAACGAGTCGATGGAATAACTTACCTCGAAGATTCCAAAGTGTTTAACGAGAGCGGATTCTGGGTGATGTAGTCGTACTCTTCCCGATCTCAAGATCGCGTGAGCGATCCTTCCGGCTGCGTTCGGGCGCTTCCGATCGGTCACACGTTCGATACTCGCGAAGACCTTCCTCTCCTTGTTCCAGCAGCTGGAGGTTGTAGCACTCTCCTCGCGATTCCAAAGACAACTGGCGTGGTACGGAAGTAGAGTGGAGATCCCGCAGGTTCGCCTTAAGCGGAGGCGAGTATGGTGGAGTATGAGAGCTATTAGTGGTCTAGGGTTTAGACACACCAATTAGAAGGCTCTAAACCGAAGGCTAGGGCAATTAGAAGCTCTAAACCAAAACGGCTCTAAACCGGAGGCTTTGGCTAGGGTTTAGATTAGAGGATAGGAACTTGTGTGTCTAGAGGAGGAGGCCCTGCCCCTCCTTTTATAGGTGGAGGGGGCCGGCGGCCAAGGGGAGGGAGGGGAGTCCCTCCCCAACTCGGCTTGGTGGAGGCGCCGCCGGTTGGAGGAGGGATTCCCTCCCCAACTCGGTTTGGCCCCTCTTTCCTCTTTCCCTCTCTTTCCTGTTTTAGCCGTTTGACTTTTTAAACTTGCTATTTGACTTTTCAGTTTAGGATTCAATTTAATCCTTCATTTGGAACAGCGAGAACACTTAGTACATGATGCAATCATTCCAATATGTAATGACACATTCATGTACCCCGAGTGCTGGACATTAGGAACCTTCTAGAACATTCCTGATGAAAACACCGGAATCATTCCCGAACTCCGAAACGGGACTTTCCTTATATGAATCTTATTCTCCGGACCATTCCGGATCACCTCGTGATATCCCGGATCCCATCCGAGACTCCGAACAACATTCGGTATCTTTCTCATAATACCATAACTACTCAAACAACGTCGAATCCTTAAGTGTGTCTCCCTACGGTTCGTGAATTATGCGGACATGATCGAGACACTTCTCCCAAAAATAACCAATAGAGGAATCTAGAAATTCATATGGCTCCCACATATTTCTACGATTACTTTGCGATCGAATGAACCACTTACATACGATACCAATTTCCCTTTGTCTCACGATAGTTTACTTATCCGAGGTTATGATCGTCGGTATCTCTGCATACCTAGTTCAACCTCGTTACCGACAAGTACTCTTTTCTCGTTCCCGTGATATGTGATCCCTTTTGAGCCAGTCACATGCTTGCAAGCTAATTGGATGACATTCCACCGAGAGGGCCCAGAGTATATCTATCCGTCATATGGATGGACAAATCCCACTCTTGATACATGTGTTTCAACCAATACTTTCCGAACACTCAATGCCACCTTTATAGCCACCCAGTTATGGTGTGGTGTTTGATGTCATCAAAGCATCCATCCGGTAAAGGTGATATGCATGATCTCATGGTCGAAGGAATTAGGTTACTATGTATCAGAAAGCATATAGCAATTGAACTATTGAAATGACTTGATCTTTATGCTACGCTTATCTATAGGAGTATGTCCACCATATCATTCTCCTAACGATATGATCTTGTTGTTGATAACATCTCAATGTTCATGATATGGAAACCACAATCATTAATCAACCAACAAGCTAGTGAAGTATAGAGGCTATACTAGGGACTTCAAATTAAGTTTACAAATCACACAAGTATCAATGTTTCCTTGTTAATACTATTATAGCATGAACGTAAACATTTATCATAAACACAAAGATATAATAATAACTACATTTATTATTGCCTCTAGGGCATATCTCCAACAAAACGAAGTGTCTAGACAAACCTGAGCTTTTTATTGATGAAGAAGGGGATGCCTTGGGCATCCCCAAGCTTTGACGCTTGTACCTCTTGTATATTTCTTGGGGTGACACAATGGTGGCATCCCCAAGCTTGAGATTTTGTCCATTCTTCATCTCATTGCATCATTCTCTCTCTACACCTGAAAAGTTTCTTCCACACAATCTTCATTAGCAATATTAGTGTATTCAAAAAATATTAGACCACTGGCAAAGCTTTGTAACAGAAAGGCTTTTCACTAAAAACACAATCTATTGTAGTAAATTCTTCAAAAATCTCAGTTCACCTAAAGAGAACTCAAAAAGGAATCAATAAGAAGCAAATGCAAATAATGGCAGAAATCTGTCAAAACACACCAGCAAGTAGAAACCGATTTTTTCGAACATCTTCTGTTGCTCAAATCAAAAAGTTTTGGACTAAAGAAAGTTATATAACATACTGAGGGATTTATTCGTAAATTTTAGCTCAATCCGAGTTACAGAGCCTCCTCACTAATTTTTTTGGTGGAGGACAGAAATCTGTTTCGGAACAGCAACTCTCCAAATCTTACTTCCCTCTCATTAGAGGTCATTCTTGGCACAAAAATAAAACAAAAAGGATAAGTAGAGGTCATTACTAAAGTAATAACTTCCAAGACTCAAGGAAACTCTTGGGTTATCTCCCAACAAGTACTTTTTTGTCGTGGGAATGGTCACGGCAGATGCTGCAATCGGCAGCGAGTAGTAGAACGAGGGGCAAGGGCGGCCAGCCATCTGCGGTGCGAGATGAGGGCGGAGACACAGGGTTTTACCCAGGTTCGGCCCCCCGGAGGGTAAATACCTACTCCTGCTAGATTGTATTATGGAGGTGGTACAATGGGCGAGCTCGGCGGCTAGGCGGAGAGTCGCTTGGTTGTATGATGGAACGTCTCTCTACACGCCCCGTAGGGAGGTTTATATAGGCTCACCTCCCCTAGTGTTTACATATCTCAACCGAATCAGTTAAGGCTTCGGTACTTGTTTTAACCTAATCCGACTGGGCCTATCTACTCGTGGGCCTTCAGCTTCTAGTCGCCTGGATCCACGCCGGGCTTTGATCCAGTCGCCGTATTGCAGGCCCACTCGCCAGTTCTTGGGCCAGTCGGAAACGTCCTGTTGGGTATACCCCGGTAGGTACATCCCCATCAGTAGTCCCCGAGGCCGTCGTCGATTAGGCATAGGTGGCTGCTGGCAGTCGGAGTATACGGCTTCAGAGTAGACATCCAGTCGAATCGTTGGCGGGCTCCTTTATAAAGGAGAAAACTAGTCATCATGATCGCAGCTTTGGCGAGTCGAGTCGGCGAAACACTGTCATAGTGATCAGGTCGGCGAGCCGAGTGGCTGAAGTTGGACCGTTAAACGTGGTCAACCTAGCCGTTGGGGTAATCCAACGGTAACCTTTGGCGTAATCACCGCGTAGTAACGGCTCCCTGATTTGGCGGGTAACAACTGCTATATAAGGGGAATGGCAGGCGATCAGAGAACCACCTTCTCGCCATTTCCTCCGATTGCACGCACTTTCGCCTCCCTTCGCATCGCGATCCAGCCGACCTGAAATCCTCCGACCCCCCACAAATCCTTCTGCCATGGACCTCTCCACCGAACCTTGGGGTAGATCTAAGTGTACGAGGGCGCAACTGGCTTCCTTTGAGGAGGCCGGGATCCTGCACGTCGGCTGCTGGCGCATCCCCGCGGCCGGAGAGGTGACCCCGAACCCGCGCGAGGGGGAATTCATCTGCTTCACCAGCCATCTAGAACGGGGGCTAGGATTCCCCATGTCCCTGTTCTTTCGGCGCTTCTGCGCCTACTAAGGGATCCAACCGTCGGACCTGGGTCCACACAGCATCGAGCAGCTCGCCATCTTCGTGGAGTTCTGCGAGTGCTACTTGGGCTGCCGGCCCTACTTCCCTCTATGGCAAGATCTGTTCCATGGACGGATCATCCGCGAGGAAGTAGGCGGCCCAATGCTTGCTGCGGGCGGCCTAACCTTCCAGTTGAAGTCGAAGGCTTCGTTCTTCGACTTGATGCTGCCCGCCAAGGCGGCGAGCCACTGGAAGAAATCTTGGTTCTATGTTGCCGAGGCGACCCCGGAGGGCGAGACGGCGATTCCACGATACTCCGCCAACCGGTCCGAACCGCGCCGTCTTTAGGTCGGCAAGCTCCCCAGCGACCAGCGGATGGTCGTGGACAAAATGCTTCAAACCATCCGTGGTCTGAATAAGAATGGCCTCCAGACGATCAACCTATACAACTGCTGGCTCGGGCGGCGGCTCGTCCCTCTGGCTCGGCGCGACCACTACATGTACCAGTATACGGGCCGGGAGGACTCGACGAAGTCCTGCCTCGCCGAGTGGAAGCTCGAGGAATACACCCCAGCACTGAAGAAGATCACCCAGGCGGTGTACCTGGACGCAAAGGCTGGGGTCGCCCCCTACACCGCGAAGCATCCAGCCCCAACGGTAAGTCACCTCGCATCATTCGCAGTCGCAGTTTTTGCGGTCGCGGTCGTTCTAACTTCATTTTGTGTTCATCGCAGCTATTCCAAGTGGTCGAAGGATGGCTCCCGCCCTCAGACAACGAGAACTCGAGCTCGTCCGTCCAGGACATGGGCGAATTTCCTCCTGCCAAGGGCGATTCCGGGAGCGACGAGAGCAACGACGACGACGAGTCTGAGGAGGAGGTCGCCCCGCTGGTCCGCAAGACCCGCGGGCAGCATCAGCGCGAGTAAAAGCCTCGAGCGTCACGACGACGATGACGAACTTCCGGAGACCACCTCGCGCTGCCAGGCCACTCCATCGAAGAAGAAGAAGAAGGAAAAGGAGGCAAAGGCTCCCCCGAAGAAGAAAACGAAGCCGACGAGGCCGGCCTCGCCACCACACTCGGCGAGCAGCTCCGATGTCCCCAGCCCGGCCAAGGATGAGGCACCGCCGGCGGCAACCGCGCTGGACACTGGCCTCGATGCCTCCGCCATTCATCCCAGTTTCTGGGCTAGGGGCCGCTCCGGCCGCGGCGGCTTCACCTCGCAAGGAAGCCCCTGCTGAAGATGTCCCAGAGGCTCCCGTTGCAGCCTCGACCACGAAGAAGCCGTCCGTGTCTTGGGCACGCGACGTCCTGGAAATGGGCCTCAACCGCCGACTGGGACCCGAACTGGAGAAGCCGGCCGGCATCCGCACGGGGCTACGCTTCATTCTGGTCGCCAAGTGAGTTCGCTCACCTACCTTTGTCTTTCATAGCAGCTTGAACTATTTTGCTCACACGATCGATTTACAGGACCAGAGCGAAGAAGATAGGCCACCCGACCGTGTCTAAGGTGCCACCCGTCGTCAGCGAGGAGGACCCTTCCCGCAAGAGGAAGGCAGACGAAGTCGTCGTTCCTGCGGATGGCGCCAAGAAGGCCAAGGGCGACGATGTCGTTACGATCTCCGACGACACGGCGGTCGCGCCAAATGAACTCGCAATGGGGGCGGCCGTACCCACGAAGGAGGGTGCTCCCTCGCCGGGGGTGACCGAGCCGGTCTCCTTTGGTGTCGGTGCCTCCATCGCCACGTTTCCGCGCTTTATGACCAAGGTGGCTGCAACGAGTGGGACCTCGCCTTCGAGCCATGCACCTGGGATCGCCGACGCGGAGGTCGAGCAGCGTCGTGGGCACACGCCGGCTCTCCTCGCGTCCGTGGACGCGATACAACTTCACGGCATGCTTGGCGCAGCCATCCAGGTATGTCCAGTCCACGAGGATCAGGCCGGTGAGTTGCAGCGGTCTGATTCTTTTAATATCTTGTTTTTTTTCGCGTCCAGTCCCCGAGTGCGCACTCGCTGAATTTCAGCGGGTGGGCACTTTAGGATTTGTTGATTGCCAGTCCCCGAGTGCGCACTCGCTGAATTTCAGCGGGTGGGCACTTAGGATTTCTTGATTGCCAGTCCCCGAGTGCACACTCGCTGAATTTCAGCGGGTGGGCACTTAGGATTTCTTGATTGCCAATCCCCGAGTGCACACTCGCTGAATTTCAGCGGGTGGGCACTTAGGATTTCTTGATTGCCAGTCCCCGAGTGCACACTCGCTGAATTTCAGCGGGTGGGCACTTAGGATTTCGCTTTGGTTAACTGTATGAATTGTGGGCAGGGTCTGCAACGTGAGTCAGCTGACCGATTGGCAACGAAACACCGCGCGGAGAAGGAACTGGCCACCGTCCAAGAGGCGAATAAGGGGCTTTAGGCAGTTGCCGCGAATGCAGAAGAGGCTCGCCAGGGACTTGTCCCCGCGGGTGAGTTGGCAACGGCTCAATCGGCGTTGAGCTCGGCCAAGAAGCGGATCGCCGAGCTCGAGCGCGAGCTGAGGGAGGCGAAAGAGGAGGCGAGTTCGGTGGATGGTCGAGCCAAGGCCGCCGTTATGGCCACTGCAGAAGAGCGTAAAGTCTCTGACGCCCTTGTTGCTGGGCTTCAGGACGACTATACTTCTCTTCAAAGCTTCATCACGGATCTCTCTCGTCCCTTGATTGGTGAGTTTGTCTGCCCTTGCCTATTGCATGTGTCTTTTCGTAACGTCTGATGTACTCACTGTTATCTTCTATCCGCAGGTCGCATCCTTGATAGCGCGGAAGAGGCGAGCTCGTTCGACGCGCGGCAGTGTGTGGCCACGCTCGTCGATTTGGCGACGTTGTCGGCGACATGCATCCGAGCCTACCTCCAGGAGATATCGCCCACGGAAGTAATTCCCAGCGACCTCGTGGAGGTGTGGAAGTATTTGGAGAAGGCGCCGTCGGTCGTTGAGTTCATGACGCGATCGGCGTTCCGGCGTGGGGCGGCGACGGCGCTTAGCCTTGGGCTTGCGCATTTTCCAGAAGATTTCGATCTGGACGATGTGACGAGTGGCTACCCGTCGTCGACTGGTGAGGTGGAGATCTCCGAGGTGCTCAAGTTGACGGGTCGCGTCGCGGTGTACTCCAACCGCGTCTGGGCGATGGGCGACCTCCTTCCTTACCAGGAAACGGTCGTCGCGCCCAACGACCTGTGGCATCCCGCAAAACCACTACTAGAAAATCGCGTTGTTTTTGTGCATTGCATCGTCATCATCATGCATTGTTTGTCTGAAACTATTTCGAAACACCTAGTTTTGTTTTCTAAATAGCCCCCGTCTTATTTCAAATTAAAACATTGGTCTGTTCAGATCTTTTATTTGTCTAAAAACTATTTACAAAATTGTTTTTAAAGAAAACCCTAGCCTAAATTTCTAGTCCTAAATTTACCCAATCCTAGTCTACCCACCAACCCCAGCTTGCCACCTCACCGTCCCTCCACCTCACCCTCAACCCAGCCACCTCACCAATCCACAGCCCCCACCTACACCCCTCTCTCTCTCTCACACAGCCCCCCACCTACCCCCCCCCCTCTCTCTCTCCCCGACAGCCTAGACCCACCCTCTCAGGCCCACCACCCACCTACGCACCCGGTCAACCCCAGCCCACCTGCTGGCCCCACTCCCACTCTCCCTGGCCCCACCACACCGGCGCACCCCCTGCTCACCCCCTGGCCCACCCCGACCCCGCCTGTCCCCAACCTCTCTCCCCGACCCACTCCCTTCTCCCTTGCGCCTCTCCAGCGCCCTCCGCTGCCCTCTCCCTCTCGCTTCTTGGTGCCCCTCATGGCGAGCTCTCCGCCCCTCTGCTCCTCCTCCCCGCTGCCCTCCGGCCACCCCGCGCCCTTACCTCGTAGATCCACCAACCGCCGGCCTCCTTCCTCCCCGGCGCCCTTCAGCCCCAGGTCCAGCGCCATCGCCTCGTCGCGTCTCACCCTTCGCCCCATGGCGCCGCCAGAGCCCTCAACCCCATCGGCCCAGCCGCTCCTCCCTCACCACCCCTGCCGGGCGCTTCCTCCCCACGCCGCCGGACCCACCTCGCGTGCTCGCACCACCGTTGCTCGCCAGGAGCCTCTGCCTCCCCGCCTTGCCCTGGCCCCGGGCCCGCACTCCGCCGCCCCTGCGTCGACCTCCCCGCCGGACCCCGAGTCTCCTCCCCGTCGGCCGTCCTCCGGCGTCGCCTGCGCCGCCGCTGCGGTGCTCGCCTCCTCGAGCAGCCCGCGCCGTCCGCCAGGCCCTCCGTCTCGGCCGCGCTGGCCCGACGCCCGGCGCCTCATGCCTCGCGCCCTATCGCTGCAGTCGCGCCGCCTGACGCCGGCCTCGTCGGCTGTTCCCGCTGCTGCTCCTCCCGCCCCTCTCCTCTACTCGGGCTGCCAAGCCCCACCACCGCCATCACCCTCCCCTCTTTGGCCATCCTCCACCACCATGACGCCCGCTACCTCTGGTCCCTGTGACGAACGCCTCCCAACCTGGCCTCGCCCGGCCTCCGCTGAGCTTCCTCTGCATTGTCGGCCCCTGTTCCTATCCCGTTGGCCTCGGCAACCTCGAGCAACACGAGAGTCCACCCGGAGTGCGCTGACACGGGCCCTGCTCCTTCCTAACTTCCTTGAGCCGCCACGTACACATCCAAGTTCTGCTATTTCAGCTCTGTATATGCGACCCTACTACCCGTGTCGATGACAACAAGGATGCGTGGTTTGGTCCTCTGCCGAGGGGGTGTATGCTTCGGAGCTGTAAAGAGGCCATGCAACAAGATCGACAACGGGAAGCACAAGAAGGACCATTGACAAGTTTAGCCAAGATCTTCACGGAACCTAGACGTCGAGACCCCGAGTGCGCCTACACGGATTCGATGACCGAAGGAATTCTACACGGACGCCATGACCTCCTTCAAGGATCCGATGTCCGAGACCCCGAGACCGACCCCGGCGCCCGAAGCCGAGAACCCCGACAAGAACCACGACACGGATACACCGAGTTCTCCAACGAGGACACCAAGGCCGTCGACATGGGACCGAAGGACGTCAAGCACTGCACCCCGAACGCCAAGTCCTTCTTCCCGGAACGCCAAGCTCTTCATCTTGTATCCGACCTTCGAAGGCCGATTCCGTCGAACCCTAAACCTGAGACCGAACCCCGAACCCCGAACCCCCGGAACACCAAGATCGTCCGACCCCTAATGTGTGAACCTTTTCTCGAGCCCTATTTTTATAAATGTAATATCAAATTGTTGCATATTAAATCAATTGTCATGTTTGCATACATATTGTGGGTTTGGGGGCCTTATGCCGATTTACCATATAATTAAATATGGGGCCCATATGCGGGCAAATCTAGTCTTATATTGGTCCCATTTAAATTTGTGTAGCGAACCGGTGCTATCTTTTTCCTTGTTAAGACAACATTTAAATTGCGGGGTACCTATACAACATGAACCTATTAATTAATTGTCGGGGCCCCGGTTCCGCTTAATCTGGCCTAATTGCATCGCACCCTTGCCATGTCATACATCATACATGCATCATGCCCGATCTTTTGCCGTAGTATTAAATAGTGCATCCGGTGTTTATTATAGTGTTTTGCTTCTTCGCGGATAAGGCCGTTGAGTTGATGCGAGTGTCGATCCGATCTTCGGATGAACCTTCGACAATGTTTTCAGGCGAGCATCTCCCCCTTTCTACCTATCTTACTTTTATAGTATTTATTCCCTCCTGTTGATCTATTGCTATCTGTGTTGCGTTGCTCTAGTTTTCGTACCCGTGATATCCCTTGCAGCCTTATATTGCCTTGGACACATCCTATTACCTGTTGTTTGGTAGATAGTTGGACTTGCGCGCCGTAGTCGCTTGCTCAAGTGCTATTGCGTGTCGCTAATTGCCACAGTTGTTGGAGTATTTGCCGCATGTTTATTGTTGGAGATGATCATAACTTTAATTACTGTTTAACAACTAAAATTGAAGTAGGTAGCGAGGCACAGTGGGCAATAGATGTTATTTGGTTGTTAACGTCCACTTGTGTCCGTGGGACCCCGAGTACTTGATACTGTTCCTTGAATATTCGCTATCCACATCCGGAGGATTATGGGACCCCGAGCGAGCTTGATTCATTCTTATTTCTTGGGGCCACAAACTAGTTTGAGGTTTTATTTACTATCTGTACTTATGCCATGCTTTCTTTGCTTTATTTACGATTGTGCGAGGAGCACCTGTCTTGTTAGGAAAGCGGAGTGTTTTCATGTATCGAAAAGCCCGTTTTGGGTTCCCGATCGTTCTGACCATTGACGCAAACCTTGAGTCTGTCTCGGAGTCAGCTAACTTCGTTGTGGGTGTACTCAATGGGGTGGCCCCCTGAAATATTTCTAAATCCTGTGATTGCTTTGTCGTGAAGGCCTCGTTGAGTTTTGATTTGGTTTTTCCGAGGTTGATCGAGTGTGTGTTGCTATTTGTGCACCCCTGCAGGGTAAAACTTTCTGAAAGCCGTGTCCGCGGTTATGGACGACTTGGAGCACAGTATCTCGATCATAGACAACTATAACTAAAGTAGTGTTATAAATTTGACTTTATAATGACTAGTAATCAGCTTCACCATAATGGAATGGCTAAATAAAACTGCCAACAATTGCTTGTTTGGGTTGTCGCTGGCGACCATTGTACCTGACTAGTAAGTATTGCAACTACAACGGAATGGCTGAATAAAAGTACCAACAACTACTGGGTTTGGGATATCTCATGCTAATTGTATTTGACTAGTAAGTGTTGCAACTACAACGGAATGGTTAACTAAAATTGGCCACTTCTTATTATATCAGGACGTTTATCTAAACTTGACTAGTAATTGCTGCAACGATAACTGAATAACTAAAACTGCCAACTGTGTGAGTTCCTCGTTTGGTCTCGAGGGGGAAACACCAGGATAGGTTTGTTTGATGGTAGTATCAGGTTGGTTCCGAATAGGCCTTTCTTACCCCTCTCTAATAGCCGCCAGTTGTATCGAGTCTCTATAGGTTGTTTAGTGCATGCTGCGCTGCCGCTGCAGTCCACCATACCTATGTAGGACCGCCAGTCTAGCCTCGCTGTCTTGGCCTCGATCGACCGCTCTCTTTTTCCTTGCCCTTTGTCGGCACCCCTTTTGTTTAAGCAGGTTTTGAGATCGGCGTCGTTAGCGGGGTTACCCTTGGCTTGGCACAGGCAGGTTATGGACGCCATTGGTTATCCTTGGGCTCTTAGCCCCATTTGCATCTTGTCCGTAGTCGGATGCTGTATCATTTTCAAGGTGATTTGGATCTTTGTATTGTATATCCGTATTCTTGACTCATGGAGTCGTGTTGTATATACCTCTGTTCTGTGAGTCCCATCGAGGACTGTTGTGTAATGTTATTACTTCGTTTTCCACCCTTGCGAAAGTGCTGGTGAGCACCTTTGAATCGTTTCTATGCGGGTTTGGGTTTCGCTGAAACTTGCATAGGGCCGATTCGAGGGTGTTACTGAGTGGTATCGAGCACGGTTGCGATACCCACAAGTCCAGCCTGTAGGATAACCTAGCTAACGGCCAAGTAGAGTGTCAAAACTATTTTTGAAAATCGGTTGGATAGTTACGATTAGGTCGATTTTACTCCTTACCCTTTGCTATTCTCCTCTCACCTCTGCGTGTTTTGAATCCGCTCTCTTCTCTCTTGAGTCCAGGATTTCTCGTGGTTGGGTCCGTCGTACCTTGAGGTTTCGCTTCCTCCTTTGATAACGGTGTTCTACCATCCGGTGTTCAAGCTGCTCGAGGAATCCGTCTCTTCGTGGTACCATGCTTTGTTCCTTGTTTGTGCCTTACGGTGTTTTCTCACGGCACGACATCATCTACGCCAGATCCGTCTGAGCCTGCATCACTCCTTTATCGAACCTCGTTGGTGAGATCTTGATCTGAATTCGAGAGTTGGTTGCATAATCCGCCTATTGTGCGAGTAATGGTTTGAGTGCGGGATGGAGTAGCTACCATACCACTACTCTTATCATTCGCTCTTGTATATTGAATTGGTGAATTAATGTGATTTCACTCATTCCACGGAAGTTAGAAGTGGCCTTTATCTTTTGATACCTCTACCTCCGTCCTTTGTTTCTCCGGAGTGTTCTCTCAATGGACGTGAGCCCCGACCATTGTTGGTGGTGTCGCCAATTTCAAGATGAAGAAGGAACCCTCGTTAGTGGTGTCGCGAGGATCTACACGAAGCAAGGAGATTCAGATCTCCGACCTTCTTTCCGGTACCATGAGGCGGATCTCGAGGGCGAGATCCAGTGTTAGTGGTGTCGAATTGTGGCATCCCGCAAAACCACTACTAGAAAATCGCGTTGTTTTTGTGCATTGCATCTTCATCATCATGCATTGTTTGTCTGAAACTATTTCGAAATGCCTAGTTTTGTTTTCTAAATAGCCCCCGTCTTATTTCAAATTAAAACATTGGTCTGTTCAGATCTTTTATTTGTCTAAAAACTATTTACAAAATTGATTTTAAAGAAAACCCTAGTCTAAAATTTCTAGTCCTAAATTTACCCAATACTAGTCTACCCACCAACCCCAGCTTGCCACCTCACCCTCAGCCCAGCCACCTCACCAATCCACAGCCCCCACCTACACCCTCTCTCTCACACACACACAGCCCCCACCTACCCCCTCTCTCTCTCCCCGACAGCCTAGACCCACCCTCTCAGGCCCACCACCCACCTACGCACGCGGTCAACCCCAGCCCACCCGCTGGCCCCACTCCCACTCTCCCTGGCCCCACCCCACCTGCACCCTGCCACCCCTGCCCACCCCGACCCCTTTGTCCCCAACCTCTCTCCCGACCCTCCTTCTCCCCTCGCGCGCCAGCGCCTTCTCTCCTCCTTCCCCTCGCGCCGCCTCGCTCTCCTCTCGCGGTGCCCCTCCATGAGCTCGCCACCGCCCTCTGCTCCTCCTCGCTGCCTCCTCGCAGCCCTGCCTCCTTCCTCCCCGGCGCCCATGGTCCCGCGCCATCGCCTCCGTCGCGTCTCACCCCTTCGCCCCGCGGCGCCGCCAGCACGCCCTCAACCCCATCGGCCCCGACGCCGCTCCTCCCCTCTGCAACCACCCCCGCCGCCAGGTGCTTCCTCCCCACGCCGTCGGACCCACCTCGCGTGCTCGCGCCGCCGTTGCTCGCCAGGAGCCTCTGCCTCCCGCCTGCCCAGCCCCGGGCCTCCGCCGCCCTGCGTCGACCTCCCATGGGACCCCGAGACTCCTCCCGTCGCCGTCCTCCCGGCGCCGCTGTGCTTTCGCCTCCCTCGAGCAGCGCATCCCGTCACCTCCATCGGCCCCCTCCGTCCTCGACTGGCCGCCCTTTGACGCCTCATGAGCCTCCGCGCCTATCGCATGAGTCGCGCCTGCTGCCGCCTCGCCGGCGTTGCCGCTGCTCCTCCCGCCCCTCTCCTCTACTCGGGCTGCCAAGCCCCACCACCGCCATCACCCTCCCCTCTTTGGCCATCCTCTGCGCCACCATGACGCCCGCTACCTCTGGTCCCTGTGCCGCCGGCCGCGCCTCCCCAACCTGGCCGCTCGCCGCGTCAGCCTCCGCAGCGGAGCTTCCTCTGGCGCTGTCGGGCCCCCTGTTTCCCCTGTCCCGTTGGCCTCGGCAACCTCGAGCAACACGAGAGTCCACCCGGAGTGCGCTGACACGGGCCCTGCTCCTTCCTAACTTCCTTGAGCCGCCACGTACACATCCAAGTTCTGCTATTTCAGCTCTGTATATGCGACCCTGCTGCCCGTGTCGATGACAACAAGGATGCGTGGTTTGGTCCTCTGCCGAGGGGGTGTATGCTTCGGAGCTGTAAAGAGTCCATGCAACAAGATCGACAACGGGAAGCACAAGAAGGACCATTGACAAGTTTAGCCAAGATCTTCACGGAACCTAGACATCGAGACCCCGAGTGCGCCTACACGGATTCGATGACCGAAGGAATTCTACACGGACGCCATGACCTCCTTCAAGGATCCGATGTCCGAGACCCCGAGACCGACCCCGGCGCCCGAAGCCGAGAACCCCGACAAGAACCACGACACGGATACACCGAGTTCTCCAACGAGGACACCAAGGCCGTCGACATGGGACCGAAGGACGTCAAGCACTGCACCCCGAACGCCAAGTCCTTCTTCCCGGAACGCCAAGCTCTTCATCTTGTATCCGACCTTCGAAGGCCGATTCCGTCGAACCCTGAACCTGAGACCGAACCCCGAACCCCGAACCCCCGGAACACCAAGATCGTCCGACCCCTAATGTGTGAACCTTTTCTCGAGCCCTATTTTTATAAATGTAATATCAAATTGTTGCATATTAAATCAATTGTCATGTTTGCATACATATTGTGGGTTTGGGGGCCTTATGCCGATTCACCATATAATTAAATATGGGGCCCATATGCGGGCAAATCTAGTCTTATATTGGTCCCATTTAAATTTGTGTAGCGAACCGGTGCTATCTTTTGCCTTGTTAAGACAACATTTAAATTGCGGGGTACCTATACAACATGAACCTATTAATTAATTGTCGGGGCCCCGGTTCCGCTTAATCTGGCCTAATTGCATCGCACCCTTGCCATGTCATACATCATACATGCATCATGCCCGATCTTTTGCCGTAGTATTAAATAGTGCATCCGATGTTTATTCTAGTGTTTTGCTTCTTCGCGGATAAGGCCGTTGAGTTGATGCGAGTGTCGATCCGATCTTCGGATGAACCTTCGACAATGTTTTCAGGCGAGCATCTCCCCCTTTCTACCTATCTTACTTTTATAGTATTTATTCCCTCCTGTTGATCTATTGCTATTTGTGTTGCGTTGCTCTAGTTTTCGTACCCGTGATATCCCTTGCAGCCTTATATTGCCTTGGACACATCCTATTACCTGTTGTTTGGTAGATAGTTGGACTTGCGCGCCGTAGTCGCTTGCTCAAGTGCTGTTGCGTGTCGCTAATTGCCACAGTTGTTGGAGTATTTGCCGCATGTTTATTGTTGGAGATGATCATAACTTTAATTACTGTTTAACAACTAAAATTGAAGTAGGTAGCGAGGCGGTGGGCAATAGATGTTATTTGGTTGTTAATCCGTCCACTTGTGTCCGTGGGACCCCGAGTACTTGATACTGTTCCTTGAATATTCGCTATCCATATCCGGAGGATTATGGGACCCTGAGCGAGCTTGATTCATTCTTATTTCTTGGGGCCACAAACTAGTTTGAGGTTTTATTTATTATCATGTACTTATGCCATGCTTTCTTGCTTTATTTACGATTGTGCGAGGAGCACCTTTATTTAGGAAAGCGAGTGTTTTGTGATATCGACAAGCCCAGTTTGGGTTCCCGATCGTTTGACCATTGACGCAAACCTTGAGTCCGTCTCGGAGTCAGCTAACTTCGTTGCGGGTGTACTCAATGGGGTGGCCCCCTGAAATATTTCTGAATCCTGTGATTGCTTTGTCGTGAAGGCCTCGTTGAGTTTTGATTTGGTTTTTCCGAGGTTGATCGAGTGTGTGTTGCTATTTGTGCACCCCTGCAGGGTAAAACTTTCTGAAAGCCTTGTCCGCGGTTATGGACGACTTGGAGCACAGTATCTCGATCATAGACAACTATAACTAAAGTAGTGTTATAAATTTGACTTTATAATGACTAGTAATCAGCTTCACCATAATGGAATGGCTAAATAAAACTGCCAACAATTGCTTGTTTGGGTTGTCGCTGGCGACCATTGTACCTGACTAGTAAGTATTGCAACTACAACGGAATGGCTGAATAAAAGTACCAACAACTGCTGGGTTTGGGATATCTCATGCTAATTGTATTTGACTAGTAAGTGTTGCAACTACAACGGAATGGTTAACTAAAATTGGCCACTGCTTATTATATCAGGACGTTTATCTAAACTTGACTAGTAATTGCTGCAACGATAACTGAATAACTAAAACTGCCAACTGTGTGAGTTCCTCGGTTGGTCTCGAGGGGGAAACACCAGGATGGGTTTGTTTGATGGTAGTATCAGGTTAGTTCCGAATAGGCCTTTCTTACCCCTCTCTGATAGCCGCCAGTTGTATCGAGTCTCTATAGGTTGTTTAGTGCATGTTGCTGCATTGCGATCCACCATACCTATGTAGGCGAGGACCGCCGAATTCTAGCCTCGCCGTGTACTGGCCTCAGTACTGACCGCTCTCTCTTTTTCCTTGCCCTTTGTCGGCACCCCTTTTGTTTAAGCAGGTTTTGAGATCGACGTCGTTAGCAGGGTTACCCTTCCGGCTTGGCCTGGGCAGGGTTATGGACGCCATTGGTTATCCTTCAGGGCTCTTAGCCCCATTTGCATCTTGTCCGTAGTCGGATGCTGTATCATTTTCAAGGTGATTTGGATCTTTGTATTGTATATCCGTATTCTTGACTCATGGAGTCGTGTTGTATATACCTCTGTTCTGTGAGTCCCATCGTGGACTGTTGTGTAATGTTATTACTTCGTTTTCCACCCGCACGAAAGTGCCTGGTGGGCACCTTTGAATCGTTTCTATGCGGGTTTGGCGGGTTTCGCTAAAACTTGCATAGGGCCGATTCTGAGGGTGTTACACGACCCCAAGCCGCAGCACCGGGACTTCAAGGTTGAGCAGCCCTTCCACGCGGCGATGGCGGGTGAGCTGACGACGTACCCGTCAAACCCGTACACGCCGTTCATCCGCAATCGCAAGGGTGCTGGCGAGTCGTCGTCGAAGCCTGCGGAATAGAGTAGGTTGCCCTGGGGCGTTAGTAGAAGATCTGCCGTTTGGGCATATTTTGTGTTCTGAGACAATTGCAACATGCTCGTAATGTGATATCAAGTTTGTTTTGTGATTTGTCATATGTGTTCCGATTGAGGTTTGAACGAGTCCCCGAGCGCATCCGCCCTTTTGTGGGGTTCACCTCGTGTATGATGTGGTTGTGGTTTGTGATTGTTTTGTTATTGTGGTCGACTCGCCCGGACTCGAAGAGCCAGTCGCTAGCAACTCCCTTGAGCGCTCTGTACTTCACCGTTTTCCCTTGCGCGAACGAGGTCGGGTGGCCGAGCCCCGAGCGTGGTACTTGGTTATTCTAGGCGCGACTCGAGGGTGGGTGAGGACTTGGCGCGTTGGTTTGAGCGCATCACTCCTGCCTGGACCGTTGGGTCAGTCGCATGGCGAGTCCTGGGCATGCTCTCATACTTGGCGTTTTCCTGAGCCGCTCGCGTAGAACTGCTCGTCAGTCCCCGAGCGTGGTACGTGGCCGTTCGAGTCGCTATGTCGAGGATGCGGAGGATCATGGTCACTGTGAGAAGCGAAGGCAGTTGTCTTGGCTCATAGAGCCAGTCGGGCTAGGCGACTCCAATGGGGCTTCGGTTAGGCGTTTTTCGTGGACGATGCAAAACCTGAGGTGACTCAGTGCTTTTGCATCGCACTACTTGGCCGTGCCGATCGCTTTACCAAAGGTTGACTTCTGTGGTTAGCTTGACGCTGTTATTACGAGTGCGAGTGGCACAAGACACGGAGGGTAGGCGCAATTTGCGGTAACCAATTATTTTTATTTCATAGCGACTGAAGAGTACATATGTGGCGTTCTAGGAATAGAACTTCCGTAGGAGGTTTACATTCCATGGTCGCTTGATGTCGAGTTTGCCGTCCCCGCGGACATCGATGAGGTAGTAAGCGTCGTTGCCGAGTACGCGCCCGATGGCGAATGGTACCTCCCATGGAGGGGAAAGCTTGTGCATGCCCTTCTTGTCCTGGATGAGGCGCAGCACCAGGTCGCCTTCTTGGAAGGTGCAGGTTTTCACCCGCCGGCTGTGGTAGCGGCGGAGTCCTTGTTGGTAGATGGCGGTGCGCGAGCGAGCTAGGTCGCGTGCCTCGTCGAGTTGATCGACTCCATCCTGTCGTGCGAGTTCATTCGCAGCTTCCGTGTAGTGGACGACCCTCGGCGAGTCGTGCTCAAGGTCGGTGGTCATGATTGCCTCGGTGCCGTACACCATGAAGAAGGGGGTGAATCATGTCGACCTGTTGACCGAGGTGCGGATGCCCCATATGACGGAGGGTAGCTCCTCGACCCAGCACCCGGCGGTGCGCTCGAGTGGTACTTGGAGTCGCGGCTTCAGGCCGTGGAGGATGCTTTGATTGGCCCGTTCCGCCTGGCCATTGGATTCCGGGTGGGCGACTGATGCGAGGTCGAGCCGGATGTGGTGTTCCTCGCAGAATTAGGCCATGGCTCCTTTGGCGAAGTTGGTGCCGTTGTCCGTGATGATGCTGTTTGGGAACCCGTAGCGATATATGAGCTCGCGTAGGAATTTAGTGGCAGTCTTCCCATCGCATTTCTGGACTATCTTGGCCTCCACCCACTTTGTGAACTTGTCGACCGCGACCAGGAGGTGGGTGTAGCCGTAGGGAGCCTTCTTGAAGGGGCCTACCATGTCCATGCCCCATACGGCGAATGGCCAGGTGATGTGGATTGTCTTGAGCGCTGATCTCGGCACGTGCGTCTGGTTGGCGTACTTCTGGCACCCGGCGCACCGCTGGACAATGTCGACGGTGTCGGCGTGCGCGGTGGGCCAGTAAAAGCCATGCCGCATAGCCTTGGCGACCAGAGAGCGGGCGCCGGCGTGGTGGCCGCAGTCACCGGAGTGGATGTCGTGGAGGATCTTGCGTCCTTCGGCGGGTTGGACGCAGCGTTGGAACACGTCGGTGACGCTGCGCTTGTGGAGCTCGCCGTCGATGATGGTGTAGGACTTGCATCGGCGTGCGATCATCCTAGCATCCGTCTCATCTGTCGGCAAGGTGCCAGCCTCCAGGTAGGCGATGTAGGGCTTGGTCCAGTCGTCTGGCTCGGTGACGAGTGCAACCAGGGCTGCCTCTGGTTGTAATGGGACTTCGATGTCGATCTCCCTCGGGGGAGAGACTGATGGCTTGGTGATTGTGTCGAGGAAGACGTCGGCGGGTGGTGCGAGTCAAGCCGACCCAATGTGAGAGAGTGCGTCGGCCTCCTCGTTCTTCCGCTTGTCGATCCACTCGACGGAGTAGCCTGTGAAGTGTCCGCCCAGCTTGTCCACTGCTTGGCGGTACGCCGCCATGGTGGGGGAGACAGCGTCACAGGTGCTAGCGACTTGCCCAGCGACGAGGTCGAAGTCTCCGTAGCAGCGTAGGCGGTTGAAATTCATCTCCTTGGCAGCTCACATGCCGTGGAGTAAGGCCTCGTATTCGGCCATGTTGTTGGTGCAGGGTGTGAAGTCGAGGCAGAGGACGTAGCGGAGCTTGTCGCCCTTTGGTGAATTTAGCACGATCCCTGCACCTGCGCCGTCCGCGTTCTTGGAGCCATCGAAGTGCAGGCTCCAGTAATGGAGGTATGGCAGCTTCTCTGGCTGCTGGGCCTCTTCCCAGTCGGCGATGAAGTCCGCTAGGGCCTGCGACTTGATCGCTTTTCGTGGCTCGTATTTAATGTTGTGGACGCCGATCTCGACGGCCCACTTGGCGACCCGCCCGGTCGCCTCGCGATTGCGGATGATGTCCTGCAGTGGTGCTGAGGAGACAACCGTGATCGGGTGCTCCTGGAAGTAGTGCGGCAGGCGCCGCTGAGCATTGAAGACCACGTATACCAGCTTTTGGTACTGCGGGTATCGCTGGCGCGACTCGGTGAGGACCTCGCTGATGTAGTACACCGGTCGCTGTACTGGGCGCTCCTTTCCTTCCTCCGGTCGCTCGACGACCATGACGGCGCTAACAACACGCTCGGAAGCCGCAACGTAAACCAGCATGGGTTCTTTGTCGGCGGGGGCGGCGAGTAGCGGTGCGGCGAGTAGCACCTTCTTGAGGTCGCGGAGCGCGTCATCCGCCTCCTTGTCCCACTGGAAGGTGGGGTTTTTGCGCATCAGGCGGTATAGGGGCATCGCCTTTTCACCCAGGCGGGGGATGAAGCGACTGAGAGCCGCTACTCGCCCGGCCAGATTTTGGACGTCGCGCAGGCACTCGGGTTTGCCGAGTCGGGCGATCGTGTCGATCTTGGTGGGGTTCTCCTCGATCCCTCGCTTGGAGACGACATACCCCAGTAGTTGTCATGCTGGTACACCGAAGGTGCATTTGCCTGGGTTAAGCTTTATCTTGTATTTTCTCAAGTTGGCGAACGTTTCCGCCAGGTCGGCGAGTAGGTCCCCCTGGCGAGCGGACTTTATGACCACGTCGTCGATGTAGACGTGGATGTTGCGGCCAATTTGGCTCGCGAGGCACTCTTGCATGCACCGCTGGTAGGTCGCCCCGGCGTTCTTGAGGCCGAAGGTCATGGCGGAGTAGCAGAAGGCTCCGAATGGCGTGATGAACGCTATCTTCTCCTCGTCCTCGACAGCCATTTTGATCTGGTTGTACCCAGAGTAGGCGTCGAGGAAACATAGCGACTCCGAGCCCGCGGTGGAGTCGATTATTTGGTCGATCCGCGGGAGGACGAACTTCTCCTTTGGGCAGGCGATGTTCAAGTTTGTGTAGTCGATTCACATCCTCCAGGTCCCGTTCTTCTTCTCGACCAGGACTGGGTTTGCCAGCCACTTGGAGTACTTGATTGGCCGGATGAAACCTGCAGCGAGTAGACGCTGCACCTCCTCGGCGATGGCTCGGCGGCGCTCTTCATTGAAGGGCCGCAACGACTGTTTGACGGGTCGCACTTTAGGGTCGGCGTTTAGCTTGTGCTCAACGAGCTCCCTAGGGACACCAGGCATGTCAGAGGGCTTCCATGCGAAAATGTCCCTGTTCTCACGGAGGAACTGGATGAGCGCGCCTTCCTAGGCTGGGCTCATGCCCGTCCCGATCGTCACCGTCTGGCTGGAGTCGCCTGGGACCAGCTCGACGGTGCGGGTGTGCGTCATTGCCTCGAAGGTTGAGGTGTTTGCACCCTCCGAGTTAGGCTTCTTGAGTATGGTGGGGTCGTCGTTGTTGACCCCGCTCGCGTACTTGGCAAGCTCATCGGCGTGATTGGTTTCTGCCGTGATAACGACATCGGCGAGTTCGGCTCCTTTGGCCTCGCACTCGGCGGCCATGTCGGGGTCGCCGTTGATGGTGATGACGCCGCACGGCCCGTGGAGCTTCATCGCGTTGTACGCGTAGTGTGGCGCTGCCATGAATTTGGCGAATTCCTGGCGCCCCAGGACGTAGTGGTAGGGGCTGTCGAAGGGCACCAGCTCGAAGACGATCCGCTCGGTGTGGAAGTTTGCTGGTGTGCCGAAGGTGACTAGCAGCGTGACCTTGCCGATCGGGTACGCCTTCCGACCGGGGACGATGCCATGGAACGTGTTGTGGGTTGTCTCGGTCATCGACTGCGGGAGTCGCAGCCGCCTGAAGGTGTCCAGGTACAGGATGTTGATGGAGCTGCCGCCGTCCATCAATGTCTTGGGGAGCCAGTAGTCGCCGACCTTAGGCTTGACCACCAGGGCGACTCGGCCTGGGTACTCGATGCGTGGCGAGTGGTCCTGGCGGCTCTAGGTGATGGGCTGCTCTAACTAGTTGAGGAACTGGGGAAGGTCCACCTGAGCCACTGCGTTGACGGCGACGGCGCGGGCGATGACCTTCTTCTCGCGCTTCGTGTTGAAGCCTGTGAAGGTATGGAGCGATCCGGCCACTTTGCCGAATTTTCCGCCGTTTGGCGGGTCGTTGTCGGGGTCCTCCCGTGCTCGCCGTGCCTTCTCGATCTCCCTGAGGGTGTGGCAGTCGGCGGTTGTGTGCGTTGCGGGCTTCCCTTCCCTGCTATGAAACGCACATGGTTGGTTAAGGAGGGCCGCGGGGTCGAACCTTGGCTTGGCCTTGTAGTTGCCGCTGTCGCGGCGTTGTCCTCCGTCGCGGCGGAAGCTCTTGGGCTCGCGTTGTGCGTGCCCGGCGTTGGCGACGAAGTCGACTCGCCCGTCACTGCGGCGCTTGCCGGTGAGGCGAGTGTTGCTGTAGCGTAGGTCGGACCGTCGTCCGCTGTCGTTGCCGCTCGTGCGGCGTTGACCTCCTGACTCGTCGTCAGTTTCCTGGTTTGGATCTTCCTCCGCGTACCGTTTGGCGATCTCGAGGAGGTCCGGTATGTTGTCGAGTGTGCGGGAGTGTCGCTTGAGCTTGGCGACCAGAGGCTCGTAGCGGCACGAGGTCTTGAAGCAATGGATCGCGGTGTCCGGGTGGATGCCGACCGCGTTGTACCAGAGTTCTTTCCACCGTTGGACCCAGTTGCGGGTCGACTCGTGGTCCCCGGACATCGCTCGTGTCCTCGATGGTGGTGGCGCGGGTGTAGGAGCACTCGAAGTGCCTGACGAAGGCGTCACGCATCTCCTCCCAGGAGTCGATACTATCCTGGGGGAGGGTGTTGATCCACTGCCTGCACGTCCCCTCCATCATCAGGGGGAGGTAACGGGCGGCTAGCAGGTCGGTGTGGCCTGCGGTCCCCATTGCCATGAGGTATGTATAGAGCCAGACGGCGGGGTCGTACGAGGGGTCATACTTTTCTATCTCCTTCGGCGCCTTGAAGTTTGGCGGGTACTTATCGCCTCGGATCATTGGTCCGAAGCACTTGGGGCCGAGTCGACTGAGCGACCCCATGGGCTCGCCGTCGCGGCGATTGGTTAGCGTGTGTCGCAGGTCGTCGGGCTGGCGTGCGCGCCAGCTTTGGTTGTTGATGATGTGGGTGCGGGCGTCGATGGGTTGACCGTTGGCGGCGACGGTTGGTCGCCGCCCGGGTCACAGGGAGAGTGCCGCGTCGCTGGTGTTGGAGCTGTAGTGGCTCGTGGTGGGCGATTGAGGTGTTTGCCGCCATTGGGCGGCCGCTGAGGCCGCCCGCTTCCCGAGGAACGCGACACTCGACCGCGAGTCGGCGCTGCGTTTGCTGCTCGACGGCCTTTGCAGGGCCCCGACGTCATCGGATCTCGTAGGGCGCCGTCCGGTCGTGATGTTGTCGGCTGCTGCTCGGCCCGCCACGAGGTTGTCCATCGGGGTGGAGAATAGTGGGAGGCCGTTTGCGTCGCCCCGTGAGGAGATCACTATCCGCTGGTCCTCGGAGGTGCGGTTGGGTGGAGGTGGGCGCCCATCGCTGCCGACCCTAGCCGGGCCGGCGCTTCCTCATGGTGGCGCTGCTCGCAGATCGCCGCCACGCAGGTCCGTCGCTGCCGAAGTTCGTGGCGCGCTGAACGGTGGGGTTCAGGCGCGACCTGATCCGCTGTTGGTGGTAGCGCGATAGCTCCTGCGCCGTCACCTGCTCGAGGCGAAATTTTTCGTGCTCGGCTTGCTCCTTGCGCACTGCCTCCGCCAGTTTCAGGCGGAGTTCCTCGACCTCCGTCGTCGTGGCGTTAGGAGGGATCGGGGTGGAGAAGGGATCCTCCGGCGCCTCGGTGTCGGTCGCCATGTAGGTCGCGGAGGTAGGCGGAGTTTTCTGACCTGGAGTCAAAGTCGAAGATCCCGAGGATGGAGGGGTCCTCGAAGTCTCCCACGTTGGAGACCTGGGTGATGGAGCCCGCGAGTGAAGCCGTGGTGATGGATCCGGCGAGTGACGCCGGGGTCACCGAGTCGGCGTCGTCGTTGAGGGCCGCGCCTTCCGCGGCCGCTGAGTTTTCAGCCACATTGATGTGGGCCGAGTTATACTCGGAGGCGAGACATCGTGCAGATCTGGCTCTCGGAGAGCCGATCGCGTGGTGGCGACTCGCGGATGCGAGCCGAGTCCTCCGAGACGATGACGTCGGTGAGGCCGACGAAGAGGCTGATCGTGCCGACCGGCAGGATCACGCTGTGCATGACGGGTCGCGCCGCTGGGACGTAGCTGCTCGGCAAGATTTGGAGCATCTCGCCGATCGCTATCATGCGGCCGGTGGCGACCGTCTCATTGATGGGCAGATTGGATCTCGCCGCAGAACACCGGCTAGACCGGCCAGGCCCCACGGTGGGCGCCACTGTCATGGGAATGGTCACGGCAGATGCTGCAATCGGCGGCGAGTAGTAGAACAAGGGGCAAGGGCGGCCAGCCATCTGCGGTGCGAGATGAGGGCGGAGACACAGGGTTCTACCCAGGTTCGGCCCCCCGGAGGGTAAAGACCTACTCCTGCTAGATTGTATTATGGAGGTGGTACAATGGGCGAGCTCGGCGGCTAGGCGGCGAGTCGCTTGGGTGTATGATGGAACATCTCTCTACACGCCCCGTAGGGAGGTTTATATAGGCTCACCTCCCCTAGGGTTTACATATCTCAACCGAATCAGTTAAGGCTTCGGTACTTGTTTTAACCTAATCCGACTAGGCCTATCTACTCGTGGGCCTTCAGCTTCCAGTCGCCTGGATCCACGCAGGGCTTTGATCCAGTCGTCGTATTGCAGGCCCACTTGCCCATTCTTGGGCCAGTCGGAAACGTCCTGCTGGGTATACCCCGGTAGGTACATCCCCATCATTTTTAACGCCTTTAAGTTAGGCACAAGAAGCAAGAAGAATCAAGTATTTTCAAATGAAGAATTGATATCCATACTTGCAAAATCTTAAACTATGAAAGGTATCTCATACAAATGGGTTTTGGAGGATCCCTTTTCATCTCTCTTTGGCCTACTGCTTTCATCAAAAAGATTTTCAGGAATAATCCAATCAAAATTCTTTTCAAAGGCTTCATGCATTCCAACAAGCTTAAAGGGTATGGGTATATTGAATTCTTCTTTAGGCTTAGTTTTATCAGAAATACCCATAACATATACACTTGAGCCTAGCATATTAAAATGCTCAAAAACCTTTTTGGCTTCCCTAGAAACATCATGTAATTATTTTGATAAAGTTTCAAGGATGAATTCCCTCTTTTAAGCATTCTTTTCTTCTTTTAATTTTAGGAACAAGAATTGTATGAAGGGGTTAAGGCTAACAAACCTAGCCTCCAACATATGAACTAAAGAAGCTGCAGCAATCTCATAATTAGGAGCAAGCTCTGCTATAGATTTATCCTCAATATCCTCATGCTTGCTAACATAATTAAAAAAAATCAATATTATCTTTCCCAATTATGGAGCCACTACCTATTGCAAGATCTTTCAGGGCGAACTTGGGGAGCAACATGGTGAGCTAGAGAAAGGTGGCAACTAGAGCAGGAACTAATTTTTTTGTGTTTTTGAATAAAGCAAGCAAACCAAACTAGACTAATTTTTTGGGTTTTTTTAAAGAGGCAAACAAAACCAAGCAAAAGAAACAAAGCAAACTAAAAACAAAGTAAAGAGAAAGGAAGTGAAGGACTCCCCTAGTGAAGACGTCCTTGGCCTCCCCGGCAATAGCGCCAAAAAACTTATTGTTAGCTGGTGCTTGACTGGGAGGAAAAGGTTGAAGCCGTTCTATATATGTCCTCGGCAACGGCGCCAGAAAACTTGTTGATGGTGCTGATTAGCACTTCATTGGAAACCCTAAGAGCAAGGTGTGAAGCAGCAAGTCTTCCCTCAGAAGAGACCGAGGTTATCGAACCAGAAGGAGGAATGAAACGTCACACATGTGTTGCTAGCAACGCGGAGACCTACACAACACAAACTCAAGACTTTGCCCCAACGAATCAGTGAGGTTGTCAAGCTCACCAGTTTGTTGTAACAAAAGGATTAAACGTATGGTGTGGAAAACAATGGTGGTTTGTAGCAAGTAAACAAGTAACGGTGGAAGATGTATCAATGGTAAAGATTGGACCAGGGTCCATAGTTCACTAGAGGTGCTCTCTTTAGATAAACAACACGGCATGAAGGGTAAACAAATTCCAGCAGGGCAATTGACAGGAACTGAGCAAGGCATAACAATGCAATTACTAGTCAGAAAGATCCTATGAGATTCGATTAGGCAATAGAACAATATACATAGACCGCCATCCAACTGCATCTATACTAGAAGTCCACCTTCAGGTTATCATCCGAACCCCCTCCAGTATTAAGTTGTAAGCAACAGACAACTTCTTTAAGCAAAGTGTGTAAGGTAAACAGTCCACATGTTCCATGAACAAGAGACCGTTGTTTTTTCCCTAGTGGCAACAGCACATCTACAACCGAAGATATTTCTGTCGCTTCCCTTGGAAACTAGAGGCATGAACCCACTCTCGAGCATAAATACCCCCTCTTGGAGTCATAGCAACTACTTGGCCAAGATAGCTACTAACAACGGAGAGCATGCAAGATCACAAAAAACACGGACATGATAGAATCATAAAGACAAAACCATTAATCAAACCAACATAATAATCTCAATATCCATCGGATCCCTGCAAACACAACATGCATGATTACAAATAGATTAGATCTTGATCATGAATGGAGCTCACAAGATCTATACATGAAAGCACAAAGGAGGAGATACAACCATCTAGCTACTACATGGACCCATAGTCCAAGGTGGAACTACACACGCATCATACCGGAGAGAAGGCCTCCGGGATGATATTCCCTCCGGCAGGGTGCCAGGAAGAACTTCAGATCCCCCCGATCTAGGGACGATGGTGGTGGCGGCTACAGACGGTTTCGTGGATATTGGATCGGGAGCTCAGGGTTTCTGCATCGGAGGCTTCTTATAGGCGAAGGGGGAGACCGAGGCGGCGTCCAGGGGCGCCAAACCCTAGCCAGGTGCGGGGTGGGGCCCACCCGTGCCTACGGTGGGTCTGGCCCCTCTGGCCGGCCCCTCCGTATCCCCTGTGGACTTCTTGTTCCCCATGGAAAGTAATTGACTTTGTCGTTTGTCCCTTCCAATTCCAAGAATATTTCTTTACACTAACTTTTCGGAAACCAAAAATAGCAGAAAACAGGCATCTGGCACTATTGCAACTTGTTAGTATGTTAGTACCAGAAAACATGTAAAAAGCACCTCAAAGTGTGGACAAGTAAAGCAAAGTAGATACTAAACAAGCATGGAGCATAAAAAATTATAGATACGTTTCCAACGTATCAACAACCTCACTGTAAGTTGGGGCAAAGTATTGAGTTTGTGTTGTGCAGGATTCTGATGATGTGTAGCTCAGATCACTGTAGAGCTTCATTGGGAGACCCTAATAGGAAGGCATGATGAGCACAGCAGCAAGTTTTCCCTCAGTAAAAACCAAGGTTATCGAACCAGTAGGAGGAAGGAAACGACCCAAAGGTGTTGCTAGAAACTTGGAAACTGGTGACTCCTTGATGTGGAGTCTGTTGGGAACCCCAAGAGAAAGGTGTGAAGCAGCACAGCAGCAAGTCTTGCCTCAGTAAGAAACCGAGGTTATCGAACCAGTAGGAGGAAGGAAACGTCACACAGGTGTTGCTAGCAACGCGGAGACCTGCACAACAGAAATTCAAGACTTTGCCCAAACGAATCAGTGAGGTTGTCAAGCTCACCGATTTGCTGTAACAAAGGATTAAACGTATGGTGTGGAAGGTAATGGTTTACAACAAGTAAACAGGTAACAGTGGAAGATGTATCAACGGTAAAGATTGGACCGGGGTCCATAGTTCACTAGAGGTTCTCTCCTTAGATAAACAACATGGCATGAAGGGTAAACAAATTACAGCAGGGTAATTGACAGGAACTGAGCAAGGCATAACAATGCAATTACTAGTCAGAAAGATCCTATGAGATTCGATTGGGCAATACAACAATATACATTGACCGCCATCCAACTGCATCTATAACTAGAAGTCCACCTTCAGGTTATCATCCGAACCCCCTCCAGTATTAAGTTGCAAGAAACAGACAATTGCTTTAAGCAAAGTGTGTAAGGTAAACAGTCCACATGTTCTATGAACAAGAGACCGTTGTTTTCTCCCTAGTAGCAACAACACATCTACAACCGAAGAGATTATTGTCACTTCCCTTTGAAACTAGAGGCATGAACCCAATATCGAGCATAAATACCCCCTCTTGGAGTCACTAGCAACTACTTGGCCAAGATAGATACTAACAACGGAGAGCATGCAAGATCACAAACAACATAGACATGATAGAATCATAAAACAAAACTATTAATCAAACAAAAATAATAATATCAATATCCATTGGATCCCCGCAAACACAACACGCATGGTTACAAATAGATTAGATCTTGATCATGAACGGAGCTCACAAGATCTATACATGAAAGCACAAAGGAGGAGATACAACCATCTAGCTACTACATGGACCCATATTCCAAGGTGGAACTACTCACGCATCATACCGGAGAGAAGGCCTCCGGGATGATCTCCCCTCTGGCAGGGTGCTGGGAAGAACTTCAGATCCCCCCGATCTAGGGACGATGGTGGCGGAGGCTACATACGGTTTCATGGAGATTTGATCGGGTGCCTAGGGTTTATGCATCGGGGGCTTCTTATAGGGGAAGGGGGAGGCCGAGGTGGCGACCAGGGGCCCCACAACCCCCCTAGGCATGGGGCAGGGCCCACCCGCGCCTAGGGGGTCTGGGCGCCCTGGCTTGCCCCTTCGGCTCCCCTCTGTACTTACTGTTCCCCACGGAAAGTAATTGACTTTGGCGTTTTTCCCATCTAATTCCGAGAATATTTCTTTACTATCTTTTCTGAAACCAAAAATAGCATAAAACAGGCAACTGGCACTGTGGCAACTTGTTAATAGGTTAGTACCAGAAAACATGTAAAAAGCACCTCAAAGTGTAGACAAGGCAAAGCAAAGTAGATACTAACAAGCATGGAACATCAAAAATTATAGATATGTTTCCGACGTATCAAGCATCCCCAAGCTTAACTCCTGCTCGTCCTCGAGTAGGTAAGTGATAAAAGAATAATTTTTGAGGTGACATGAACCCTCACAATAAAGATTCAACCATTTGTAAGCATTGAAAGCTGGGATCAAAGAACTCTAAACATGTGCATGAAAGATGGAGTTCTAACAATAGGACGTAGTAACTATGCATGAAACATCAAATGCTGCAAACAAAGATCATGAATAACATGCATTGAAAAACGTTTGTTTGTTTCACATACAGAAAACATAGCATAGTGGCAATCATCTTGTCCCTCATAGAGGAGCAAATAGATGCATAGGACACCTTCAAAGTTCACAAGGGTGACTAGAAACAAATAGCACAAGAACAAGTAATATCACAGTATGCATCAATCAATAAGCTTTGGAACACTGCACACAGAATGACAACTATGCTCTCCTAATGGTGCCTAAAGGTAGAAGGTGGAGACTCAATAATGGTGGAAGAAAGGACTTTTTGTAAAGGAAGCAGGGATTACAAGTTTCAAAAAGATCTTCCAAAAATTATGGTATTTGTTAGCTTTCAGCCCTCATTGCCCCTATCATAAGCATCTTGAAGTGATTAAGGTTAAAGTGACAAAGATGGAGTATATGCTTGACGAAGTATAGTTGGCAATCTCAAGTCCCTTGAATACGAGGGACACACCTCATGCATACTCAACTTTGGGCCCAGGTAAGTTCTTGTCATTGTAAGTATTTGCATATCATTGAGAACCGCCAACGGGGTACCCCTTGCACATGGTACAGGAGCTTTCCCCTAACCAAAATGCAAGGCAAGCAGACAATGAGCATCTCAGCAATCTTCTTATGTACCATGGGAATATGGTGCTTTTTTCTCTCTTTCCTCTTTTCTCAATGTGTCTCTTTTTTTATAAGAAGAATGCTTCATAGATGTCACTATGGTGATGCTGCAAGTTTCCACCATGATTAGGCATGGCTTAGGCTAGCGGCCCAAGTGTTTCTCTAACACGGGATACAAACTCCATGGATTTACAAGTTCCCTCTTTATTTCACACCGGTGACATTCATAGAAAAAAGAGCATGATATCAACTGAGTACAAAGTACAAGTGCAATGTTGAAAACATTCCCTGTGACAGCACGGTTCTGTTAATTCCAACATATAAGTGCAAGCATATACAACAAAGATGTCACAATGGTTCAATTTTATTAGGGGCAAAGAATATAAAGTGTGCCATCAAGTTTGTGAGGGCTTTAATCACTAAGTTTTCACATAACAAAATAGTTTTTAATTGGAAGATAGATAAAACAAGAATATACTTGGAATGGTGTAACACACCATGCATAGGAATTTATAGTGGACACTTTGGAATAACTTGGTTTATTGGGAGTTGGATGCACGAGTAGAGCTTATTCATACAAGTGGAGGCTAGCAAAAGACTGGGAGCGACCAACTAAGAGAGCAATGATGGCCATAATCATGCAGAGCGACAAAACATTACTAATCAAAGCATAAAGTGGTACTACAAGTCAAAAACTAAATGATCATAGAGTCTAAGGTGACTTGTTCATAGTCATAACATGGTGTGAGAATGTGCCAAGTCGACCCAAACAAAGCATCAAAGGAGAATACCACAATACTATGCTTTTGTATGCTAAAACAACGCATGATTCTTTCAATGCACATTAAGCAATCCTAAATGTTTGGAACAAGTCATACTACAGGAATAATCACTAAGAATAAGGTCAAAACAACATCTAGCATGACATGATAAAGTCTAAGTCACAGTCAAAGCAAGCTCCTCTTGTACTACTAAAGCAAGAACTTCCTACTCCTTTCCAACACCAATCAAATTATTTGAAACAACACAGCGAAAACATGGTCCAACTACTTTATTCAAGCAAACTAAGCAAACAAAAACCAAAAACGAAAACTAAGACGCTCCAAGAACAACACAAATGTGCATGAAACAATAAAAACGAAGTGTCTAGAAAGACCAAAGATTTTTATTAATGAAGAAGGGGATGTTGTGGCACCCCTGATTTACGGTCCCATAATACCTGTTATGCATACAATTCACGTTCCCATGATCAGTGAGCCATGAGCATAACCGACTAATATCATTACATCATCCATACAGTAACGAGTACAAAACTTACAAAGTGGCCATTATGGCAATTACAACACAAGTAGCGGAAGTCTTCAACGCAGAGCCATGCCTTAACCTATAGGCGACTGACTGGGAAGACGGCCTAGCTCGCATAGACGTCAGCTCCCTTGTTACTTCTCAACATCTGCAATCTTGCCAAGTAAATAGCCAGGGACAATGTCGGTGAGTACTTTGAATGTACTCGCAAACCACCTTAGGATAACAATAATAACGGATATGCAATATGGCTGTGGTAGGATGGCTCCATAAGTGGTTCTTTTGTAAATTAGTTTCTCTTGTAGATATAGCATGTGACTATATATTTGTTGAAAGCTTTTGTAAAAAATTTTGGAAACCTTTTTGAAAATTTTTAAGAAAACACTAGGAGTGGGTCACCTATTTGTTTTTCCTTCCGGTCATCCCATGACAAAACTCCTTCCTCCTTTTTCCGACCATCCCATGGTCAAAACATTTCCAAGTCCTTTCTTTTTTGAAGTCCTTTTTGAAAACAAAACCATCACCACTGTACAGCCGCCAGCACAACCGTCCATGACCGAGGACTTGGCTATTCGAATATATTTACACTCTGCAGAGGCTGTACACTGTACCCACACCATCCGATTACCCGTCCCTGATCTACACCGATCGTGGGTCGAATAACCGGTCAAGACCTTCTGAATGTCCTCTTCGATACAAGTGTCTACCCTATGAAGTTAATCCCCTCAAAACTGGGACGCCCTATATAGTCACAAGCCAACCGGAGCGTGTTTTGCACCTCGTAGGGTGTGCGCTTTCAATGAGGGGTTCATAGTATCGTCTGGCCGCCATTTAGACGGTATTTACCTTCTCCAGACCGATGTTTCACATGGGCCTTTATAGGAGAAAGCCCAGCCTTCGGGGATTTGTTCTCCCCCGTAGTAGTTTGAGACACCTATAACGGATTAGACAAACTTCCAGTCTAGCCCCGTCCCATTCCAGAGTAATGTGGTTGCACGGGTTAATTGCGCTAGCTTCAAAACTGGCCAGCCCGGCTGTTTTTGTAAACATTTTTCCTCCATATTTTCCCACCTTTTTTTAAAACAAAACCTTTCTCATTTTCCAAACCACTTGGTAGGCCGATCCTCACCAAGGTTTTCTCATAAAACATTTTTGGTAAGTCTTTTCCCGGGGTCTTCCCATCCTATACTTTTACTTTGGCTAAATCGGGGTCTCCAAGGGGTTATGGTGCTAAGCACCATCTACTATACTAAGGTAAGGTAGGTATCATAAAAATGGGTTGTACCTAATGGTACTAAGGGATAATGGTTTGGAGGAGCCAAACATTCCCCACATAAAACATAATAGTAAAACAATGCAATTTGCATAAACGGGTAGATAAAACATGCATCGATAAAATAATAGGACAAGGTGTATGAGCAAGGAGGTGTCTTCCTGTGACCAGCGAGGTGTCCCGAGACTTCTTTATAATACCAGAAAGCCAATAATATCAATAATAAGAACAACCCGATGCTTCCTTCTTCTCGGTGTCACACAATCACAACTATCGTCGTTTATTGAGCATACATGCAAACAAACAACACACCAATCAATACAAACATACAAACATGAAACCATACAGCAAGATAAGGATAAATACATATCACTAGGCTGTTGGATATTTGATTTGATTGGATTGGGAGAAGATTTGGAGGCATTGGAGAAAAAGGGTCCCTTTGGATTTAGAGGCTAGGAATTACCTATGAGAGGGGTTTTTGACCAAGAGATTGATCTGTATGATACCATTGTATAAAAATGATACCATCAGATAGGTATTGATAAAATGAATCCAAGGAAAGTGGTTTCACTATTTTATCAAATACCATTGATTTATAAGGGATTTTATAGTGAATAAAGTTCTAGTTTTAGGAAATAATTCACCAGACAATTTCTGGACCTCCAGAAATTATTTCCTTGGATGATTAGGTAGTATTTGGTGGCCTGATTCTCTGAGACTTGGAATCATTTCAAAACAATTACCAGAATGCACTCGGGAAAATCCCAAAGATAGTTCTATTGGAGATATGCCCAAGAGGCAATAATAAAGTGGTTATTATCATATCTTCATACTTATGATAAATGTTTACATACCATGCTATAATTGTATTAACAAGAAACATTAATACTTGTGTGATTTGTAAACATAAAAGAGTCCCTAGTAAAGCCTCTTGTTAAACTAGCTTGTTGGTTAATATTTGATCATGGTTTCCTGATCATTAACATAGAGATGTTATTAGCAACAGGGTCATATCATTAGGAGAATGATGTGATGGACATACTCCTATAGTTAAGCATATCATAAAGATCAAGTCATTTAATATAGTTCATTTGCTATAAGCTTTCTAATACATAGTAACCTAATTCCTTTGACCATGAGATCATGTTAATCGCCATCACCAGAAGGATGCTTTGATGACATCAAACACCACACCGTAACTGGGTGGCTATGAAGGTGGCATTGAGTGTTCGGAAAGTATGGGTTGAGGCACATGGATCAAGAGTGGGATTTGTCCATCCATATGACGGATAGATATACTCTGGGCCCTCTCGGTGGAATGTCATCCAATTAGCTTGCAAGCATGTGACTGGCTCACAAGGGATCACATATCACAGGAACGAGAAAAGAGTACTTATCGGTAACGAGGTTGAACTAGGTATGCAGAGATACCGACGATGAAAACCTCGGATAAGTAAACTATCGTGAGACAAAGGGAAATTGGTATCGTATGTAAGTGGTTCATTCGATCGCAAAGTAATCGTAGAAATATGTGGGAGCCATATGAATTTCCAGATTCCTCTATTGGTTATTGATCGGAGAAGTGTCTTGATCATGTCTGCATAATTCACGAACCGTAGGGAGACACACTTAAGGATTCGATGTTGTTGAGTAGTTATGGAATGATGAGTAAGATACCGAATGTTGTTCGGAGTCTCGGATGGGATCCGTGATATGACGAGGAGATCCAGAATGGTCCGGAGAATAAGATTCATATAAGGAAAGTCCTGTTTCGGAGTTGGAGAATGATTCCGGTGTTTTCATCGGGAATGTTCTAGAAGGGTCCGGAAGGTCCGGCACTCCGGAGGGGAAGGGTACATGAATGTGTCATAACAAGTTGGAATGGTTGCATCATGTACTAGGTGTCATCGCTGAGCAAAATAAAGGGATAAATAAAATCCTAGTTTCAAAAGTCAAACGCCAATTTGAAAAGTCAAACGGCAAGTTTGCTTGGTGGAGGGAGAGTAGGAAACCTACTTGGGGAGGAATTCCTCCTCCCTCCACCGCCGGCCAAGGAGGCCGAGTTGGGGGAGGACTCCCTCCTCCCAACCGGCGCCCTCCCACCTATATAAGGAGGGGCAGGGGTGCCCCTCTAGCCTACACCTCTCACCACCCAAAAACCCTAGCCCTCTCCTCCAAGTCACCGGTGCCACCACCACCTTGTGCTGCTGCCGCCGCCTAGGACACCTCCAACTCGGCGAGTTGGGGTGATCCCCAAACCCTAGCCACCGGCTACACTCTCCTCTTGGTGCCCTCTAAACCCTAGATCACCAAGGCCTCTCTCATACTCCACCATACTCGCTCCGGCTTAAGGCGAAGCCCTGCGAGATCTCCCCTCTACTTCTGGTACCACGCCATCGTGCTGCCGGAATCGCGAGGAGAGTGCTACAACCTCCGCTGCCTGCTGGAACAAGGGAGATGAAGGTCTTCATCGAGTACCGAATGTGTGACCGACTGCGGAAGCACTGCCGGAACGCAGCGCCGGAAGGATCGTCTACGCGATCTTGAGATCGGAAGTGTACGACTACATCATCCACGAGAATCTGCTCTCGTTAACCGCTTTGGATCTTCAAGGGTTAGTACTCTATCGACTCGTTGCTGCAATCTAGTAGATAGATCTTGGCTTATGTGTGTTCATGCGATAGAAATTTTTTGTTTTCCATGCTACGAACCCCTACAAGTTCTGGATAAGATTTGTCTTTTTCATCATATTTAATATGCAGATTTTTTTAGGTGATTCAAATGACAAATGTTAGGTACTGGAAATACCTTTCTCTAGAAATTGGAACCACCCTTTTTGGATTTCCAGGACTCAAATGGTGAATTTATTGGTGGACAAACCATGCACAGAAAGATTTAATTCACCAATATTCAATAAAATCTCAATAAATCTTGGGCTCCTGTGTTTTGGTACATATGGGTATGGAGGTTTACTGGGAATTGGTATAGGGTTCGCAGCATAGAAAACAAAAAATTTCCTACGATGGGAACAACTATGTACCAAGATCTATCTACTAGATACAAACAACGGGCGGATGTATATCCGTAGAGAACATACCCTTGAAGACCGACAAAGCTTAACGAGTCCAAACTCGTGGTTGATGTAGACGATCTCTTGCAGATCTCAAGATCGAGAGGAAGTCCTAGCGCCGCAAAACAGCAGCGCATCCGTGCTCGCACACACGTTCGAGGCACCAAGCAACCTCCGCCTCCTCGCTCCAGCGATGCAGCGGAAGCACAACTCTTTCTTGCCGAATTGCCACCGGGAACATGTATCTCGCTAGTCCGAGACCATGGGGGATAAATTCTAGAGGGGGAGAGACATCCTTCACGAGGAGGTGTGAGTGAGAGAGAGGGAGGGGGCTCCTTTTATAGGGAGAGGGGGGCACCCAAGGGGCCATGCGCCTAGCTATGGGGCTGCCCCCACCTCTTCCACATTCATGTGGGTGGACACTCCACTCACTCAAATGCCTTTCAATTCCCTCCACTCAAAAACCCACTCAAAAACCCACTCAAATTCCCATTAAATTTCCACCAAATTTAATGAAAGATCTCATTAAATAAAACTCCTTTTATTTATTCAGAATTTTGTCAATTACTTTAATGACAAACATTCACATATAACCCCTTGCTAGTATTTCATTTCACATGCAGAAACACTTTCTGCAATTTCACCCGAAAACCCGTTTCGGTATCTAGTGAAATAAATTCCTGCGCTTGTTATTCTTTTCGGCATGAAGCTTTTGCTCCAAATGGATGTCGGTGTCTCTTAAGTGTGTCACCCTACGGTTTGCGAATAATGCGGACATGATCGAGACCCCTCTCGGATCAATAATCAGAAGCGGGATCTGGAGACCCATACTGACTCCCACACATTCAACGATGACTTTCTTGTGATCGTCAGAACCTTTTACGCTAGTATCTTAATCCTTTTGTTTCGCGATATATTACATGTCCGAGATTCGATCATCGGTATCTCCATACCTAGTTTGATCTCGTTACTGGCATGCACTCTTTTCTCGTTCCCGTGATATAACAATCTAGTGATCAAATCACTTGCTTGCAAGCTAACCAATGTGATATCACCGAGAGGGCCCAGAGTATATCTATCCGTCACCGAGATGAAAAAATTCCACTCTCGATCCATGGGCCTCAACATAACACTTTATTAGTTCTTAATCCATCTTTATAATCACCCTGTTACGGTGTGACGTTTGATGTTATCAAGAAACTCTTCTGGTGTTAGTGATTGACATGATCTCATGGTCTAAGGATTAGGATCACTTCGTAAGTTGTTATAGCAATATAAACTCAATGACTTTGATCGTAATGCTATTCTTCGGATGAATGTTCATCACACCATTACACTAATGTTGTGACCCCGTTATTAACAACATCCAATGTCCATGATCAGGAAACCTTGATCATCTTGTTAATCAACGAGCTAGTTTATGAGAGAGGCATAACTAGGAACTTTCTGTTTGTTTATTAAACACACATGTATTAACGTTTCCGTATTAATAGAATTATAGCATGCAAAATAAACATTTATCATAAACAAGGAATACGATAATAACCACTTTATTATTGCCTCTCGGGCATATTCCCTTCAGTCTCCCACTTGCACTAGAGACAATAATCTAGTTTGAAAACTTTGCGTATTGAACACCTATGGCTTTCCAGTGTTCCATATACGCAATTGCAAGTGGTTAACATAATCTACAGATCTGACGTTTCAGGTCCGTGTGTATTTGCATGTCTTTGCGTCTTCACGCATCACTCATTCTCCAATGAGATGGCATTGTATAAATTTGGTCTTTCGGTGAGACCTTTAGTTCCTTGGGGTTAAATCATGTTGATACTATTGTCATACAATATATCTTTAGTGTTAGCCCGTTGCGAACCACACCTTAGTTTGATAACAAACTTCTTGACACAAATTCCCTCCTCTGCTGCTACTATAGCAGTCATATACTTAGCCTTTTTGTTGTAGTATTCGTCACAATGTCTTAACTATGGATTTCATCCAAATCCATCATGGAATCTTCTTTCCATTACATTGTGCCAACCATAGTTTAAATTGAGATAAACTTAATTTGTATCTTGTGACAAAACTAGTATCAATGTAACGCTTTACAATGAACTATTTGTAATTGTTTGTCACCTCTACACAAATATATTCTTAGTTCTTCCAAAATATCATAAGAATATCCTCACTATCGTCCAATGATCATTTTATGATTCATTCTGGTATATGCTCATAACACTTAGAGCATAGGACATATCTGGATGTGTACATATCATGGTATGATTAATCAAAGCATCCTTGTGATTTCACTCATCAAGTGTCAAAGCACTTGAATCTTGTTTCACTTATCAAGTGTCAATACACTTGAATCTTGATTCAATTCCTTTCCATGCGACAAGAACCGTTTCTTGTTGTTTCTATTGAACTCCTTCAATATCTCATATATATGTATGTTTGGCACAACCATATTAGCGTCATAGTCTATCCACTATAGACATTCATGCTAAATATTCAAGTTTTGCCTAAGTTTTTCATCAAAATGAAATTCTTAACCTTTGTCAATAAAAATTACATCATTTATAATCAACAAGATGTCCTCCACATAATGTATTAGAAATATGTCTCAGCGCTCCCACTTAATTTCTTGTAAATGCAAGCATCTTCATCGTCTCCTGATGAAAACTCTTTTTCATCACGGTGAAGATTCCAACTCCACGATGCTTACTTCAACCATTGAAGTTTGCATGCCCTTTTTTTAGCATCCTTTGAATTAACAAAGCCCTTTGGATTGTGTCATGTACACGTCCTAGGTAACCATTCTATTAGAAGAACTTTGTTTTGTTTATTCATCTACCATATAACAAATTATATGTAGTGGTTGCTACTTTAATCCGTCCAGACTAAATATCGCTATGAAAGATCAAATATTGTCATAGTCAACTCCTTGAACATTGTCGTAACATACTTTACGACATGTCGACTATTTCATCGATGTGAAACATCCATGTCTGTTTCTTTATAGATCCAAATACGAACGATAGGTTTTTACACCTTTCTGGAGGGTCTTCCAAGTTCAAAACTTGATTTCTCGTGTATGGAACTATCACGGATTTTATGTCTTCAAGCCATTTGACGGAGCCAGGGCCCATCATCGCTTATTTGCATATAGTCGGTTCATCATTGTCAAACAATAATGGTTTACTCTCAAATCTTAATCATTTGATTGTTTATCCGACCTTCTTGGTTCAATAGGAACTTTAGACCTCCGTGACCGCAACCTTTGAGGCACGTAATCCATGAGCATTCTGGCTGCCTCCGGAACATTTTCCGACGCTGCGCAACTCAGCAAATATAGCTAAGGTTCGTTAACCTTATCAAAGTTCTATTGTCCTCCCACTTAACATTTATGAAAAATTCCTTCTTCAAGAAACTTCACGTTTCAAGCGACAAACCCTTTTGTCCTTGGTGTTATAGAGGAATAACCAATTGTTATTCGAAATAACCTACAAAGACATGCTCATCCGACTTCGGTTGTAAACATTTTACTTATGTTTAGCATACCAAAATTTAAGAAATGACAACTTGGGTTTTACCCCAAACCATAACTTCCATGGTGTCATTTCAACGGATCAAGATGGAGCTCTTTTCGATTAAAAGCGGAAGTCTCTAAAGCTTTAATCTTTTAAAACATAATGGCAGTTTTATAAATAACACCTTTGATCCAACCATGTCAAACAAGGTTTCATTACAAATCTCAAACACTCCATACTCCTATGGTGTTTCGGGAGATGTAAATCTAGGTGTTTTGCTAAACTTGCAACTCAAATAAATCCCTTTATGATAAAATCATAATTCATTTATTTTCTTGTTACACTTGTAACTCAAACAAATCCCTTATGATAAAATCATAAACCATTTATTTTCTTGTTACAATGATTTTGCACTTCATCTTGAAAGTCTTTGAAACATTTTCAAATATTTCATACTTCTTTCTCATTAAGTGAACATTCACTCAAATTTCCGGAGAAAGCATATGAAGTTGAAATCCATCGCTTACGACTATACATAATGGACTACATACATCGATATGTATAAATTCCAATAATTTAGTCGTTCATTCTTCTTTAGCCTTTGAACGGAGTTTTAATTATCACGTGGAAAGTCTCACAAGCGTCACTTGATCAAATCAAAGACTCCAAAAATCCATGAATATGGAGATTCTTCATGTTTTATTTCCAATATAATTTAAACAGCGATGTCACTTCTTAAGTGATCTTTCAATCATTTGTCTTGCGACATTTTAGCATTAGGTTTTATGGATGTGATTTCTCCAACTAGATTTGTAAATCATCCATCTTATATGGAATACGGTAATTATTTGAACAACCTTTGTTCTCATAATACCTGATTTAAATAACAATTATTAAAACAAATCTTGAAGTCAAGCTTTGATGTCAACGAGAAATACAAACAACGGTTTGTTTGTTTTTGATGAACATCATAACATATTCTCTTGCTAGTTACTTAGGCCATTGTGGTTCATGAATTGCGCCGTTCTGTATGAAATTTCATACCAACCAATTCGGTATCCCATACCCAAGAACCACATTGTTTAACAAGCAAAGAATACACCATAACATGTATATGATCCATATACCTAAATTGGATATTTCGAATCTTTTCTTTTTCGCCAAGTATATTTTATAGATTCTCTTCCAGCATTTCCTTTTCCTTTTAAAATAATCTATCAACATCAACAGTGGCGCCATATACATGACACATAGTCCAAAGTGTGTATATTCAAATAATAATACCTTTGGACTTGCACTTTGAAGTAGATCACCATCATCAAAATTATCGATATTCTTTCAAAATCTATTCTTTAGTAATCTTTTAGTGTAGTAAACATTTTACATACATATTCTATTCACCCTTATCATGAAGACATTCATGATCAAGCTATTGTAGCTTATAAAGGCGGATCATGAGTATAACATTACTTTCCAAAACCCTTTTGGATGATTAGGATGTATAGCATCTCCAAACTTTGTATATTCTCATCCAATATGAGAACATATATTATACTCTATCATATTGCAACCAAAACATTATTTCAGATATCGTTATATCTGCCACACATGATGGTTTCTGAAATAATTCTTTCAACTCCTAGATAAACTTGATATTAAAACAATCAAGAATCATGGAGGAAAACATGATACTTAAGATACTAACACTGGAATTGTTACTCTCGATTTAAAACCAATTATTAAATTTCACGGAGTAAACAGAGTTTGCTGAAAGTTTGCAATAGGACTTTAAACTTTAGATTGACACTCAACACAATACGATACCAGTTCGTAAAGTATATATCTAGAATTCTTTAGTTCTATTATCTCAATTATAACAAAGCATAAGGTGGTGAACGAATGCCAATGACTACAACAAATTATGCAAATTCACTTTGATTTAATTTATGATAAATTGAGTTCTACTAATCCAAATTAGAAATAAACTCCCACTCAAAAACGACATCCCTCGTGTCTTTTTTGGTGATTACATGAACCAAATCCACTACACCAAGTCCGATCATCACGTGGGTCGGTGTAGCTTCAAAGGCGAGCATCCATATGGTCATCATATCAAAACATATGACTCATGCTTAACCTTTCAGTCCGTGTTCCGAGGACATGTCTGTACATGCTAGGCTCGTCAAGTAAGAACCTTAGTATTCGCGTGTGTAACTATCTTACACCCGAGATATGCTCGTGGATTCAAGTACACCTGATCATCACGTGATGTATTGAAGCGACGAAACATTGTCGATGCATACTTAAGGAAGAACACATTCTTGTCTTGATATCTAAATGAGGTATCATCTTATTATGCTAATAAAACGCCAAACAAGCAATATAAGATGCAATCAAAACATCACATGTTTATTAGTGAAATGATATGGTTCCCGCATATGATCTCCATCATGTGCACCGTGGTATGATCACTATCATACCTATATGTGTAAGTCCAAGGTCTATGGAGATTACACGTTATGTGTGTTTTAAGAGTATCATATCATACTTCTACTTACAACACCACCATATCATAACACTAGCCCAGCAACAATCTAAACTAGACGCCTCTAATTTATCCATTGCAAATTTTACGTGGCTTAGGGCTTTCGTAGATAGAACCGTTATTACCTACGAACATGAACCACAACGAGGATAACCAAATTGTTGACAACTCGTTGCAAATTAGATATTGACTATAGTAGGAGAGACAGACACCCGCTAGCCACTTATGCAAAACTAGTTGCATGTCAAGCGTGGAACAGGTCTCATGTGCGAGGACATGTAAAGTTTGTCCGGGCCGATTCATCCCACTATGCCACCAATATCCAAAGTACAACTAAGAAGCAATAAAATGATCATCATCGCCCACATACTCATATGTGTACTACCCGTGCAAAGTATCTATGCATAGATCCGGCTCTGATACCACTATAGGGTTCGCAGCATAGAAAACAAAAAAATTCCTATGATGGGAACAACTATGTACCAAGATCTATCTACTAGATACAAACAACGGGCATATGTATATCCGTAGAGAACATACCCTTGAAGACCGACAAATCTTAACGAGTCCAAACTCGTGGTTGATGTAGACGATCTCTTGCCGATCTCAAGATCGAGAGGAAGTCCTAGCGCCGCAAAACAGCAGCGCATCCGTGCTCGCACACACGTTCGAGGCACCGAGAAACCTCCGCCTCCTCGATCCAACGATGCAGCGGAAGCACAACTCTTTCTTGCCGAATAGCCACCGGGAACATGTATCTCGCTAGTCCGAGACCATAGGGGATAAATTCTAGAGGGGGAGAGAGATCCTTCAAGAGGAGGTGTGAGTGAGAGAGAGAGAGAGGGAGGGGCTCCTTTTATAGGGAGAGGGGGCACCCAAGGGGCCATGCGCCCAGCCATGGGGCTGCCCCCACCTCTTCCACATTCATGTGGGTGGACACTCCACTCACTCAAATGCCTTTCAATTCCCTCCACTCAAAAACCCACTCAAATTCCCATTAAATTTCCACCAAATTTAATGCAAGCTCTCATTAAATAAAACTCCTTTTATTTATTCAGAATTTTGTCAATTACTTTAATGACAAACATTCACATATAACCCGTTGCTAGTATTTCATTTCACATGCAGAAACACTTTCTGCAATTTCACCCGAAAACCCGTTTCGGTATCTAGTGAAATAAATTCCTGCGCTTGTTATTCTTTTCGGCATGAAGCTTTTGCTCCAAATGGATGTCGGTGTCTCTTAAGTGTGTCACCCTACGGTTCGCGAATAATGCGTACATGATCGAGACCCCTCTCGGATCAATAATCAGAAGCGGGATCTGGAGACCCATACTGACTCCCACACATTCAACGATGACTTTCTTGTGATCGTCGGAACCGTTTACACTAGTATCTTAATCCTTTTGTTTCGCGATATATTACATGTCCGAGATTCGATCATCGGTATATCCATACCTAGTTTGATCTCGTTACTGACATGCACTCTTTTCTCGTTCTCGTGATATAACATTCTAGTGATCAAATCACTTGCTTGCAAGCTAACCAATGTGATATCACCGAGAGGGCCCAGAGTATATCTATCCATCATCGGGATAAACAAATTCCACTCTCGATCCATGGGCCTCAACATAACACTTTATTAGTTCTGAATCCATCTTTATAATCACCCTGTTACGGTGTGATGTTTGATGTTATCAAGAAACTCTTCCGGTGTTAGTGATTGACATGATCTCATGGTCTAAGGATTAGGATCACTTCGTAAGTTGTCATAGCAATATAAACTCAATGACTTTGATCGTAATTCTATAGTTCGGATTAATGTTCATCACACCATTACACTAATGTTGTGACCCCGTTATTAACAACATCCAATGTCCATGATCAGGAAACCTTGATCATCTTGTTAATCAACGAGCTAGTTTATGAGAGAGGCATAACTAGGAACTTTCTGTTTGTTTATTAAACACACATGTATTAACATTTCCGTTTTAATACAATTATAGCATGAAAAATAAACATTTATCATAAACAAGGAATACGATAATAACCACTTTATTATTGCCTCTCGGGCATATTCCCTTCAATTGGAAATAGGTTAAAACCTTATTTGGTTTGCCCTAGGGAATGGGACAAAGGTTTTACTATAGTTTGAAATAAGGTTTAACTATAGTTTAACTTGGCATGGGACAAAGGCCTAAAACTGGGTATTTCAAAGATCTATCAGATGAAACTTGAATCATTACATTTTGATATGTATAACTTTCTGAGTGTTTTATTTATTGCATTTGATACAAGTTGGTAGATTAATTCTCAGAAAAGGTATAAATTAATATTGGCCAAAGTACTAGTGTTGCCTATTGGAGAAATGCTGGGGGAATCTAGGAAAATTTGAATTTGGTCCTTTTGAAGTATTTTGAAATTTTATTTAGATTTTAAACCAATCGGGTAAATTTAGATCTGGCTGGAAAATAATTAAAGAGGGGAGGGGGTACTTGCGCGGGCCCGATTCATAGGTAAAGGGGCCGGCTACCACCGATTTCAGCCCAACAACGCTGAGCCTCGTGCAGGAAGAGGTGGCGGTCAAATGCCGGCGGGAAGGCCCACAAGTCAGCGAGATCTGGGGGCCGAAGGGGTACCGGGCTATTATGGTTGTTGGATCTGAATGAGATCAACGGCCGGGGCTTCATTTTCTTCCTCCGATGGCAGGAGAGCAGAGGGAATCCTAGGGGAGGGATGGGGAGGACCAGGGGGCTTACCAGGGGACTGTTGGCGACCGGGGTGTGACGGCGGGGGCGCGGTGCATCACGAGGTGTCCGACGAGGGGCGGAAGAGGGGGTTTCTACGTGGGAGAGCGTCTCACGGGACGACATCTATAGGTGTCCTCAGGAGCTCACCGGAGTGCGCTCAGGGCTGCCTGCATGTCGCCGGCGAGGCGTCAGGGAGGACCTGGAGTGCTTAGGGGCAGGGAATTAGCTCGAAGGGGGTTCCCAACGCTGGAAGCGGGCCGGACTCGCTGGAAGCGGGCCGGACTCGCTGGAGGACATGCTCGGGTTTCTTTGGGCGGGGCCGACTCCGGTGTCCCTGCAGCAGAAAAGAAAAAGGCATGGCATGAGTAGTAGAGGAGTTAGGGTACCATGAGCCCAAGGGAGAGGGGAGAGGGCGTCGAGAACCATCACCATTCTCATGGGAGCTTGCATGCCCGAGAGAGTGTTTTCTCTCTCTCCATGGTGAGGGAATCGGAGGGAGAGGGAGTGGGTGTTCTGGGGATGGTAGGTGGATGGAGGAGAAGTCAAATGAGAAGCAAGGGGATGCTGGGGTGGCCTCTGGGTTATTTAAACCGAAGATAAATGGGGGTAGGATGGACATTGTCCATGGGAAAAGCTTGGAGGGAGGTGCTCATCCATTGGCTGGCTTGGGTGGTGGAGTGGGTCCTGTTGGTGTGCCCTGGTTGTGCAGAAGGGGTGGAGGGGTAGGGTGCAGCAACTGCAAGAGTTTTAAAAAGACATTGAAAGGACATGACCTTTGTCCCTCTTATAAACAAGCACAAGGGACAAGAGGAAAGGTGGTGGGGTTTTGTGGTGCTACAGTGATGTTGACCAGGGGAGTGATGAGTGCTGGAGTGAAGTGTTTGATAAGCTTGGGAAAGGTTGGATTTGGTTTTGATTGAATGGTTTGGTTAGATTGCCTATTTGAACAAAACTACGGTTATGATGGAAATCCAAGTTTTTAAATTGTACAAGATGGGTAAAAAGGTACTGGTAGAAGGGTATGGTCCTTGTACCTTTCTAGGATCTATTTGGGATTTTTCTAAAGATTAAAAGTCCACTTAATCTCATTTATTCAAATAGTGCAGAAATAGATTATGAAAGCTGATGTAATATTTTTACAGTATAAAAGGTTGGTTTTTGGTGTGAAATGGTGCCGAATACCATTTTACACCTTGGAGAATTTATTTGGAATTTATTGAGATCAAAAAGTATTTTTAAAGAATTATTTGTTGTTTTTGCCAATTAAGAAAAAGGGAGAAAAGAAATAATTAAGAATCTCAAAAATATTTATTTTTGAGTTTGGAAGATAGGGTATGATATATAGAATTCAATTATGTCTTGGTTTGGCTAAGTGATTTGGAGAAAAATCAAACCTGCCTTTATAGATAAGGATTTTGAGAATTTGGTAGATAAAGGAAATTAAATGGTTTAAGAATCCAAATAATTGGGGGAATTATTTGGGGATGCTTATATCCAAGTTCGATGATGTAAACTTGATGTATGCATTAATATCCTCCTTGGTTTTGGGGTAAAGTGGTGGAAAGGGTGGAAACTAGATTCGGGGAGGATCTAGGGTTTAGTTATTCTGATGCCACCTAAACAGGGTTGGATTAGGGAGCTCAGGGCTCACCTTGGTACAAGGGGTATATGGATGGATAGACCATGTCATATATATGATCGTGGAATCAAGAGTTGGGCTTGGTTGTATTTGAGGTGATCATGATGAGATGGCAAACTTTGTTGGAAACAAGGCTACCATAACAAGTACATCAGGTAGCCTTATAAAACATGTGGGTTTAGGAAGCACAAGGTTCCAATGGGAACAAGTGGAGTGGGTTTTGATATGCCATGCTTAGTAGATCACAACCATGCAAGGATTTGGTCAAGGGGAGGGGGCACATAGATGTGAGATTCTGCCAAAGTAGGTAAGAGGATAGGATTTGCAGGAAAGATTATTATCTTGGCTACAAAACCATCATGGATGAGTGTGAATTAGAATGGCTCAGTTAAGGGAAAGAGTATGCTTTGGTAGAACTAAAGATATACTACAAGTTGGTTCAAGTACATTCTCAAGAATGCATATAGGTTGGAAAAGGTAGAGCTCCAAAGATTGAATCTAGATAGGAAATCCAGACTTAGCCATTTTGGCAGATTTAGGGTTTTAGACTAGTGTGCAAGTGTAGAGGGTTTTGAGAGGATGCTAAGTTCCAAACTCATGATCAAGGGGATGATGTTGAAGTGTTAATTAAGTAAGTAGGATCCATGCTTAGATGGGGTCTCCACTGAGTTGGAGCTATTAGAAGGATTTATCCCTGGATTGATCTGGTTAGGAGGGAAGATGATCACCTTAGTGGCTTAGGATAGATCTAGACTTGGAGGCTTGATATGGGATTGATGAGCACAACCATAGATTGGGTACTAGGGGGATGAGCTACTAGATTAGCTCACTCTAGTTCCTACACAACAAGGCAAACAGCATACCAAGGCAAATCATTAGACAACAGATTAAGGCAATTCATCTTATTACTTATCCAACTAGTACTAGGGTTACCATCAAGCCTAGCTTGGGGTAAGGGTGGGTATTTTTAAAGGGGTTTTGCTTTGAAGTAAGATAAGTACCATCTTGGTATCTCTACCAAGATTGAGATGAAAAGGTTTTAATAAAGGTTTTTGGAAAACCTAGACATAAGGGTAGTTGAAGGTTCTGTCTTGAAAACATAAGGAGAGTATATATATGTCTCCATAGTTTTGGCAATAGAAACTGGTAAAGTATTTGGTTGTGTCAAAGTCATCTTGGCTCAGGTTTTGAAATGCCAGAACATTTGAGAATATGAAGGATGAGCCAAGACATCTCTTTTGAAAAATAGTTTTTGTGAACTAGGGTTGAGATGAGGAGTACACAACTAATCCACAAGCAGTTGCTTGAGCACAAGAAAACAAGTAAGCACACATTGCAAGAAAAAGTTTTTGTTCCCCCTGATTTTTGCCTTCTGGATAGTTAATCAGGGTTGCTGAAATTGGGATGTTACAGATGCCTTGGGCATCCCCAAGCTTTGACACTTGTACCTCTTGAATATTTCTTGGGGTGACACGGGGTGGCATCCCTAAGATTGAGCTTTTGTCCATTCTTCATCTCATTACATCATTCTTTCTCTTGCCTACAAATTTTCCTTCATACAAAACTTCACACGATCTTCATTAGCAACATTAGTGCATTCAAAAGATAATAGACCCTTGGGGTTTAGTTTCAAAACAGCAAATCTTTCACTAAAGACACAAGCTACTGTAGAAATTCCCTCAAAAAGCTCAATTTCCCAAAAAGAACCCAAAAAGGAATCAATAAGAAGCAAATGCAAATAATGGCAGAAATCTGTCAAAACATACCATTGATATGTCAGAAACGTATCTATAATTTTTTATGCTCCATGCTTGTTTAGTATCTACGTTGCTTTACTTGTATACACTTTGAGGTGCTTTTTACATGTTTTCTGGTACTAACCTATTAATAAGTTGCAATAGTGCCAGATGCCTGTTTTCTACTGTTTTTGGTTTCAGAAAAGTTAGTAAAGAAATATTCTCGGAATTGGAAGGAACAAACGTCAAAGTCAATTACTTTCCGTGGGGAACAAGAAGTCCAGAGGGGAGCCGGAGAGGCCGGCCAGACCCATCCTAGGCGTGGGTGGGCCCTATCCCGCGCCTGGGAGGGGTGTGGGGCTCCTAGCCGCCTCCTCGGCCTCCCCCTTTGCCTATAAGAAGCCCCCGATGCAGAAACCCTAGGCACCCAATCAAATCTCCACGAAACCGTCTGTAGCCGCTGCCACCATCATCCCTAGATCGGGGGATCTAAAGTTCTTCCCTGCACCCTGTCGGAGGGGAGATCATCCCGGAGGCCTTCTCTCTGGTATGATGCGTGAGTAGTTCCACCTTGGACTATGGGTCAATGTAGTAGCTAGATGGTTGTATCTCCTCCTTTGCGCTTTCATGTATAGATCTTGCGAGCTCCGTTCATGATCAAGATCTAATCTATTTGTAATCATGCGTGTTGTGTTTGCGGGGATCCGATGGATATTGAGATTATTATGTTGGTTTGATTAATGGTTTTGTCTTTATGATTCTATCATGTTTGTGTTGTTTGTGAGCTTGCATGCTCTCCGTTGTTAGTAGCTATCTTGGCCAAGTAGTTGCTAGTGACTCCAAGAGGGGGTATTTATGCTCGATAGTGGGTTCATGCCTCTAGTTTCCAAGGGAAGTGACAATAATCTCTTCGGTTTTAGATGTGATGTTTCTACTAGGGAGAAAACAATGGTCTCTTGTTCATGGAACATGTGGACTGTTTACCTTACACACTTTGCTTAAAGCAGTTGTCTGTTGCTTGCAACTTAATACTGGAGGGGGTTCGGATGATAACCTGAAGGTGGACTTCTATTCATAGATGCAGTTGGATGGCGGTCTAAGTATCTTGTTGTATTGCCCAATCGAATCTCATAGGATCTTTCTGACTAGCAATTGCTGTAGGGTTTTGTAGCATGGAAAACAAAAAAATTCTACCGCATACAAACAAACAAGCCAAGATCTATCTACTAGATTGTAGCAACGAGTCGATGGAATAACTCACCCTCGAAGATTCCAAAGTGTTTAACGAGAGCGGATTCTCGTGGGTGATGTAGTTGTACTCTTCCCGATCTCAAGATCGCGTAGACGATCCTTCCAAGGCCTGCGTTTGTGGCGCTCATGATCGCTCACCGTTCGATACTCGACGAAGACCTTCCTCTCCTTGTTCCAAGAGGCGGAGGTTGTTGCACTCTCCTCGATTCCGGCGGCGTGGTACGGAAGTAGAGGGGAGATCTCATGAGGCTTCGCCTTAAGCGGGCAGTATGGTGGACTATGAGAGCCCTCGACGATCTAGGGTTTAGACACGCCGAGGAGGAGGCTTGGTCGGCGGCTAGGGTTAGCTAGGCGGCGGCGGTTTGCCCTAGGCGGCGGCAGCAGGAGGTGGCGGCGCCGGGGCTAGGGTTTAGAGGTGGAGGTGTTGGCTGTCTGGGAGAGCCCGCCCTCCTTTTATAGGTGGAGGGCCGGCCAGGGAGGAGTCCCTCCCCAGCTCGTCTTCAAGGTGGGCCGGCGGTGGAGGGGAGGAACTCCTCCCCAACTCGGTTTCAACCTCCCTCTCCACTTCCCAAAAATAGCCGTTTGACTTTCAAATTGGCGTTTGACTTTTTCAAACTAGGATTTGATTAAACCCTTTATTTTGTTCAGCGATGACACCTAGTACATGATGCAATCATACCAACTTGATATAAAACATTCATGTACCCTTCCTCCGGTCTTGGACATTCCGGAACCTTCTAGAACATTCCCGATGAAAACACCGGAACCATTCCCCAACTCCGAAACAGGACTTTCCTTATATGAATCTTATTCTCCGGACCATTACGGATCTCCTCGTGATATCCCGGATCCCATCAGAGACTCCGAACAACATTCGGTCTCCATCTCATCATTCCATAACTACTCAAACAACGTCGAATCCTTAAGTGTGTCTCCCTATGGTTCGTGAATTATGCGGACATGATCGAGACACTTCTCCGAACAATAACCAATAGAGGAATCTGGAAATTCATATGGCTCCCACATATTTCTACGATTACTTTGCGATCGAATGAACCACTTACATACGATACCAATTTCCCTTTGTCTCACGATAGTTTACTTATCCGAGGTTATGATCGTCGGTATCTCTGCATACCTAGTTCAACCTCGTTACCGATAAGTACTCTTTTCTCGTTCCCGTGATATGTGATCCCTTGTGAGCCAGTCACATGCTTGCAAGCTAATTGGATGACATTTCACCGAGAGGGCCCAGAGTATATCTATCTGTCATATGGATGGACAAATTCCACTCTTGATCCATGTGTCTCAACCAATACTTTCCGAGCACTCAATGCCACCTTTATAGCCACCCAGTTGCGGTGTGGTGTTTGATGTCATCAAAGCATCCATCCGGTAAAGGTGATATGCATGATCTCATGGTCGAAGGAATTAGGTTACTATGTATCAGAAAGCATATAGCAATTGAACTATTAAAATGACTTGATCTTTATGCTACGCTTATCTATAGGAGTATGTCCACCATATCATTCTCCTAACGATATGATCTTGTTGTTAACAACATCTCAATGTTCATGATAGGGAAACCACAATCATCTATTAACCAACAAGCTAGTGATGTATAGAGGCTTTACTAGGGACTTCAATTTAAGTTTACAAATCACACAAGTATTAATGTTTCCTTGTTAATACTATTATAGCATGAATGTAAACATTTATCATAAACACAAAGATATAATAATAACTACATTTATTATTGCCTCTAGGGCATATCTCCAACAATTGCATTGTTATGTCTTGCTCAGTTCCTGTCAATTGTCCTGCTGTAATTTGTTTACCCTTCATGCCATGTTGTTTATCTAAGGAGAGCACCTCTAGTGAACTATGGACCCTGGTCCAATCTTTATCATTAATACATCCTCCACTGTTACTTGTTTACTTGCTGCAATCCATTACCTTCCACACCATATGTTTAATCCTTTGTTATAGCAAACCGGTGAGTTTGATAACCTCACTGATTCGTTGCGACAAAGTCTTGAGTTTGTGTTGTGCAGGTCTCCACGTTGCTTGCAACACCTTTGAGACGTTTTCTTCCTCCTTTAGGTTCGATAACCTCGGTCTCTACTGAGAGAAACTTGCTGATGTGCTCATCACACCTTGCTCTTGGGGTTCCAACGAAGTGTCCCACGTCAACACTGGGTGCACGCATCAACCAGCAGGTAGAAATCGATTTTTTCGAAGACCTTATGTTTCTCAAATCAAAAAGTGTTAAACGAACGAAAGTTATCTAACAACATAGGGGATTTATTCAGAAAATTACAGCACAATCCGACTTACAGAGATTTTACACAAATTTTTACAGTAGAGCACAAAAATCTGTTTCGCGACAGCAACTCCCCAAATCTTACTTCCCTCTCATTAGAGATTATTCTTGGCACAAAAATCAAATAAAAAGGATAAGGAGAGGTTATTACAGAAGTAATAACTTCCAAGACTCAAGAAATCTATTAGGTTATCTCCCAAGAAGTACTTTTCTTTAACGCCTTTAAGTTAGACACAAAAAGCAAGAATCGAGTATTTTCAAATGAAGAAGCATTAACATCAAACCTTGCTTTTAAAGGAGGAGCAAAAGGCAACTTCTCTCTCCTCATATGGAAGTGTTCAATATCTTTCTTGAATGTAAATTTATATTTAATGGTGCCTTCTTTCATATCAATGATGGCACCAACAGTTCTAAGAAAATATCTTCCCAAAGTAATATGACAAGAAGCATTGTATTCAACATCCAAAACATAGAAATTAATAGGGACATAGGCATTATTAACCATAATAAGAACATCATTAACACTCCCCATGAGTTTATTTTTAGCATTATCATCAAGTGGGACATCCAAATAGCAATCTTCCAAAGGTGGCAAATCAAGCATTTCATAAATCTTTCTAGGCATAATAGAGACAATAGAACCAAGGTCACATGAAGCTTTGAGATCAAAGTCATTCACTTGCATATTAATGATGGGTTCCCAACTATCTTCTACTTTCCTAGCAATAGAGGCTTTGTGTTTCAACTTTTCTTCCTTAATTTTAATGAGAGCATCTGTAATGTGTTTGGTGAAAGCCACATTCATATCACTAGCATTAGGACTTCTAGCAAGCTTTTGTAAGAACATAATCACTTCGGAAATATTGCAACCATCAAGATCAAAATCAAACTTAGCATCACTGGTAATTAGAATTATTGGGTTTAGGCATTGTGGTAGGAGGAATAGGGACTTCTTATGGTTTCGTGGCATCCATATTGGTGGTGGTAATAGTGCACACACTATTATTTCTAGCAATTTTAGCCTCTCTTTCCTATTTAGCATGTAGTTGAGCTAACAGTCTAACATTTTCATCAATAGTAACTTGTATGGCATGAGTAGCAGCAAAGGTACTTTCCAAGGTTTTAGGTTTAGCAGCCGTTTTATTAATCAAAAAGGACTATGCTTCAGACAAAGAGGAAATATTTTTCTCAACATTCAAAAGTTTTTCCTCCACTGTCTTGTTGAAAGTGGTTTGTTTACTAATAAAGTCTTTGAGCATGACTTCAAGTTAAGAGGGAGCACTTCTAGTATTGTTGTAGGAGTTTCCATAGGTATTGCCATTATTAGGAGGATAAGGCCTATAATTATTGTTACTACCAAAATTATTCCTATAGGCATTGTTGTTGAAATTGTTGTTTCTAATGAAGTTTACATCAACTTGATCTTCTTGAGCAACCAAAGAGGCTAAGGGAACATTATTTGGATCAATATGAGCTTTTCCATTAACAAGTATAGCCATGATAACATCAATTTTATCACTCAAAGAGGAGGTTTTTTCAAAATAATTTACCTTCTTACCATGTGGATCTCTCTTAGTGTGCCATTCAGAATAATTAACCATCATATTATCAAGGAGCTTTGTTGCAGCACCCAAGGTAATGGTCATAAAGGTACCTCCAGCAGCTGAATCCAACAGATTTCTTGAAGAGAAGTTTAACCCTTCATAAAAAGTCTGGATAATCATCCAAGCAGTCAGTCCATGAGTGGGACAATTCTTAACCAAAGATTTCATTCTTTCCCAAGCTTGAGAAACATGTTCATTATCAAGTTGTTTGAATTTCATTATTTCACTTCTCATAGATATAATCTTAGTAGGAGGATATTATTTTCCAATAAAAGCATCTTTGCACTTAATCCAAGAATCAATACTATTTCTAGGCAAGGATAGCAACCATTTTTTATCTTTTTCTCTCAAGGATAAAGGGAAAAAAATGAGTTTAATAATATCTCCATCTAGATCCTTATATTTTTGCATCTCACAAAGTTCAACAAAGTTATTGAGGTGGGCGTGACATCATCGAATCGGCCTTGAAAATTGCTCTTTCATCACAAGATTCAACAAAGCAGGCTTAATTTCATAAAAGGTAGCATCAGAAGCAGGTGGAGCAATAGGTGTACTTAGGAAATCATTATTGTTTGTGCTAGCGAAGTCACACAACTTGGTGTTCTCAGCAGAGTTCATTTTTGCAAAGACGGAGCAAACCAACAGCAACAGCAATTAGAGTAGGAACTAATATTTTTTGTGTTTTTGATAAGAGAAAGAAAACCAAATGAAACTATTTTTTTGGAATTTTTGATAAAAAGAGGCAAACAAAACAAGGCAAAAGAAACTAAGCAAAACAAAAACAAAGTAAAGAGAAAGGTTGTGAAGGACTCCCTTGTGAAGTCGTCCTTAGCCTCCCCGGCAACGGCGCTAGAAATAGCTTGATGATGTGTAGCTCAGATCACTATAGAGCTTCATTGGGAGACCCCAAGAGTAAGGTATGATGAGCACAACAGCAAGTTTTCCCTCAGTAAAAACCAAGGTTATAGAACCAGTAGGAGGAAGGAAACGGCTCAAAGGTGTTGCTAGCAACTTGGAAACCTGCACAACACAAACTCAAGAATTTTCCCAAACGAACAGTGAGGTTGTCACTCTCACCGGTTTGCTGAAAACAAAGGATTAACTGTATGGTGTGGAAGGTAATGGTGGTTTGCAGAAAGTAAACAGTAATAGTGGAAGATGTATCAATGGTAAAGATTGGACCAGGATCCATAGTTCACTAGATGTGTTCTCCTTAATATAAACAACATAACATGTTGGGTAAACAAATTACAGCGAGGCAATTGATAGGACAGAGTAAGGCATAACAATGCAATACTAGAAATTCATGATCCTATGAGATTTGATTGGGCATTACAATAATATACATAGACCGTCATCCAACTGCATCTATGACTAGTAATCCATCTTCAGGTTATCATCTGAACCCCCTCCAGTATTAAGTTGCAAGCCGGATAACTGCTTTAAGCAAAGTCTGTAAAGTAAACAATACACTTGTTCCATGAACAAGAGATCGTTGTTTTCTCCCTAGTAGCAACATCACATCTACAACCTTAGAGATTTTTGTCACTTCCCCAGATTAAATAGAGGCATGGACCCACTATCGAGTATAAATACCCCCTCTTGGAGTCACTAACATCTACTTGGCCAAGATAGCTACTAGAAACGGAGAGCATGCAAGATCTCAAACAACACAGACATGATAGAATCAATAAGATAGAATCATTAACCAATCTGACATAGTAATCTCATTATTCATCGGATCCCCGCAAACACAACATGCATGATTACAAATAGATGATCTTGATCATGAACGGAGCTCACAAGATCTAAACATGGTAGCACAAAGAAGGAGAAACAACCATCTAGCTACTACATGGACCCGTATTCCAAGGTGTAACTACTCACGCATCATACCGGAGGCTGGCATGGTGATGAAGAAGGCCTCCGGAATGATCTCTCCCCTTCGGCAGGGTGCCGGAAAGAGCTTCAGATCCCCCCGATCTAGGGACGATGGTGGAGGCGGCTACGAACTATTGCATGGAAGATTGATCGGGTACTTAGGGTTTAGGTATTGGGGGCTTCTTATAGGCGAAGAGGGGGGCCGAGGAGGTGCCCGAGGCGGCTGCACCCCCCTAGGCACGGGCCATGACAGGCCGCGCGGCCAGGGGGTGTGGCCCCCTCGAGGCCCTCCCCCGTCTCGTCTTCTGGCTCCGTGTTTCCCATAGTAAAATATTGACTTTGGCTTTTGTCCCGTCCAATTCCGAGAATATTTATTTTTGACTTTTCTGAAACCAAAAACAACAGAAAACAGGCAACTGACACTGTGGCATCTTGTTAATAGGTTAGTCCCAGAAAATATATAAAAACACCTCAAAGTGTAGACAAAACAAAGCAAAATAGATACTAAATAAGTATGGAACATTAAAAATTATAGATACGTTTACGACATATCAGATTTCAAGTTGTTAGCAACACCTTGAGGTTGTTTCCTTACTCCTACTGGTTTGATAACCTTGGTTTCATAGGTGACGGAAATTTACTGTTGTGATCGTCACACCTTCCTCTTGGGGTATCGCAACGAAGCTCTAAAGTGATCTAAGCCCATCACCTACATGTGGCCTCCGTTTCAATTTGCCCTATGCTATGTGTTAAATACAAAAAATGGATGTCTATAATACAGTACATATATTTCGTGAGTATAGTAATGGTATTAATTGATTTTGTAGTATAGTGCATTGGTATTTTTTCTATATATTTTATCAAAGTTGGAAAAATGATTTTGGAAACACAGCGTAGAGCTATTTCATGCTCTGTAGATGCATGCTATCTAATGCACGAACTTCCTATAATAAATTCGCTACTATTTTCATGGCTAATCTTAGCGTTGTGGCGTATCCACGTATAGCCACAACAAGCTGCATGTAGACTGGTACTCTCCTTCTTTTTTTAAAATATAAGATGTTTTTGTTTTGTAAAGCAAATGTATCTAGATTTTTTTTAGTACGTAGGTTCACTGAGATTTATAGTAAATCTATAGACTAAAAAGATTTAGATTTTTTTTCACATATCTAAAATATACTATATTTTAAAACAGAGGGAGGGACTAGTACCCTAGTATATACACCAATTCATGTACTTTCTCCGATCCATATTACTTATTGTAGAAATGGATGTATCTAGACATATTTTAGTGCTATATAAATCTAATCTAATGACAAGTAATATAGATCGGAGGAAGTAACTACTAATTGCACATGATTTCTATGCAAATAAATGCATAGAAAGTTTAAGCGTCTAAAACCCATGATAGTATAACAAAGTATATTTTGGTCGATCGTTTGAATAAATATTTAATTGGAATCCGCCGATGAATCGGAGTTTACATGGAATCGACGGTCCGGTCAAAACAACTCCTACGGGATAAAACTCAGATCGTTGTTTCATTGTAACACACACGGGAACGTGGTATTAGATTTTTCTAGGAAGACGTGGCATTGGATATTTTTACATACATGTTTGGACTTTAACGTGTCACTTAAAATAGCGTACAACTAAATCTCGGAAGATCATAGCTGTCAATAAAAGATCTAATGGCTGATATAATTCAAGTGATGTGGATCAACTTGATGTCTCGAAAAACACTCTTATATTATTTTTAGGAGATATATGCAGGTTTAGTCCACATCTTGCACCGTGGGAACGTTTTAGTCTCATATCTTACAAACTGAGCAATACTAGTCCCACAACTTGCAAACCGAGAGCATTTTAGTCCAATTCGATCAAATTTCAGCTAGTTTGACTGATCCAAATACACTAGAGGTGGCATTGTCGGTGTGACTTTTCTGAAATGACTATTATATGTTTCTCTCTAATAGATTTGACCTTTATTCTGCCTTACATGGGGGTCCAAGCTGTCAGGTACGGAAGGAGCTGCTTAAAAATAAATCTGTGTGATGAGGACTCGATCTCCCAACATTACACGACTAATACACACGTGACTACCAGTAATACACATGCCAATTTATGGTAGAAACTGGGACGTACTTCTAATATTATGTGACGGAGATTTATGCAGCATTTCAAATGTCATGCGCCGCTTGATCTTCGATGACTAAGTGGAGCCGTCAGCTTCTACCTCCACTGTTTCCTCTAGTTTGACGGCGAAACGCACGGCGGGGCACTCGGCATCGTGCGGAGCGCGAGACGAACACCATGGCGCCGGCATGCCGCCGATGATGCTCAAGTTCTGCGAGGTAGCGGTGTCCGTGCTATGCCACCATGTACGAACACCTCACAGCGCTCCATGTCTCTGCGGCCAACGGGTGCCTGTCCGTGGTCTCCCATGTACCTTGCCCGCCATTGCGCCGTGACAGCAAAAGAGTCTAGGAGTGAGCCGATTCCCAAGAGGTGCGGGACGGGGCTGGGCGTGCACGGTGCAGTGGCCCTTCCTCCCGGTGCTCCTCCTCACCGCCACCGCCAGCGCGTCAAACGTCGTGTCGACCTGCACGCCGCCTTGACTGACAAGGTCGAGCTTGCGCCCGAGCTCGGTTGTTTTCCTCTTTGTCTTACAAGTCCGCGTCTCCTCGCCTCCAGCATCTCGGCCAAACTCCTGCCAAACACAAGTCGTTGTCACTACGTCCGCCGGCCCTCCTGGTCTTTTTTGTCCTCGCCTCAGGCTCTGCGTTCTACCATCCCAATTGAACTTGTTCAGTTCAATTGGGTATGCCCTTGTACGTCGATAAGATACGCATCATAGCTCCACTGGTTTATTCACTTGTCCTCCGGTCGAGACATCCGGTGCTTGATTCCCCTTGAAAAATAAAGCCAGTTTTCTTGTTCCTCGGCCGGTGGTAAATAACATGTAACTCTGTGTGGTCCAACGGCAGACGCGATTGTTCGGACGTCTGGATCCTGAGTTTGATTTACCAATATGTGCATGTCAATGTAGATTTTTTTGGGCCCTGACTAAAATGCAAAACGCCGTCGAGATAGCTCTAACATAAATGAATCGGTTAAACTTTTTAAAATTTGATTAAATTGGACTAAAATGCTTCTAAGTTGCAAGTTGTGGGACTATTATTGTTCACTTTGCAAGATGTGGGACTAAAATGCTTTTACGATGTAAGATGTGGGACTAAAGATGTATATACCTCTATTTTTAGTATATAATAGAATAGATTCTGGAAACTCCCATTTCTTGGTTGGTCTTTGAGGACTCCCATTTGCAAAATCAATAAATCATTCAAACCGCCTCAAATTAGGCCTAAATTTTTAGTTTCAAACAGCGATCTTGGATCTCGGCCTCCGTCACGCTCCCGTCATTGAGGACCTCCGCCATCCACGCCGGCCTCCTGCCGCTCGCCCACCCGCCGCCAATGCCTCGCGGCTTCTGTCTTCGCGGCTCTCGAACGCCGCAACGTACCAACAGTTTCTTGAGCTACTCCGTGTGGCTTCATATACAAATTCAGAGTAACAAAAAACAGTGTTAAAAATCAGAGTACTAGAAAAAATCAGCTGGCCTTCATATACAATAGTTTTAGTAAAAACTCAGAGTACTAGGAAAAGCTAGCTTACATTACTTGTAGCATGCCTTCAGGTTCTAAGAAAACAAGGAGAAGCCCAGCCCCAGTTTTAACTGTTGTGTGCTTCTCTAGGAAGCTTCTTAGCCAAGGTGAATATCCATGCTGATGCACACATAAAGAGCAGGTAAACAGCAAGCATGAGTGAATCTAGAGATTAAAAGAAACAGTGCCAATTGGAGCACTTCTAATACATATGACATGTACTGCTATTCATTAGCAGAGGGCCATAAATTGGATAAACAGTATAATTTTCTTTGGAGGGAAATCACTGATAAGAAACTGTTTGCAGAATATGCTTATTCTAAATGACATCATGTATCCCTTCATGAGCACCAACCACTCACATAATTATCACCTGTACTCCATAAATTTCAGTCTTTCTCCATGTCAACAGCAAGACACAACTCATGTGTTTTGCCAAGAATTAGACATTAAAATTTAATCCATAAATTTGAAGTAACAAATATGAAAATGTGATTCATTACAGGGGAAATAACACTCAATGAAAATGGGATGTAGTATCAAATTTAGATTATTACATAAAGTAAAATAGCAGTGCCAATCTCAATTTATGGCAGAAAGCTCATGCATTTACCACTGCTTCCGATTGGCAGGATTGTAGCCTTGTTCATGCAAGCAAAAAGGGTCAGCTATCTAAATACTTGACACACCAAATGATAACATTCAGATATTATGTGAAATATTAGTTCTATGATAGCTGCCTGAAGTTAAGAACGTTTTAGGGCAGAGCAGAACACCCAAAGAGAGCAAAACATAAAAAGATGGTAGCATCTACATCACTGCTCCTCCTCACATGCAGCTAATCACCGCTCCTCTTCACATGCTTCTCTCTCAACATTTGGATAAATTCAGTAGCAAATGTTGATGAACGTTGATACTTCAATATTTCACCACAATATAGATACAGATGCAAGAAACCTCTTCAAAACAGAGAAAGCCAAAACAAATATTCGGCTAGACCAAGGAAGCGAACGAATATCAAATCAACGGATGACACATACATGTACTTCAAGAATGATCCACTGCAAGGATGGATCAGGTGGATTTTTTTACAAATATGCCCCCCTGCAACAATGCATCGCCAGAACTGCCCCCCTCTCACTGCAAATGGCAAAAGTGCCCTGGCGGGAGGCTAGAAATGTGACGCGTGTCACATCCCGCCAGGGCCGGTGGCGGGACAGGCTTCGAGCCTTAGCCGGTGGCGGGAGGCGCCTTCCGCCCTAGCGACTGGCGGGACGCGGCGGGCCCCACCACGCGGGCCAGCGGGATGTGCACTTCACGCTGGCGGGAAACGGGCCGTCCTTTCCGCCTCGGGACTCGGCGGGATGAGCCTGCCGCCTCGGGCCAAGGCGGGATGCTCCTGCCCATACCGCCTCGGGACACGGCGGGATGCCTGACACGTCTGCCTGCTCCAATATTCCCAACACGAGTGACGTTTCCTATTGCTAAACAGTCCGATAACCACCGAAAGCCGCATTCGTTGTGCCGCCCTAGGCTGTGTCGGTTTGTGCTGCCTTGCAGCGATTCGACATGATTAGACTACACAGTAATTAGACGACTGAAGCTACAGAAAATAGACCGCCGAAAGAGCACCGATACAGCAAATTGATTACCGAACCTTACAGCGCACTCGCATGTCAATTTGTCCCGCTAGTAGAGGGAGAAGGCTGGCTTATAAAAGGAGTAGTATCACGCTCTTCACAGATGCATCCTTCTTCGTTTCTTCCTTTGTTTGCTATTTTCTTGGTGGCTATGAGTTTGCCTTGCTCTGACCAAGACTACAGGCCGAGAAATATGAAGGATGCAAGTTTGCCTCCTGGTGTGGAACATCTTCGGTGTTGGTGCGGGACTCTTTGCAAGGTGAAGGAGTCCACAGATTTTTCTGATAAAATGGGCATGAAGTTTTTCATGTGTCCCAACTATCAGTATGATCCAGCTCCCTGGAGTTACAACAGGCCTCCGGTATGTTTCATCTATAACAAAATATTATATTTTTTGTTTTATGGAATATTTACTATGTTTTTATTTATGATGCAGTCTCCTCCACCCTTGTGCATGTGGTATCGTTGGATTGACACGGAGCAGCCCGAATGGGCGCTTCGTGAGATAGAAGAGAGGAGTCGCCGTGCGTGGCAAAACTTTCATGAGGACGAGGCCGTGAGAAAGAGGCGGAAGAGCGAGAGCGGCGAACAGAGCAACGGGCCGGTTAGAGGAGCTACGGAGGCAGAGAGGAACAACGACGGCTTAGGGAGGAGGAACGACGGCTAGGGAGGCATACAGGCAGACTCGAGAGAAAGGGCTCCTTGAGGCAAGGGCAGCTGAAGAACGCGGTGATAAGACAGGGAAATGGCCACGCTGGACGCAAGACGACTAGACTTTTGTCCTAGTGTCTGAATCCACGCCTCGCATTGTATCTTAATTAAAGTACTCGTATTTTAATCTATGCATTTCAATGTATCCTAATTTCTGTTGTACCGCGTGGTAATGAAAATAAGTATCTAAGTATTTTTATTTTAGTTATATCTTAAATATTTGTGAATTTTTATTTGAATTTTTTTTTGAACAACATGACAAGATAATAGTAATATGTATCTCACAAATATAGAACGATACATTAATGTTCAAATAGAAACCGGCTACACCGTCGGAGTTACAATAATCGTCTCATTGTCTCGGTTGTTTCCTTGCACGTCCTCCGTATATATGATCTGAAGGATAACTCCATGGATCCGTTGGCCTGGGATTTGTGCGGAGATTTGGCGGTGATGGTATAAAATGGTCCCTGGTTTCTGTATCTTGTTGACTGTCAGGAATTTGACTCGTACCAATATCAGTATATAAGAAATCCATCATTGGATCATATGTTGGTTGTGATGGTCCAGGGTTGTATGAAGATTGAGGTTGATCGTATGGCTGATCATATGTGTAGTAACTGTCATGGCCTATAGATGGGTGAGGAGGTGGCATGTTGGAATTAAATCCAGCATCATCATCGTCCCATGCATCGTCAGGAGTGGTCTGTATAGGAATAATAAGTATTAGAATGAGTAAAATATAATAATAAATTAGTGTGATTATAAAAATGCGTACCGGTGTTTCCTGAAATAGTTCTCTTGTAATTTCTGGGAATATTCCTCTAGGTGCTGGTTGATGCGTTGAACCGAAATCAATCTAAAAAATGGTCTCCATGTTAGAATTCAATTATTACAACAGATATGGATTAAAAAGTATCGAACTCACGCGTGGTGGTTGTCTTGAAGATTCAGGCGGTTCCACGGTATTTCTCGATGATGTACGCATAAGAGTAGAGTCTTGTCGTGTTCTAGTCTGTCAGCACAAAAACATTATAAATAATTATTTTTCTAAAACAGATTTTAAATATAGGAAATACGTACATTCTCACGCATAGAGGCGCTGCGTGCTGGATTTCCTAGAATTGCTCTCGCTTCACTTGGCCGCGACGAGAAAGACTCAGGCATGTTGTACTGTCGTAGCATAACATCATCCGCTCGGCCACAACTCCAGTTAGTAGCGGTATGTAAAGCATTCTGAAAAATGCTCCTCAATCTACTCTTGATGGTATTCGACATGGATCGAGGGTTCTCTCTAACTATTTCACGCACATCCGCCATTATGCTGTGCTGCCTACTTAGCTGAAAATAACGACCAATGTTATTCTCGTAAACATAGAATTATAAATACAGTGCTAAAAATATATATACCGTGTCATCACGGCGGTTCGCTGCAGTACGTTCTATCCCTCCCTCTAGCTGCTCTTGACGTGTGCGGTGTGCTGGTCTATCCGTTGGAGTGCGGATGAGCTTGGAACGTGTGCTCGCATTGTACCATGTCATATAAGCATCCCACGTACTATCGGAAAACACCCTGCATGTTCAGTGTCATAAGCATACCAATAAAAATTTAAATAATCTAAAAAACGTACCTATTTTCTGGAACTATGTTCGTAAGCTTGTTCGAATTCCATTGATCTATCCATAGCCTCTGGGTGTGCAGCCAATTATGATTCTTTTTCCCTTGATTGCTTTGCCTGAAATGCGCATAACCATTGTTATAATATTTGATAAAAAACATTGTATAAAATTACACTGATTTAAAATTGAGAACGTACTCGTGAAATGTAGACTCGACACAGTTGGGAGGCGGAGGAGGAACCTCCTGGTAGAGATCAAGTTGCCGCATCACACGCTCGGGGTTCTGCGGCTCCACCATATACAGGCACACGAGATGACAACGTGTCCACCAAAGCTCCTGGTCTCGGTAGCAATCAATTGCTAAACCCCTATCCCCGGCCACGTGCTTTACATAATCGTCATGCCACGCATTCCATGTGATAGAAGAATGATGTATGGTCTCGAAATCTTCATGGTAAAGAGGATAACACTTCGAAGCCAAATCACGGGCCCAACGTAATACGCCATATGTCCACCGGTACCCATGGTCGCACAATTAAACCGGACGTCGTGACCACTATATGGGTGCACTGGATCTTCTATCATTGGTCGTCGACGGGTATGTGCTCCCAAGACCACAATCGGAGGAAAATATAGCATACACATAGAATTGGGGCTACACTCGACCTTCTTTCTCCTATATGAGGCGCCACATAACCCCTCAGAAGTCGACATAGCATCGCCGAACCGATCTTTATCTTGGGTGATCTCTACATTGTCCGGAGGAAGGGCTATGTGTTCGCTAGTCTAATAAAAATTGGGTTGACTACTTCACCATTTCCGATGGGAACAACATGCCAAATAGGTAGAGTAAGTATGCAATCAGGTGTCGCATTTACTACTTCCTCGAAACTCGGTTGGGAAGCCAATAAAATTTACTAGCCAACTGATGGGGACACCTCGAGCTAACTTATCAGTACGAGTTCTCGGGATCATATGTCCCATCAGTTGTTCAAAATCTTCCTTCCAGGATGCCCGTGCTGGTGGCAATACGAGAGGAATACCACAAAGTGGCAACCCAGTGATCATGGATACATCCTGAAGTGTCGGTCATCTCTCCCACCGAAAGTGGAAGGTGTGTCTCCGGTCTCCACCGGTCAACAAGTGATGTCAGAAGACAAGGGTCCAGTTTAAATAACTGAGGCGAGGATGTCATCCTAGCGAACGGAAGTAGTCCGCTACGAGAAAGATAAGGCACAAACCGCTCATCAAGAATCCATCGGTTCGATGGACCTCGACACCTGAAAGTACTTGGCCCTCCTAGTGGACCTTCGGGGTTAATCCATTGTTGGCACCGGTGGGTAGAATCGTACTGCCCATCCAAGAGAGGAGGTAAATCCGCCATAGTCTGTACAAATGAGATAAATACAAAGTTAAAACATAGTATATTACAACATCGAAATACAAATTTAAAACATAGTACATTACAACATTGAAATACATAGTACATTACAACATTGAAATACAAATTCAAAATATAGTACGTTACAACACTGAAATACAAATACAACATTATAGCTTGTGTGGGCAATTTCTCGCCGTGTGGCCAGGAATTTTACAAGTCTTACACCTCCGTCCTTCTCCGGCCTGGCTATGGTCCATGTCATTTCTAAATCGCCTAGTTTGACGACGTCCCTTAACGGTTCGCTTGAGCGCAGGGTTGGGCCACCATGTTGGTCCACCATACCAAATAGTGCTGTGATGCTCCTTAACACCCCATGCCCAGAACTCGCCATCCCAGGTCTTCATAAGATTATGCATGCTGAAGTATGGGGAGATATATCCGTCAACGGCAATCCTCTGGCCTGCTGCCGCTGTAAGGACATGGCTACATGGGTAATGATAAAGCAAAGGCTTTTTGCAGGTGCATTCGCATGTCGTTGGATTGAGTGTGACCTCTTGCTTTGTATCCCCTCTCAAGTAGCCACGCACGTATTTTTGCCTTGTTCTGATCTCCCACCTCTTCCTAAGTGAGTCCACCACTCTGCTACCATGAGTCTTTGCTTTTTCTATTTTTATAGCCAAGTGATCTTGCATAGCTTCAGACCATTGTTTGTTCATCTGCACTCGTGCATGCGCTAGTTGAACTCTATCTGCAAAGTACGCCACTGTGCGGGACCATGTTTCAGCAACCAGTGCAGTAATAGGGAGGGCTCGGACACCTTTAAGCACTGCATTGTATACCTCTGACATGTTGGTGGTCATTATGCCATAGCGAGCACCATTGTCATGAGCCAGTGCCCACTTCCGAACATCCGGACAATTAACATTCACCCACTCAGCCATATTCCTGGCCCTCCTGTGATTTCCTGCACCCGCTGGCTCAGCTGGTGCATCGCCAGAAATTGCGGTCGTTGCAGCATTCAATGCCATCCAGTGGGCATCAAATTTCCGCGGTTGGTTCTGCATACACATCACTTTGAAGGCCTTGAAACATTCCTTGTTCCGGAAGCGAGAGTAAAAGTTTGCTGCTAGATGTCTCATGCACCACCTAGTTTCAAGATCAGGCCAAAGGAACTCCATCGGTACATCGTGCTTCATTTTTTCTAGTGCACTGAGAAGCCCTTGGTTGCGATCAGAAATGATGCATACATCAGGTCTATCTTTCACAACACCATCCTTCAAGCATTGCAGAAACCACAACCAACTTAACGTGCTCTCGGACTCAACGAGTGCGTATGCAATAGGAAGAAGCTGGTTATTTGCATCTGATGCCACTACCAAGAGAGTACCCTTATATTGTCCGGTGAGGAAGGTACCATCAATTGATATCACCGGCCGGCAGTGGTGGAATGCTTGGATAGTTTGGCTGAACGCCCAGAAGATACGGTCCAGGATGAAATGATCAGGAGTGCCACTCGGGTGGTTCCTGTCCATCCTATAGGTAACCGTTCCAGGGTTGGCTTCACTAATCTGATGTAGCATTCTCGGAACCATGTTGTAAGCCTCCGTATATGTGCCATACATCCCCTCTAAAACAGACTCCTTAGCACGCCTGGCCTTGCCATAGCTCACCGGGAAGCCTATCGCATCTGCCGCACCGTCTTGTAACGCCTTCACCGATACACTGATCTTATCTTTTACCATGGGTGCAATGACCTGTGCCACATATGCGGCACTGACATTGCAGTGTTCAGGAAGAGTGCCAGTTAGATCACAACTGTGGGGAACCATGCGAGTTATCGTCCAAGGCTTGCATATTCCCACTGGTTGTGACGGCGACTCTTCCAGGACAACCAGACTCTATGCAGAGAACCTTCAACAAATGTTTGTCAGATTTCTTCACTTTATGTTCTCGGGAAATGGAGAACGCATATCTTCTGATCGCCATGTCCACAGCCTCCTTGCTCGGGAACTGCTGGTTTTCTTCTAGGATGGTAGCTCCGACTCCACGGACAGAGGTATCATCGTGACCGATGACAAGAGCCTCTATGTCCCCAGGTGCCATTGCTGGCGCCACTGCTCTCACTTGACTCGGACCGCCTCCTTCATCATCATCTGACGATTCACGATCGTCGTCACCAGAATCAAGCTCGTCTGACTGTCCCTCAATCCGTTCATTGAGGTCGACAATTGCCATGGAATAAGGTCCATTATTCTGGCTGGGAAAAAATGCATCTTCCACATGTCTCCTCTCCACCGTCTCCGAATCTATAGCCATTGCGGAGATGGATAGTTGGATCTCATCGGCTGCAGTGCTGCTACCAGGTATGTCGCTGGCATCAACAAACTGCACATACACCATCGGTTGCCCATACATGGCTGCACCAGGTGTGCTTGCAAATTTCATGTATGAACCCCACGAATTTTCGCCTTTAACCTGGCGAAGTGCCCACCGGTAATCTTCTCCCACTCTCTTGCAAACGACCGCTTCAACGGTCATCTTTTTTCGGGCCATCTCTGGCCCAAATTCTGCGCGGATGCGCCTTCTAATGTCCGTGAAACTAGCATTCACCAATTCTTCCACTATGACATGTTTTGTCTCAACGACAGATCAAGCCCGACGGCCCATCGCGGGTGATGTCCTCACCATAAAAATATACAAAGTGTTCATCGCACCTACGCATCAAATTAATATAACCATATTAATTATATATAATCTTAATGATAGTTCATTAATATAATTATTTATATTGACAAAATACATTAATTGTCTAACCTAACGTGTAAGAAATATTATTACACGAGTTCAAATATTTGGAAACGACATATTTAAGTGGTATACCTAAAATATTTCTACGATCTAATTACTTTGCATAGCTAAAATATTACTACACTTTTTAAAATATTTCGTATTACCTAATTACGTTGCATAGCTAAAATATTACTACATGAGCTAAAATATTTCTACACGTTCTACTTAAGTTGCATACCTAAATATTGCTACAAGAGCACAAATATTTCTATATTACTATAAGAGGACAAATATTTCTACACGACCTAATTACGTTACATATCTAAAATATTATTACATAAGCTAAAATATTTCTACATGTTCTAGTTAAGTTGCATACCTAAATATTGCTACAGAGCACAAATATTTCTGCATTACCTAATTACGTTGCATAGCTAAAATATTACTACATGAGCTAAAATATTTCTACACCTTCTAGTTAAGTTGCATACCTAAAATATTACTACACGAACACAAATATTTCTACGATGTAATTATGTTGCTTAGCTAAAATATTACTACATGAGCTAAAATATTTCTACATGACCTAATTAAATTGCATAGCTAAAATATTACTACGATCTAATTAGGTTACTTTGCTGAAATATTATGACAAGAGCTCAAATATTTCTACACGAGCTAACTAAGTTGCAAAGCTAATTAATAGTTCAAGCATTGCATGGCAAATTATGTCCTAATTAGCTGACTAATATATACAACATGCAAAGCTTTCAACCGAAACAACTCACCTTGATCAATGGCTACCCGTTCTCAGCCTCCGAATATTGGTGCAGGCTTGTTTCAGCAGCCTCAGGCGATTACAGAGTGTGTGACTGTATAAGCAAAGAGATAGAGAGAAGAGGCAGCAAATGGATCGATAGAAGTCGCAGTGGTTCTGAGGATGCCTGCCGCCGTATTTAAAGACACGGAGCTGCACTATCTGCCAACAATCAAGTTTCGAGAAACGGTCACAAGTTTCAACGAATGCGGCTTTCGGTGGTTATCGGACTGTTTAGCAATAGGAAACGTCACTCGTGTTGGGAATATTGGAGCAGGCAGACGTGTCAGGCATCCCGCCGTGTCCCGAGGCGGCAAGCTCATCCCGCCGAGTCCCGAGGCGGAAAGGAACAACCGTTCCGCCGTGAAGTGCACATCCCTGGCCCGGCGTGGGGCCCGCGCGTCCGCGATCGCTAGGAAGGCGCCTCCGCCACCGGCTAAGGCTCGGCTCGCCCGCCACTGGCTCAAGGATGTGACACGCGTCACATTTCTAGCCTCCCGCCAGGGCACTTTTGCCATTTGCAGTGAGAGGGGGGCAGTTCTGGCGATGCATTGTTGCAGGGGGGCATATTTGTAAAAAAATCGATCAGGTGAAGAACTGCTACTACAACAGATGGATTTCAGCACAGAGATACAGATTCAAGAAACAGGGGAGAAGGGAGACGAACCTTTGGCATGCGAATTTTGCTTCGAGAATCAGGCGGGCGCTGAGAGGATGGCGTAAGATTCGTCGCCGCCTCACCCTCGCCCCTGCCGCGGCATGGGGCACTCATACATTCTCCATCCTAGCCGCCGCCGGCTCCTTCCGCTTCCGCTGAACCCCAGCCTCCAGCAACCCCCGCTATAGTACTCCATGTCCGCCGCAGCCCCAGCGTCAGCGTCCTCAGCCTCTGTCGACGGCCGTGCCCTCGCCTCCGCCATGCCCTAGCGCCGCCAGCGATGTGTGAGATGATTGCGATGCGGGAATTGACGGTTTGGTCGGTTTCTCCGGGTCCAACCCGTCTCAAACCAGCTTAGGCCTTGTTCGCTTGCAGGGGATCAGATCCCCCAGTGAATCTGACCCAGGCTGGTATTGGGTGAACCCCAATTGTCACCATAATCCCTGTCCACATGTTTCCTGTTATTCCTCCTTCTAATTGGCATTCGGTTAACCCCTGCCCCAGCAGCAGCAGCACAGGCGTTTCGCAACAGCAAGCCCGAGACAGCAAAGCAGCAGCACACATCGCATCAAACAGAATAAGAACATCTCTTTTATCAAAATAACGTACATTTTTAACATCAGCTTGAGCATGGCCAAAAGATAATACTCCCTCCGTCCAACAAAAGACGTTGCAGCCACAGTTCAAACTCGAGTTTGCTATAAAAAAACTAAAACAGTCAAAACGCTTAAACTGTGCCTTCAAAATCAAATTTCAAATAGTAATCTTGTCCGCCTCCATCTCCATCGAACACCGCTCCCCTGCCGTCCCCAACCCGCCGCGGAGGCCAGGCAGCGTCAAGTGACATAGAGACGCCCAGGGCGCACATGATAGACGCACAACACAGGACACCGTCGATTCAAGTAATTTGGTCTCGAGGGGTGACGCGCTCGAGCTCCACGGAGGCCACGTGCAGGAGCTCCGTCCCCGCCGTCGTCCTCCCTCTCCTCTGCAGCTTCCTTGTTGTCCCTCGTTGTTGCCGCTTCGCCACCGTCCGCTGCTCCCTCTGCCGCTCTGTCGAGGAAGGACGTCGTCTTCCTCCCCTGGGTCACTTCCAACCTCTCTGAGCCCGCCGATCGACCACAGTGAGCATCCATTCACTGCTGGAACAGTTTCTGAGCCATTAGCTGCTGGAGAGATAATCGTGCATGCCTTATCTAGTAGAGTGTTTATATGCAGTGTGTACGATGTATATCCTTATATCGACATGCTTCTAAACCTGATCATGGGAAATAAAATAAAGTCAGGTTTTGTGTAATTCCATCTTGTCTGATATGCAGTGTGTACTCATGTTCTGTCAAAAAGAAAGAAAGAGAAATGGCGTGCTAGACACCAATTAGCCCATGTAATTTACTCTTTCGCATTTTGAGTAGAAACTCTGGGAGACAGACACATTCCACCTTGAGCATCTAGAAGATAGGACCCTGTCAATTGGCAAAACATGAGAACAGAGACAACTTAGAAATAAGAATGTTTCAAGATATTTTTCAACTTAGAACCATAGATGTGCATACTTGATTAGTAGTGTATGGACGGGTTGTTTTTACTAAGTACTCATGATTGACAACATGACATCATACAACAAACTCACTGTTGCTAAGTATCCATTTAGACAAATGACATATGACAAATCTCACTGTTGCTTATTTCTATGCAACAAAGTTAACTTATCAATTTATCAATTTATTTTACTGTTCCTTGACACACTCTCTAGTCTGTTCATGCATGTAACACCTGAACAAGATGCTCACTATCGATGACAGCAGAGACTTAGACCTAGAAGGTGTGAGTTTTGTGTTGTGTGTTTGTAAGTCAAGGAACCATCAGTCAACATGAGCTGGTGTGTGAGAGAGGTTAAGTACCCAGCTATATTATGAATCAGGTATGAACTGAATGAACAAGAAAGTCCGAACTTCTTTCTCTCTCGCTTCCGTGCTCTTCCTTCTCTCTGTATCCAAATAGAAACCTAGGCTAGGTCTTGCGAGCTCACGCCCTGATCACCACCAGCGGCAAGGGGTGTGACAATGCAAACAAGAGCATGTGCTGATCATCTCCTAATATTATCGGAAGCGACAAACATGAAGATCATGCTGATCAAAGTGTCTCTAAAACTATGAACATAAATATAGTCAAGAATAGAGCTGATAGCATTGTCCTACCGAAGCAGTTTATGGCATAGTCTGATCTGAAGCACACCCATATTCCTAAGTCCTCAATATGGCAATGTGTTTTAAAACCACATCAAATTTCAGATTCTGGAGAGGAAATTACCAATACAACTGTCAAGCCAACAAATAAAAAAATTTAGATTATGGAGAGGAAAATCACAAAGCATGGTCCCCAATACAAGTACCTAATCAATTTCATAGCACATTCTAGTTCTGGAGCTTTGATAATTCAACAGAAAAAAGGAACAACTGGAAGGTTACACATAACACATGTCCTTGGAAATATCTCAATGCACTTGAACTTGCAAGCAGTATCCCCGGTGATTCTTTTGCATGCGTTCTTTCTACCGGACCTCAAAACAATCAAGAACAAGGATCCCTAACCCTAGAAATTCTAAAATTTGGGGAGAGGGAAGGAAGATGAGGGACAAGAATCTCATCTGCAAGATCTCCGTCGGATCCATGCGGGGAAGGGGTGCAGATGATGTTCCTGGGCCACGGTCGCCGCCGAGGTCGCGCTTGGTCGCTGCGTTGAGGACCTCGTAGCCACATGAGAGATGGGGAGGGGGCGCATGCCTCGCACGAGAAAAGGGGGAAGTCGTGGATGCCACCTTGGCCTCTAGGCCATCACGCTGGTGCCGGCGCCGCCATGGCCTCCAGGTCGTCGCCACCGTGCCGGCACCGGCGCTCTCGCCTCAGAATCATGAGAGGCAGGGGACGCGAGAGATAAGAGGTCTTTTTTTTTCGTCGTAACGATTCGGGAAGTTTTCCACCGGTGGGAAGACGATTCTTTTAACCCCGGCGGATTGGATGGTTTTCGCAGGGAATTAGCCGGATCCAAACCCGACCGGGCGTAATCGAATGCGCGCGTAGATGTGGGTCGGGATGAAACCCCGACAGTTCCTACCCCGGCCAATCCATGGGGATTGGGTGCAGATCCCGCCGGTGTGGGATTAAACGAACAAGGCCTTAGAGTTTTTAATTTCGGTTTGGTCGGTTTATTATGTGCAACACGGCAGACACTGATTATCTGGTGTGGTGTGGTTTGGGCTCACGGTTTGACCAGTTTCAGACCGTCCTTTGCCCAGATTTACCTGCAACCCTATTCAAAACGCGGTGGACTCCTCCCAGCAAACCCCCAGATTCGACGAGACCACGCCACACCGCGGCGAAGCCCTACCTTTTCCGGCCAGCGCCCGCCGCCGCCGCCGCAGAAGCAGCGATGGTGTACTACGATTCGTGGGAAGAGTTCGTCGACCGCTCCCTGGAGCTCTTCCGCAACGACCCCATCGCCGTACGCCGCGATCCCCTCTCCCCTCGTCCACCCCTCCCCGATTCCTCCTACTCGCATCTCGATCTAACCCGTCATCCGTTGCCCCTGTGTGCAGACGCGCTATGTGATGAAGTACCGGCACTGCGACGGGAAGCTCGTCCTCAAGGTCACCGACAACAACGATGTACGCCCCCCGCACTTTCTGTTCTGCCTAGATGTGTGCTCGTTTCTAAATTATTGACAAGGAGGTGGTGAAGTTTAGGTCCCAATCACCGGTGTCTCTACGAGATGAGTGTTTGCGACTTAGAATTCAGCCGATCGAGGGTTCTGATAGATTTTATGAACACAATTTTGTTGTGGCTTGCGTGCGGATGGTTTACCCTGCTGTTGCAGACTGTTTATTAGTTTGTGTGGTGTAGCATATCTTGCTAGACAGTAGCAGGTGGCTTGGGAAAATACTACTACTATAGTGTTATGCGTAATTCAGCATTGTCAAAATGCAATAACATCTTTTCTGAGTAGTTTAGACTAAATCTGAAGTTTATTTTCAAGTCAAGAGAGGTAGTGAGAGTGCGAGATTCTAATTACAACTGAATGTCTGCTTGATATCATAAATCCGAGCGATTTTGCGATAAAAGCCTAGCAGTCGTTTGCATTATTATTGCACAGTACATAACCCAGTATAGGTATGCGTGCTTTAATTACTAATTGAAGCAAATGATTGTTGTGTATGAAGAAAGTGCTCCTACGCCTGTTAGTAAGTCTGTTTGTTCCTGGCTGAGTGCGAAGACATGCAATAGATATTGGTGGATATATGCTTTGTTTTATGGGGTTTATCCAAGCGAACCTCTGTTGGCTTCAACAGAGAAACCACTTAGTTTTGCTTTTGCACATATCATCCCTCTGCTGGTATTGAAAACATATTCAGTTTTGCTTGTGGTATATGCATTTGTATGAGTTGTTTGCACTGTTAGGGAATCCGTAGGTGGTGCAGCTCAACATGCGCTTGTGAAATACTG